>OY728144.1:339660131-340910131 GCA_963277665.1 Viscum album
AAAGATGAAGATAAGATGACTCATGGTCGAAATAAAATCATCCAATCAGAATTGGACATGATTTGGAAAATATTTTAATCATTATAATCTTATTTATTTAAATAATTTATTAATGATGTAAATACTTCATCATTATTGTGTCTTAAATAATTTAATTTATTTGGTGCCTAAAAATTATAAAAAAAACTATCATTATGTAGGAAATATTTTTAGATTTCCAATAAATATTTATAGTCTAAAATATATTTTATATAACCCCTTATAAAAATTAATTACTAAAAGATTTTTGTTAATGTCAATTTTGTCTTTACATTAAATTAATTAATCCAAATTGTCATTGTCACTACCAAGTGGATCAATGGGGACCCAAAATAGACCCAAGGATGCCCATGGTCGGCCACTACTAATCCAATAAGGTTAGGACAAGTGTAAATGTAATTTTTAATTATTATAATATTCTTTTAACCTTGAATTACCCTATTTACCTTTAACCGTAGTAAATAAAAAACAATTCTGTAGTTACTATTCATAATACCAAAAAAAATAAAAGTAACCTATTAACATAATTTGGACCAACTTATTCCAAATATGGAATCCATTTTTCAAAATTCAAAACACAGAAGTTGCAGTAATTAATTTAAAATTAATCTTGTTGTTAAGAAAACGGGTTTTAAATGTTAAAACATTTCTAAAGATTGAAATGTTTTTACCTATGAATTCAATGTAAAATTAATGATAATGACATAAATTATATTAAATTTTTAACATATATTCAATTTATACTTTAAAAACATTAAATATTAAAATTTAATCAAATGAATTATTGCGATGAAAAAAGTTGTTTTTAATTAAAATATAGCGTGTTTTTACTATTCATTAAAATATGAAAGTTATGAGAATAATATGAAAAATTTATCCAAAGTAAATTTTTATATCATGATTCTAAAGAAGAATTTTATTTTGTAAAATTGAACTTATAAAATTTTCAACAACTATATTTGATGTGGGTGCGCCATCAAAAGGCGGTAAAACTGCATTTTTTTAAAAATACTTCTTTTATCCAAAAAACTGATTTTGTTTTCATACCTCGTTATAGAAAATGTAAAAGATGAATTAAAATGCTATAAAATTAAACATTCAGTTAATACTATTCATAACGGATAGTTTATAATATTATAATATATCGTTGTTTAGTGAAACTCAGTATTGCGTACTACACACGCTATCAAGGAATGTCGTGATTGCGTGTAACGCAAGCCAAGCTATTGTTGTGTGTAGTGGAAGATTCATTTCCGTATAACATATTACATAAAAAAAATATATTTCTCATAAAATATCACGGTGTTACAGAATCCATTTTCCAAATTCAAAATATAGAAGTGGAAAAAATTAATTTAAAATTAATTCTCGTTGTCAAGACAAAAATGTGCATTTTTAAGAAATAAATATTATCCAAAGATTGATAGTTGTTTATGTATAGTTTAAATGTGGAATTACATCTAATGAATTAAATTATATTAAATTATTGAAATATAATCTAATGATACTTTAAGACCACACAAATATATAATTTATCACTATAAATTATTTCGATTAAAAAGGTAGTTTTTAATTAAAATTTATTAGTTTTCACTATTCGTCAAAATATGAATGTTATCCGAAAAGTACAAAATATTTATCGAAACTAAATTTTTATGTCTCAATTCTAAAAAATAATTTAATTTCTTTAAATTTAATATATTAAAGTGTCAAATTTTTGTTTTAAAAAGGTTCTCCATTAAAAGGCTGTAAAATTTCATTTTTTTGAAAAATACTTCTTTTATCTGAACAAAATGAATTTATTCTTATATTATATCAAAGAAACACATAACATGGATTATAAAATTATATGGAGTATAAAAATTTCAAAATTCAGTTAATACTATTCATAACTGTTTTTTTGAACTAGTGGTTTGGTAAGTTGTGGTGCGCTCCAACTCGGTGTTGCGTGTAACACAAGTTATTAAACTTATTTCAAGAGATAACATACTATGAAATATTGGGGTGTTAAATTCTCCCCTCCTTATATAAATTGCGTCCTCACAATTTGAAATTTCTCTTTTAAAATAAAATGTTCAAATATAAAAATACCTTTGTGAAAAACCCACATCAGAAATTAGGTTAATGAAATTTAGTCTTAATAAGAGATAAAGAGAAATGAAACATTCACCAAAAAATTAAGATCTCGATTAGGAGAACATTAGTGGAAATTAGGAACACATAATTTGATGAAAAACATAAATAAATATAGGGAGTTATTATGGTCATCAATCAAAAACAAGTGTAAAATTGAGGGCCTCAAATACATCTATCTATGATGATTTAAAATAACATCAGTTCAACAAAACATAAGGTATTAGGATAAAATATTTTTGGTTTTAAGATCCGTTTCCTAAAGATTTAGAATTAATTCATTCATTGAATAAGAGGAATAAAATACGTGGCGAGTAGAGTTTCATCCTTCAACTAATTCCTGCCACAAACTCATCTTTCACTCCAAAAGATAATATAATTCAAAAATATTCTATTTATCCTAATCTTATAGGGTTAAAAAAATAATGAATTTATAATTAATTTTCAAACGATTTAATAAAAACTACATTATACAAACTGGGACATCACGGATGCTAGTGGTAGGTGATGTACCCCTGTCGCCCTTCGGTTGTGGGTTCAAGTCTCACGGGCTTGCCGGATGTGACAGGTTGTCACCAGACCTACGTGTTTTCCTTTTTATGACAATCCAAAAATATTCTTAGTAATTATTTTGACCATAAAAATAGTATCCAATGTCAAACTTAATCTGTTCCAACCATTATACTTATCCATAATAATTCTTTCCAAACTCACTATAACAAATTTATAAGGAAGACTATTTTTTCATATGATGCTAATACGTGGGAGACTATTTCCTTTCAAAAAAATATCTTAATAACCTAAAAGATATAGCCCTTCTTACTCTTTGGATCATGCGTATTACTGGAGTTTTCATTCCATCTACTAGGTTCCATTTCTAAAGAATGGCATACAGTAGGTTAGTTTTATGAATAGTAATGCATTATTCCAATCTTTTAAAATAGATAACCTAAATTAAAAAGATTATGAATATAATCTATAATCATAAAAAAAATATTTTATTTGAGGAAATATTTACTCCTAGATCTTTCATAATATATTGTACAGAAAATTTGAATTATCCTAAGCATATCCCCCTAGAGTGTCATAACCCTGTGTGAAGCAGGGCTCGTTGTCATGTACCATCATACCCTGGGTCAAGTACAAAACTCCTTGTCAGGGTTTTCACTCCTAGGAACATTTGTTCCAGAGCCTCCTCTACTACTCATATCTAGACAGGGATGTATTACTTGAAAATTCCCTAAATCTCTGCATTACCAAATTTCTTGGATGTTCTTCTATACTAATCCTCAAAGTCTATCTTAGAGTAATGTTTTATAATAAGAGGTTTTCTTAATCTAGGTTCCAAGGTTTGTTTTATACTTCTTATGATACCAACCGTACCACCCCAACCCCAGTTAACCAGAGTTAGTGAATTATTTTAATACATTGGCATGATTATAAGAAATCATGTATCAAAGGACTGATCTGTTTAGTAGTACTGAAAAATAGATTAAATACATGAATGTTACATTACACTTTTTTACATAAAAACATAAGTAATCCATTGATAATTCCATTATTCCTCTAGTTTAACCCTACATATCAAACATAATACACTTCTTGGTATCCTGGGAAAACAATACTTAAGAAATGGGTGAGCTCAGATGCTCAGTAACGGTAAATTATTTAGCGGAAACATTCATAAATAAGAATAAACATTTAAGGCAATGTATAGAACGAAAAAATCCTTTTAAACATAATATTTAAAATAATATGGAAAAGATAAATCAAATAATTACATTTACTTATTCACACGGATATTCTACTAGTTGAATAATCACATGGAAAATCATTCTCTAATTTCATAATGATGGAATGCATAATGTCGAACATCATAACCACGTACTCAAGGCCTCGTGTCAAGACTACAACTAAGATTTTGTTAGGTCTTCTTCCAAAACACTAGTTTTTCTCATGATACATAATAATGCATCAAAGAGCTATATTGGGATCCACCCGTCACTTACAAAGTCCAATGCATTCCTCATATTAAAAGGTTGAAACAAAACATAAACATTGATATTAAAACTAGCATATAAAATGTCAATACCTTAACCATAAACCATGAATGTTATAAAAATAACACATCCATAGTCAAAAATATCACAAATCCTTAAATAATATGTGGAAGATTTGTATCATAATAAATCAACTTCAAATAAGAATAAAATCCATTAAAAGATGTTGACATAGATAAAATCAAAACTATTTTAGAGAAATATCACTTTCCATTTTGAATTCATTAAAAATCCATGTAATTATTAAATAAAACACTAATTTTAAAAATATTCTAATAATATTGTAAGGTAATAATCAAATTTTTAATAATGGTGGATAATAACCGCACCCGCTTTATATGTTAGAAAACATTCTTACCTTAATTTGTTGAAAAGTTCATAAAGTACCTTATATGGAAAATGACAAAAAGATTCCTTTCAAACCATTTCATAAAAAATCAAACAAAGGTATAAATAACTTAACCCATATCCTAGTAAAAAGTAAAAATGTTTTGAAATACATTTTTAAGAAACACAGATACGGATTATAAAGAGGTCCAAGTAGACACTTAAGTAAAAACAACATTGCATAATAAAGAAATTGTGAAATTAACCCTTTCCCTGTACTTTTCCTTGGTCAAGGATATGTTAACCTTCTATATAATAGTTAAATAATTTATATTATATTATAAAATAACCATATACATAAATATAATATCATATATGATCTTCTAATATTGCCTTGTAAATAATGTTTTAGCAGTGTCATTATTTTGGGTGTTAACTAATTCGTTTTCCTTTATATGTTTTGTTAAGTAAATCATGTTTGTTACATATATGATGTATTTGAATCATATCCATAATTATATAATGTTCTAAAATATTATTTTTAATCATTAAATGAAAATTATTCTTCAATGGTAACAATGGGTGAAAATCTCATCGCGTTCGTGGAGACGAAAATCAATATGTACGCAAGAATGCTACTTCTATTTAATTTTTTATTTTAAAATGAAAGAATAAAAAATGATACAAAGATGTGTTATTATTCAAGTATAATATAATATTTTATATACATTATATATGTTCATTAACACCATCCTTCATATGTTCCATGTATTTTTTGAACGAGTCATATCACTTTCAGGGGGCGGTAGTCCACACTTCCTCAAATGAAATTATCATATATATACAACATGAAAAGAATGAAGGTATTATATAAACTATAATTATAGAAGATTATAGATAAAATAAATATTATAAATATCATATATAATTGAAGTTCCATCATAATGGTCACCATAAGAGGTGGTAGTAGAAGATTGAACAATCATTGTTTTGTGAGGCAGTAGTTCGTCATCAACGGAAAATTATGTTCTATACCCATTAGATGGAGGTGTGTGTAAGTGACACTCAAATACCTCTCATAAAACAACCTAGTATATATAAGATACTGTTTTTTGTATAAAATAAATTAATAAAGAGATTTTAGGGGGTTGGAGAAGTAAAATAAAAGAAAATAACTTAAGAGGAGATGTTACTTTCAAATCGAGTAACTCCCTTTCATTTGAACATAAAGGATTCCTTGAAGTCCCTTCGGCTAGAGCTAAGGCTTCTAAAAGAAATATAAGGATGTAGATAGCATAATAGGGTAGAGTTTTTATGAGACAAGGGGCTTGAGAGGTGTGATAAATGAGTTAGAAGTGAGGTCTTCTTATAAGGGGGAGGGGATCATTAGGAATGTTTGAAAATATTATTTTATTATATAAATATTTTCGGTTTATAAAAGACCAAAACTTGTTAAATTAGAAGCTAAGATGACTCATGTTAGAAATAAAATCATCCAATAATAATTGGACAGGTTTTGGGTATTGTTTTAATTTTTATAATCTCATTTATTTAAATTATTCTTCAATGAGATAAACACTATATCATTATTGTGTCATTAATATTTTATTTATTTCATGTATAAAAATTATAAAAAAATACCATGATGTAGGAAATAGTTTTTTCATTGCAATTAATATTTATAATCGAAATGGTACCTTATATAACCCCTTTTAAAAAATATTTCACTAAAATATATATATTTATGTCATTTTTGCCTTTACTTTAAGTTAATTAATATAAATTTTCATTATCACTCTCAAGAGGATCCATTGGGTCCCAAAATCGACCCCAGGATTCCCATGGTCATCCATGAATTAACCAATAGGAACATTACACATTTTAGGGTATTTTAATATTATAATAATAATATTTTTTTACCGTTATTTACCAGATTTACCCTTTAACCATGGTAAATAAAATATTTACTGAAGTAAATATTAATAATATCTAAAAATAAAAGTCAACTATTAACAAAATTTGGACCTCCTGATTGCAAATATGGAATCTATTTTTCCAAATTCAAAACATAGATGTGGCGGGAATTCATTTAAAATTTATTCATGTTGTCAAATCAAAAAAGCGTGTTTTAAAAAAAAGAATAACTATTAAAAGATTGACACTTGTTTATGTCCAGATTAAATGTAAACTTAAATAAAATGAAATAAATTAAATTAAATGATAAAAATATAATCTAATGATACTTCTAAACCACTAAAATATATAATTTAACACTACAAATTATTTTTATTAAAAAATTTGTTTTTATTTAAAATTTAGTATTTTTCACTATTCATCAAAATATGAAAGTTATCAGAAAAGTACCAAAAATATATCCAAAATAAATTCTTATGTCCATATTCTGAAGAATAATTTAATTTACTTAAATTTTATATATGAAAGTGTCAAATATTGGTTTTTAAAAAGGTTCCCCATTAAAAGGCGGTAAAATTTCATTTTTTTAAAAATACTTCTTTTATCTAAAAATGAATTGTTTTTATATTATGCCTAAGAAACACATAATAAGGATTATAAAATTATATAGAGTATAAAAAATTCAAAATTAAGTTAATACTATTCATTACTGTCTTTTTTAACAGCTAGTTTAGTAAGTCATGTTGCGCTCGGACTCAGTGTTGTGTGTAACACAAGTTAATGAATTTCTTTGAAGAGTTAACGTACTATGAAATCTTGGGGTGTTATAGATAAAATTTTTTAAAAATCCCACTCACCCTTATGAGTATAGATACCTCCATATATTAATGAAAAAGACATCCTCAGGTGATGAAAATCAACATGTGCAAGATAATTTAATAACAAGTCTATCCCGAGAATGATCCTAGAACTCATCACATCAAGTATGAAAAATATCCATATGAATATATAGCCTCATATATCAAGGGGAAATCCATAAATTGTTTCAAAATATCAAACTAAATTTTCATTTTAAATTTATATTCATCGATCCATAGAAATTCTCAATCTAGAGACCCAAAATTTCCATAACTTCTAAATATATATAAAATTTAATGATCCTATATTGACTAAAAAAGAGACTAAGGTAGAAGCTACGAAAATAATTCTACAAAGTATAGAAGGATCCTAAAATTTATCCTTGTGTTTTGGATTTAATTTATATATCTATCCAAATCCTTTACCATTAGATATAACTTTACTACCCTGACCAGTTTCATTTTTATAGTGTTGTGTGTCCTATGTCTGACTAGCTTAGCCATGAACACCTCCTTGGCATGAATGGATTGTTTTAATACAACTACCCACCTAGTAACAGGATGTTAACCCTAATCTAGGAGGTGGAGTCAATTCATATACTCTCTCACTATCCATAAAAGGAAATTTTCTACTAATTCATTTAATATGATCCATCTCTCCACAATCACAACAATCAATGGGGTCTTGACACTAGGTATTTGTATGACATGTCTTTCTATAGTGATGGAATAAAACATATCTACCAATTTTTATAATATTACCACCACTACCCTAAAACTAACCCACCATGAAATTGATTCTCACCACTAGTTTTATGCCTACATCCTCTCTCAGATTATTCTTGGTGATAAGGGATAGGATCATTATCACAAGTGCAATAGAAAACCAGAATATGTTAACATATAATTATATCTCATACCTAATCCCATATATATATTGTTTATCCTTAGATAAAATGTCACCAGAATAATCTATGTAATGAAATTAAGCATTTCAATGTGAGATAAATATTCCATAATAGACATAGCCCCTATTGTAGGGGAATAAAATAAAATTCATTTTTAGATATCATTAAACTGGGATAAAAGTAATCAAAGATGGTAGTATTAAAAACCATATAGACTATAGCCCCAATACATATTGTATTTACTAAATAAATCCCATAAATGTTTATTAGATTTTCAATGAATGTATGTAGCAAGCTTCACTCTCCATTCCATAGTTATCTCAAGATTATCTAAGTAATGTGCATGGATTTGGTCCATGATTCAACATTTTGGGGACTTTCTTCCCCTTAAAAAGTAGGAGGGTTTTGTAGGTGGAATTCCCTATTCTACTCTTCTATAGAAGGGTATGTCTATTTAACTACCTCTATAAATTTCACTAAGCATATGAATCCCCATATAATATGATCACTGGTTCTTAGATCACAAATAACTAGAGGTGCAACAAGTGTCGGTACAAGAGGAAACTATGGTGAATGAGGTCCCACCACCACTGAAGAGTGGTCATCACCACCTTCCCGGTGCTAGATTGGAGTCCATTGTGGTGAAATATTTCAATAATTTGAAGAACACACCTAATAAAATTATTTGATAACATAATATATCCAAATAAAGGATTTAGGGATGGTACATTCCATTCTACATAAGATTCAACAACATATTGTATTCTCCTAAATCCATGTCTATGTGATATAAAAAATCATAAGGGTTATAAGAGGCACTCTCTACTAAAAACTACTAAGGTCGGGTTAGGGTCGTATTCTATATTTCATGCTAATGGTTCAGGTATGTGGAGTGTCAA
Organism: Viscum album; assembly: GCA_963277665.1. Classification (NCBI taxonomy): domain Eukaryota; kingdom Viridiplantae; phylum Streptophyta; class Magnoliopsida; order Santalales; family Viscaceae; genus Viscum; species Viscum album. The sequence continues at coordinate 339,669,269 of OY728144.1, forward strand.
TTTCATGCTATAAAGATAAATTATCATTAATTTTCCATTAGTATCCCCATTTTATGGTAATAATTTCATTCAGCTTTTAGGAATTAGATAGTTCATACATATATGTCTGTTTTTGTATATTTCCTAATGTGGTTATATGTGACTTCCATTCCTATAATATATTTTCATTCACTATATATTTTCATGCACTATATATGTTGTAATTTGTACATCATATAACTTAAAGATACATGTAATGATGGTTAATGATACATATCACCATTCTGAATTTATAGAGGTCAAAACATCATATAAATTATAATTTTAATCCATTTAATTTTAAACCATAATGTTTCATCCCCTTTGAAAAAATGGACTATGGAATAAAAAAGATATAATTACTAATTTAGAGTACCACCGCCAATCTTAGTGGGAAAACTATTTTGGATGATGCATAAAATATATTTTACTAATGATTTATCTCATTAATACTAAAAAACCAATAGTTAATAGAAGTTATAGTATTCAAGGAAATACAACATGTTACATGTAATTCACCAAATAAGTAAACTTTTCATGGGATATGTATTACATATAAATCCTCAGTGCTTATAATGATAGAATAAAAAACACTTGTTTTCCATATCAGTCCAGGGATAAAAATCCATATTGATCATAAATTTGGAAAATCATATGTTTCATCAAATAGTTAAATTAAAAATAACTAAATAAGAGAAAACTAGAATAGAAAGTCTCATCCCAAGAAACAAGAATTTATCTCTCGAAATAGATTAGAAACTCTGAGCCATAGGCTCATCACCGTATTCAGAGACATTCTGCATCTTCATCGTATTAACCTAAAATTGTATGAAAAAGGGGGAAATGGGGTCTGATAACTATATTATGGTCTTTATCCAATTATACTCATATTTAATTTAACACATTTTCCCATGTGGTATCAAGAGATACTTGTCATATGCGGAGGCTATTGACTAAAATAGAGGGTCTATAATAGTATGGTGGGGAGACTATATGTAAATAGAGGATGAAAGGGTGACATGAATACAGAGTAAATGATATATAAATAAAAAGAAAAAGGAGAAACATATCCCTCCCCATGAATCATGAGAAAATAATCTATAATATAATTTTTCACTCCTCCATAGTATAGAAAATTATGAATTCATATTTGTGTGAATTAATTTATCCCTTACATTATCCATAAAGTTTTGTTAGGTACCCATTGATGGTATGAACAGTTTGGGTATAAAACATAGTAGGTCACCACTAATGGTTTCTATAATTATTGATTCCATTTATATATATAATGATAGGTGTACAAAAATAATGAAAAAGGATAGAAAAAAAATACACCATGTTGGTCCAGGTTCCTTATGGGACACCGATCCAATGGTACATAGTTTGGACTAGGTCAGAATGTGTCTAAACAACTGACATAATAATAAAATATAAGTTTGTTTTTATGCATCATAAAGTAAGATACCCATGGAATATAGGTGGGTTGTCTATGTAAAATAACTATGCAATGGGACTAATATGTTCTATTACATTTATTACATAGCTAAAAAGTACAATTATGGAGTGACATACCCTTGGTATATCACCCTCAAGTGTTCAATATGAACCTTAAGAACACATCATAAATCATATCAATTATAACTGTAGAGAACCTGGATTGTTTCAATTTGATAAGATCCAAGATCATCATGATAATAACCAATTCAAGGGTTTTGGATTACAATTTCTACTGTCATTTTTATGGGGATGTAAATACATGATGAATAGTATAATTATAAGTGAATAAACACCATTTACATCCTCGTTTTTAAATCTATGGATCACAAGTAAAATATCCAAAACTAAGGGTCTAAAATTCCATGTCCAATCTGATTATAAGAGTTTCTATAACATCTTGTAATGCCTATCGTTATTTTAGAACAATCAATAATAATACAGCAAGAATAAGATGAATCTATCTGTAATTTACTAAATTAAACAATAAATTTGACTATGAATAATAAAAATAAATCAACTTATAAGTTTGTTCAATTCCATATCCATTTATAAGGGACATGTATGGTGTCACGATGATTCATATATTTCAATTTAAATATCTAATTTATGAATTAAAATTCACCATGCCTCCAACGGTGGTTTAAATGTATATTAAGGCACAGGATTTACAATCATTTTAAAAAACACACCCAAAGGTGTGGTTCATGTGGAGATTGAAAACCATTGATGACATATTTTTCTCTCAAGGACTTCTCAACATTAGTAATAATAAATTTATTTAATTAATCCCATGTTTAAGGGGGTACACATCGAAGGTTCAGTATGGGGCACAGCAACGCATAATATAAAAATTGAAACTTTTAGTGAAAATAACGAGACAACAAATCATACAATGGTATTAAGATCTTAATTTAATTTTATCATCTTATTAGATCTATAATGGGTTAAACCATTGAATTAGGAAAATTACATAAAAAATAGGGCAATATATCTCACATGGAATTTTCATTCCTTACGATGAAATAAATATATGAAGGAATCAAGTGGATTGAAAGGTTTATCAATGCCAATCCAATCTGATAAAAGGTTATCAAATTTGATGCCATCTATGTTGGGATGATTAATATATAACATGAGTAATAAGGTATCTCTCAATTTTAGGGTTCTATTGTGAGATTTGGGAATGAAAAGGGAGGAAAAACAGTTAACATCGATGAGGGAAAATAGATATTCACACATTTTTTATGGGGGGAATTGTTTGGCCACATATTTGGATAAACAATATTCCAACCATGTGGGACCACTTTCTTTTTTATACACCCCCTTTCATGGCTAGGTTCATTGTTTGGAAAACTATTCTCATCCCATATGTGTACAATGTTCAACACATCCACCCCCTAACATGGTTAAACATAGAGTTAGACAATATGTATGCTAATAGTGTGTTTTATCACTTCAACATGTCTAAATATTGTTTCACATATATTCGACCTAAATCGCATGGTTTAGAAACTTTTACATCACCTATTATGGCATACATGGTTAGTATTAACCATACATTGACCATACAACTCACTATATTTTTCTAAAAACCAAATATATGGGGTCAAAATTGGCCCAAAACTCCCCCATGACCTCCCAAAATCCTTTAAGAACATTTATTAGAATAAAAAAAATTAAATAGTAATTAAAATAATTCAAACCTAAATATAAAAGTTTATATCTTAATTTTTTTTTGGGTTTTAATATATTTCATTGACAAAAAATTACCTTTTAGACTAGTAGCCATGGAATAAGAAGGAATTTTTCTTACATATCTTACTGATATACAAGAAATAACCATATCATATCCATCATAAGTTTTATAAAAAATATTTTAATAACCACATTTATTTCATATGAATCTATTCTTAATCACTTTTATGCTGACCTATAATGAATTTCATCCTATACATATAAAATATATTAGGAATCACCATAAGGAATATGTATCGAGGGAAATACTTCTTCTTGAAATTCCTTTAAAAAATTTCCACTAGTCTAAGAACATGATATATTATAAATATTAGTAGCTTATACCCTTTTTCATTTTCTGGAAATTTATATAAAAAAATTAAGTCTACAAGGAATGATTAGAATTTTCATTTTCACCTAAACCTCTAATTCAATGAATTGATCCAAAAAATCCGAAAACATCTCAAAAATTATAAATAATAGTTAGGATAACCCAAAAACATTCTTAATCATCCTCCAATACTTTATTATCATGGTTGACTACTATAAACATACTACAAAAAATTGTGATTGGTTATTTGAATAGTATATGGAAAGAGATTTAAAAATATATAATAATGTGATCAATATGTAAAATTTAATGGGAAAAAATAAAAATAAATATACTATGATGAAATCTATACCCATATAAATATGGTAATGTGAAAACATCTTAATTTATTTCATTAAGGGAATTTTACGGTAATATAAATGAGACAATTTCATATCGGTTCTGGATGATTGATGTAAATAATTAACTCACATCATCAAAATAAAATATTATTTCTCCATTGATCAAAATTTAAAGATATATATCGAAACGCTGGTATATATTTATGGGGACTATCTTTAGAATATATGTAAAGAATATTTGGAGTTTAAATAAAAATTATTAAGTATCCTAAATTAAAAAATGATTGGCTAGTTCAATTATGATATGTATTTCCACCCATTAACCTGTAGGCGATTTACAATTACCATTATTAATCATGAATACCTTCTAGATCTTTCTTGATAGACTCTAATGGTGGTTTTGATCTATATATTCCTTTCAATGATATATAATTTATAATCATATTCACTAAATCTTATAGATATCCCCATAGGGATTTATTAGTGGAAATTGATGAATATGTATGACTTGTAGATATTCACTTAGAGAACGTGAGTTTTTCAAACATAAAATATCATAGTATATATATATATATATAAATATTCATATTATGGGGGAGTCCCCTTTAATTTATATAAGAAAACAACCCCTCATATTTTCTACGTATAGGGATCCCATAACATAACTGATAGGCCCAATTCATATTAAGGCCCCTAAAAATATGGCCAGAAATCCCAAAACTATGGGTCCACCTCAATAATAGGATGGTCCCCCCAACACACCCACCTTTCTTTCATAGTCTTCTCTAGATCTAACCCCTATGAAGCCACCATCATGAAACCCACATAATACTCCTTCTATATGACCCTCTCTCACCCATATCCAATGGCCCCACCACCCTCCATCAAAGAAAATATCAAGAAATCCTTATCCACCATCGACTATTATCAGTTGTGACTGCCACTTACATCTCTCAATAAACAACTCAATAGATCTCCATCGCCACTATGAAATATGTTATCCAAGATGACCATTACCCATCACCTACAATATCACCAACCGCCAGTGGTACCTTCATCTCAAAAGGATCACCCAGCTATTTAGGATCTATGGAGGGGATCAAACCAGTATTCCTCATCCACCTAGATGCCACAAAAAAGTTCACATAAATAGATAATTGTTTCGTGGTTTCGGCCTCAAAACTCCCAACAGTTCCGTATCCGATGACGCGTGGACCTGCTTTCCAAAGGCAGGCATTTTCTTGATTGTCCGACTAGCGTCTCTTAAAAACTCACATTGGTCGAGAGGATGGGAAGTCGGGCTAATCACACCCTTTCGGGGGGAATTATTTCATGTTCTGGGACTCTCTTATAGATTTAAGATGTATTCATATGTTCGCAAATCTTTGGTTTACACCCAAACATAGTATCCAGGGATTTAACCCTGGGGGACAATGGTCAATTGGATGAAAGGGGGTTCAGAATCATTTATGACCGACGTTTACCATCCCTCGTTGGATTAATGACCCCGAGGAGTCTGGACTCATTGAGACGGTGCTAGGAGTGGCGCGGTGAACCGATGTGAGTTCAGTCGGATCGACCGGTTGTTGGTCTTGAACCTCATGGAGGCTTCCTATGTACCCTGCCTAGGAAGCAGGGATCAAAGTCTACGTAGTTCGAAAGGGGGGCGTCAGAGAACCGACGTGATGGTGGACCCGGGGGTCCGTTGGTGATCGGTCTTGAACCTCGTGGAGGCTTCCTACGTATCCCTAGGGTAGGGAATCAAAGTTCTCATAGTTCGCATTGGCTTGGGACTTACACTCCAAGGCAGCCCATGGTGATGGATTGGGGCTTACACTATGAGGAGGCCCAGGGCGATGGGTTGTGGCTTACACTTTGAGGAGGCCCATAAAGGGATTTCATGGTCGATGCTTACTCTAAGACCATGTGATTCATTCTCGGTGTGAGAAACAAGAGGCAGCAGGGACTAGAGGATCACGTCGTGAAAGGTGGGTCCGTGAGAAGTGGAGTGGGGCTAATGCATAAGGGCGGCCCATTAAGTCGCGGGTTACTCCGGGTTGGACGCCCATGGTGTCTTCCTCATATATAGCCATGAGGGAATCCCAACCCATTGGTGGGTTGAGGAGTATAATGGGGGCCAATGCCTATGCGCAAGTTCATAAGGGAGATAATGCCAAGAGCATTATATTCAGTCCAAACAAAGGGAGATGAAAAAGTTTGAATAACATGCCCGACATTCGGAATGCAACGAGGGTGGAATGACGATGGAGGATAACGGTTTACCATGTTCGAAACACAGCATCCATATCGCGTTAGCCTGAAATGGGGACAAACAAATGAGGGTCGAATACTGACCATATTAGAAACACAGGACCTAACTCGAAGTGTTGTACAAAGTCTTCCGGGGTGTTGGCCCAGGACGATAGGTGAGCCGATGCGGCAGGGGACCAGGTCGTTAGGGGTCCCTTCAGACACGAAAGAGTATGAAGATCCGAATGAAGGACACGCAAATCGTGGGGAGGAGTGATATAAACACAACATCCATATTGACCATGTTTGAAATGCAATGAGAGTGGCATGGAGAGGAAGGATAATTGTTGACCATGTTCGAAACATAGCATCCATATTGCGTTATCCTGAAATGTGGACGAACAAATGAGGGTCGACTGCTGACCGTGTTCGAAACACATGACCTAACTCAAAGTGTTGCCCAAAGTCTTTCGAGGGTGTTGGACAAGGACAGTAGGTGAGCCGAGGTGGCATGATACCAGGCTATTAGGGGGTCCCTTCAAACATGCAAGTGAATGAATATTTGAATCAAGGACATGAAAAGCATGAGGTGGAGTGATGGAATGTTTGAATGGATTCCATCGCTCTTGATGTTATGCCACTGTAAACGTAGCATAAGGCATCTCTTGCATGGAGCAAGAGGCATCCAATTATTGAATGATAGGGAATGGTACAGTTTATAGTCATGTAGAGAGTAATATTTCCATATATTTTAACTTCATTTGGATAGGATGAGGGACATACAGTTTAACGTCATGTGGTCAGGACGAAATGGTTGGTGTGGGACTTACGTAAGGGTGGCCCTTTCTGGATGAACCTAGCTTGGGAGATTGGTAATGGGGTTTTAGGAGAGTCATGAGGAGTAGCTCGACTCATTGAATGTATAGGATAGATGTTGGGGTGGCACATGGGTGTAATTGAAAATCCTGACATCCCGGCCTGAAAATCTCGCGGTGTGACTGTCTATTTTTCATGGGGGTCAGTGACGGTAGCGAAGGGACCGGCCGCGGTAGAGCTGGCCGCGAGGAGCTGGCCACATAAGAGATGGCCACGGAGGGGCTGTCCGCGAAGGAGCCAGCTGCGTAGGGCTGGCCACATGTGTTTCACGGTTTGGTTGTCCACGAAGGGTGTCTGCGGAGGAGCTGGCCGCGAGGGAGCAAGCAGCGAAGGACTAGGCCGCGAAGGAGGCTGTCTGCGAAGGAGCTGTCTGCAGAGGAGCTGGACGTGAGAGAGGTTGTCCGCGAAGGATCTGGCCATGAGGGAGGTTGTCCGTGAGGGATTATATCTGCGAAGGATGGACGTATGTGAAGGGTGTCTGCAAAGGGGCTGGCGCCCGTCCTACTTCGTGCCCGCAGGGGGGTTTCTGTCTCCATTTTGCGAACGACACTGGTCCATGGAGGATATGGTCATTCGTGAAGGAGATGGCCATCCGCGAAGGATATGTGGACATATGAGTCTCACGGTTTGGTTTCTCCTCTCTACGGATGAGTTCATCTGCGGATGATATGGGGTCCGCGGATGGTCACGCATCGCTGGGAGCGATTTCTCCAACGTCTCCCCATAGGTTTTCACCTGTCCTCCCCCCTCCTCCCCCTCCTACTATTGGTGCCCCTTGGTGACTATTTATAAAGTCACAAAGAGGCTGTATCAATGGGCCCATGGCACTTTCTGCGGAATCCCATGAATGAATCCACATCCACAAACGACTCGGTCAACCGATATTTGATGAGTCGGCGACGGGGTTGCTTTGCGGTGGTACACCAATCCAACTCTATTCCGCAAACGATGAGGTTCGTGGCGGCATGGAAAGATTGTCACAGTTCACGGAGGTGGACTGGCCTAGCACCCATCCTCCTTCGTGCTCGCAGAGGATCTATACCTCTATTCCACGAATGACAATGGTCCGCAGAATTGCGGGAGGGCGGTCTGTCGAATCGGCCGCATGCTGTTGCTAGGAGCCGGTTCGCGAACTTGTTCGGTCCTTTTCCAAGTCTTGCAGTAATTGGATTTCCCCCTTGTGGAATTTTCAGGAACCTACAATAATCTACGAATTATTTGAATAAATTAATAAAAATATTTTAATATAGCACCAAATGTATAAAATATATATAATAAAAATAAACAAATAGATATGATGTTAAATGTTTTTTTAAGTGCTTTGATAAAATATATACATAAATTCTAATTATGCTTTTCAGTAGAATATAATGATAAGCATTGGGTATATGACCACATATTAAATTCGTGAAATTATTGGAATTTCACTTTTTTTTTAAACCAAATCCACAATACTTATCCCAAATAACAATTGTATTACATGTATCACTTCTATGTAAGTACAAATCAGAACACATACTTGTAAATTATTTTAAAAAGGAAAACATATCCTGATGTTTCATATGAATAAAAAGAAGTGGGATCCTTTTATCTTGATGAAATATTTCTAAAAAATGACATAACTAACCATTTATATGTGTTTTAAAGGAATTATAAGGACGAACAAGTCGAATGGTTAATAAAATATTTAATGAAACAATGATACACCTACTTATTTTTATTTAACGGTTTCAAATAAAATTTTGATAGTGAAATTTTAAATATTGGAATAAAGTAAAATATTAATTAATTTTTCATTAATTGAAATTAACTTATTTAGATAATATTTTAATGACCCCAACCTCTTTAAATAGTCTAATGAGGGGAGAGAAAAAATTACCCTATAAGTCCCGCCACTATTTTTCCATGGGTTCGAAACGATCAGCGAGTGTATAGAAATATCATGTACGGGAGGAACTATGATTTATAATATAATTATGATCAGACAATAAAATGAGTCATCCTCAAGAAACACCATAACATACTATAAAGGAAATCCAAAAACCATCCCACAATAAATTCTAAATAAAACTGATATAAATAAAAATATCAAAATGTAAAAATCGAAAAGAACAGTAAAGAAGTGTCATGTATACTATCTAAGGTCTGTACTAGTAATGTCATATAGGTTCCACATTTTAATCTTAGAGACCTTAAAACAATTTTCTATATGAAGGCTGAGCATACTGATGTAATTAGTAAGAAATATCTATGTATCTTATGAAAATATGAAAAGAGAATTCTAATTAACCCATGAGAAAACAAAACACCCCAAATTATCATATATGTGTGTACTAAACAAAACCCAACATCAGTAAACCTCTATCACAAAATAATGCATTCATTTATAATAATACAATATGAATCATATAGATGATGGGTACCCCCACAATATTTTCCCACTGATTTTTCTCTTTCACGTCACAACGTTGTACTTCCGGGCATTCCTAACTCTTACGAATAACACAACATTGCATCACATCCCTCCCAAAAACACATGGGTTATCACATCTCTTGACATATCATAGTTATTGTATTAGGGTATCATGAACACATAGGATATCAACATTTTCCCTATCCCAACCATGCATGACCCCCACCATAAGGAATCTCATTACATATTTCCCAAAGACACTTGGTCCATCACATGTCATAACCTCACATGCAGACAACGTAAATTTTCATCTTTGGCCACTGTAGATTGTTCATATCACCAAATTCAATAAGAATGAGTGCAGAAGAGTGGGAACTATCCATCCATCCTCCCAACATGATATTTGAAAGAACAATCCAACAACATTTGGTGTCATCACATATTTCTCGACATGGGTGGGGTGAAAATTGAAATCCAAAAGAATATATAATTTATATATATGTATACATATTCATAGCACACAAGCCCCATCATTAGAATTCATAACCAGGGTGTAAAATAGATCACTAGAACCTCCTCCCCTATTACCAAACCTAAAAGCACAACCCCACATAAGAAGAACCCAAGACACGACTCATGTTTTATTCTATAATTCTCATTAATCTATTTTCCATATTTTCATTTACCAACCCCTTCCATTAAAATAGGCACCATGTTTGGTATTTCTAACACATTAGTTTATACCAAACATTAAATATTCAAACCACACAAACATCATTATATGTTGTTGTTAAAAATGATAATTTTAAATAATTTTAATGCATTTAGTTCCATTACTACTCGGGAAACTAGCATAACAGACCACCATCACAAACCCACAACACTACCACACCACAACCACCATCAAAACCTCACTGCTCAACCATATTACAACCAACATCACATCTCCACTATAGAAATAAAAATAATAAACAATTCCCACACAAAAACCAAAATATATACTCCACCCATATATCATATCATCACAATATATCCATAACACACAACCACATCCAGAAACACATAATTTCACATTTCACATAATTTTCAATATTAGGAATATGGGATTTTAATCAATTAAACTTCTTTATTTATGTATGTTATTACTCACTCCATGTTTCCTGGTGATAAAAATTCATTAGCTTGGCATAAGTGGTTAAACAATTATTTATTGTGGATTCACCACAATCATACAATAAGGGAATCACAACATATAAAAAGCTACCAAATTGGGGAAACCAATAGTGATGAGTTTAATAAAAGTAGTACATATATACAATAACTATATCAATAATAATAAACCCTATAAAAATCATACGATTCACATTCTAATTCAGATTTTTAATTTACTATAAACATTTTATTTACCATTGTTAATTTAGAGAAAACCATTTCATACTAGATAATTATAATCACCCCTCTCTAAATGATACAAATAAATAATAAACAAAGGAATTATTACAAATAAGAATGAATATTTTTAGAAACTTATTTCACAAAAAACAAGGGGTGCATGTATGGGATGACATAATAAACATGTAGAAATCGAACCAACACTATAAATAAGAAATAACGAATCAAAGGAAAAAAATACTTCAGAACCTCGTATATCAATAGAAATAAATATGGAATGAGTGAAGGATGGATGTTTTCATTGGGGAGATTTGATCTATAACTATTGAAATTAAATACAGTTTAGTTTTCCATTAAAAGAGAATCTGATCAAAACGTCAGAGTTGAACCATTTCAAAAGCATCCATTATTTGATAAATTATTGGATATAATTATCATCCATTAAAATGGATTTAAATCCCATTAATAATGGAATTAATCTAATTTTTAAACAAAAAGATATCAAAATTGAAAATCTATAAATTTTAGAAAAACTATAAACATTGTTCACTACCGCATTTACGGTACCACTATAAAGGTGACACTGCCAGGATACCACTAACAGGTTTCCACTACCAGGGTTCCACTACCATGATAGCCTATCAGTATAAAAACCTACCACCAGATATGACCTTATACCAAAATGACCTACCACCTAAACGGACCTACCTCTTGAATTGAACTACCAAAAAATGAACAACTTCTTTGAATGACAAACCACCACAATGATTTACCACTATAAATGACCTATCATTTGAATGACCATCCTCTAGAATAACCTACCACCATAAATTTCCTACTACTAAAAATTTCCTACCACAAGAATTACCAACTGCTAAAAATAACATGTCAATAGAAATGAACTACATACAGAATGATCTTCCTTGAAATTTTTTCTCCACACACTATAAAAACCTTTTTTTAAATAACATAATAAATCCACCCTTCTCTAAAAACATCTTGAAATTCGTCGGAAAATTCATCCAACAAATTTTCCTCAATGTAATGGGTCTTAATCTCTGGGATGTTACATAAGATATCTCTTAAATAATTATCTCTCTTGAGAATTTGAAACTATCTTGGTAAGAAATACTATAAATTTCAAAAAAAGCCCTTAAGATACCTCTCAAGGAACTCATTACAACTAAACAACCTCCACCAATCAAACGAACCGCACATACCTGAACACACGAATCTATAGATTCCACCATCTATATCAAGATATTTTTCTCTCTAGGAGGAACTGACTCCCTCGCATGAGATTAATTTCAACATAGTATAATGCATCTTGATATGGAATTTGGTATTAATTGTTTCACATGTCGGATCATTATCACACTTCACATATCACATCAATGGGAAAATATCTCAAAAAAACCTAGGTCCAAATGGGACATCACAAATAAAAGTAGATGAACTAAAAAATAAAAACAACGCTGAGTAATAGGCATGAATCTATGTCTCGCATTCCCAAGTACATTAATCTAGGTCACCATGACTCCACAACACACAATACAAGGGAATGGTTCATGTTTGTACAACCATGTCACTATATCCTTGGTTCTCCAAAAGTAACTCCACGAACATTACGTCATCCACGATATCTAACTATCCTCATTCAATGACATGTGAGTCATCATGATTGTAACACCCGAGATTCTTATGAGTAATATTTTGTTTTTATATATATATATCATCAAAGGAATCTTTCACTACACACTAGCTTGACTTACTTTACACGCAATCACGACCTTCCTCGATAGCTTGCGTTGTACGCAATACCGAGTTTCACTAAACAACGATATGCTATTAAAATATTATTAAAACTAGCCGTTATGAATAGTAATAACCACTTTTTGAAATTTTATAAATTTTATTTTTCAAAATGGACTTCATTTTTGGATTCGGAATACCGAAATTAGCCTAGGGTGAAATTTTGGTATTTTTCTGAAAACTTTCAATTTTTGATGAATAGTGAAACCACTAAGTGGTAGGTTAAAAACTGAATTTTGCATAAAACATAATTTTACCGCTTCTGTGAATGGAATTTCGAAAATCCGACAGACACGGTTGATATCAGTAAGTAAAATGTGGTTCAATGTGATAAAAATAATTTTTTGGTGAATAGTAATTTTTTACTTTTTTTACCGCAGTTAATAGTAAATAAGGTAACTAAGGGTAAATATGATATTACCATTACCCTAACACATGTCCTAATTCTATTGGATAAGTGTAATTCGACCAAAAACAACCTTATGAATATAATATGTCCATTTAGGTCCACTTGGATTAGATTATGACATTTAATATTATTTTATTTAATGAATAGTTAAAATAGTTAAAATCAAAGTTTAATAACTAAAACATTTTTAATATGGGGTTATACATAAGATAAATTCGACTATAAATATTAATTAGAAAGATAAAACTATTTCCTACATAATTATATTTTATTTATAATTTTTAGACTTTAAATAAATTAATTTAATTATGACACAACGATGATGCAGTAATTACCCTTTTAAGGAAATGTTAACATAATTGATGTTATAAATGCTCAAATAAATGTAATTTGAGACTTTTTATGAATTACTCTAATTTTCTAGGTTACTATGATATATTAGTGTTGATTTAATCAACTTGGTTCGAACATATAATTCTGTTATGACTTTCACAAAAATCATATATCAAATAGTGTCAAAATTGACACAAAATAGTTTTTAAATTAAGTATTATACTATTAATTGTTATTTTATTCATAAAAATCTAAGGATCGACCAAATGACTTAGATACGGATATATATATTAATAATAAACAACTTGGGGTTCGTTTTTCATGTTATAGTAAGTGTATTAACCATATAGTGTAAGAAAACAAAAAGTCACGGTAAAAGTTAAATTATTTAACTTAGAGTTAAATCTAATTGATAAGGTTAAAATAATAACCTAAACTTGTCTAAATCCTATTGGTTGATAGGGTTTCGTCCCATCCCCACTTTAACTTCGAAATAAGACCCTTTGGAACCATTATAAACCGATTTTGACTTTAATATAAAATAATATTTTGAGATATTCCTAAGGTGCCCCTCTCCTCCCTTATAAAAGGGCACCTCCTCCCCCTCCTCCTCACACCAATTTGAGCACTCAATCACATCCAAACCCTGCCAAAATCCCTTCGCCACTTCCCTAGAATAATTCTAGAGGTCCTGGTCTTCTTCTAAGACCAATCATAGTTCCCTAAGTGGAGGATTCAAAGAGGCGTTTCAAAGAAGAGGTAATATCCATTACCGATATTTTCAATTTCTTTCTTCTTCAACTTCTTCTTCTTTAGTTGTTTCATGATAAAGTAATAACATAAGTATTAATTACATACTGATATGTTATTATAAATATGAAACAACCCTAATTCACCTTCTATCCATCCTACGGAAAAATGAAATCATCGCGCGTGCGTACGTACGGAATACCGTCTCCACGCCGTGGTGTAATCTATTTTCCACCATCACCTTACAAGGATGGGTATAATGGTGTAATGAGTAACTATTTATGATTATTATAATTTTATATTGATACTGAAATAGTATAAATACGCTTAAATACAATTCCACGATCATGGGAACAATATCATCGCTCGTGCGTACGTACGGAATACCGTCTCCACGATGTGATGCGACTCGTTCTACATGATCATCATTACATAGTAATTATATAAATGAATTGAATGAATAAATATGATATATGTTACACTAATACCATTATGTATATAAGGTATATATAACCTTAAAAGAAGAATAAGAATTTATTCGGAAAAATTCACATAAGAACAAAAGGCAATAAAGACCCGAGTAACAAGTAACAATGAAATATTACTAATAAGAAGCTAAGAATATGAACATATATGATATCATATCAATATTTATGATTCTGGAATAAGTCAATAACATTATTTAAACCATTATACAGGAGCTTCGGACACGTATAAAGCAATTCGGACCTAAGGTAAGGGAAAATATCACAATCTCATTTTTATCCAAGATTGTTTATACTTTGGTATTTACTGGGGTGTATTTTATCATCCACATCCATGTTCCCTCAATATGTAATATTGTTTCCATCCACTTACAATATTTTAAATCCAATTTTACCCTTCGGTGAGTTTTTAGTAAAGAATATGCAAGGAATCATTTGTCGTTTTTTTCATACGAGGTACTTTTTTGACTTTTACGACAAAAGTACGAAGAATGTTTTTATAACTTATACGGCATGAATGGATTTTTAAAAAATTATTTCCAAGAAGCTTCCTTTACAATTTTTCAAGTTTATTTTTAATCAACTTCTTTTATTTTAAATTTTTATGACATGTTAAGAAAGGAAAAAAAAATTTGAAGAAGAAAGGATATTTTCCTCAAGAATGGAGTTCAAGTGTTTTATCAAAATTATTTTCCATCTAAGATAATAAAGGGTTCAGTTTTTATCCCTATTATGACATTGATTTGATTATGTTTTGAGGGAATTATTTTTATGAAGTCATTTACCTTATATGATTTGTTTTATGATGTCATGATGTTTCAAGAATCCCATTTTTGTTACATGTGTTATGCGATTATGTATGATTTATGATTATGTGGCACACATAAGAATGGATTCATTATAAGATGGGTGGGACCTATATCTCCCTCTAATGCATTGGGTAAATATTTATATCTCATGAGATAGACATGGCTGGAATGGAAGGTTATTTCGGTTCAGTGATACAGGACTGAAACAAGGAGTGAACTCGGTTCAGAAATTGACTTTGTCCGCTAAGATAGTCTTGGCAATGAGTAATGACTAACAAGAAATGATTTTCCATGATTATGTGTGCATGCCACAAAGTTTCATGTTTTATGTTACGATTATGGGGATCTCATTTTCAATTCTATGATTTATTCCATGTTAAGATATTATGATCTCTTTTGCTGGTTATGATTTTAAAAAAGATATGATATGATTTTTATTTCCTTTATTTGCCCTTGCTGAGCATTTGAGCTCACCCTTTTTTGTATGTTTTCTTTTCCCCGGGTCAGTAAGATGGATATTAAGTAGAATATGCTAAAAGGGACCCTATATATGATGAAATAAATGGGAGACACTGTAGAAGATTTATGAACCAGTTGTTTATGTTTCCCAGTTTCTAAAGACACTATACCTATACGGTCCTTTGTGGTTTTGTCATATGTTGTAATAAGTGTGCTTCAATTTTGAAGTATTAACAATGTATGTAATGTATGGTTCGTTATAGTTGGTATCAAAGGGAGGTTATAGTCAACCTTTGGAAACTAGGATATGAAAGCCTTAGTAAGAACCCTAAGGATAGGTCTAAGCATAAAACACAATCATAGTGTTTTAGAAATGGCCATGAATAACCTAGGATAAGACCTTAAGCGTGAAAATTTTATTCTTGAATTATGTGGTTTTCCTATTATAATTAGTGTTGCTCACACTATTCTTCTTGGTTTTAGTCAATGGCTAGAACCCGAAGGAACCGTGTTAATGCAGAATGCGATGGGCAATGCAATGATTGTCCCCCTGAGAAACCAAACGATATGGGAGCTGGAATGCGAAATCTTGTAGCCATGCTCACACAACTCTCTCACGCTATGAATCTTGTAGGACTTCCAAACGAGCAAATGAAGGAGAAACATTCTGTTGAATCCTTCATGAGGCAGCGTCCACCTTCTTCCAGCGGGTCTACTGATCTATTAGTTGCTGAACAATGGATTAGTACTACTGAAAAGATATTTTCAGTTCTTCAATGTTCTGAACATGATAAAGTCATCCTAGCAGTGTATCATTTGGAAGTAGATGTTTATCAATGGTGGAATCTTATTAAGAATACGAGGCAAAGGGATGAAATTGAGTCCATGGAATGGGACGAGTTCAAGAACTTATTTTTCAATAAGTACTTCCCTCGTATTCTCCGAACAAAGATAGAGATAGAGTTTCTTGAACTTAAGCAAAGGGATGATGAATCTGTTGGTACCTATGAAGAAAATTTTACAAGACATGCAAGGTACGCTTCTGGTATTATTATCTAACCTGAGAGTAAGATCGATCGATTATTTAGTGGCTTAAAACCAAGTCTTCGAAGGGCGTTATCCATAAGGTACTTCAATAGCTACGAGGAAATCGTTCGATGTGCTCTCAAAGTCGAGATGGATATTGGAGTAACCCATCAGTCATATGGGTTTTATAAGAAGAGGAAAATGGAATTCAAAGGAAAATCTAAATAGCACACTGAAAAGAAGATGAGATTTCCTTTATGCTCAAAGTGTGGAAAGAAACATGGAGGGAGTTGTCTTAAAGGGACAAGTAAATGTTTCAAATGTGGAAAGGAAGGTCATCGGGCATTTGAATGCCGCGATAATGGGAAGAATATGTCTAATGATGCAAACAAAGGGATACACAGAATGAACCTACTACACTTCAATGTTTCAAGTGCAAGGAGATGGGGAATTATGCCAATCAATGCCCAAATCCAAGGGTTGATGATGATGGTCGACATCAACAAACTCTTAAGGCTAAAGACAAAGGAAAGTCACATGCAATTTCTATCAGCGATGTGGAGTACGATAACGAAGTGGTGAAAGGTACACTTACCATCGACTCTAAAGTATCAAATGTTTTATTTGATTCTGGATCCACCCACTCTTTTATTTCTGAAGAATTTTCTAAGGGTATCATCGTATTACCTCAACAATTAGATGTTGAGTTAGCTGTGACAACACCTAATGGCACATCAATCGCATCAAAAGTTTATAATTCTTCTCCTATCGAAGTTTGTGGGAAAGTGCTTCCTGCAAATCTGGTGATCCTTCCTTTAGTGGAATTCGATGTGATTCTTGGCATGGATTGGCTTTCTTTATACGGATCTCATATCAATTGCCAAAGAAGGGAAGTCACATTTCATATTCCATATCAATCTATGATCGTCTATCAATGCAAGGATGAACATAACCTTCCAGTGGAAATTTCTTCCATTTTATGGGTATTGATTCCACTAAATGAAGTTTATTTATCTCAAATGGTTGGTGAGAAACTCGCTATTAAGAATATGCCCATCGTACGGGAGTTTGATGATGTCTTTCCGGAGGAATTACCAGGTCTTCCACCAAATCGTGAAGTTGAGTTTTCAATAGAACTCGTACCGAGTGCTTTGCCTATTTCAAAGACACCTTATAGAATGGCCCCAATTGAGTTGAAGGAATTGAAGAAGAAACTCCAAGAGAATATTGATAAGGTATTCATACGCCCTACTGCGTCACCTTGGGGAGCACCTGTTTTATTTGTTAAGAAGAAAGATGGATCAATGAGACTCTGCATTGATTATCGAGAACTTAACAAGATCACTATCAAGAACAAATATCTTATCCCATGCATTGATGACTTATTTGACCAACTATGCGGAGCTCAATATTTTTCCAAGATTGATCTTCGTTCAGGGTATCATCAGTTAAGGGTCAAAAGGGAGGATATACCAAAGACGGTTTTCCGTACAAGGTATAGACACTATGAATTTATAGTGATGCTATTTGGTCTTACTAATGCCCCTGCTATCTTCATGGATCTAATGAATAGAGTATTTAGAAACTATCTTGATCAATTTGTGGTAGTCTTTATAGACGATATTCTTGCTTATTCAAAGAGCGAGGAAGAACATGAAGATCACTTGAGAATTATATTAAAGACCCTGAGAAAGGAGAAGCTTTATTCCAAATTTTCCAAGTGTGAATTTTGGCTTCAAAAAGTTGCATTTTTGGGTCACATAATCTCAAAAGAGGGGATATCTGTGGATCTAGCAAAACCAGATGTTATCGAAAGATGGTCGAGACCAACAACAGTAACTGAGATCCGAAGTTTTCTTGGTTTGGCTGGATATTATCAACGTTTTGTGAAATATTTTTCACGATTATCTAATCCACTCACCAAGTTGACTCGGAAAGGAGTGAAGTTTGTTTGGACAGAGGAATGTGAAGATAATTTCAAGGAGTTGAAAAGAAGGTTATCCAGTGCACCTGTGCTCACACTGCCTTGTAGTGGAGAAAGGTTTGTGATCTACAGTGATGCATCCAAGAAGGGATTGGGGTGTGTTCTTATGAAAAATGATATGGTGATAGCTTATGCCTAACGACAGTTGAAAATCCATGAGCAAAATTACCCAACACATGATTTGGAGTTAGCTGCGATAATCTTTGCATTAAAGATTTGGAGGCATTACCTTTATGGTGAAAGGTGTGATATTTATACTGATCATAAAAGTTTGAAGTATATTTTCACACAAAAGGAGCTGAATATGCGTCAAAGAAGATGGTTGGAGCTGATTAAGGATTATGACTGCTCAATCCATTACCACCCTGGGAAAGCAAACAAGGTGGCAGATGCAGTAAGTCGACAAGACCATGCCAATTTATCAATGATGAGGATCACAAAAGATCCAATATTTATGGATTTACAAAGAACGGATCTTGGAATTATAATAGGGGAAAAATATTATCTTTCTCAAATGAATGTTCAACCATCTATACATGTGAAGATTAAAGAGGCACAGAAAGAAGATGTCGAGTTACAAAAGAAGGTGAGAAATGTTCCTGAATTCAACCTTGATTGTGATGGGATAATAAAGTTCCGGAATCGGGTTTTTGTTCCTCTCATCCCCGAATTAAAGAAGGAACTGCGGGATGAAGCTCATAGTTCTTCATTCTCTATTCATCCTGGAAGCACGAAGATGTATAGGGACCTGAAAGAGTACTTCTGGTGGGACGACATGAAAAGAGATGTTGCTGAATATGTCTCTCGATGCTTGGTTTGTCAACAAGTTAAAGCTGAGAGACAGAAGTCTAAGGGGATGCTACAACCATTACCCATACCCGAATGGAAATGGGAAAACATCACTATGGACTTTGTCACAGGACTTCCTAAAACATCCAAAGGAAATAATGCTATCTGGTCATAGTTGATCGTCTTACAAAGTCTTCACATTTCATTGCTATTAGAGAGGATTTCTCTCTGGATCAGCTTGCCATGATATATGTAAAGGAAGTGGTAAGATTGCATGGAGTACCACTTTCTATTATCTCTGATCGGGATCCGAGATTTACCTCGAAGTTCTGGCGAAGTCTTCAGCATACTCTGGATACAGAGTTGAGTTTCAGCACTCTTTATCATCCTCAGACAGACAGTTAGTCTGAGATAACAATTCAATCTCTAGAAAATATGTTGAGAGCTTGCTCTATGGATTTCAAAGGTGGTTGGGATCAACACCTACCTTTGGTGGAATTTTCTTATAATAATAGCTTTCACTCCAGTATTCAGATGGCTCCTTATGAAGCTCTCTATGGAAAGAAATACAGGACTCCAACTTACTGGGATGAAGTTGGGGAAATAAAGCTATTAGGACCTGATCTCGTTGATGAAATGGCAGAAAAGGTCAGATCTATTCAACAACACATAAGAGAAGCTCAGAGTCGACAGAAAAGTTATGCCGAAAACTGAAGAAAAGACCTAGATTTTGAAGTGGGTGATAAAGTGTTCTTACGAATATCTCCCTGGAAGAGGGTTATGAGATTTGGAAGAAGGGGAAGTTGAGCCCTAGATATATCGGTCCTTTCAAAATACTGGATCGTGTTGGGAAGGTATCTTACCGATTGGCGCTTCCACCAAATCTCTCTCAAGTTCAAGATGTGTTCCATGTATCTATCCTGAGAAAGTACATCCCTGATCCTTCACATGTACTCAGCTCAGAAGTTGTACCGCTGGAGCAAGATCTTTCTTATGAAGAACAACCGATTGAGATTCTGGATCGTAGCGAAAAAGTCCTACGAAACAAGACCACTCGATTGGTGAAAGTTTTATGGAGGAACCACCAACTTGAAGAGGCTACATGGGAGCTTGAGGATATGATGAGGGAGAAGTATCCTCATCTGTTTGTTACAAAGTGACGAATTTCGAGGGCGAAATTCTTTTTAAGGGGGGTAGAATGTAACACCCGAGATTTTTATGAGTAATATTTTGTTTTTATATATATATATCATCAATGGAATCTTTCGCTACACACTAGCTTGACTTACTTTACATGCAATCACGACCTTCCTCGATAGCTTGCGTTGTACGCAATACCGAGTTTCACTAAACAACGATATGCTATTAAAATATTATTAAAACTAGCCGTTATGAATAGTAATAATCACTTTTTGAAATTTAATAAATTTTATTTTTCAAAATGGACTTCATTTTTGGATTCGGAATACCGAAATTATCCTAGGGTGAAATTTTGGTATTTTTCTGAAAACTTTCAATTTTTGATGAATAGTGAAACCACTAAGTGGTAGGTTAAAAACTGAATTTTGCATAAAACTTAATTTTACCACTTCTGTGAATGGAATTTCGAAAATTCGACCGACACGGTTGATATCAGTAAGTAAAATGTGGTTCAATGAGTTAAAAAGAATTTTTTGGTGAATAGTAACTTTTTACTTTTTTTACCGCGGTTAATAGTAAATAGGGTAGCTAAGGGTAAATATGATATTACTATTACCCTAACACATTTCCTAATTCTATTGGATAAGTTTAATTCGACGAAAAACAACCTTATGAATATAATATGACCATTTAGGTCCACTTGGATTAGATTAAGACATTTAATATTATTTTATTTAATGAATAGTTAAAATAGTTAAAATCAATGTTTAATAACTAAAAGATTTTTAATATGGGGTTATACATACGATAAATTCGACAATAAGTATTCATTATAAAGATAAAAAGATTTCCTACATAATGATATTTTATTTATAATTTTTATACTTTAAATAAATTAATTTATTTATGACACAACGATGATGCAGTAATTACCATTTTAACGAAATGTTAACATAATTGATGTTATAAATGCTCAAATAAATGTAATTAGAGACTTTTTATGAATTACACTAATTTTATAGGTTACTATGATATATTAGTGTTGCCTTAATAAACTTGGTTCGAACATATAATTCTGTTATGACTTTCACAAAAATCATATATCAAATAGTGTCAAAATTGACATAAAATAGTTTTTAAATCAAATATTATATTATTAATTGTTATTTTATTCCTAAAAATCTAAGGTTCGGCCAAATGACTTATATAAAGATATATATATTAATAATAAAAAACTTGGGGTTCTTTTGTCATGTTATAGTAAGTGTATTAACCATATATTGTGAGAAAACAAAAAGTCACGGTAAAAGTTAAATTATTTAACTTAGAGTTAAATCTAATTGATAAGGTTAAAATAATAACCAAACCTTGTCTAAATCCTATTGGTTGATAGGATTTCGACCCATCCCCACTTTACCTTCGAAATAAGACCATTTGGAACCATTATAAACGGATTTTGACTTTAATATAAAATAATATTTTGAGATATTCCTAAGGTGCCCCTCTCCTCCCTTATAAAAGGGCACCTCCCCCCCCCCCTCCTCCTCACACCAATTTGAGAACTCAAGCTCGGCCCACCCCTTCCGAAATCCCTTCTCCACTTCCATAGTATAATCCTAGAGGTCCTGGTCTTCTTCTAAGACCAATCTTAGTTCCCTAAGTGGAGGATTCAAAGAGGCGTTTCAAAGAAGAGGTAATATCCATTACCGATCATTTCAATTTCTTTCTTCTTCAACTTCTTCTTCTTTAGTTGTTTCATGATAAAGTAATAACATAATTATTACTTACATACTGATATGTTATTATAAATATTAAACAACCCTAATTCACCTTCTATCCATCCTACGGAAAAATGAAATCACCGCGCGTGCGTACGTACGGAATACCGTCTCCACGCCGTGGTGTAATCTATTTTCCACCATCACCTTACAATGATGGGTATAATTGTGTAATTAGTAACTATATATGATTATTATAAAGTGATATTGATACTGAAATAGTATAAATACACTTAAATACAATTCCACGATAATGGGAACAATATCATCGCTCGTGCGTACGTACGGAATACCGTCTCCACGATGTGATGCGACTCGTTCTACATGATCATCATTACATAGTAATAATATAAATGAATTTAATGAATAAATATGATATATGTTACACTAATACCATTCTTGATATAAGGTATCTATAACCTTAAAATAAGAATAAGAATTTATTCGGCAAAATTCGCATAAGAACAAAAGGCAATAAAGACCCGAGTAACAAGTAACAATGAAATATTACTAATAAGAAGCTAAGAATATGACCATATATGATATCATATCAATATATATGATTCTGGAATAAGTCAATAACATTATTTAAACCATTATACAGGAGCTTCAGACACGTACAAAGCAAGTCGAACCAAAGGTAAGGGAAAATATCACAATCTCATTTTTATCCGAGATTGTTTATACTTTGGTATTTACTGGGGTGTATTTTATCATCCACATCCATGTTCCCTCAATATGTAATATTGTTTCCATCCAATTACAATAGTTTAAATCCAATTTTACCCTTCGGTGAGTTTTTAGTAAAGCATATGAAAGGAATCTTTTGTCATTTTTTTCGTACGAGGTACTTTTTTGACTTTTCCGACAAAAGTACAAAGAATGTTTTTTTAACTTATACGGCATGAATAGATTTTTAAAACATTATTTCCAAGAAGATTCCTTTACAAGTTTTCAAGTTTATTTTAAATCAACTTCTTTTAGTTTAAATTTGTATGACATGTTAAGAAAGGAAAAATGTTTTTGAAGAAGAAAGGATATTTTCCTCAAGAATAGAGTTCAAGTGTTTTATCAAAATTATTTTCCATCTAAGATAATAAAGGGTTCTGTTTTTATCCCTATTATTACATTGATTTGATTATGTTTTGAGGGAATTATTTTTATGAAGCCATTTACCTTATATGATTTGTTTTATGATGTCATGATGTTTCAAGAATCCTAATTTTGTTACATGTGTTATGCGATGATGTATGATTTATGATTATGTGGCACACATAAGAAAGGATTCATTATAATATGGGTGGGACCTATATCTCCCTCCAATGCATTGGGTAAAGATTTATATCTCATGAGATAGACATGGTTGGAATGGAAGGTTATTTCGGTTCAGTGATATAGGACTGAAACGAGGAGTGAACTCGGTTCAGAAATGGACTTTGTCCGCTAAGATAGTCTTGGCAATGAGTCATGACTAACAAGAAATGATTTTCCATGATTATGTGTGCATGCCAAAAAGTTTAAAGTTTTATGTTATGATTATGGGGATCTCATTTTCACTTCTATGATTTATTCCATGTTAAGATATTATGATCTCTTTTGCAGGTTATGATTTTAAAAAAGATATGATATGATTTTTATTTCCTTTATTTGCCATTGCTGAGCATTTGAGCTCACCCTTTTTTGTATGTTTTCTTTTCCCCAGGTCAGGAAGATGGATATTAAGTAGAATATTCTAAAAGGGACCCTAGATATGATGAAATAAATGGGAGACACTGTAGAAGATTTATGAACCAGTTGTTTATGTTTCCCAGTTTCTAAAGACATTATACCTATACGAACCTTTGTGGTTTTGTCATATGTTGTAATAAGTGTGCTTAAATTTTGAAGTATTAACAATGTATGTAAAGTATGGGTCGTTATAATGATGTTACAAATGGAGATGAGATACATAGAATACTTCATTCATCAAGCCCATTTTAAGTGGATGTTCTAAAAGATAATCCAACTCACCAATACACACCAACACTTTGAAGGGTCTAACCATCCAAGGACAGATCCCACTCACTTTTCCAAACCACTAATACCCATATCAAGGGAAAACATTAAGAACATGTGGTCCCAACCACAAACTCCTAGGGAATCATCCTAGAATTGGAATAAGAAATATTCTCATCCTTCACTACTATCAGACTCTCTCAAACAAACTAAACATTCTATACCGTGATCTGCACCACATTGAGTCCAAGAACTACTGAATCCCCAAAGGTTTTTCATCATAATAGATAATGAAATGGCATCTTATAAAGATCCTGAAATGGGGCCTTTCTATTGGATGAGTGATATCTATTTTCATATGGATGATTGATAGCTATTTTTATAAGACACATTACCCTAACATGTCCTCCAACATATGAATTGTCTACTTGGTTTTCCCGTCGGTCTGAGGGTGGAAATAAGTACTGAGGAAAAACATAGTAAAAAATCAAGATAAAATCCTCTCCAAACTAATGAGTTAAAATATGCATCCCTATACTAGGTAATGGACTATAGGACTCCATGAAACTGCACACATCATCCACATACCTCTTTGAAAAAACATCCACTTTACCTGAATCCATGAGCACTAGGAAGCGATACGATTTCTTTAACTGATCCAAATTTACCCAAATAACATCATAACCAAACTATGACCATGGTAACCCTATAAATAAATCCATAGATATGTCTTCCCATTTCCAATCGGGAACATCCATGATTTTTAGTAAACCTCCAAGAACATGATAATCCCATTTTATCAACAATAAAACCATACACGAAACTAGAAACCCTACCACTACTCATTTCATCCTAGGGCCCCAAAACTAAATCCTCAATATATTATAGATAATTGATAATCCTGGTTGTACCACAATAGGTGGGTTTTGTAACTCATGAAGGACTCCCTCATACATCTCTACTTGAACACACAATCTATAAGGAAACATAATCTAGTTATAACAATACTTAGACCATACAAACATAGAATCATAATAGCTAACAAGATAATGCATCACCTCAACCTCTGAGTCTCCCCACCAATAATTTCCCACTTGCTACATCAAATAAGAATGAAGTGTCATATGAAACAAACATATTCTACCATCATCCACCCTTTCACCTAAGTGATGTGATGAAAACTCCCCTATCATTCTCCAAGCATCCTCAGACTCCAAAACAACATCATTATATGAATTCCATATCAACCCATCACTGACAAAATTCACCACCATGGAGTTTTGGATATCACAAATTCAAAATATCCACCTCCATTATGACATATTTAGATCAAACTAGTAAACTATATACCTCAAACACTTGTGATCCCTGAATACTAGAAACTCTCCCAAAAATAGAAATTTGAACACAAATTTAGTTGAAACAAAACTACTTAACAATCTAGATCATGGGTAAAATAGTTACATAGAAGGATCATAACTCCCTAGACCCATAATAGATCAATTACATTTACTACATCAACATTCATTCCAATCCCATATGGTAAACATCAAAAAAGAACTCAAACATAAAACCCTTGTCAGTAAATTGAGGAACTGGATCACTAGACAAAATCCAATTCATGTAACAAAACGCTACATGGAACTAATCAGTCCAACCAAATTTTTGATCCTTCCTTGTCAACATAGTCAAAAGGGTATAAATTTGAGAAATATTGGGTTAAATCCTTTGATATTAGCCTCCAAGATAAAGTAATATTAAAACGTGTTCCAAATTCATGGGGGCTTCCTAATAAAGAAATGCCTCAAACTTCAACAATCCCTATGTAAATCCCCATTCAAAACCCATTTTCCTAAGTAAATTAACCCCTCCTATCCAAAATATACACATGTAAAACATTCCAAAGAGATGGTGGTGTTCCAAACCCTAAAACATATCTCTATGAAACTCGACATGATCCTCCTATAACAATGAGTACATCAATATTCCTTCATCAAAACAACTAAACACTCGTCCAAACATTCGTGGAACATAATGTTCATGTTATCCATGAAAATAAGTGGTGTGTCAGTGTAACCCAAAGGCATTAATTTGATTTGAAAGTTCCCATACTTTCCAATTAAGGTAGTTTTCTGGATATATCCATACATTACCCTTAACCGGTGATATCCAAACTGTAGATCGATCTTGGAGAACCAAATAAATTCCTTAAACTAGTAGAAATGGTCATTGATCCTTTGAATTTGATAGTGATTTGTGACTGTCACCTGGTTTAACCACTTGTTTTCTACGCATACTATCAGACTAAAATTCAACCACTTTTCTAATAACTCCTGAACACCCCAGAATGACATGCTAGGTCAAATGAAACCCCTATGCATTAGATCATCTATCTGAATCCTCAACTACTACAAATAACAAGGTTCCATTTGATATGGAGCCATCGAAATTAGAGAATCACTATAATGTAAGTCTATCTCGAACTCTACATCCTTTCTAGGTTGTAGTTCCACAACCTCATCAGTGAAAACATCCAAGAATTCCATGAAAACCTTGTGGGACTTTGATACCCCAGAATCCATCGACTCAAATAATATCTCTATCATCAGAGAATGAAGGGGATCCACACACTGACTGCCTACTTGAAAACCATAATGACCAATGATAACCACACCCTATCCATCCACATATGTGAACATGACTCTACTTCTAGATAAGTCAATAAAAACACACACATAATAACACAATCCTATTCTAAGGGTATCATCATACGGACTCTTCAAGGGTAAGAAAATATTCACACATGAATTATTATTTACCATTATTTTTCTAGACCCTCTTTAGACAAAAAAACCAGTCGTCCTGTCCTCCGACTAAAATATTAAACACAGGGGACTGAGAATCCTCTCTATATATAGTAAATGATGATGAAATAGAGCAGTTGTAATAAATTAGTGTGGAGATCCTGAATAAAACATAGAACATACATGAGTACATGATAAACTAAGCATACATATAATGATATATATCACCAATGTTGCTACTACAACAATTACATACAACTAGATGTACATAGAACATGCCTCTATGGTAATGGACACCTCCACAACCTTGCTCAGTTCTAGGTACTTGAACATGAGGAACATATTGAGATCAAAATATTCCTTATCCATCTAAACTCAATAAAGCATGTGTATTCTTCAACTTCTACTAAAATGGTATCAATAAAACTGCCTCCACCAAACCGATCTAGAGAAGCCATTGGGAACAGATCCTGATGATGTTCATGACCTCTACTAAGAAACAAACTGGTCTTAATCTCCCAAGAGGATTTAAAAGAATCTATTGTAGATCACTCCCGACTAGATGGAACGTTGAAAAACCTAGTGCTTAAGACATACGATAGGAAACTCTTCTCATTGATGAACTCTATAGGCCCCCTATCGTAATATGCCTTGTCAGGAGTGCATCCAATAGATCACATCTACCTTATTCTAAACCCCTAGATACATGGGAAATGTAAAAGGAGTAACGGTGTACTGGATTGAAGGATGGAGTTCCTGCTCGATAATACTCTCTTGGGACTCCTCATCTTGGAAAGTCACAGTGGAATGTAAAAAATGTCCTAGAATTTTATCTCATGACCAAAACAGACATACTCCCCAATTGAAGGGAGAGTAGCTACTTCCTCTTAACATAATTCATCATCTATGAATGTATCTCGGGCTAGAAATACTAGAATATGACCCATGAAACATTTGTCTCATTCTTCTCACCAAGGTATAATGTCAATTGTTGATGCACATCTTTTTTCATCTGATTAACTGCCAAGGGGAGACAATACTCTATCAGCAGCCATAATACAATTCAACTGATCTTCAGTTAAACTAACCAGTCCTCTAAATCTATATTAATATCTACTACCTTGTGCTTCCTCAAATCCTGAAGTTGAAAATCTCACAACTTCCACTACAAATAATCATAATCCCCAATCAGATCAACCATTTGATGATTAATTTGGTTATCCTGATGAACCACCACTGGATGAGCCACACATAGATGAAAACTAGGAGCCATAACTGAGAGAGACACAATAATTTCCTAATCCTAGTATAATGGAAAGTTATAATGATTCATTATAATTTACTTAATTCATTTTAACCATCCCAAAACCCCAACTAATAGAGGAAAAAATTTCAGGATAATGAATGTACCTCTCATAGGAATCGAACCATCAAACAGGTCCACCTTAATTGTTCATTCATTAAGCCCAGAGCTCATGCACTAGATCAGGTGGGGGGATAAAATCCCATTTCCTTGACATTATCTAAGGCTAGGTCAGGAACCAATATCATCTGGCACTGATTCTATACCAAAAAATGTAATCCTCACAATTCCTAACTTCAAACTATATTCTTATCTCTCAATTATCTTCTATAATACAACTTTTCCTTGACCTCCTCCATCTAATGATACTGAAATGGGGGAGATAGATAAGGACCCTCGAGTCCTGCCACCCATAGGTCCCATTTTAGAGACTAGCACTAAGGGTATAAAAAACATATGTATGAAAGGTATTATCCTAAATAATATAAATAGGATCGAAAGGTAATCTTAATCAGCTATAGGAAACTCCAATACATAACATAAATAAAAACTAAAACCCATCCCACAATTCATGTACAAATAAAACATATATATATATATATATATGAATGTATCTTAATGTAAATACCCAAAAATTCAGAAAATGTAGTGATACAATATCTATCCACGGTTTGAGATAGTAAGGTCTAGCAAGGTCCACACAGTCCTCCTTAAAACCTCAAAACAGTTTTATAAACATAAGGTGAACACATATTTATAATCAATATGAAAGAAAAAGTCTATCATGAACATGTTAAAAGAGATTACTAATGATGTCATGAAAAAAAACTAAAACAAAAATGTACCTATATAGGTATACTAACCCAAACTAAATCTTCACAAAGTATCACTCACTAAATAATGCATCCATGTATAATAATATAAAATGAAGTATATCAATGAACGGTACCCCACACCACATTCCCACTGATTTTCCCCTCTCACACACCAAATTCATATGTCATTGATCTCCCAAATATTCCAAATAACACCAAAAAAACATCACACTCTACACGAAGACACCTCGACCATCTCCTTACAGCACATCTCATAACAAGTGTTGTAGGGTTTTGTAAACATCAAGGATATCAGCCTTGTGATCACATCCTACCATGAACAAACCCCATCATATGCTATCACATCACATATCTACCGATGACACATGGTCTATCAAATCTCATCATTTCAAATATAGAAAATGATAATTTTAACTTCAAGACATCACAGCCAGTGGATATCACTTACGCCTTGATGATTGTGCAGGGATGAACGGCTAGGCATCCATCCATCCTCCTGTTAAGATATTGTGAAAAGCACTACAAAAACATTTGGTGTTGGATCATGGTTATATCCATGGGTGGGTTGTGTATAGTAATAGATAATAATAATAATAATAATAATAATATATTTTAACAACATAAAAGCACCATAATAAGAGATCACAACCAAGGAATAATACACATAAAATAAACCTTCATCCATGCTGAAACAACAAAAATTACAACCGACATAATAAAATCACAATCCACAATTCATGTTTCTATCATTAATTCTCATTAATATATTTTCCCAATTTTCCATTTCAAACACATTACATCTAAACATGCACCTTTTTTTGTATTTACATACCATTAGATTATGAAAAACATTACCTATTTAAACTACCCATCCCATCATTAAATTAATTCACTAAGAATGACCATATTAAATCATTTTCATTCATCTAGATCTATTACCACTCTGTAAACTAAAATAAATAACTACCATCGCATCCCAACTGCACAACCATACCACAACCACCATCGTATCCCCACAGCTCAACCATATTATAACCACCATTCTAGTTCCATTTCATCACTACATCACAACCATAACCCCCCTACACAAACACGTCTTAACATGTCCTCCTTCAATGCATCGCATCATCACATTCAAGATATAACACACAATCACATCCAAAAACACATTACAGAAAATACCTAAACAATTTTTATATTATTCAAAGGGGATTCAAACAATTTCACATCATTATTTAAAGGAATTATGACACAATCCATGAATCCTAGTTAAACCAATTAATTATCCATGTATAGGGGGTTTACCAATTATTAACAGTTCTTTCAAAAAAAATCACATATCCTTGGAATATAGACATATATAAAAAACCAAAAAATAGGGGATACTAATAGCCATGATTTTCATTGAGGCATTATGAATGTAAAATCAAAATATCAATTAAAATAAAGCATCTTTAAATCATTTGATTCACATTTCCCTCCCACTTTCAAAATTATTTAAACTAATTTATTTACCTTTGTTAATTTGGATGAAACAATTTTCTATCTGATAAACATAACAACCCCTCCCCACCAAATACACTTAAATAATAAAAAATGGAATTCATATCTAGAATATTGAAGCTTTAAACACACTTTTTTCACCAAAAATATGGGGTATATGTATAGGAATAAACAACAAATAGATAGAAAATAAACCAACATCGACAAAATGGCTCCGTAATTCCTGGGAGAAAATACTTTGGAACCTCTCTCTCTCTCAATGGAATGAAATCTAGAATGAATAAATAAAGGATGTTTGATTTTTGATGATTTCTAAACTAGCGGGATTTCATATGGTTTAGCTAACCATTAAAGTTGGTTCTTGTCAATACCAAGTTGTTAAACCATTTAATAAGTCTCCAAATATTAATGAAATAGAGTATATAATTATCCCCCATTAATACGGATTTAAACCCCATTAATTAAGGTAGTAAACACGTTCTTTTTCAAAAAAGATGTCAAAATGGAAAATATGTATATTTTAGAAAAACTAGAATGATTATTCAATACCACTACTAGGTTACCATTTCCAGGTTGACACCACTAGTGCACCACCGCCATGGTGTCACCATTAGGCTAACACCTCTAGGGGTCCACTACTAGGATTCCACTATAAGGCTACAACTGAAAAGCATCGACTGCTAGGGTGCCAATACTAGGGTGCCCCCACCAAGCTAACCTAGTGCCTAAATGACTTGATTCCATAAATTATATTCTATGGGAATGACCTACCTCCATGAATTAACTACCACAAGAAATGACCTACTGTTAGAATGACTAACCACTAGAAATGACCAACCATAAGAAATGAACTATCACCCGAGTGACCTTCTTCAAGAAATGTCCAACTTCCAGAATGATACACTACCAGAATGACCTCAGGCCATAATTTTCCATTATTCTCTAAAACTCCCATCTTTCCTAACCCCCCCCCCCACCCGCATAAATCCTATTTACCTTCTCCAAAAACCACTAGACATTATTTAAACAACTCACCCACCAGATTTCTCCCAAAGTAATGGGGCAGATGGTCTGTTCCATTATAATGATTTCATATAACTAAAATATATTGAAAAAATATCATATTATAGTTCTAATATAAATAATTCAAATTCAATTAATATATTCTCTTTAATGAAGATTATAAATATTAAAAATAAAAACATATAGAGATCTTGAGTATATAGTAGAAATCCATTAGTTATGGGTAATCCCTAAAATCATTCTCATGAGAATCAATGTAAAAATTATAGAATGTTAATAAAGGTATTGATATGTATGATTAATATTAATCATTGATAAAAAAAATTTCACATTAATTAATTTTAATGTGTATTGATGGTAATATGTTGTATGGTGAGATGGAATATGACTATTTAAGAAATGATCATTCTAAATATGATTGTTAGACAAATGATCATTAGGTATATAATCATTTGATGTTACTATTGGTCATATGTTTGTTGTTTTGACAAAATATATGACTGTTATGTAACCATTATGAGTTTCAATTATGTTTGTATAAAAAATTGATTTTAAAATTTTTTAAATATAAAATTAATAATAAACAAT
Organism: Viscum album; assembly: GCA_963277665.1. Classification (NCBI taxonomy): domain Eukaryota; kingdom Viridiplantae; phylum Streptophyta; class Magnoliopsida; order Santalales; family Viscaceae; genus Viscum; species Viscum album. The sequence goes on from OY728144.1 coordinate 339,701,947, forward strand.
TAATATTTTTTCACATAATAAAAAATTATATTTTATGAAGTAATAAAAAATGATTTACTTCCTAGGAAATAGATTTCACCCTAAAAGCTTATTTTGTAATGTAATAATATTTATTTTTATTATTTATTTTTTTATAATTAGATTTTACTTTTCATAAAATGGGTTTCATATTCTTATAAAATAAATTTAAATTTTTGAATTGCATATATTTTATATTTTTATTAATAAATATAAAACATTTAAAATATGATAGAATAAATAAGTAATTATTCCATAATTGTATAAAAAATAGTAATTATAGAAAGTATTTGTCTCATATAAACTATAATTAATAAGATTTATAGTCATAAATAATTTAATTATTTTCAATTTTTTCAATAGAATTATATTTTATTGACAAATAACCCTCTTATTTCAGATTTAATATATCATTTATTCTAATTAAAAACCTCACGTAGAGAAAATACCTATACCATAATTTATATAAATTGTATAGATCCTAACTCCATTATCCTAGAGTCGATGCCTACCTTATTGCATTGACATAATATATAAAGAATCGCATAAAAAAGATGAAATAGTTGTAAATTCATAGTAAACAAGATAAATACATGATTTATATACTATCTATGAATAAAATAATATCAAAATGTTTTTTACGAATATAATTATTTTCAATATCATATCCTTACATAGAAAAAATTGTACACTTCATGGAATCATTCTGAAAGGAAGACAAATAAGGGTACGCACAAATGTTCAATATGAGTAATGTATATTAGAAGCTATCCTAAATAAATAAGAATAATTAATATTGAAAGGTATAAAATTGAACACACATTCTATGTAATAAATAAATTTAGTTGGATTGTATCAAATGAAAATATAAATGAAAAAATCTCATGTATAATAATCACTATTTTATAGTAAATGACATAAAACAAATTCCATTTAATCAAAAAATGAATAGAATAACCGGATAAAAAATAATCAATATGAAAACATATTTTACTAAAAACACATTCCATTCAATAAAAACTCTGAATGAAATGCATCCAAAGATAATATCATTGTGAAAATATCATTTACATAATAAATAAATTTGAAATGAAAGAAATTCTGAAATATTGGATGACATGTATCATGATCGTGGTACCCTTATCTTCAAGAACATTCACAAGATATTATGAAACTACTGGGTAAAAACACATTGTATTAGGCGAAAATATTTCATTCTATTTTACTAGTTCACCCCAATAGACTACTAATGCATCAAGGGGATATATATTACTAGTAACATTGATTCATTAAATATCAAAAACATTACTCATATGAATAATAATCTATTAAATTTAAAACCAATATTTCATGTCATAAAATACCCATTTTGTGTTAAGAATATAGATTTATCAATATTTCCAAAGATAAACTAATAAATTTCAATGTTGAACACTACATGTAGAAATGATATAATTTTTAAGAAATAAGCATATGGATGATAAAAAAATATGGATATTTAGGGTTAATTTAATGTCTAAGGATCACAAGAATGTGATAATCTCTAGAAAATGTTATTTAATGAAAAAATGGACCAAGGAAGTGAATTATAATACTTTCCTTATTCAAAATATTCATTAACAATATAAAGGAAGAATATGGATGCTATAAATACAACATATACCTATTGGAGTATCAATAAAGGGTTATTCTCCTTGGTAAATAGAAATAAAAAAAATATTTTAAAATATTCTTAAGGAAAATATCATTTTCATTTTAAAAATCACTTTTTAAAACATAATATATTTTTAAAATTCATTTATTTAAAAATAACATTAAAAACTATAATGTTTCAGCATAATCATTAATAAATTTTTTTTAAACCCCATATAAACTCGCACAGTAATCTTTAATGAAATAGTGGTCATGTAGGTCAGTAACTACATACTTTATATATAAGTAAAAATTATAATATTCTTCAATATAAAAAAATTAGAAATGTGTTTCTTTCAGATAATAACATGAAGAATAAATTGAAAAATAAAATTAAAAGAAAAAATTGGAAAATATTTTTTAAAAAATAATGTTCAAAATTTTACAAATATGGTTGAAATTATTTTAGATCACATGGTTTTGGAAAACAAAAATATCCCATTGATGAGAGAAATTGAGTTAGATTTTATTGAAAACATTTTATCATTTATATTAATTACAAAAGAGTGGGAAAATTGTAATATTACTTGAAAATTAAATGAAAAAACAATTAATAGTAATATTAAATGGGATTATTTATAAAATTATCCAATTATTTCCATCAAATGATATTCAAGATTAAAATATATCTAATAGAATGAAATTGGGAAATCAATCCTTAAAATAGTTATAACGTTGAAGTGAGAGTTCATTAATGAGTATATTATGTGAATAAATTATAAACAAACAAAAAAAGTGTAAATAAAATACTAGAGATTAAAAAAATTACAAAAATATTCTTATAATTTAAAAGATGACAAATAAGTAATATAACCCTACTGAATGAAATTGAGTTCTGAAATTGTTTACCAATTGGTATCATTTACGTAAAATACCCTTAGCTGAAATAATTAAAAATGAAACAAAAAATTGAAATAATTTTTACTGAATCATGATATTAAATGTAAAATGGTATATATATATATATACCATATCAAATTCATTTCACACATAACTTTACAATATGACTAAATGAAGAGAAATTGTGGAAAATTACACTAGATCACGCTTCCTTTTAGTTAAACATTATTTAACGTCCTATATAGTATTTTTTAAACTTGTTATTAACTTACAAAAGAAACATATTATTATTTTTGATATTATATATGATCCTTTTATAATTTTTTATCAACCATTTGTTAATCATCTCTCATTTTTTCATTATTTCGGGTGTTATTTACTTTGTTTTCTCTATCATGCTTTTTCATGATTTTTTTTATTTTCATTCATATTATATATTTATATCATATCCAAAATAAGAATAAATAAAATATTATCATATTAATATATCAACTATACTATTAATTCCAATTTTGACTAGTTTTTATGAATAATGAATTTCATTACAATCATAGAGATTGTAGGTCTTACATACACAATCATAAATATTCCATTTCTCAATGATGACTATGGAAAATAGTTATGTGATATTTAACCTCTAAAAATGAATATAATTTTATAAATACAACATTATGTACATATATATATCTTCCATTTCATGTAATGATGAAAATATATTCACATTACTTTATGAAGGAGGTAGTCAACTTGTACACGAACAAAGTTATCATCTTTATGTGAGTAATAAGGTATGAAATAAAAGGATATATTATATTTGAATAATAATAAAAATGTTGCTAAAATAATAATAATTTCATATATGTATCATATAATCATTAACACTATACTCATCACCTTCAATGAAATTAATTAGTGAAAGATGAATCACATTGCTCTGTGAGGCAGTAGCCCACTTTACACATGAGTGATTTTATTCTATACTCTATAGAATAAAATTTACAATGGTATATATGATATAATTTAAAAATAGGTATAAATATTATATATGTATCATATCATATATTTTTATTCAACATCAAATCAAACTATGAGAGATGGTAATGAAAAACTTAATGACATTAGTTTGTGAGGCTATAGTCCGTCGTACACATGAATGATGATTTTATAACCCATTTGAAGGATTTTTTGATGGTTTTAGGTCATAAAAATTTTATTAAAATGCCATAATATATGGGAGATACATTTAATTATAACTTAATGCTTTAATAAAAATTGTAGGATGTGTATATTAAAATAAAATAAAAATTCTATGGGATTAATGCTATATCTTTTTGGGGTATACTCCTTAAGATTTCACAAAAAACCCTTCCTAAACTACATTTCATTACAAGATAATTTTTTGAATATTATGAGAGGGATGTTGGTATATTATTTTTTTAGGATCTCAATTTAACCAAAAGGGTTCTAAATAGATAATTATATAAGATAGGGGCTGATGATTTATATGTAATAACAGTGATACACTTGTATGTTTTTTAAATAATTCAATCATACCCATGGTTTTTTATCATGAAACAAGCCAACTAATAATATATTATCAATATTATAAGATATAAAGTCGAAATATTTCCAAACATTGGGTGTTTGACATGTTTTTAGATTATTTTTAACTATTGTCTTTTTAGTTTAACCACTAGTAAATCCAATTTTACATCAACGATTGTTATTAATTTTTACTAATTTTACTATTCATTTTGGTCAAAAATTATGTTGAACTTATTTTAAATTAAAGATTATTAATATTTAAAATTTTAACCCATTTCTTCAAATTCAATTCAAATATGTGGAATAATTTAATTTAAAATTAATCATCCATATGCGACGAGAATGTTGTTTTTGAAAGAGAAAATGTTTAACAGTTTAAAACATTTTATATCCAAAATGGGAATTAAAATGATGAAATAAACTAGTTTAATATATATATATATATAACATAACAAATGTTACATTAAAACCAATTAAAAATATAATTTAACAATATAATATATTTAAATGAAAATGTAGTTTTCAATTAAAATTTACATTAGTTCACTATTCAAAAAAAAAATTCAGAAAAATAACAAACTTTAATCTTATAGAAAGTTTTTAAATTATGATTACAAAAATTAATTTTATCTTATCTAATAATTTTTATAATATTTGTAAAATTAATTTTTAAATTTTTTGTGCATGGAATGACTAGTTTGTCTTTTAAATAAGTATGGTTTTTCATAAAACAATAATTCTTATTTTAAAAGTATTTAATTTTATTATTAAAAAACAGATAAATAGTAAAAATGTGTAATATAAATATTTTAATAATTTATTTAATCATATTATACCTGAAATTAAAAAACCTAGATGATAAATTCCATATTAAATAATAATATGAATAGTATTTTTTGTTTGATAAAACACACTCTAGCATGAAACCAATGGTACTGAAGAAACGTGTTGTTGCATATAACAAAAGATAAAATCATTGTTTCATGTATTTCAATCAATTTAAGATATTGAATATATTTAAAAATAAATATGTCATAATGTCTCTCGGTGTTATATTTTTTTCTAGTATTTGTATTTTATGTCATATACACTTCTGAATACAATGTTCTTATTTTACAGTTTCAATGTGTTACATTATCATATTATTTAATATATTTTTTCCTATCAATTTAAACCATATATTTGTAATCAAGGGTTTGAAAATTTTATATTTTTAAAACACACATTTAAAAAATAGTTTATAAAGATTCTTTTTAATAGTAGATAAAGGTAAAAATAACACATATATTTGGTTCCAAGTAGGAGAACCTAAGTGAAATGTGAAGATACATACATAATATAAGAGCAAAAATAATTATAGATAGTTATATTTTTTATTTCACACCATATAGTGATTGATAAATATAAAATTAAGGTCCTCAAAATCATAAATCTATAATGAGTTAAAAGTCCTTTGGATTTATCAGATATGAATAAAATTGTATAATTTTTTTTCAAAATATTTTTCCTAAAGTTAATGAATTGTTTTATTTTCCCATATTATTAGGGAATATAAAAACATAATACATTTCTATTTCATAAGAAAACATTCATCCATTTTTTGTGCTTCTATCAATTTCTGATTCATCCCATACTCTATGAAATTAATTTTTCCCCTAAAGCACTAAAATTCACTTTTAATGGATCATAATATCTAAAAAAGAGTAAAAACTTTTTCCATCTATCTATAACTGTTTTCCAAAACTAGTATGGTTATAAAATGTTATATATTATAATAGATTAACCTATAAACATAAAAAAGTAACACCGTTGGTTCATAACTAATATTTATTTAAAAAAATTAATTAAAAATGAAATATTACTGAGGAAATAACATAAACCAGTGGTAGGCTCTTAACTCTTATCATCTTTTAGTCATGGGATTATTCCCCATGGAAATTTTTTATATGATAGGTTGTTATACACCAATGGGTTTTTCTTTTTTGTAAACTATATTAATAGAATTCTGTTAATCTTCCCAAAAACATATGATGAACTTAAATTAAATAATATTTATACTTAAATAATCTTTTTACTAACATTTTCAATACAATGTTTTATTAAAAAGTCCAATAATATAATTTGACTTTTATTAAAATGTTATTAATGATCATATTAAACCTAACTATTATCAATACATTTAAACATATATCTTTAATATTTAATGTAATTATTCCAAATATTGATTTTCTACAAAACAAATACTAGACATTAATTTCTCAAAAATAACCTTTAATCCATCTAGAATCACATCCCAAAAAAATAGAAATATGTTTTTAATACATTGAGATTATGATCAATTTTAAACATATTCACCAATGATGGTTTCAATTACACTTTAGTTAATGAATAAATATAAACATTTGAAATTTAACATAATACATTAATGATTCATGACTCTTATACCAACATACCATTAGATAAAAAATCTATATTTTAATTCATGAACAATAATACATTAATACCTTGTCATATCTATTTCAACATAGTTTCTACCTTGGTCTAGGGATTAATATTAAAAATGAGTTCATTTACTTTGATAATTTTTTGGTTTCCAAAAATAAGATAACAAACCAAAAATTGATTCTTATGATGAAATTTATTTCTTTCAAGTGTACTCTTCATTTTTTCTCGCAATTCAGTACATTATTCTCTTCTTATCCACATATAAAAAAATTTACACTTCCATTGAGACACATTTTTTTCAATATATGAATCCTTAAAATTAACTGATGTCATTAATGTTCATAATATTTTCAAAAACTTCCTAATGGGTTTTAAATAATATGATAATTATCCTTTTTATATCCCAAGGGAGTTTCAAAACAGGTGCAACGTAAGGCCTAATATTTTTAACTAGGTGATAATGAGATTAATAATAATGTTCCCCTTTCAGAATTATTTCACCATGTTTAATTAGTTCCAAAACCATAACCAATTTTATTATCCATACATAGATGTACTATATGGAAAAACCACTTAGTATCTGCCATATAAAACTATTACTATGTTCTAATATCTCTTCACAAGGTTTATCATGGGTTTATGTTCCCCAATCTATGTTTTCTAGAATCTTACTCCCAAGGATTATACTTAAATTATTTTGATACCCGTTATTGAAACCCAGATCCTAGTATCCAGAAGAGTATAATGTATTTATTACATTTGGATAAGATATAATAAATCACAACCTAAAGGACCAAATAATTCAATAGTCCTTGTAAACTAGATACACACTTTCTTCCCATGTTACATTTTAATAGTGAAATTAAAGCATGATATTTTTGAGAACATCATTTTCCCCACTAGAATGTCCTTCCATATCATATATAGAGACCTTTATGGAATACTGGGAGAAGGAAACAAAATATGGGTGAGCTAAAATTCTCAAAAATGGTTAAGTAAAATTTATGATATTATGAATAAATAATAAATGGCAATATGGGATGATAAATAATTGAAAAAAGGTTATATGTAATCTATAATCAAAGAATCAAGTGCATCCTAGGATTACATCAATAAGAAAATGTCAGGGATAATACATAATATGACAATGTAAATAACTACAAACACCCACAATATATTAATGAAATGAATATTATAAATAGATAATACATAACCAATATACTAATGTAAAAAAACCAAAAACACCTTCTATTTAATCAATAAATGAAAATGAAATGAAGCCATAGATAATATCATTTAGAAAATATCATGGTTAAAAACTAATAATTATTGAATTATTGAAATGATTATTTATTGGATGTCATGTATCAGGAAAAATGAATCATCTACCATCAAGACCATTCAGAAGATAGTTAAAACCTGTTTGGTGAAAACCCATAGGGTTTGGATAACTAATTTTGTGTTAATTTAAGGATTCTCTTCATGGGACTACTGATTAATTGAGGGGATATCTATAACTATGCCCCATCGATGTCCTGCATTCCCAAATAATTACTAATATATATAATGATCAATATAATTTATTAACACCATACATTATTATCAAATACTAGTATTGAGTAATGAATATGAATTTATAAATATTTCCCACGATAAAAAATGAAATTCAATGTAGAAACCACATGTAGAAATGATATATGTTTTAAATAATAGACATATCCATGAAAAATAATAATGATATTTAAGGGAAATTCAATGTCTAATGGTCATTGGAATTTTAAAATTTCAAAGGAAATATATTGAATACATAAATTAATCAAGGAAGTGAATGGAAAGAATAAGGATGTAATCAATATAACATATAACAAATATAGTAATAATTATATCTTATCAACATTAATGAATAGAAATAACATACAAATATACTTAAAACATTATTTAATAAATGACCATTTTCAATTTAAAAATCACTTATAAAAAACCATTTTTTGAAAAAATTCATTTAAAAATCACATTTAAAAACTAATAATTTCTAGAAAATTATGAAAGAAAATTTCATTAAAAATAACCTTCTAAACATGTAAATGATGCTTCATTGAAATGACTATAATGTTGGTTGGAACTTACATACATGTCATACAAGTTAAAAAGTACATTCTTTTTCACTCTAAAAAGTTTTTGAAACATATTTATTCATAAAATAAAATTGTTTGGTAATAAAAACATTGCACGGGGAATTGGAATAATCACTTTCATTTTGGGAAAAAAAGAAAATTGATGGAAGAGGTGAAGGAAAAGTGTTTAAGGGAGTGAAAATCTAATATGAAAAATCTAGAAGTGTGGAGCGTAAACCCTTTATAGATCACAGATCTGCATGGAGATCTGCATCGCAAGACACCGATGAACTAAGAATTTCATGGGAGAACGATTTTGATGCAAGTTCCCCATACACGAAATCATCTGCGGGAAAGAGGTAGATAAATTCTCTCTATAGATGACATCCCCCATGAATTCAAACAGTTTTTCTGCTAGGTATTGCCAACGGATCCCTATGACCAAACAAAGTCATTCTTGGGACCAAGGTTGTGATTCTTGTCTCCACAAAAGATGAGTCTATACCCCTATAAAATAAGGTATCCACAAGTTGGATTTTTCTGTGGGATTATGAAAATCTGGGATCATAACCTCATCATAGAAGACCCATGATGTTTCTGTCCAACTCCTTGATTCTCTCTACATATATCCTGAGAGGATCAAAAATGAGGATCAACAATCAAGATATAAAAACAATATCCATTTAAGGGACCAATCAAGATATTGATATTCCCACAAGAGACTGACTCCTTCGATAATTACCTATAGGTAAATTCCCGCTGTATAGAATTAAAAAGTGAAACCAACAAAACATAATTTACAGTCCACAAATTAATAAGCCTCTATGAACAAATTCTCCATGAGTTGTAAAACCAAGGACCTTTTCCTACCTGTAACCCCACATAGAAAATCTCTATAGGGGTGGAACCTTGATTCACATAAAAAATCACTACATGGGTGGAACTTGAGTCTACCCAACACCACACTATGCGGACGGAACCTAGTTAAGTGTTGCATAGTGCTACCAAGACTAAATCCAGGTCCACATATCCCCTTGGTATACAAAAGTCCCCTTTCCTGTGTATCCACCCACCATGTGAAAGAATCTCCATCCCAGGTAATAACATGTTTGGTTGACAGGGATATCCCAGGATGTTCCAATTTCTTTTTCTAATTATTCCCTTTTATCACATCATCAACCCCCATGTTGGCCTCTCTGTGAACCAGTCTAATGACATCAGGCCAAGCACTCTTTCAAATCCACTATATTCCTATTATAAAATCCTAGGTAACACTTGATATTACATACCCATAATAAGTTGAGTCATGTTTGTTACACCATTAGTGAGGTAGACCCACTGAATTACATTGAGTTTATATTCTAAGGGTAATCCGTATTCCAACCAATGGATTCTGAAGTGAACCCTTCAACTATAATGATTATGGGGAATTTCTGGCCTTTCCTTTTATTGAGGTACAATGTCAAACATTCTTCCCTTTTCCCCAATAACAATTTTATGGAACTCCCCCTAAGCTATTCCAAAATCCTTTATTATAGGAGGTTTCACCTTTGGTGCTCTTTTCCTTTTCTCATGACATATTCTGATAGATCTCCAAATATGACTATCCAGTTTATGAAAACAATAGGGTTAATGGGAACATTAAATTCTTTCTCACATACTACCTTTGGTTTCTAATACCATCTATCAGTAGTTGAATTGGGTCATCTTATGTTCAGATCCACCACCTCCTCTTATTTTTACACTGATTAAAACTCCCGTGGGCTTAGAGGTAGATGATGATCAGGACATCTTCATGACCCCTAATCAAGGGCCTCTTATAAGGGGTATGAACCAATAAAATCCTCCATCTGGGTAGCTCCCATGTGTAAGCCCAAATCATGATCCCTTAATAGGCCTCCAATAAATGGTAATTCCCAACTCAAACCGAACTATAGGGTCTTTGATTCCAAACTAAATAGAATAGATATTATGTATCCATAAGGTCCAAACCTAACACCCATATCACCCTAATATTCTATGGGACACATCCCCAGAACATTCACATTCACCCGGGAGACCATATCTCTTTAGATCATCTTTTTTCATGTCAACTAGTGTCCAACACTATCTTTTCCAAGAAACCGTTCACCTGGATTTCCTTGTCGCATGATGTTAAAAATCATGGTCAGGTCCTCGTCACACAATCTTAAAAGGTGATGTTTGCAGTAAAGAGACACTAAACTAGATGGGTTCTAATTACTTTCATGAGGATATGTATGAATCCCATCTTATGGGTCTGATCTCGACGTCAAAACGATTCATGTCCCCCTATAGAAGATAATAAAATCCATAGTGTTATCCCATATGGTTTAAAACTAGTGTTGTCTTACAGAATGACTATGGAATTCATAATTTTCCCCAAAAGGGTAACATTGATGAAGAATCTAACATACATAAAAATATCCTCATTAATTGGGAACCTCTAATACATTCATACAATTCTAAACCCATGCATATTTGTAATCAATCATAACTAGGGGTAAAATGTGGACACAATCTTAGGAAAAAACCTAGGATTCCAAAACAAATAAATGTATCTTAAATATATAACAGGGTCTCAGAATAAGTGATTGTTCCCCCCAAAAGGGTTATATGAGTATTGATTATTATGAGTTCTTATGTGTTGTTGGAAAAATGATCAAACGAACACCTGCCTTTGGAAATATGGTCCATGAATCATGGATGTGAGAGTCATTGGGTGTTTATAGCTTATCTAACGAACTCAATGGAAAATTTTGAATGAAGTTATGATCAACCATAGTAATCGCATACTAGATTATCCCTTACAATCAACCCACTTGGATATAAACCCATATTTGTTGGAAAAAATGGTTACTCAGATGGGAATGGTTGCACAAAACCAGTCCCTATAACTGATCATCAAACAAAATTTTTTTGTAGGAAAAAAAGGGTGAACCTGAAATGAATCCTAATCCATGTTGAAGTGTTACCCCACCTCATGCCCCTTTCACATCCAAAAGGGAAGAGTGCCAAGCGATATCATAAATTTTACATATTTTCATGAGATGCTACTCTGATGGGGGTTTATTATATGTATCAATAACATATATTTTAGACATTCTTGAGATAGTCCATTAATTTAATGAAATACAAAAAGTTCTCGTAGACATGCATGTCAACCACTGCACCGGCTGGGCCATCAATGAAGTACATGACATTGTCACACAATGAACATCTCCAACACTAGGTCTCCAATAACACTAATATGAGAGTAACATTATAAAGGAACTCTCACAACATTGGAGGCAGTGAGATAAGACCTCTTTACATTGAAATATCTCCATCCACCCACTCAGTAGTGGTCGACATCCTTATTAAGACATGATTGTGTTCAAAGAAATAGAAAGTGGACAGGCCCACAACCCCATCTTCCCATGTGGGGTGACTCATCCAAAAAAAAACATATGGTCACTCCAGAGTAGACCTAAAACCCAACATCAGTCCAGGAGGGTCTTCATCCATATTCCATGATTAACGGACAACCAGATCAAGAAAAAAATACCCATTTCAATTCTGGTACACTGGTTCACCATAGTGGCCACTCTAGGTCAGGCACATATCCCTACAATAATCCATATGCCCATCGGTATATGTCATCTACATCATGGGATCCAATCAATCAAGAACTCATATACGAATGTTGTTACCAATAGAAATCGGCCCCAATTTCCTACAAGTGTGTTCTCAAAAATAAATCATACTAAAGGAATATAAAAAATAAAAGGCCAAATTGATACCCATATCTACTGGAAGATGGAGTTCTTGAAACTATCCAAAACTATTCAATAGTGTCTCAAGATCATGTCAGTCCATTACTAAATTAGGGGAGTTGTAGTAGTAGTTGCGAAGTTCCTCCCTATAATATTGTTTCCATAAGCTATGAAGTCCCTCCTCTGAGAACCCAAGATGGTTTACTTTGTGGGTAAGATATGATCAATCATGGGAGATAATATCATGATGAGAATCGCAATATCCATCCTTGTGGAAAGAATATTGGACAAATATATGGTACTCCCCTTGACCTCTTCCACCTTGTTGGTCCTCCCTAGGGTATACACTACTGAAATTCTCTATTGAGCTATACATAATGCTATGATGGTAGTTCTCAATATGATGGAAATCGCTGTGAAGCTCCTACCCACAATGAAATCAAGAAAAAATTTCTTCCTCCACTTGTTGTAGTCCATCATGAGGTCCCTACTTAGGATTCAGATCATGGTAATTCTCTATTTGGACAGATACCAAGTTAAGATAGTAGTCCCCAGCATTTTATCAGAAAATGTGGAGGTCCTCCTTACATTGAATTTCCTTATCGATAGGAAGTTACTCCCCTTGAAAAATCAAATTTATGAAATCCATCATATTCTAAGGGTCTTAGTATGATGGTATCTAGTATGTCAGAAACCCTATCAATAACAAGTGATGTCCTCTCTAAATCTGTAGATGTTCCGGAGCCATGATCAACTTCTGAGCAACCTCCAGATCATTCACATGTTAATGAGACTCCTACAAACCCCACAGCTTGGGAAAAAATCATCAAGAAATTTCCATGTTGGGTAGATCAAGTAGATGAATATATAGTGAAAGAATAAATGGATATATTTCTCATCAGAAGATAATTATCCAAGGATGAAATATCGGTTATTTTTTTGTCCCACAACCATATATAAATTCAACATGACAAATGAAATTGATTTAGGAATTAATAATAAAATTCACCTCAATATTTGGACACCCCAATTCCACCTGAATGAAATATTATTTCCTTATGATGGGTATTCCAACTATGCCAATATGGTGAGAGAGTTTCCCTTATTAGTCGACATAGAAGATATTCTGTCTACGCAATGGCGACAATCAAAGATGTGGATGAAAGATCTTGAATTGACCTACCTCTGTGCACTGCACAATTTTCACTGAATTATCGGTGACACCCCATCTAGTGTTCATATAAATGGTTGGGGAGAGCATTGAGCTCTGTACTTCACCACACATCCTGTCCAAGAGAACCCACCAGAAATGATGCATTGTAATATCAATATACCAAATGGTGATCAAACGATATCCTTGTTTTTTGAAGGTTGCATGCTCAACAATAATAGACCTTGAGTAAGCCTCAAAGGCATCATTCCCAATTAGAGTGAACCATTGAAGAAATAATGAACCATGAAACTGAGGAAATTCAGTAGGCTTATTGTATAAGGTAATCGAATTAGAAATAATTTTTCATGTCCTTAGAGGAAAATAATTCACGTACATACACAGTAACATATTCCGCTCACACTTGAATTATAATATGCAATATCAAGAAAAAAGAAAGTGCATATGCAAGGGTGACAATATCGGACAATCCCCAGCCCACAGGCTAGGGGCATTTTTGACAAAAAATATGCCCTCATAAGCCTAACAAATCCTAGTCAAGGCATCATAATAAGGGAATGGGAGAAACCACATCCCAATGGGGTGGGGGCATTTTTACCTCAACCACCCTCATAAAGAAATCAATTTTTTCCTTATTGAGGCGGACAATGAATAGTGAAGCCCCACCTTTTCATCCCATATTGCGATTCATGTCCCCAGGAAGGGAGGTGCACTACAAGGTCATATAAAGGTTCCATCCAAGTTACCATTCACCAAGAAACTCAAAGAGGTCCCCAGAATGGAAGGTGAACATCCAACAAAGGGCCCAAAAATATCTCCTACCACTAGGAACCTAGTATGGAACCCATAGTGTGTTAATTATCAGTGAACATCTTAGCCGTAAATCTTACGGACGACACCAGAAATGAGGAAAACATAGACAAACATGGAGAGGATGGTTCTGCTCAGAATTTGATCCAAACCATAAACAGAGGTGTGTATACCTATAACCATAGGTACTCCCGAAATTTTTTTTCTCCCTAATACAATCCCCCGTTAATTATTTTGTGAATCCCTAACAACCAAAGGAATAAAAACATAGTCACACATGACCAAAATAATCCCCCAAATGAGATCAAACCCCAGACACTCGATGAGAGATTTTATTGTTAGGAGGTGGAAATAATGGAGCTGAGTAGAATCAGTATTGAAATGCTCTAAGTAACCCTTATTATAGCATATGATCTTTAGGTTCCTCCGGTAGAGCCACAATATAGACTTCTAGAAGGTGTACCTCACCCCCAGAGTTAATACTGGCAAGTGAAGCAAGGATTATATTCTTGTCCAACATGGATCTAATAACATTAGTCTACCAATATCCAAAACTATGAGGATATCAAGATTTTCCCCCTTTAAGGAGAAACCTGGAATATATTCCAGAAAATCAACGATGGTTTCCCCTAGTTGGATAACAACCTTATGTACCATTAGTGTATCCATGACCAATTTTTCCACCTACTAGTCCCTCTCATGATCAAGTTCATGGAGACATGCATCAAGGGATCATTATTATCATTGAGTCAAGGGAATATCAATTAGACACTAAGGAAGAACGGTGCGCTCTGATACAGCTTAAATGAAATCCTTACCCGGATTGGGTGACCAACACTCCACCACCACCAAATTTTGGAAACCATGTGTTCCCTATATTCAATGTATTATGTGACCTAGAACAACATATGATTCATTATGCATATTATTGTGTCCTCATGATGGTAACCCCATAAAAAGTAGAAGTAGTGAAAGTCATATGCATCATGCGAAATCTGCAAGGTTTAGCCATTATATAGTATACCCATTTTCCGGATCAGTTAATAAAAAGATGACGGAATCTATGAAGATAGTTCCTTTTTCCTTTCTGCTCAACATCACCAAAGACAATAATCGATGATCTCATGAACTAAAAATAGAGGGATAACAAGAGTCTCATATTTCATTTCCAGATGGAAAGTTCTAGCATGCTCATTGAATCAGCCACTTCCCCAAGATGAGGTTCCTGCAATGTGCATTGATATTTTCCGCAATGAGCTATGAATGCCACTCAACCTGATGAAATATAAAATTGGGTTTATATATTTATTAGAAACTACCCAAATAAATGAATATTCCTTATAGAAGATGAAACTCATATCCCAAGTATCCCTATCATTAGTTGGAAAAAGGGTTGGAAGAGCTGAAGCAACTTCTGTTTTGCTTAAGCAACCCCCTACACTAGCACCATCTCTGAGGCCTACACTAAATTTTGATCAACCCCATGGATGTAAACATTCACACCATCCTTGATAGGATGAGCAGAGGTGCCCTAGGAAAATCAATTTATGAAATGGAGGAGTAATACCTACTCATTTAAAGATGACCATGTTTGTGTATACTTTATAGCTACCATGAACTCTTTCTTTCTACACTGACAAGAGTGAAAGAGGTATGATAAAGTCATACTTGATGTGTAGCAAGATTATTTTTTAGTCCACCTAATATTGGGACACACCATCCAAGAGTGTTTCATCTTTAATTACCTCCTTCAATAAATTGTATATTTCAAACAAGTCAAATCGGTACCACCCCTAGCACATGTCGCATATGTTTCCACCACTAACTCAGATAAAGGAGAGGAGTGGATGAAATATGTTAGAAAAATGGATAATATGTTTGATAGTTGGATGACTCAAAAAATAGTCAACCAATATCTTGGAAAACTCCAAGAATAGTTAATGAAATCTAATATTCCCCAATAACTTCTAATGCAACATAGCTAACATCATCAACCCCTTAATCCTCCAGGATTCATCTGACCAAGAATAAGTTCTAATAGAAAGGTAGAGAGAAAGTGAAAGAAGATGAACTCATACCAATTCCAAAGTTACCTTTAACCCAGTCATATTTAATGACATTATATTTGAACACACGGTAATCATCCTGACAAACTACACCACCGGAAGTAGTCAATCTTGCAGACTCATCATCATATGAGGAATAGATATCTTGCTCCATTAATGTCATCCATGTAATGGATCCATTATCTGATGAAGAATATGGTCATGAACTCGACTTCCACACACCCAATCAGGGATCCAAAGGAAGAGGCCACAAAAGCAGAGGAAACCCAGTAAGGCACAGTCATGGTGGGAAAAAAAATTTCCACACCCTAACTCAAACCATAAATATTGAAAAAACCTAGACAATTTATTCAGTGAACCCAACATGAACAGTAAAATTCTCCTGCTACTATCGTACAACACAGTGGCCTGATCATCCTACAATATCCATCAAAAGAGAAACAGATTATGAATCACTCATGGCATGTAAGATGACCTACTCAACCAAACCCACATGCCCAAAATCACAACCAGCTCATGTCTCAGGTGTTAGTCCATCCATAGCCAATTCAAAAGTCCCTAATTCACCTATGAAATAGAATCCCGAAGTTGAGAATAGATGTCTTTTAGATGAAACATAAGACATTCTAAATAAACTGGCTTTAGTACCAATGTAGCTATCAATCCTGGATGCCCTGAATTTGTCAAAAGATCTTAGGGAATCGATTATAGAAGCTCTTCTAAGACCTCATGATTTTAAGACGAAGTGATCACTACCGATGACTATCAGAAAGAGAAAAATTCTAATGAATTATAACTGATTATCTTTGTTACATATAAAATTTGAATACTCCATTATGCAGGGACACATGATACCCTTAAACATTTCTTGTGTGATAATTGAAACTGATGTTCAAAAAGTCTTCATTTATACTAGATCTGGAGTTAATCTCCTCCCATTGAGAAGAATTTTTTAGCAGGTCTACAATGAAGATAACCTAACACCCTCATCCACAACCCCACCAGGTTTTGAAAAATATAAGCAAAAATTGTAGGATGAAATAATGCTAAAAACTCAAGTTGGTGACCTTATTGCTGACACAGAATTTCTAGTGGTTTGAAAAAACACTACCTTCAATGTTCAACTAGGATGGTCTTGGTTACATCATCACAAGTATATTCCTTCATCCAATAGCTAGTGCATCAAATATTTCACTAATATAAAAAATGGGACATTGTAACTCGATAAAACCCCATTCAAAACATGTGAATCATACAATACTGATGCAAGATTCTACGAGCAGAAAGGGAAGAAACACTTGATTGATGTCATTGATTGGGTCACAACACCAAATGAATTGGATATTTACCTTTATAACCCCTAAAAAGAGCTCAATAAAGAATATGTAATACACATCAATCGAGTTGAGTGAATTAGTCCCTATTTGGATGCATATTCTGAAGTTGTTAGGATTTTAGTCATGGTCACCAAGCCTAAAAGTGCAGAAAAATCCACAAGTCCCCAAAATAATGGTGAATGATATAATGGAAATTACCGCAATTAAAGATCATATCTCTAGATAATCCCTTCCTAGATAGCTAAGGTAGGTGAGAAAGAAGTCATTCTATCATCCCTCACTCCATCCTCTCTAGAAAACTCCCTATTATCATCTGGGTTAGAAGAAGTTGCTTCATCTTCTGAATGGAAAAATTGAGACTCTTCTCTTAACTCTGAAGAAATAATATTAAGGATAGTTTCCCCATCCTATGAAGATTCAAACAAATAGGTTGTGGAAGATGAAGAGGAATAAGACCTTTGGGATTCCCATCTAATATTATTGGAGGGCTGCTCTAACACCATTGATGAACACAGGTAAATAAACCTGGGAACCAAAGAAGACCCGCGACACACTGTAATAAGTAAAGCCATGTCATCTAAGGAGAATGAGGTATACACCTCTTTCCAAAGTCATAATTTAGGTGTTTTTTCTTATAAATATACAAAAATTATCTACCTCGTTATTTAGGTTTCCACTCACCACTTCGGCCTTCCAGAAGGTCATAGTGGCAATGAGAAAGTAACCAAAAGGATGCACTCGACACATAATACCAAGATATAGGCTAAATTCCACAATATCTTTAGATAAAATTTCATTAAATAGGTACAATATCCCATATGGTTTCCCAATATATTCCCCATAAAAATCAATAATGAAAAAATTAGAGTCTTCATTGACATTAGGGATTTCAATTGACACTGTCTGAAAGGTGAATTCCATGTCCCAGTTACAAATCTACTAAACGATTCAATAACTAGATAACAGGATTTATATTTCATGGAAGAGTGTTAAATAAAAAATAAAATATGAATGGAATGAGAAGATGAAGAATTCATCACCTTCATGTCCACTTAGGGAATATTTTTCTATAATGTAATTCCCTTCGGCCTGAAGAATGTTAGTGCCATATATCAACGCTCATTGCATCTTATTTTGAAACCCTTCATTGGTAATTTTTTTGAATGTTATATTGATGATCTCGTGCTTAAATCACATCAATGCTTGTACCAACTTTCAAATATTGATTTCCTCTTCTGAAAACTCTGAAAACACAATCTAAAAATAAACCCATATAAATGTGATTTCTGTATTACCTCAGGGAAATTACTCAGCTCATTGTATGACATCATTGAATCAAATTAATAAATTATAATATGAAGGATATAATTGGTATGAAACCTCCTAAAAACCTCACATAGATAATAGGATTTCATAGTCATCTGGCCTACATTCATCGCTATATATACAACCTTGTTGGAAAATATTTTCCTTTCATCGGGTTAATGAAACATTGTGTCGAATTTCAATATAATTATGATTGTCAGTAATTATTTTACATTCCCAAGAAATATATATTTTCCCTACTGGTGTTAGTTCCACCCCTCGAAGATGGCCAAAACGTTTGTACATGACTACTTTGGAGTGATCCTTATGTGCATTCATTGAATATAAGAACAACACTAACAATGAAAACAATCGTTACTATATCAGTTGAACCATCATCGATGATGATACTGAGTATTAAAAATTTTGAAATGAGTTTTATAGTGTGAGTATTTGTGGTCTAGCGACTGAGGAACTATCTACAGCCCCATGATGTCCATTTGGACTCTCATAGCGATACACTCAAGTACATTCTCAACATTACAATGCTGACATGGCATTTTTCATGTTGGGTTATCATATTTAAACAATTTGACGTAAATTTTATTACTTAGAAATACATCAAAGGCCATACGATAGTAGATTTAATGGAAGAACACCCCTTACAAAAAATAAATCCTTTATATGTAGAAATACTCGATGAATGGGGTTTTTCTATTCAAGAGGAAACACAAATATGGGAGATACATTTTTACAGTGTGTCCTGAAGCCCAATAAGAAAAAAAGGTGCTCTTATGATAAAAAAAAGTGGGGTTGGGAGTCGTACTCATATCCATGGAAAAGGAAGGCCTTCCTACCTCCTTATTTTTGTTAAAAGGATGCACAAATAAGGAAGCAGAGTATTAGGACCTCATTGCAGGACTAGAGCTGACACATCATGCACAAGAATAACACATGAAGATAAAAGGTGACTCGGAACTGTTCTTACTGAAATTAAAAGGTGATTGTGCTATAAAAAAGGATTATCTAATCCATTTATTTGACCATGGTCAAGGATTAATGGTATAATTATCTTCAAAGTAGACATTAACGCATGCCCCCCATTAAAAATATACACAGTCTGATGGATTAGAAAATTGTTCTAGAACTCTAGCCCATCCAGTCCGAGATGGGATGATCATCAACATTTCCCACCATCAGATGGCCTTATAGTTTATTCAGTCCAACACTGAAGAAGCTGATGAGATTAGTCCCATCCTTGATTCATTATGTCCTACCACCTTCTATATTTCCCCAATTGTAGATTACATTCAAAAGTTATAACTCCCAAAATAGAGTGATTGAAGGGAGAGAATATGGGGTCGAGCAACTAATTTTGTTCTGTATGATGGAATAAATAAAAAAAGGACTTTTATAAGAGGGGCCTTGATGGGATCCTTCTCAGATGCACAGATAGAGAATAAATCACCTACATTATGAAGGAACTGCATACCAGAGCCTATATGGAACACCAATCAGGATCCAATATCTCTCATCAAATCTGAAGGCTTGGATTCTACTAGCCCACTATGATCCAAGTGTGTGCCAAATTCTCCACAAGGTTCTGTTCCGATCAAGTCCATGCCTAATTCATCAACTAGCCCCCAAAGTTGCTCCACACAGCTAAGTACTCCTAGTCATTTCCCATTTGGGGAATGGGATTTGTGGGACTGTATCCCCCATTATGACTGAGCAATTCAAATATATCCTCACAACGACTAACTTCTATTCCAAATAGGCCTAAGTTGTACCCCTCAAAGGTGTTGGGGTATGGATAATTTTCATCACAATGAAAGTCAACTTCAGAACCAAATTTGGTTTACCTCAAACAATACGAATGAACAATAGCACCATCTTATGTTCTAAAGAATTGGAGAAATTATATTTGGATTATGATATGAAGACTATCCATTCATACTGTTACCGCACATAGGCCAATAGATAGACATAGGATTTCAACAAGACCCTATCCGACATACTCTATAAGATGGTAGATAAGGATAAGAAATCATGGCTAGACAAACTTATGTATGATCAGTGGGCTTACCAAACCACAACCCAAACCACCACTCATGAAACCCCATACTCGATAGTATATGGGAAAGAGGTGCCTCTACCCATTAAAGTTCAATTACCCTTTCTCGGCATTACCATTTGTGATCATCTATCCATTGATGAGAAATCCAAAAAATGGAACGATGAGTTGGAGAAATTTGATGAGATAATATGGCATACCTCGTATCATTAGGAGATTTAGCAAAACCAGATTACATTATCCTTCTAGAAAAGGTTATAATTCGGTCCTTCCTCAAAGGAGAATTGGTGTTAGTCTTCGAACACAGATGACACTCAAAAATAAAACCCCATAAGTTGAAACCTGAGTAAGAGGTAACATTTTTGATACATAAGTTCTACTACAATGAAGCATATTCCTTAATTTCAATGGATGTCAAACTCATTACATCATCTTCCAATGAAATGTTATTAAGGAAATAATTCATTTACCCTAAAGGAACATCCCGGTCGCATGACATAAAACTGAAGGATAATAAGTCCTTGATGTATGATTTTAAACTTGATTGCAAATATGTCTTTACCACATGATATTTAATTGTTTGTAATTATTCCCTACAACATGACATTAATCTATGATTCAAATATCCTCACTATATAACTTAAATTGCATTACCAAAATGTCCTTGTTTTCAGACATTAAACTGCATAAAACCATGATGTTCTCACTTGAGAGGACATCACCTCCTTCATTGTTCACCTGCCCTATCATTTATAGAACTATGTATGGATCAATTCTTGTTCCAACAAGATACATAGTGACTTATAGCCTCTACATACGGGTCCAATCCCTAAAAAACAAATATGACCTATAACACACATGGGTTAGATAAAGGACCACATATGGATTGACTCATTCCCTCATAAGATATTTAGTGACACTCGGATGTCATATCTCGAGTTCAACCATGATAAAAAATATATAAATTCCACACTCCTTACGCATTTATCAAACTAATGTAGAGATGTTTCTTCACATAACCATGTATAGATTGATTCTCACATCCAATGAGATATGTATATATGACTCGATCCTTTATATTTTTATATCCAACATATGATACAAAATTCATCTGATATACCCTTTATTACCTATTTATTTTCATAGAATCACTTTTTATTCCTTGTTTTTTTACAGTGCATAGCTTACATGAGATTAGGAATCGCAAGTGAGGGTTTTTCCTCTCATGAAAAAAGAATAATGTAATATTAAACATCCTTAAGCTTGAAATAATGGTTAAAAATAATCCTCCATATGTATGGGTTAGTTAGGTATAGGGAACATACTTTAAGAACAACATGTGGCTTTATTCCTACCATTGTTGGATACATAGGGATGCCCGAATTCAACATCCTGGCCCAGACTCCACCGAAAAAATACCCCTTTTATTATATACAGACCTAAACTATGCAGTTAATTTCTTCTAGAACTATGTGTGGCATGATTCCTTATCTTACATGATACATAATGATACCCCAATTCTAAATCTTTGACGAAATTACACTATAAAAAAAAGAAAAAAGAGAGAAAATTATATGAAATTACCCTTCCTAGTTAATGGATTATACTTGCATAGAGAAATTCATATAACTACATATGGATGGATTTCCATCCCAACAAAAGATATAGTGATGCACATATTTCCAAATTCAGGCCCATCTGTGATGAATGATCAAAAGTAAAATTCCCACATTATTGGTTACACCATCCTTGGCTGGTGGAATAACCCTTTTATTTTCCCTTGTTTCCGACACTGAGAACTACACATGTGGGATTAGATGATTCGGCAGGGGATTCCTTGTATGGAAAAAGAATATCAATCCACAATAGGGTTTCCATAGACCAAGTAATAATTTCTAAAAGAGAATATTTGGAACTTCCCCTTCATAATAGGGAACCTATGTCCTTATCGTACAACGTTGAACTATATGGTATGTCAAGAACTATACATGGCTAGGTTCTTAGTATAATGAGATACAAAGTGTTGCTCGGACCATAAACCCGGGTCTAGTTGTGAAAATACCAATGTCCCTATCACCTATAAAAAATTGAAATTCTATGTAGAATATTCCAAACCCTCGATTCAATAACAAGGATATGTCTTCGAATCAAAAGGTCAACCCCTATATACAAGTATGATCTATGTAGATAAGTCTATACCCCAAGAATAATTATGGTCTGGATATTTCATTCATGATAGGATACACATTTATATTTATCAAACCCCATGCTTCGAGTAATATCTAATCCTCATAAACATCCACATCCATCATAAATTGATGGTTAGTTTTCAGAGAACACCATTGTTTGACTGTGCACAATATGTACCAGTGGCTTTGCATATGTTTCCAACAAATAATTCTTGTTAACGAAAGGAAAATTAATCCTCATGGGATGATTTTGTAACATCCCAAGTAAGTAATTAATAATAGATATTTTTATCTATGTTTATTAATGATTAAGATAGTGTTTTAGAGTCTTAAAATGAAAATAAATACATTCTTATGACTGGAATACACTAATATTTTTAAAAGATTGATTTACTGGCTTTTGATGGCAAACCCTTTTTAAATCTATATTTTGACAATTTTATAAGCTATGTTTGTCAAAATAAACTTATTCATTATGATTGGGACATAAAAATTTACCTTGTGTGAATTGTTGGTATTTTTCTGACAATGTTCATTTTTTAATGAATAGTGAAAAATACTGCATTTTACATCAAAACTGCTTTTTAATCTAATTTATTTATATGATTATATTATGTTTTGAATTGGTTTTGAAGTGAAATTAGAATATATTTTTACCATTTAATCCATTGGTAGTCATTTGAATCAATTTCACTTTGAAATTGGACTTAAACTGGTGTCAATCTTTTGATACTTATTGTTTCATAAAAACACGCTATTTTCTCTGACAGCGGGAATTAATTATTAAATTAATTAATGTGACTTATATGTTTTGAATTTTGTAAAATATACTTCATTTTTGAATTCAGAATATCAAATATAGATTAGGGTGAAGTTTTGGTATTTTTCTGAAAAACTTCAATTTTTGATGAATAGTGAAATCACTAAGTGGTAGTTAAAGAAACTAATTTTTCGTTTAAATGAAATTTTGCCACCTTTGTGTTTTTAATTTCAAAAATCTGACATACATGGTTGTCATTAAGAAGTAAAATGTGGTTCAATGGGATTAAAATAATTTTTTGGTGAATAGTAACTTATTAAGTTTTTAATCGTGATTAGTGGTAATTAGTGTAGTTTAAGGTAAAAATAATGCTTTAATAATATGAAATGACCTAGAAAAATGTCCTACCCTTATTGGTTGTGTCATGGACGACCAAGACAAGCCATGGGTCAGCTTGGGGACCCCATGGATCCACTTTGGTTGGAAAATGACATAAATAACTTTTTATTTAATGATAAAGTAAAAATGACACAAACATGATATGTTTTACTAAAACAATTTTAATATGGGGTTATACAAGTCATATTTTTTACTATAAATATTAATTGGAAAGCTAAAAAGATTTAATACATCATAGTATTTTGTTTTATAATTTTTTGACATTAAATAAATAAATTTATTTATGACATCATAATGATGTATCGATCACCTCATTAATAAAGGATTTAAATAAAATGAAAAGATAATGTAAAATCTATGACCTACACATGTCCAAAACCTATTGGATGGGTGGATTTAGAACCCTTATCACCTTATCCTAGAATTATATCAATGTGGGACCTTTTGAATCCGAAAATCATTTTAAAATAAAGTAACTTCTCTTTACTTTCCAAGAGTGCCCCTCCTCTCCTCTTATAAAAGGCCCCCACCTCTACCTCTTTTCCCACACTCCCAAAGCCTTTGGATCGTCCAACCCCTGCCCATTTTGTCTCTCCACTTCCCTCTCTTACTCCTTGATTCCTCACTTTGGGATGAAGTCTTCCCAAGGAAGCCTTGGAGCTCAAACCAAAGGGAGTTACCTGATTTTAAGGTAAAGTCTTTACTTGAGTCATTTTGTTTTATTTTGCTTCTCCAACCCCCTGAACTCTTTTTATTCTTTTCTTTTGTAACAACTCCAGTATCCTCAATATACTAGGATGTTTTTATAATAAGTATTAGAGCTACACTGTCACACCCCGACCCTGAGTATAGATCAATTTAATTATTTTTGGCCTTAAATATATATATATATATATTTTATGTGGTTCAGGTGTGTCCCGGGTGATTTGTTTCTTTGAGTTATGTTAAAACATGCACTTTTTGGCGTCAACGTCGTCGGGCGCACGGGCGGAGCGTGAAGTTGGAGCCGCATGACCTCGCCCTAACTTTTGCGCATCCTGTTGTCTTCGGAGTTTTGAAATAAAGAGAGTATATTTAAAACGTGCGTTTATTGTCGTGTCGTTTAAATTTTTTTGTGTTAAGAATTTTATTTCTATTGAAATAATATGACTGGATTTATTATTTTAATTTTAATCATCATGTTATAATTGTTATTATTATTATTGTCATTCTGAATATTACAATTAAAAATTAATTCTAATTAAAAATGTTGGAAATCATTTTATTGTTGTGATTAATATTATTTTCATTATGAATATTATTATTATGATTATTTTTATCATGAATTAATATTTAATTTTATTTTATTGATTTGTTTTGTTTAATATTTTTGTTTAATTTTAATTTTATATATATATATATATATATTTGTTTCTCTTGCCCCTAACCCTAATTTCGGTGGCCTGTTCTCTTCTCCGCGCGCCGCCAACCTTCTTCAGCGCAGGACCCCGAAGCCTCTCCTCCTGCATCCCGACACCAGTCCTCCTGAATTCCGCACCACCCACACTTCTTCCTCTTGACTGCAGCTGTCATCCATCCTCCCTTGTAGCGCCTCACTGCCACCCCCTACCTGTCCAGCCATCGAAACCCCTTGCTCGGCCTCCACTTTGCAACCTGCTTCCGGCACCCTTCGGACCCCCCTGCTATGTGCGCAGCACCTTCGGCCAACGCCCCTACTCCCTCCCCCCAGTCTTTCTACGCGCCGTCACCTCCCCTGCCTCAACCTCCCCTTGCTGCAACTATCTCTCCCTCAGCACCCTCCTCCTACTCCCATTAGCAGCAGCCTGCTCGGCCTCCCCCTATGCGTGCCCCCCCTTTTTGCAGCGTGCCGCCACCATTTCCCCATTCCGTTCGGTGCAGCGTGCCCAACCTCCTATCGCCGTTTTCAGTGCAACGCGTAACCCAAGCAGCCTGCTCTGTCCGACACTTTCAATTTACCCATTCACAATATTCTGCTCTCCTTCCTCTCCTTTGGCCTGCACAGCAGCTCCCCCCCTCCGGCGCTCGGCTCCGCCATCCCCCTCCTCCTCTTCGGTTCGCCACGCCCTCCCAGCAGACGCCGGACCCGCGTCGGACCAGCCACCCCCCTCTGCCCCTGCTGCGCCCTGCTGCATCCGCACCAGACCCGCGCCCCCTCTTCTCCTTCTTCTCTTCTTCTTCTTCTTCTCTTCTTCTTCTTCTTCTCTTCTTCTTCTTCTCTCCTCCTTCTCCTTCTCTTCTCCTTCTTCTTCTCTTCTTCTTCTTCTTTTTCTTTCTCCTTCCTCTGCTCCTCCACGCAGGTTAGTTTTCTTTTTTATTTATTTTAATTTATTCTGTTATTCTATAATGTTTAATATGTTATTAACATTTTATTATAAAATTATAATTAGGTGATTATTATTATTATTATTATAGCTTTGTTATTATTAATATGTTAATATTATTAGTATATCATTAATATAACTATTATTACATTATTATTATTATGTCAATAAAAATATTATTATCATTATATTATTATTGTTGTTATTACTACATTATTACTAGGTTATCGTTATTCATATTATTATTATCATGTTAATACTACTATGTTACTATTTTATTAATATTATTATGATTATGCTATTATTATTATATTATTATTGTATTATTATTGTGTAATATTATTATTAAGATTGCCATCATTATTATTATGTTATTATTATTATTATTATTATTATTGTTATTTCTATTATTATTACTATTTTATCATTATTGTTATTATTATTTTTTTATTTTTATTATTATTGTTATTATTATTATTATTATTCTTATTATTAATATTATTATCTTCATCACCGTACTCTTGTGGGATCATGAGTTTTAATTAATGGTGGGTTTTTATTTATTGGTTTAGGACTTTGAGGGCCCGCGCAGGGCGTTTCCAAGTGTGCGCTACCGCCGCGCCTTGTTTCCGAGGTTCCATCGTCGCCGCGCTTTAGTTTCAAGGTGAGCGTCTATTCCCGCCGCTTGGTTTCGAATGCTCTAGTGAGTTTGCGTATGTGTCTGAGTCCTTGGTTTTGATTATGCAGAGTGTAGGACTTTATCACGTGGCTTCGGACACGCGTTGTGTCATCGCGCCTTGGTTTCAAAGTTGTTTTGTCGTCGCGCTTTGATCTTGAGGTAGGTCCCCTTTGCACTGCTTTTAAAATTTAAGTTATATTATTTCATGTTGTTTGCGCACCCTAATTGTTCAAAATCAACATTTTATTAATTGTAATAAATATGAGATAATATACGATAATTAAATTTTAATATAAGATGGTTAATTTTTAAATGGTTATTTAATGTCAAAAGGAGCCATTTATTTTATACACGACACATGAAACATCCTTTTGATGAGTGGACACCCAATAATGAAAGAATGCCCATTTGGCTTTTAAACATAATTCACGGAATATAAAGTAGAGTTCTGGTTTAATGAGAA
This sequence comes from Viscum album, assembly GCA_963277665.1. Taxonomy (NCBI): domain Eukaryota; kingdom Viridiplantae; phylum Streptophyta; class Magnoliopsida; order Santalales; family Viscaceae; genus Viscum; species Viscum album. The sequence continues at coordinate 339,729,969 of OY728144.1, forward strand.
ATGATTTCTTTTGAAGCATGAATAAATACATTGGTTCGTTTGAGAAATTGCCCGGTTGGCTCTTAAAGTTTATTTGGAAAAGAAAATGGTTTGGTTTGGTTTATAAAAATACTGACAACCTGTGAAGTAGTGTTTTGTGGGTTCTTCAAATAGTTTTAAACTGGTTTTGGTAGTAATTGTGAACTGTATTAAATGCCCGTTTGGCACTTTATGGAAAACGATGGAAATGTTTTTATAAAAACCCTCTTAGGACGACTCTCATGCCTTGGTTGCGATTGATTGTTTGGGAGGCCGCGCTTAGAGGCTCCCGGGTACTTGAGTAGAAAAAGGCATGAGGTTGTCCCATGGAGTGGCTCGGGGAATGCATGTTGTTCTTTATATATATATATATATCTGATTGGATGCTCGGTTGGCATCGGTTGGCTCACCCCCTTTTTCTTAAACACTTGAGACATGGGAATCTGGCATATTGAGAGAATATTCTAAGAACTATTGCTGCACTGGTAGGTTATGGTACTGACCAGTGGCCCATAGTAGGTGGATATATTGGGTTTATTACTATGGGATTTTCCCTCGACCTGCCTGTGAGTGGATGGTCGAGCGTATTGTGTGTTTTGATTTCATCGTGACATGTCGATAAGGATGATTTCTCATGTATTGGTGTCTTCTGGTTTATTCTCGATCTCCTAGGTTCACCCATGTCTATTCAGCTTTTGTAGCTTGCAGTAATGATTATGATGCTCACATGTATACCTACATTGCCCTTGCTGTGTGTTTTACTTTGTGCATTCTGGTGTATTGTTTCCTTTGGAAAATTGTAAATTGCTTTGATTAGGTTTCTAAAAATTGTTTTCAAATAAAAGTGTTTAATTCCCTTTGTACAAATTTGAAAATTTAAACATCACTTTTCCCTTTCCTGAAATGTCATTGACACTAATGAAATGAACACGAATTTGGAAATGGCTAAGGGCAATGGTTCGTACTTTGTTTTTAAGTAGCATGTCATTAAAAACATACTTTTATAGATTGTAGTTCAAACTTGAAATGATGTTTCTTTTATTTTAAAGGAAGTGCATTGGGAATAGATATCGGGCTAGCCTACTGAGTTTTAATACTCACGCCTATAGTTCTTTGCTGTTTTTAGTGCTTGTGCTGGCTATAGCTTGAGTGCGCTCGCCTAGGGCGACGCTTGATCGTTGAGTTGGAGAGCGACCCGCGAGGTCGCACGGAGCTTGTTCGGACGTCGTGTTTGGTTAGTTGTTTTCTGTTTGTTCTTGTTTAGTCACTTTATTTGGTTTATCTTTTCTGCGCTACTCTGTATTATTTTCACTGTCTTATTTGTTTATATTGGGCGAAATCGTTCCCACAGTCTCTAATGATGCCCTGGCGCTTGTCGCCAGCCCGGGAGGATCGGGAACGCCTCTCGGGCCATGTCGCGGACCGGCTCGGGTGACCGGTTCAGGGTCGACCCGGGTTGGTTCGTGACAAAATGGTATCAGAGGAGGTCAGCTCTTAGCGACCTCACTTTACAGAGCGCCCTTTGTTATTTGGGATGTCAAGGTAGATGAAGTAGGATTGTCGGGACTTGAGGAGTAGGTGCAAGAAGAGCGTCGCGAACTCTTGCCCGTACTGATCCTCAGGTTTCCATGGGAAGTCCGGTTTAATTGGTTTGTTTGGGTTTTTATGGAAATGTTTTGCGATTGGGGTACGACAAAGGGAGTTGGGCCACTAGTCCTCCTAAGCCGCATGGCCTGGCAAGCCATGTGGATCTAGGGGCATGGTCCAAGAAGGCTCTCTATGTCAGTGGCGTGTTTGGCATATGGCCGCCAACCATATGGTCGAGTCACCCACTGACGCTAGTCCCCTGTTTGAGTTGTTTTGGGTTCCCCTTGATTTCGGAAAGTTGGTTTTGAAAAAAAATGGTTGTTTGAAATAACATGTTTGATTTGTAGATTGTTTTAAAAGAAGTGGTATGAATAAATTGTCTTTGGAAAATGAAGTTGCATTGTTTTGACCTTGGTGTTCTGATGAGTGCTCACATGCATTGTGGTATGTTGGAAATGTGGATGGATTTCTGGTATGATGGATGGATGCCCTGGGTGGCATGGATACATGCATGTGAGTGAGGCTTTAAAGAATACCAATGGCGAAGGTTTAACCCACTAATCTTGTTCTAAATTAAAGATGTTTTCAAAGAGAAATTTTTGATGTTATGATAACTTGTTTTCTCGGATTTTGAGCATGTCACCTATGTAGTGTTTGATTTTGAGGTTGTTATTCATTCGTTGAGTTGGCCTTGATTGGGTTTTTGACCTTTCCTTGTCCAGCGGTTATCCCTTTGAAGCTTCGATGGGTGATCGTAGTACGGTTGATCAACCTAAGGATTCTATGCTTGAGTTTCGGAAGCTCGATCCACCTCTCTTTTATGGTCAAGAAGAAACTTCTGTGGCAGAGGAGTGGATGCGGAAGATTGAAAGGGACTTTAGCCTCATTGAGTTTCCCGAGTCGTTGAAGGTCAAGTTTGCGACCTTCATGCTTGAAGGTTCACCGTGGATTTGGTGGAAGTCAGTGTCTCGGGACAAGCCCCGTCAAGAGGTTACTTGGGAGTTTTTCAAGGCCTCGTTCATTCGCCAGTATTTCTCTGAGGAAGATAGGGTGAGGAAGGGGATGGAAATGTGTTGTCTGCAGCAGGGCGACGGATCCGTGTTAGAATATTTCCATCGCTTTGTGGAGCTAGTACCTTATGATTCAGAGTATGCCACAAATGACCCCGTGAAGGCTCGACGCTTCGAGGCGGGTCTCCGCCCTGATCTACAGTCGAAGGTTTCAGAGTCCAACCTAACTTCTTTTGTCGATGTGGCAAGACAATCTTTTCGTATCGAAGCCGCGATGGCAGGAGTGCTCGAAGTAGTTCTCCCTCCTTCGATCCCTATGAGCACTGGTGAAGGTTCTGGAAAGGAGATGAGTAAGCAAATGGAAGTGGATGGATTAGGTCGTGGAATTAAGAGGCCTCGAGATCTTTCATCAACCTCTTCGGAGTGAGAGATTATTATGTGTTATCAGTGTGGAAAGCGGGGTCACAAGAAATCTTCATGCCCAAGCACTCTGAAGCCCTGCCAGGCATGTGGACGCCTGGGTCACCTGCGACGATTTTGTCGGGGTATTGCAAGGAAGCGTCGCAGAGGAAGTTCTCAGAAGTAATGTGTTGTAGGGTCCTTGTTCAAAGTTTCCAGTGTAAGTTTCCTTTCTGTGTAAGTGATCTATTATCGTGGCCTATGTATGGGTGTTGTTTTGGGTTTGAAATGTATGTGAACTTCGTGGGTCTTTTGATGAACTTCTCCTTTCAATGCTGGTGTGTTTTTAAATTTGAAAATCTTGTCCTTTCTTTTGTCAAATCAAAAGATGTATGTTTCTTGTTGGGATTATCAGAACCTGACTGCGAGGCAGAAGATGCTTCATCCATCAGAGCTCCAGCCAAAAGGTCTCGGAGTGAAGCCAGCGCGTAGTCAGGAACCCCCGGGGGAAATTTTTAAAGAGTCTGGTGAAATTCGTGCTCCTATCGTCGTGGTGTGATAGTTTTGGTGTTGTTGCTCTGGTTTCTCTGTCGTTGTAGTTCTCTCTTGTCGCAAAGTGTGCGATGGACTTATCTCTCGTGTAACGTCGGGAATTGTGCCTATTGGATGTAAGTTGCTGATCAGTGACCTTGCGTGGGCCACTGATGTAAATCAGTTGCGGCCCTGGTTTGTGTCCATCCCGAAGTGGTGGGTCGTGAATAGTCATACGTCGTAGTTTCAGTGATCTGATCCTTGGGCCCACCCTCCCCACCCATGGGGTTAGGTTTTACAGTTCGTATGGAGTTTTGATTCATTTCTTATCCCATTCAGACGGGAGTGGGTGGTTTAACTGGTTTGATGTGCTTTTTATATATCGCTTGAGAAAGGCCCCGATCTGACCTAAGTTGGATTTCTAGTTGGGCGCTAGTAGGTTGGTTCTTTATGGTGGGGAGACCCACCGTCTCTCTAGGTTTTCTCTTAAGTCTTTATCGAATACCAGTCGAGTTCTTATGGTGGGGAGCCCGTTCAGGCCTCCCTCTGTTGGTGATTTATTTCAAGCAAAGAGGTTCAGTCCCACTGGTATTCGTTTTGAGGTCCTTGGGTTAAGAGGTTGGATGTTGTTGTGTGTAACCCTCAGGTGTTGATCGATCGGCTGGATAGTGTTGTGGCTTTCCGGGGGCGGAAAGCGTTATGGTGGGGAGAATTGTCACACCCCGACCCTGAGTATAGATCAATTTAATTATTTTTGGCCTTAAATATATATATATATATATTTTATGTGGTTCAGGTGTGTCCCGAGTGATTTGTTTCTTTGAGTTATGTTAAAACATGCACTTTTTGGCGTCAACGTCGTCGGGCGCACGGGCGGAGCGTGAAGTTGGAGCCGCATGACCTCTCCCTAACTTTTGCGCATCCCGTTGTCTTCGGAGTTTTGAAATAAAGAGTGTATATTTAAAACGTGCGTTTATTGTCGTGTCGTTTAAATTTTTTTTGTGTTAAGAATTTTATTTCTATTGAAATAATATGACTGGATTTATTATTTTAATTTTAATCATCATGTTATAATTTTTATTATTATTATTGTCATTCTGAATATTACAATTAAAAATTAATGCTAATTAAAAATGTTGGAAATCATTTTATTGTTGTGATTAATATTATTGTCATTATGAATATTATTATTATGATTATTTTTATCATGAATTAATATTTAATTTTATTTTATTGATTTGTTTTGTTTAATATTTTTGTTTAATTTTAATTTTATTTTTATATATATATATATATTTGTTTCTCTTGCCCCTAACCCTAATTTCGGTGGCCTGTTCTCTTCTCCACGCGCCGCCAACCTTCTTCAGCGCAGGACCCCGAAGCCTCTCCTCCTGCATCCCGGCACCAGTCCTCCTGAATTCCGCACCACCCACACTTCTTCCTCTTGACTGCGGCTGTCATCCATCCTCCCTTGTAGCGCCTCACCGCCACCCCCTACCTGTCCAGCCATCGAAACCCCTTGCTCGGCCTCCACTTTGCAACCTGCTTCCGGCACCCTTCGGACCCCCCCTGCTATGTGCGCAGCACCTTCGGCCAACGCCCCTGCTCCCTCCCCCCAGTCTTTCTACGCGCCGTCACCTCCCCTGCCTCAACCTCCCCTTGCTACAACTATCTCTCCCTCAGCACCCTCCTCCTTCTCCCATTAGCAGCAGCCTGCTCGGCCTCCCCCTGTGCGTTCCCCCCCTTTTTGCAGCGTGCCGCCACCATTTCCCCATTCCGTTTGGTGCAGCGTGCCCAACCTCCTATCGCTGTTTTCAGTGCAACGCGTAACCCAAGCAGCCTGCTCTGTCCGACACTTTCAATTTACCCATTCACAATATTCTGCTCTCCTTCCTCTCCTTTGGCATGCACAGCAGCTCCCCCCCTCCGGCGCTCGGCTCCGCCATCCCCCTCCTCCTCTTCGGTTCGCCACGCCCTCCCAGCAGACGCCGGACCCGCGTCGGACCAACCACCCCCCTCCTCCCCTGCTGCGCCCTGCTGCATCCGCACCAGACCCGCGCCCCCTCTTCTCCTTCTTCTCTTCTTCTTCTTCTTCTCTTCTTCTTCTTCTTCTCTTCTTCTTCTTCTCTCCTCCTTCTCCTTCTCTTCTCCTTCTTCTTCTCTTCTTCTTCTTCTTTTTCTTTCTCCTTCCTCTGCTCCGCCACGCAGGTTAGTTTTCTTTTTTATTTATTTTAATTTATTCTGTTATTCTATAATGTTTAATATGTTATTAACATTTTATTATAAAATTATAATTAGGTGATTATTATTATTATTATTATAGCTTTGTTATTATTAATATGTTAATATTATTAGTATATCATTAATATAATTATTATTACATTATTATTATTATGTCAATAAAAATATTATCATCATTATATTATTATTGTTGCTATTACTACATTATTACTAGGTTATCGTTATTCATATTATTATTATCATGTTAATACTACTACGTTACTATTTTATTAATATTATTATGATTATGCTATTATTATTATTATATTATTGTATTATTATTGTGTAATATTATTATTAAGATTTCCATCATTATTATTATGTTATTATTATTATTATTATTATTATTATTGTTATTTCTATTATTATTACCATTTTATCATTATTGTTATTATTATTTTATTATTTTATTATTTTTATTATTATTGTTGTTATTATTATTATTATTCTTATTATTAATATTATTATCTTCATCACCGTACTCTTGTTGGATCATGAGTTTTAATTAATGGTGGGTTTTTATTTATTGGTTTAGGACTTTGAGGTCCCGCACAGGGCGTTTCCAAGTGTGCGCCACCGCCGCGCCTTGTTTCCGAGGTTCCATCGTCGCCGCGCTTTAGTTTCAAGGTGAGCGTCTATTCCCGCCGCTTGGTTTCGAATGCTCTAGTGAGTTTGCATATGTGTCTGAGTCCTTGGTTTTGATTATGCAGAGTGTAGGACTTTATCACGTGGCTTCGGACACGCATTGTGTCATCGCGCCTTGGTTTCAAAGTTTTTTTGTCGTCGCGCTTTGATCTTGAGGTAGGTCCCCTTTGCACTGCTTTTAAAATTTAAGTTATATTATTTCATGCTGTTTGCGCACCCTAATTGTTCAAAATCAACATTTTATTAATTGTAATAAATATGAGATAATATACGATAATTAAATTTTAATATAAGATGGTTAATTTTTAAATGGTTATTTAATGTCAAAAGGATCCATTTATTTTATACACGACACATGAAACATCCTTTTGACGAGCGGACACCCAATAATGAATGAATGCCCGTTTGGCTTTTAAACATAATTCACGGAATATAAAGTAGAGTTTTGGTTTAATGAGAAATGATTTCTTTTGAAGCATGAACAAATACATTGGTTCGTTTGAGAAATTGCCCGGTTGGCTCTTAAAGTTTATTTGGAAAAGAAAATGGTTTGGTTTGGTTTATAAAAATACTGACAACCTGTGAAGTAGTGTTTTGTGGGTTCTTCAAATAGTTTTAAACTGGTTTTGGTAGTAATTGTGAACTGTATTAAATGCCCGTTTGGCACTTTATGGAAAACGATGCAAATGTTTTTATAAAAACCCTCTTAGGACGACTCTCATGCCTTGGTTGCGATTGATTGTTTGGGAGGCCGCGCTTAGAGGCTCCCGGGTACTTGAGTAGAAAAAGGCATGAGGTTGTCCCATGGAGTGGCTTGGGGAATGCCTGTTGTTCTTTATATATATATATATCTGATTGGATGCTCGGTTGGCATCGGTTGGCTCACCCCCTTTTTCTTAAACACTTGAGACATGGGAATCTGGCATATTGAGAGAATATTCTAAGAATGATTGTTGCACTGGTAGGTTATGGTACTGACCAGTGGCCCATAGTAGGTGGATATATTGGGTTTATTACTATGGGATTTTCCCTCGACCTGCCTGTGAGTGGATGGTCGAGCGTATTGTGCGTTTTGATTTCATCGTGACATGTCGATAAGGATGATTTCTCATGTATTGGTGTCTTCTGGTTTATTCTCGATCTCCTAGGTTCACCCATGTCTATTCAGCTTTTGTAGCTTGCAGTAATGATTATGATGCTCACATGTATACCTACATTTCCCTTGCTGTGTGTTTTACTTTGTGCATTCTGGTGTATTGTTTCCTTTGGAAAATGGTAAATTGCTTTGATTAGGTTTCTAAAAATTGTTTTCAAATAAAAGTGTTTAATTCCCTTTGTACAAATTTGAAAATTTAAACATCACTTTTCCCTTTCCTGAAATGTCATTGACACTAATGAAATGAACACGAATTTGGAAATGGCTAAGGGCAATGGTTCGTACTTTGTTTTTAAGTAGCATGTTATTAAAACATACTTTTATAGATTGTAGTTCAAACTTGAAATGATGTTTCTTTTATTTTAAAGGTAGTGCATTGGGAATAGATATCGGGCTAGCCTACTGAGTTTTAATACTCACGCCTATAGTTCTTTTCTGTTTTTAGTGCTTGTGCAGGCTATAGCTTGAGTGCGCTCGCCTAGGGCGATGCTTGATCATTGAGTCGGAGAGCGACCCGCGAGGTCGCACAGAGCTTGTTCGGACGTCGTGTTTGGTTAGTTGTTTTCTGTTTGTTCTTGTTTAGTCACTTTATTTGGTTTATCTTTTCTGCGCTGCTCTGTATTATTTTCACTGTCTTATTTGCTTATATTGGGCGAAATCGTTCCCACAGTCTCTAATGATGCCCTGGCGCTTGTCGCCAGCCCGGGAGGATCGGGAACGCCTCTCGGGCCATGTTGCGGACCGGCTCGGGTGACCGGTTCAGGGTCGACCCGGGTTGGTTCGTGACATACACTTACACACAACTACATCTAATGGTTCATGAACATACTATTTCCGTGGATGGTGAATTTATGCCTCCCGAAACGATGATTGTTCAACATTATTTTAACACCTTCAATGGTGGCCATTAAGATGTAACTATATTTATATATGATATATAATATGTTTATGTTTTCCTTAATCTTCTGTATTTTTCATTTTGGGCATACCTTATGCTTTCCATTATGGGTAAACGTGATATCTTCATTTAAGGAAGTGCGGACTACCTCCCCCTCAAAGTGATTTGATTCATTAAATACCATGTGTGGGACGTATAAAGGATGGAACTATGATATTATAAATGATATTATAATGGAATTATAATATACCTTTATATCATTATGATTCCATTCTATAAAATACGAAATAGAAATGAAAGTAGCGTTCATGCATACGTACGGCTTACCGTCTCCATGAACGGTGCATTTCATTTATTACCTCTAAATGGTTATGTAATATTATAAATGCATGCATGTACTGGATATATATGACATATATGATATCTTCATAATTAATACCATTCTGGATATAATGGATACATGAACAACTTGTAATTATAATGGGCTTATTTTTGACTCAAGTACCAATGATTGTTAAAATGACCGTTATTAACTTAAATAATTACATAGTGTTCATGACATTGAAATAAGTGATATAAAAAGAATAATGAACTTGAAAAAGGTTCTTAAACAAGTAGAAATTAACTCAAGTTTATTATTCAGGACATTAAAGAATGATCGAGTCAAGTCAGACCCGAGGTATGGGACTTCGTCTCAATCTCCTTTCATTGAGGCATATTTTGTTTTATACACAACCTTCTTTTATACGGTGTATAAACCCCTTTGACTTTTACGTTTATTCAAAAGGAATCTTTTTTATACGAAGCATTTACTAAATGACAAAAGGTAATGTTTTTGTCGTACGTATGCGGCGACAACGACTTCTCCACCGCCGTGACCGTTATTTGAGTATCGGCTTCCTCTACAAGCCATACCTTCTTTCTAAAAGAAAAATAAATACCATGTTTTACATTTCTTTTATTTTGGTATCGAAAATGGTTTTCATAATGTTTTTATATCAATGTGTTGTATTGATATCTTGTGATTGAAAGGTGGGAATGTTATGTTTCCTTTATGCATGTTTTATGTGATATGATTATGTTGAGGTTCTTGGGCATTATTATGAAAACGGGTGGTTCCGTGATAAACTAAGGGCGGGTGAGCCCGATATATCTCTCCAATGCATTGGGTAACGCGAAGGAGTGAAACATTAAGGTTTCTCCAAAGAGATTTAGGGAATATACTGTGATGGGTATTCCAAAACGTAACCAAGAGGGTTACTCCCTACGTAAGAATGTTATGAATGCCTCAAGTTACCTTTATGTCTTATGATTTCTATGATTTATTCATGAGTTTATGAGGTATGTTAAAATGCTTATGTTTTATGGGTAAAGTATGATCTCATTCTTATGTATATATGTACCCATGTTTCCTTTCCATATTTTTATATCCCTTACTGAGATTTTTATGCTCATCCCATGCTTTTTGAAATGTTTTTCACAGGTCAAGGGAAAGGTACATGCTATGATGATAGTGTCAAGGAAGTGTCAAAAAATAATCCATGTTTTATTTTAAATATGTTTCCATTGATGGGAATGAAGAATACTATCTTTATGTAACCACTTTGTTTATATGTGGAATGTAATGCATGTTTTATGATCTAATTCTCTAAAACTCTAAACCTGAAAAGATCCTCAATGTGTAATCTTGTAATAACTCAATATTAAGTAAGGTTTAAGGATGGGGCCTTATAATTGGTATCAAAGGTCGGTTTAGATTACTTTAGGAGTTAGAATTCTATTAAATGATTATCCAAAAATATTTTTTTTATGGTCAAATTGAAGTGATATAGAATTTGAAGATTACCATGTTGCTTCATCTATGGAATGTTTGTTCAGAATGGTTTTCCGCAGAGGAAACAGGGAAGCAGTGCTAGGAAGGCATACAGAAGGAAATAACCTTCCGAATCAGCATCCTGAGATGGTCGGTGTTAGAACTGAACAGTTTGTTGCAGTAATGGCGCAGTTGACTCAGGCTATAAATGGTGGTGGTATCCATGCACGAGATCATCCAGATCAACCGTAGAGGAACATGTCAGTGGTGGAACATTTCATGAGGCAACATCCCCCATCATTTAGAGGATCATCTGACCCTATGCTAGCTGAAGGGTGGATTAAATCACTGGAGAAGATTTTTGATGTCATGGGGTGTTCAGACAATCAAAAGGTTAGTCTTTCTATTTACCGTTTGTAGGGTGAGGCAGATCAGTGGTGGCCGATGGTTAAAAATATCAGGGACGCTGATGAGGTTGATGCTCTCGACTGGGATGAATTCAAAGGTATGTTTCATGAGAAGTATTTTCCTAAGGCTGTTCGACTTAGGATGGAAAAGCAATTCTTGGAATTGAGGCAAGAGGAAGACTCAGTGGCTACCTATGAAGAAAGGTTCACTCGATTGGCAAGGTATGCTCTAAATTTTATCTGAGACCTTGATAGTAAAATCAATCGTTTTTACTCAGGATTAAAGCCAAAATATCGAAGGGCATTAGCTTCTCGTGAGTTTAAAAGTTATGAAAAGCTTGTTTGATGTGATGAGAAGGTGGAAATGGAGTTTGCTGATGAACAATTGTTCTATAACAACCAATAGAAGAAGAGACCGAGGTGGCAGGATAAAGCTAAGAATTCTTCAAAAAAGTATGATGGTAAGAAAACTAAGTTTCCAGTTTATGATAAATGTGGAAAAAGGCATGCGGGGTAATGTCTTCTGAATTTTGGAAAGTGCTACCGATGTGGTAATATGGGACATAAGGCTCGTGATTGCACTGAAAAGGATCAAGGTGAAGGTAAGACCAAATTTTATTTACAGTTAGTGAAATGTTATAAGTGCAATGATATGGGTCACTATGAAAACGAGTGTCCGACAAAGAGCTTGAGTGATGGGAAGCAGTTAGACTACATGCAGAAAGGGGTGGTGAAATCCTTTGCAACTACTTTAGCAGATGTCGGGCCGTCAAATGAAGTTGTATCAGGTACTTTGTTTGTTTTTTCAGATTATGCCAGTGTGTTGTTTGATTCGGGGTCTACACATTCTTTCATCTCTGAAACCATTTCTAGTAAAATGGGAATACCATCTTAAGAAATGACTCCTGAACTTATGGTAAAAACACCTGGGGGGAATGTTGAGGAAAAAAGAATTTATAAGAATCTTCTTATCCTTATCTGTGGAAAGAACCTACTTGAAAACCTTATTGTTCTACCTCTAGTAGAGTTTGATGTTATCCTGGGTATGGATTGGCTCTCTATTTACCATGCTAAGATTGACTATATAGCTAAAGAAGTTTCTTTTCAGAAAGACTTTCAGTTTGTGTACAAGAATGAACCCTTACTGTTGATAACTTATCAAGAGGCCGAGAAACTTGTAAAAGATGGAAATGAATGTTACCTTGCACACATCGTTGAAAATAAAGGAACTGTTCAGATTAATGATGTGCCAATGGTAAATGAGTATCCTGGTCTTTTTCTTGATGAGTTGCCTGGAATAATACCAGATCGAGAAGTTGAATTTACTGTTGACTTAGTTTATGATGCTAAGCCAATTTCAAAACCCCCTTATCGAATGGCTCAAATTGAACTTTTAGAGTTGAAGGAGGAATTACAACATTTATTAGAGAAAGGTTTCATTCGACCTAGCACGTCACCATGGGGTGCTCTTGTCTTGTTTGTTAAAAAGAAAGATGGTTCAATGAGACTTTGCATTGATTATAGATCCTTGAATAATATCACTGTTAAGAACAAATATCCTTTGCCTCATATCGATGATTTGTTTGATCAGCTCCAGGGAGCTCAGTTTTTTTCAAAGACTGACTTGAGATCGGGGTACCATCAGCTGAAGGTAAAGGAGGTAGATATTCCGAAGACCGCGTTCCGTATGAGATATGGCCATTATGAATTTGTAGTAATGCCTTTTGGGCTAACCAATGCACCTGTTGTATTCATGGACTTAATGAATAGAATTTTCCATGAGTTCTTGGATAAGTTTGTGGTGGATTTCATTGATGATATTTTGGTGTTTTCTAAAAGTAAAGAGGAGCATTAAAGACATTTAAGGGTTATCTTGCAAACCTTAAAAGAAAAGAAACTGTATGGAAAATTCAGCAAGTGTGAGTTTTGGTTGCAACAAATTTCTTTCCTTGGTCACATTGTTTCTAAAGATGGGATAACTGTTGATCCTGCAAAAACAAAATTTGTTGAAGAATGTCCAAGACACAAAAATGTAACTGAGATTCGTATCTTCCTTGGTTTGGCAGGCTATTACTGAAGGTTTGTTAGAAATTTTTCACGGTTATCTAGTCCAATGACTAAGCTAACTCGGAAGGGTGTTAAGTTTATCTGGAAAAAAGAATGTGATGATTGTTTTCAGGAATTGAAAAGAAGATTGGTGAATGCTCCAGTTTTGGCACTACCTTCCAGGAATGGTGAGTTTGTTATATACAGTGATGCTTTATTGAAAGGACGTGGTTGCGTCCTAATGCAGAATGATCAGGTAATTGGTTATGCTTTCCGACAGTTGAAGACTCATGAGGTAAATTACCCTACACATGATCTGGAATTAGCTGTTGTTGTTTTTGCTTTAAAAATTTGGAGGCATCATTTGTATGGAGTAAAGTGTGAAATATATACCGATCACAAAAGTTTAAAGTATATATTTACTCAGAAAGAATTGAACATGAGACAAAGGAGATGGCTATAATTAATCAAGGATTATGATTGCACAATTTATTACCATCCGGGAAAAAAATAATGTCGCTGATGCTTTGAGTCGAAAAAGTAATGCTTCATTAGCAATGTTGTGTTTGGAACGTGATCATTTGGTTAAGGATTTGATGAACATTGGCATAGAAGTTGTTGGTGCAGGAAGTTCTTCTGTTTTGTTTCAGGTATCAGTGAGATCATCTCTATCAGATAGAATCAAGCAAGCACAGAAGCAAGATAGTGAGTTGCAGAAAAAGGTAGAGCTGGTTCAGAAAGGTAAGTTGCCTGAATTCAACATTGATAAAGATTGCGTTTTGAGATTTGGGAAGAGATTGTGTGTGCCTTGTGATTCACAGTTGAAGTGAGAGTTGTTATATGAAGCTCATAGTTCTCCGTTTTCAGTTCATTCTGGAAGTACTAAGATGTACAGAGATCTGCGAGAGTATTACTGGTGGGATGGAATGAAAAGAGATATGGCTGATTTTACTGTGAAGTGTTTGACATGTCAACAGGTTAAAGCAGAGCGGCAGTTACCGAAAGGGATTCTTCAGCCTTTACCAGTGCCAGAGTGGAAATGTGAAAATATATCCATGGACTTTGTTGTGGGATTACCGAAGACATCTTGAGGTAATAATGCAATCTGGGTTATTGTTGATCGCTTGACTAAATCTGATCATTTCCTTGATATACGAGATACTTTTTCCCTAGATCAACTTTCCCGTTTGTATCTTAAAGAGATAGTCAGGTTACATGGAGTTCCCCTCTCCATTGTATCGGATCATGATCCCAGGTTCACTTCTAACTTTTGGAAAGGCCTTTAGAAGTCATTGGGAACTGAATTCAATTTTAGTACAGCTTTTCATCCTCAATTAGATGGGCAGTCAGAACGAACAATTCAGACCTTGGAGGATATGCTACGAGCTTGTTCGATGGATTATCAGGGAAGTTGGGACCAACATATTTAATTGGTTGAGTTTTTTTATAATAACAGTTTTCATTCCAGTATACAGATGGCACCATTTCAGGCATTATATGGGAAGCGGTGTCGAACTCCAGCTTTATGGGATGAAGTGGGTGAAAGGAAGTTGATGGGACCAGAATTGGTAGAAGAGATGGCAGATAAAGTTCAGTTGATTCAGAAGCACATGAGAACAGCTCAGAGCAGGCAGAAGAGTTATGCGGATAACCGGAGGAAGGATCTATCTTTCGAGGTAGGTGATCATGTTTTTCTCAAGGTTTCTCCTTGGAAAAGTGTGATGAGATTTGGTAAGAAAGGAAAGCTGAGTCCAAGGATTATTGGACCATATGAAATTATGGAGAGAGTTGGATCAGTTGCATATCGGGTGGCTTTACATCCGAGTTTATCTCAGTTACACAATGTTTTTCACGTTTCGATGTTGAGAAAGTATATGCCAGATCCATCTCAGGTTTTGAGTCCAGAGGTAGTTCAGCTAGAAGAGAACCTATCTTATAAGGAACAACCGGTCCAGATTCTTGACCACAGGGAGCAAGTGTTAAGGAATAAGGTTATTAAGCAGGTAAGGGTTTTGTCGAAAAACCACATGATGGAAGAGGCAACATGGGAATCTGAAAATGCAATCAGGGATAAGTACCCCCATTTATTCGACAAGTAAATAAATTGCGGGGACGCAATTTTCTAAAGGGGGAAGGATGTAACATCCCAAGTAAGTAATTAATAATAGATATTTTTATCTAGGTTTATTAATTATTAAGATAGTGTTTTATAGGCTTAAAATGAAAATAAATACAATCTTATGCATGGAATACACTAATATTCTTAAAAGATTGTTTTACTGCCTTTTGATGGCAAACCGTTTTTAAATCTATATTTTGACAATTTTATAAGCTATGTTTGTCAAAATAAACATATTCTTCACGATTGGGACATCAAAATTTACCTTGTGTGAGTTTTTGGTATTTTTCTGACAATGTTCATTTTTTAATGAATAGTTAAAAATACTGCATTTTACATCAAAACTGCTTTTTAATCTAATTTATTTATATGATTAGATTATGTTTTGAATTGGTTTTGAAGTGAAATTAGAATATATTTTTACCATTTAATACAATTTTAGTCATTGGAATCAATTTCACTTTGAAATTGGACTTAAACTGGTGTCAATCTTTTGATACTTATTGTTTCATAAAAACACGCTATTTGCTCTGACAGCGGGAATTAATTATTAAATTAATTAATGTGACTTATATGTTTTGAATTTTCTAAAATAGACTTCATTTTTTAATTCAGAATATCAAATATATCTTAGGGTGAAGTTTTGGTATTTTTCTGAAAAACTTCAATTTTTGATGAATAGTGAAATCACTAAGTGGTAGTTAAAGAAACTGATTTTTCGTTTAAATGAAATTTTTCCACCTTTGTGTTTTGAATTTCAAAAATCAGACATACATGGTTGTCATTAAGAATTAAAATGTGGTTCAATGGGATTAAAATAATATTTTGGTGAATAGTAACTTATTAAGTTTTTAATCGCGATTAGTGGTAATTAGTGTAGTTTAAGGTAAAAATAATGCTTTAATAATATGAAATGACCTAGACACATGTCCTACTCTTATTGGTTGTGTCATGGCCGACCAAGAGAAGCCATGGGTCAACTTGGGGACCCATGGATCCACTTTGGTTGGGAAATGACATAAATAACTTTTTATTTAATGATAAAGTAAAAATGACACAAACATGATATGTTTTACTAAAATAATTTTTATATGGGGTTATAAAAGTCAGATATTTTACTATAAATATTCATTGGAAATCTAAAAAGAATTCCTATATCATAGTATTTTTTTTTATAATTTTTTGACATTAAATAAATAAATGTATTTATGACATCATAATGATGTAGCGATCACCTCATTAATAAAGGATTTAAATAAAATGAAACGATAATGTAAAATCTATGACCTACACATGTCCAAAACCTATTGGATGGGTGGATTTCGAACCCTTATCACTTTATCCTCTAATTATATCAATGTGGTACCTTTTGAATCTGAAAATAATTTTAAAATAAAGTAACTTATCTTTACTTTCCAAGAGTGCCCCTCCTCTCCTCTTATAAAAGGCCCCCACCTCTACCTCTTTTCCCACACACCCAAAGCCTTTGGCTTGGCCAACCCCTGACCATTTTGTATCTCCACTTCCATTTCTTACTCCTTGAAGCCTCACTTTGGGAATAAGTATTCCCAAGGAAGCCTTTGAGCTCAAACCAAAGGGAGTTACCCGATTTTAAGGTAAAGTCTTCACTTGAGTCCTTTTGTTTTATTTTGCTTCTCCAACCCCCTAAACTCTTTTTATTATTTTCTTTTGTAACAACTCCAGTATCCTAAATATACTAGGATGTTGTTATAATAAGTATTATAGCTACACTTACACACACCTACATATAATGGTTAATGAACATACTGTTTCCGTGGATGGTGAATTTATGCCTCCTGAAACGATGATTGTTCAACATTATTTTAACACCTTAAAAGGTTTCCATTAAGATGCCACTATATTTATATATGATATATAATATGTTTATGTTTTCCTTAAGCTTCTGTATTTTTCATTTTGGGCATACCTTATGGTTTCCATTATGGGTAAACGCGATATCTTCATTTAAGGATGTGCGGACTACCGCCCCCTCAAAGTGATTTGATTCGTTAAATACCATATGTGGGATGTATAAAGGATGGAACTATGATATTATATATGATATTATACTATAATTATAATATACCTTTATATCATTATGATTCGATTATATAAAATACGAAATAGAAATGAAAGTAGCGTTCATGCGTACGTACGGCTTACCGTCTCCAGGGACGGTGCATTTCATTTCTTACCTCTAAATGATTATGTAATATTATAAATGCATGCATGTACTGGATATATATGACATATATGATATCTACATAATGAATACCATTCTGGATATAATGGATACATGAACAACTTGTAATTATAAAGGGATTATTTTTTACTCAAGTACCAATGATCGTTAAAACGACCGTTATTAACTTAAATAATTACATAGTGTTCATGACATTGCAATAAGTGATATAAAAGGAATAATGAACATGAAAAAGGTTCTTAAACAAGTATAAATTAACTCAAGTTTATTATTTAGGACATTAAAGAATGATCGAGTCATGTCGGGCCCGAGGTATGGGACTTCGTCTCAATCTCCTTTCATTGAGGAATATTTTGTTTTATACACAACCTTCTTTCATATGGTGTATAAACCCCTTTGACTTTTACGTTTATTCAAAAGGAATCTTTTATATACGAAGCGTTTACTAAACGACAAAAGGGAATGTTTTTGTCGTACGTATGCGGCGACAACAACTTCTCCGCCGCCGTGACCGTTATTTGAGTTTCGGCTTCCTCTACAATCAATACCTTCTTTTTAAAAGAAAAATAAATACCACGTTTTACATTTCTTTTATTTTGGTATCGAAAATAGTTTTCATAATGTTTTTATATCAATGTGTTGTATTGATATCTTGTGATTGAAAGGTGGGAATTTTATGTTTCCTTTATGCATGTTTTATGTGATATGATTATGTTGAGGTTCTTGGGCATTATTTTGAAAACGGGTGGTTCCATGATAAACTAAGGGCGGGTGAGCCCGATATAGCTCTCCAATGAATTGGGTAACACGATGGAGTGAAACGTTAAGGTTTCTCTAAAGAGATTTAGGGAATATACTGTGATGGGTATTCCAAAATGTAACCAAGAGGGTTACTCCCTACGTAAGAATGTTATGAATGCCTCAAGTTACCTTTATGTCTTATGATTTCTATGATTTATTCATGAGTTGATGAGGAATGTTAAAATGCTTATGTTTTATGGGTAATGTATGATCTCATTCTTATGTATATATGTACCCATGTTTCCTTTCCATATTTTTAAATCCCTTACTGAGCTTTTTATGCTCATCCCATGTTTTTTGACATGTTTTTCACAGGTCAAGGGAAAGGTACATGCTATGATGATAGTGTCAAGGAAGTGTCAAGAAATAATCCATGTTTTATTTTAAATATGTTTCCATTGATGGGAATTAAGAATACTATCTTTATGTAACCACTTTGTTTATATGTAGAATGTAATGCATGTTTTATGATCTAATTCTCTAAAACTCTAAACCCGAAAAGATCCTCAATGTGTAATCTTGTAATAACTCAAGATTAAGTAAGGTTTAAGGCTGGGGCCTTATAGATTTACCCTACCTTTATACACTCATTGGATTCCGATCCCCGTATTATATCTCGTGATCTAAGAATTCCAAGACTCATTGTTTACACATTATTTCCCATTTTCACCCAGATTATGATAGATTATATTTTCCTGATTAGCCTCTAACCCCATATGGTTTCTACGACAATTCATCCCTATAACATGACATTAAACAATGTTTCCAATTTCCTCACCACATGATGTTAAACTACGCAACAAAAAAATCATTATTTCATGAAATTAAACTGCAAAACACCATAATGTTTTCAATCGACAGGACATTGCATCCAGAATTAATCACCTACCATGTTGTTTCACAGAACTATGTATGGGTTGATTCTTGTCTACATA
This sequence comes from Viscum album, assembly GCA_963277665.1. Taxonomy (NCBI): domain Eukaryota; kingdom Viridiplantae; phylum Streptophyta; class Magnoliopsida; order Santalales; family Viscaceae; genus Viscum; species Viscum album. Next base: position 339,748,838 of record OY728144.1, read on the forward strand.
GGAAACGTGGAGACTCCATGATATAAAATTTTGATCCATCCATTACCCCCCAAAAAACAACCATTCCCTACGTATGGGTTATACCTACATTGATATCTTCAAGAACTACAAATATCTTTATTCCTTCCTAGGAATGATTCATAGTAAATCCCAAACCCTAATCCTGGTCCAGCCACTCGAAGAGTGAAATTTCCCCTCAACCTATTGGTTATACCTATGCAAGATTATTTCAATATAGACTTATGTGTTGTTTGATTCATGTTATCACATGATACATAGTAACAAACAGAACATCTAACTCAGGTTTGGATACAATAAAACAATCAAAATACCCCTATATACGAGTAAGATTCATTTAAGTAATTCCCAACTCCATTGGTCATCATAGCCTAAATGTTTCTAATATATCTACACACACCATTTCTATAAATCAAACTCTGGGATTTGTGAAATATTAAATCTTCGTAGACCTCTACATCTGTCAGAAATGGAAGGTTAGTATCCTGAGAACGCTATCGTCTGACAATGAAAAATATTACCTTGTGTATATTTATAAGTTACCCATAAAAATTCCTATAAACCAAAGGAATATTCATCCTCATAATATTCTTTTCCTAATTCTAAATTCTTTAATGGATTCCATGACCTATATCATTTCTCCCAATCCAAAAACCCCTAGAACCATGGTTTACACTCTCTTTACCCTCACATCTTGGGAAAGTATGGATGTCCGAGTCTGGTTATTCTCTAGTTAATTAGGGACTCTATTTCAATTTTTTAATCATATTCAATAATATTTCAGGATGGTTGTTACACAGTGTATATATTTTTGCTCAGCTTCAGGAATGAATGCAAATACCAACTCCCTATGTATGGATCAATCCTACGTAAAAAGTTTTTAGTTAGAGAAATCGAACCCCCCCCCCAAGGATTCTATGAATGAAATAAATCAACACAAGAAGTTCTGATGTGATCCCCATTTCATTTGTGAGATCATATGAAAGGAAAACATTTCTCACTCATATGTGTGAACTAGATCCAAATATGAGGAAACCTAAAAAGAACTACATCCGTCTAGATTCCTATTATCATAGGATACATAGCGACACCCAAATCTCATACCTCAGGTCCAACCATGAGATAAAAGTGTCCCATATTTTCCTACACATTGGTCAGACATGCAGAGGGAGCCTCCTCACAATTATATGGGGAGAATGTCTCTAGCTATTCCTGAGGAATTTCATCTTGAAATTCCCCTTTAATGTTTAGAAACCTCTTTTCACATACCATACTATGTATCTAGCAAGGTGTGAATCCCAATATCCATCATTTCCCATCGAAAATGGAAGGTCAGTTTCATAAGGAAACCTTTTTTGAATATTCATTGTACACCCTGATGGCTCGGCATAAGTTTCCCAAAAAAATGGTCTGTTGACCAAAGAAAAATTCCTCCTCAAGAGTAGCTTCTTCCTAACTCAGTACACACCTATGATGTTTATGTCCCACCTCACTCCCTGATTTTAGAAACTCTTGGATGACCATTTACATCTCCTCTACCCCTTCATGCTTGAAAGTTATAGAATTCTATTGGTAATACTACCATGAAAAATGAAAATTATTTACCCCCTTGGTCCGAGGAAAACTAATTTCAATCATAAGTCTCAAATGTCTATGTTGCATGATGTTAAATAGAACCACGATTCAACCCTATTTACACCAGCCAAGTACATATATCATTGGACTTTCATTGATGATCACATTTGATACAAATGCCCCCATAATTTCAGACATCACTCATTTGATAAGGCACCCATGGAGGTATTGTGATATCCAAATTCCCATAAAATTATCTAGCCATCAGAAATGGATGGTTGGTGTCTTGAGGACATATTTGGTTGTCTATGAACATTATGCCCTGTAGTCTATGCATAAGTTTCCAAAAAATGTCCAATAACTAAAGTAAAATTCATCCTAGAGAGAGGTTTTTTCATAGTTCTATATTCCCCAATGGATCACATGCCCAATATCATGTCTCAAGTCATTTAATCCCAAATTAAGGTTAATGAAAATCTCTCTTGCATGTCTAAAATATATTGTGACACTCTTAGCTAAAAAACCCTATTTTGGGAAATTTCCCCACAATTAATGGTTAAATTTGTTCAACTTGAAACATAAATAATGTTAATACTGGTTTGAAAGGATCTAAACTACCAATAAAATGTGACAAAAAACTCTCCATAATGAAAACTTGCCAAGGGAACCCTGATAAAAAGTCGAGTACCATCTTTCTAAATCCATTGATTCCATGGTTTAGTAAAAATATTGAGAAACATAGAATTAACGATACACAAATCCGGTAAGGTCAAAAACATACAAAGGGAATCCCAAAAAAAAATTCTAGTCATACTCGCTAATCCCACATCAAATCGGGTTTATGAAAAAAATTGGGTATTAACAGAAAAGAAAACAAGATGGTAGGATTTTTCATGTAACCCTAGAAATAGTTGAACTATGCATGTTGGATCCCTAGATTCATGAAAAAATTAGACTTTAATTTCATTATTTCAATGTAATTATCCATTATCATTCTTCAAATTAACATCTAGTTAAGATCATCATTCAATGTACAATAAAATATAACTGATTGAAAGTGCAGGAAAATATAGAGAAGCACTAGATAGAAAAAAACTATTTTCATCCTATTAAATGAAGTTGAAAGGAGAATACACTACCTCTATCCTCTACTTTTTGTTGACAAAAATGAATGGGGGAAGGAACATGATAAATTAAAATTATTACAATGAATCCCGACCCACCGGGGCCAGAAAATCGGCCACCAACTGATGTTGGACATCATGGTCTTTTCCTAGAGCATTCCTCTGATTAGAGTTAGCCTCAACTGTTGGATGTGTGTTTTTGAAAACCATCTTGAGATACTATAATTTATTCTTACTTTCCTCAAAATTATCAAGCATGGATGATAGTTTCACCTTTATCCTATCCACACGCAACTCTTACTCCCACATCTCTTCTGTTTGGGAAATCATTAGGTCTTAAGAATTTTCTTCTTCAATCACTAGGTGATGAAAATCATCAGTAATATCCCAAATGTTTGTTTGATGATTATGTGAGGTGTTTAACTGAACAAGGTCTCCTTCATGAGCTTCTATATGCTCTCGACCTATGATGAGTTGGTATTCTTGGAGGTGAAAGTTATGATAGTTAAATCCAGCTGAGCCCAAATCAAGGAACTAGCACAGAAGGGTGTCCTCCTCATCAAAAAATTACACAAGGGGAATCTATCTTATGATAGTATGGATTTGAATCAATTCCTATATCCACACAGCTCGGGGACCCCTGGCGGTAGTGGGTCCTAATTTTTTTCTCCCCAATGCAATGGTTATATAATCTTGAAGTTCCATCACAACAAATGGAGTCACCTTATGTTGAGTTACTCAAGATAGAGAACTATCCTTCTTTTTAGACTATTCAGTCTATTTGGATAAGCACATGGGGTTGGATATGTTGTCAGGAATGACTATTGATGTCCCACATGGTCCAACCTCATTACGATTTCCGATAATGTTAGTCAATGAAATTGGGTATGAGTCATTACCCAATGATATAGGATGCCTAGATGAAGTCCTCTATGAATGAATATGATGATGAGTAGAATGCCTTTTTAGAGTAGGAATGGATGATGGGGGTGTAGCTGGCACATGACCTGAAACAACCAATGGTCTTTAAACCCATCTAAGTAACCTCATCAATACATAGTCATGAAAGAAATCCACCCACATTTGAGAATAATCCCACAATAAGTAGGATGAGGCCACTTTGTATGGAATTAGTTTTTTCATACCAGAGTCTTCATGAATCATCATCATCTTTGATTGGTGAAGAATTATTTGGTGAGGTTCCCTCTTAACATGAGTAACCGGGATATGTGTGACTTGATATACACATCCAAATTATAAGTAGATCATATAAAGAGGTTATGGTTTATAGATGGTTACACTATTTATAAGTGATTTTATGATTCCATCTCAAAGTTCCATGATATAGGAACATTGTTCTAATGATCCCCTTCCATAGTATACCACTTATTCATGAGGCATGAGGTGGGGCACAAAAGAAAAATAGGAAATATCACTCAAAAGTTCAATTATGAGGTCATAACTCAATGATTTCGGATGAACAACGATGATGCTAAGTAGGGCCATACAGAAATCATAAATGGGGATTGATGTAGTATGTAGATACTTTTAGTAAGGGAAATTCTAAGTCATAAGATCATACTCCAATTGAATCATTCCTCTAAGATGATACATAGATCTCTCTTATGGTATCTTCCCTAGTAATTTGTAAATATGGGAATGAGTGGGGGATGGTTATGTTGATGGTTTTTCCTTGTGCTAATGTAGATGACATTATCTAGGTGAGTACCATGCAATAAATGTAGATGTTGTGGGAGGTAATGATCCATCCACATAGGAACATGGAAAAGGAACATACTAGTCTAATTCCAAATGATATGTCTAGACAAACCCATGTAACCCCATGATGTTAATTGGCCTTCCACAAGGGTATAACGATTTGAACCAAGTAGGCCTCATGTTTTTCTGGTTTGATGCATCTAGGTAAAAATACATTTATCCTCTTCCTATTCACCATCAAAAAAAATTATTATATCTTCAAATATAATAAGGGATCAAACAATGAGGGGTTGACCAAAAAATATCTTGGATGTCACTAATAGATCTCATGACAATGTCGAAACTTGTTCGAAATTCTCATAGTATTGGTTGCTGGAAATAATTAGCTGTATATATTACCAAGGATGGTATGTCCTCCTTGATGGTAAATATCACATAAGCAAATTCACACTTCCTCAAGGAGCATCAATATTTGAGAGACCACCCAAATCTTCCATCCATCCCAGATCCCACTACTACGAGGCCACTACCACAAACTTGTGAAGCCATCAGGCCCTCCCAGACACCATGTGTGAGAATTCACCTAAAGAATCTGACCTCTTGATGTCCTTTTCACCATGTCTGTGAAGAATATTCTGTTGTGCTCCTCCTTCGATTGTGTGTTGGTTGGTGTTCTTTCATTTTAGCATCATACTCATCTGATTTTTGATAGTTGGTTCATGTATTTGGGTGGGGGCTTTGTTCATCACGATCATACACTCTATATCATATCTAAGATTTGATGTGTTGGATTCCACTTCAAATTTGGTAATAAGTTGGAGCCCTTTGGGGATCAGGATCATCACCTAGAATTTTTCTGTGTAGCGGTAGTATGGGACGCTCATAGGTTCATTCACGGATAACGAAGGTTCATCCTCTGACTAGTTTGTGGCACCAGTGGATGTCAAGGGTTTCTTCTCTTGGATAGTTATGAATTTTATTGGTTTCTTCTACCAATACATAATGTTCCATCTTGAACGACCCCAATTTGGTTGGGTTCGATGGATTCTATGATTCTTTGGATTGTGTAGGTGTCTTATGTAAAGGTTAAACTATTTGAGTACCCTTTTGGTTGGAGGCCTAGTGTTGGAAGTGTGATGTGGGCGTTGTGCATAGAATCAAGGATCATCCCACTGTTCTAGTTTTTGGATGGGTCTGATCCATGTAAGGTATCCTTGACAAGACCGTTTCATCTTGTTTTTTTTGTTATAATTCCACATTATCCATTGAATTGGATTTAGTTTGTTGGGTTATCACATAACCACAATGTGTTTTTTGAGATATCAAAAAAATTATTTTTAGTCCACTTCATCAAGCATTAAGTAGTAGGTTTCAGGGATTTAAAACATGTTACTAAGAAGTTTTGGTAGTATCTCACATGGTGAATAAATCAAAAAATAAGAAACCCACACTCTTTGATAAAAATTAATAGAATCCAACTATTCGGGGATTTCCATTGAGTTTTGATGTCCCTATAACACCTAAACCCATTCATCGAAGAAGAACCCTTAAGATAATAGATTCCATTTGTATCTCCATCCTCCAATGGGATTACCTTGGTAAAGTTTGAAAATTGTAGGGTAATCACAGATGAAAAAATCCAAGGACATATTATTGATATTCAATTACTTTGATTCCACATAGATCTATTCAGAATGAATAATTCCTCTTGGATCAAATATCTTACAATCTCCCCCATTGCAGAAATATTTGGTTGATCACACCCATAAGACTTTTTAAAACAAATGGTATGGTTGTTCTAGTCGACTGGTGGAAAGGGAGCATCTTCATGGTGTTCAATGTTATAAAAGGGTAATTTACTACACAGTGGGTATTTCATAAGTTTCGGTGGAAGGAGATATTTCAAGGTACCCTTCTATGGGAAAACACAAGACCAAAGATTACTTCAATGTCCTCGACCATATTATCTATTATCTTGGACACATCCATTAAAGTGAGATGGGGATCCATTTCCATCCATACAATAGATTATCTAAAGTTATCCTCATGAAATCAAAAAATGACTGAAAATTGGACTGCATATTGATGGTCTGTAGAAGAAATCAGTCCCTGAACCATCGATCCACAAAACGCTTGTATGAAAAGAATTGTCCAACAAATTGATATTTCACGGAATGAGAAAACCATTCACCAAGCCCCTGTTATGTGGAAGGCTGAACTCACCCATAGTGGTTGAATTCGTTTAGATCACGAATGAAAATTCTAAGTTTATGGATGAGGGCATCAGTAAAGGATGTAGTTCATAGAAGCAAGACAGCTGTGAGAGATCCATGGGAGCATGGAATCAGATGATAAATATGGTAAAGGAAAAATGACATGGGCCCCCTATATATTGGCATGGTACCCTCCTATGGGTCCACCCTCATACATCAAACTGGTTCATGTTAGGACCACATTCTATATCGGAATAACCTCCTCTTCATCCCCATCAGAACCTATTATGATGGGGGGAATATTTTGGGTACTAAAAATGTTTCATAGAAAATTGGAATAATCCTTTTGATTTGGTGAAATAAATTAATTCTAGTGAAGATCAGAAGGAAAAGTGTTTAAGAGAGAGAAAGTGGAAAAGGTAAAACTTAGAACTGGAATGTGTGAAACACCATGCGGATCGCTGCCCTACATGGAAATTTTCTTTGAGATATTATCGTGAACAAAATAGTTCATGGAAGAATTATGGAAGGGTGAGTTCCCCACAAATGAAATAATTTTTAGGAAGGAGGAAAAGAAATTTTCCCCATAGATGACATCCCCAAAAAAGCCTAATGATTCATGGGCAAGGCAATTATGATGGCTCCATGTGAAAAAAATGAAGTTTTTTGAGGGACTGAGGTGGTGATTCCCACCCCTGATGATGATGACCATGTTCCCTCAATGACTAAGTGGTCCACGGGTAGGGTCTCTTCAATGGGATTCCGCAAAAGGGGGATCTTGGACTCATCTTAGATGAATAGCTATGTTGGTGTCTAATTCCACACATCTCTATATATAGACCATGATAGGATTAAAAATGAGGATCAAAAATCAATAGATCAAATAAAGATCATTTGAAGGGAATGATCGAGAGATTAATAGATTCACAAGAGATAGACTCATTTAACAATTCTCTATAGTTAAATCATTTCCTCATTGCATTAAAGATGAAAAGAAACTAAACCAAATTTGTAGTTTGGGAATTAATAAACCTCCTAGGACATATTCCCCATAAGTCATAGATCCAATGACATATTTTAAACCAGGTGTCCCATGTAGAAAATCTCTACATGGGTGGAATCCTACAGCATGTATCAAATCGCTACATGGGTGGAACTTGAGTCCCCACAACACCACACTACGTGGACAGAAGATTGTCTCGCATAGCAAAGCACTAAGTGGAATAAATATTGGTCTGCATACCACCATGGTATTTAAGAAAACCCATTTCCCACATAGCCACCCACTACACGAAAGAATCTATGTCCCATGTAAGAACATTATACGTGGACCAGGACACCACATGGTGTTCCATGTTTTGGATCTGATCATTATCTTTTGTCACATCATCAACCCCCACAATGGTCCCTCAAAGAACCAGGATAACAGCATCAGGCCAAGGTCACGTCCAAAGCCGCCAGAAATATATTATAAAATCATTCAGCACAACAGCGTTACCTTTTGTGTTTATATACCCATGGTAAATGGAATCATTAGGGTTACCCCAACAATGTGGCAAACCCTCAGAATGACCTTTATTTTACATTCTCGTGGTTATATGGGTTCCAACCTTCGGATATTGGAAAGATACTCCTTATTCTAAATATTAAAGAGAATCTATGGGATTTTCCTTCGGTGAGTTACAATATTTGAACATTATTCCCATTTCCATGTAACCAACAATATGTTACTCCCACTGAGTTAATCCCCTATCCATTCTTGTAGGAGCAGGCACCATTGGACCTCTCTTTCCCTTAAACTATGATTTTTTAGATAGATTTCTAAATACAAATATCTAGGATATGAACACATGAGGGTAAATGGGAACATTCAACCCCGTTTATCTTCCTAATGTTGGGCTTTAGTACCATATATCAGTAGATTAAGTGGAATGTGTGATCTTCAGATCCACTACATCCTCTAGTTTCTCACACTGAGAATGACACATATCATCTTAGAGGTATGTGATGATCATTACATCTTCATGACCATAGTAAATAGACCCCCAAGAAGGTGTAATCCCTAATTGAATCCCACATCATGGAAGCTCCCATGTACAAGTCTAAATCATACTCCCTTAATGGGACTCAACTAAAGTGTAAGTCCCAACTCAAGAAAAACAATGAGTGCCTTGATTCTCAAATAAATAGGATATTTAGTAATCCTCCCTCAGTTCCAATTCCAACAGCCAAATAACCATAATATTTTATGGGCCACATCCCAATTAGGGTCACATATACACAGGAGACCATATCGCTTTTGGTTATCTTGGTCTTCCTTGGTATAATTCCAACATTATCTTTTCTATGTAACCATCCACATGGATGTCCTTATCACATGACATTAAACTACATGGTTAGGTACTTTTCACAAGACCATAAAAGGTGATTTTTCTAGTATAGGGACATTGAACTATATGGATTATGATTCCTCTCATTATGATATGTAGGAATCTTTTCTTATGGGTTCAATCACGATGCCGAAATAGATTTTGTCCCTATAGGATGATGATAAACTTCCTAGCACCTCCCTATATGGATTAAAACCAATGTTGTCATAGTAAAGGAATAAGGAATTCCTAATATTTTTAAAAAAGGGTTACATTGATGAAAAACATAGGATATATAAAAATATCCTCATCTATGGATATCTTAGGATAAATACATATAATTTGGATCCCATGCATGTTTTTGATTGACCTTACTTAGGTGTAACCTGGGTACACAAGATTTGGAATGAACTAAGGAATAAACTACATATGAACATAGATTAAATATATAAGATAATAACAAAATAGGTGATGCTTCCCCCAAATAGGGTGATAAGAGCCTGAGTTCCCATACACTATTATAATGAGAGTTCTCATGTTTCATTGGCCAAATCATCCAATGAATACCTGCCTTTGGAAATTAGATCCATGAATCAGGGATGTGAGAGTTGTTGGATGGTTTTGGCTCCATAAACAAACCTGTTGGAGACCATTTAGAGATCTTATGCCTGAAATCACTAATTTCATAGCAGACGGCCCCATGAAACCAACCCACTTGGTCATAAACCCATAGTCATCAGAAAGAGAAATAGTAAATCCAACGTGAATGGTTACACAAACCCAATCTTTATTAGATGCCATAGAACACAACATTTCTATAAAAATGACATGAATATTACTAAAAAAATTAAATGAAAAAGGGGAATAATATCTTTAATATAGCATTTTTATTGTTGCAAAAAATATCTGAATATATTATTATATAATATGGTTTTGGAACTAAACAGATATCCGATCTAATAAAGAATAGATGTAAGATTTTCATAAACACTTTTTAATTATTTTAAGTTCAAAAAAGTTGGAAAATGGTAACATTACATGAAAAATATAACTAATAGATAGAGGATAATAAACATAAATGGTTTTATTTATAAAATTATCAAATAATTTTCTTTAACTAAAATTCATGAATAATCAATCGTGATCAAAATTATATTTTTAAATAGACCATTATAATGATCATAAACATGAATTGAGAATTAATAAATGAGTCTATTATATATATAAACTATAAATACACATAAAAAGTATAATTAATAAAATAGATATTAAAAATCTATTACATACATAAGAATATAATATCTAATATGATTAATAATTGATATAACCCAACAATAAGAAATTGAGTTTTGAAATTTGTTAGTACTTGGTAACTTTTATGTCATTTCGTCTTGGATGAAATAATAAAAAATTGAAACTCAAAATAAAATTAAATATTAATTAATCATGATTTTATATTATAAACTGTATGTATATACACCATATAATATAAATTTTGTATCTAACATTACAATATTCTACAGTAAATAGAAATTGAGACGAAGATCCTTAACTGATGCATCCTTTTATTTGAACATTTTAAACCTCATATATAGTGCTTCTAAAAAATTTATTAATTTGTAAAAACCCCATATTAATATGTATAATATCATATATTTATATTTTTAATATATTATCACTTGTTTGTCAATAATCTCTCATTATTCCCATTGTTTCAGTTGATAATTGTCTTGTTTTCTCATTCATGATTATCCATGAAAGTTAAGATTACCTTCCATATTATATAGTTATACCTTAAAAATTATAATAATAATGAAATGGTTCTCATATTTATACATTTTTTATAATTTTAAATCAAATCATGAAATATGGTTATGATAAATTGGGTATGTTACGATCATGGAGAAGGTTGTTCGTACGCACACAAGTGCAACATTTCCATTTTTGGACGATAATTATAAAAAAAGTAACAAATATTTTACCTCTATAGAAATATTATATTATAATTAATACCATATTATATACTTATATATATCATCCATTTGTTTTGGTGATGAAAAGACAGGCTTATCACTTCATGAATTTGGTAGTCCATACATACACGAACGATGTTAGCATATTTAAGTGAGTAAAATGGTATGAAATAAAATGTTATATAAAATTCAAGGAATGATGAATATTTTATTAATATAATAATTTTTTAGACCACATATATTCATTAACTTATCTTTATCACCTTCTTTGTAAAGTGTTAGTGAAAGATGAATCACATGTCTTCGTGAGGCGGTACTCCACCGTACAAATGGGCAGTGTTATCAGATCCCTTTAAGAATAAAATGTAAAAACATATATGATATAATGAATCCAGAGAAATAATTATGTAATAAAAATCATATATTTACTTTTAATTTATCATCATACTCAACTATGATAGGTGGTAATGGAAAAACAATTGTCATCGGTTCGCGAGTTGGTTGTTCGTTGTACATACAAAAGATGATTTCAAAACACATTATATATAATTTGAGATGGATTTTGGTAGTTACCTTATTATAAAATAATTCCAATATATGGAAAATATTTCTTTATTATGTCATCACATTTAATAAAAATTTATGTATTTTAGGGATGACATAAAATATAAGCACTCGTGGAACAATGCTTCCTATTCTTCATGTATCCTCTATATATTTTAACCAAAAACCAACCTAGGATGGATTTACATCCAAAATAAGGATTCCAGGATTCTAGGAGGGAATTTCTATTGTTATTTTGGAAATTTTTCGCTGATCCCAATGTTTTAGAAGCTGTGATGATGAGATAAAATGGGTGGCCTTTTATAAACCATGTCAGTAGCACACTTTTAAATTTTTTAGAAGATTCAATCATTCCAACATTTGTATCATGAAAAAAATCCTTGAAAATGGTTTGACATTGAGAGTAGAATTTTTTATATCAATATATGGATATAAAATGCATGTTGTAAAAGTTTTAGGTCATTATTAATCCTTATATTCTTAGTTTAACACCATAGTAAATCCATTTTTACATTAACTATGAAAATTAATTTTTAATAATTTCACTATAAATTTTGGTAAAAATTATGTTGAACATAATATAGAAACATTAATTATTATAATTTAAAATATTTAATATATTTTTTGAAATTCAATTCATATAAATTTCAAAATTTAATTTAAAATTAATCTTACAGACATGACGAGAAATCATAATATCAAAGATAAAATGTTCAAATGATTTTATAGTTTTTGTTTCATAATTCCATTATAAAATTATTATAATGACCTAAATTGGACTAATAGATGTATAATATAACTAATAGTATTTTAAAACTAATGTCAAAAAAAATTAACACTATAAATTACTTAAATGGAATGTATTTTTCAATTAAAATTTATTAATTCTAACTATTCATGAAAAATAAAAAAAATTATAAAAACAACAAAAATTAACTCTAATATAATTCTGATATTATGATTCAAAAAATGATGTCTATTTTTTAAAAAATTGTTTCTATGAGTTTTTAAAATTAATTTAAATTTATGCATGCAATGAGAAACTAATATGTCCTTTCAAAAAATATAGTATTTTTATAAAACATTTCCATTTCATTTACATCATTATTATTATATCAATAATAAACATATAACTAATAAAATTTAGTAAACTATATATTTTTTATGTTATTTATTCTTATTCATACCTTTCAATCGAATGGATATGTGATAACTGTAATATTAAATAATAATACTACTAATTTATTGTTGTTAGGTAAAACTCAGTCCTGTGTGTGACATAATCTTTCGAAGAAACTCATTCTTGTATGTAATGCTTTTTAAAATTATTGTTTCAAGTAATGAAATCTATTACCGAGATTAAATTTATTTAAAATTAAATATATCGTAATATCTTAGGGTGTTATATTCTCTTATAGTCATGGTGTTTCATGTCTTTTACATTATTGAATATTTTTTTCTTCTTTTAGAATCTTGTGGTGTTGCACAAATATTCTCTCTTAGACTCTTACCTATTTATTACAACATAAACTCTTATATATTGATTAAACACAAATTATTGAACTGAAATAATTTAAAAGGTCAATTCTATCTAAAATATAGTAACGTTAATTCCATTTTCCTATATTTTTATATATTTTATTCAATGTTGCGGTTTATCCTTGTTCTTTTTTGGGTTACCACCCCCCTTAAAATTTTATTTCATATAAATGAATGGAAAATTAATTTTTGGTTAATATATTGTAATGAAATATTTGTACAATAGTTTTTTTGACCACATAGATGGAATATTTCATTATTTTATCATCACCATTTTCATGAATGTTTAATATCATATAAATATACTGAAACTATTTCATTTAATTCATATATTAGTTTTTATAATAGTGAAATTTTAATTTATTAACTTTCATTAAAAAAATTCCATTATGGTTTTCCAAAAAAGATTAAAAAAAACCATGAAACACTGATTTTGAAATTTGATATAAACCAGTCATTGATCAATCATTTAGTGTTAAAACATCAAGAAGTACGATGGACTAATTTTCTTATCAAATATATAAATGAGGAACTATGGATTATAGTTTTAATATTGGGATCCTAATAGTAAATTTAAAAGAAGATTTTAAATTATACCCTTATTGATTAATTATATTGATATTTAGTTACTAATAATAGATTAATAATGTACACATATAATCAATAATAAGTCTATTAAATATAAAAAATTAACAGAATAAATAACATATAAATCATACATCACTATTGATAAATTTTGTTTTCGTAATATTAGAATTGTGGTATTGATGTTATTCTTCCATTATCATATCCTTGAGATAAGTTCTTTAATTTTTTCTAAATTATTAATTATCGTGTATATGTCAATTTATGAATACCTCATATTTCATTCTCCCATACATTATTTATATTTTTATATAAGCCTTTTATTATCATTTTCTTATGTTATTTTTCCTCACGTTACAATATTTTTATGGGGATCTGTTTCCATTACCCTTGATCCCATCTTCATATTATTTTATATTAAATTACTTTTATTAGAGTTTACATATTACATATATTAATTTTATATATCATGTCATTTAATGTATCATAATTCCTTACCCTTAATTTTAATTATTATTTAAATCACCTTCTACATACCTACACTTGATTGATGCTATATTATGATGTATAAATATGTTAGGAAAAATAATCCTATTTCACTGATTTTCCATGATTTATTTCGGTCATACAATATGAAGAAACTGTAAGGGTTAGTGGTAAATCTGGATTTTCAATCTCAAGTCACACTCCCAAAAATCTTGTTTCATAATTATTAATGTAATCCTCTCTCTCACATACAATAAAATAGTAATCATTTATTCCATAATATAAATACACAATCATTTTTTAATTGGATCCCCTTTATTGGAATAAATCCAAAAAACATACACGTGATGATGTAGTGGTGTAAAAATATCACTAAGTGAATTGATTTTATGTTATTGATTCAATACAGCCACAATGACTCTCTTGATTAAGAACCTCACAATGGTAGGATGGCCACTTCCCTCCACCACATAGAAAATCTCACAACTCATCTAAGAGATTCATTGATCTTTAATGATCCATTAACGAAAAATATAGTAATTATTTTTTAGAAATATACTTCCTATTCATTTACATAGAGAGACTTCATGATATTCTAGAAGGATAGATTAATGGATCTATCTCATTCCATTATATAATTTTCTGAATTCCACTCTTTCTTCCTATTATGAAAAAATATATTCTTCCTCTATCCATAAATAGTGATATAAATTTTATCTTTAGAGGATATCCATGTTTTTATTATTAGATATAATGAATCTATATTGATTATGATGGAGAAATTTTAGAAAATAAACCTTTAAAATCCTATTTAATCTTAATCAATTTAGATACAATAATATACATTAAGTATTGAAATTCCGAGAAGTGTGTAATCTTTCAGAATATATACCTTCAAATTTTTATAACAGTCATCAAAACATAATTATTCCTTCTAGGAATCATGTAACATACACTATAATTTTATAATTGTCACTTTTTTGGAAAATATATTTGAATGACTTCCCAGGGAACAAACATACATAATTGTTTAAATCAAATAACCATATATTACTAGAGTCACCCCAATTTATTGTTGGATTATATTTATGTTGAACCATATGTATTCAAAGAATCAACTATATCAATGAAGCATGACCCCTAGTAATGATCTTTCTAACTCTAGTTAATGTAAAAAAAATTTAATAGGGTCCAAAATATAGTGTGGATTGATCCAATGATATAAATGATTAAAAATAATAATCATATATTTGTCTAATTTGATGTTCCTAATATCCATTATAGTGTAAGAAATTATTTGAACCAAACAATGATTCATAAAAAAGTATATAGATTTTTCATATGATATGAGCTACATCTTCTCAATGCAGTCAACTTAACTAAGGGATAATTTCTATAATATGAGTAAAAAAACAACACGAATACTCAAATATTAATGAAAAAAATTATTTATAACTAAATTATACTTATATATTAATTCAATACCATGGTATTATTGAACACTAACAAAAAATTTATAGAATAATTTTCACTCATAATTTTTTCCTTTAGTTTTCATGAAACATAACCCTCACATCGTCAGAAAAATCATTCGTATTCACTGAACACTCATCCATGAATATAATTTATATTTTGAGTGTGTGATATAATATAGGCTCATATGATTCATGATATATATGAGGGAAAATATTAAAATGAACAATTCCTCATGAAACACTTTAATGATCTTCTTGTATCTTCTTTCTCTATAAAGGTTTTAGTCACATATGATCCCCTATATAGGTTATAACAAACAACCTATTTTATTATAATCCATCAATAAATTTTTATTTAAATTATTAATAATCATTGTGAATAAAGTAACATATATTAGGTTTAATATATAGGAAACTATATCCATTAAGATATGATATTTTCACATATTCTTTATAATTAATGTATTTACATAAATAATAACACATTATTGAATTTTTTTATTTGATGTTTCGGATTCAGTAAACAACTCTTTTTAAAAATTTATTTTGTTATAGTAATAAATCATATATTCCTATTATAGGTTATCCACACATGAATTATGATCCATCCATTACCATTATAATATTTAATGGATTTTATAACAAATGAATCTAACATTTTCGATGATATTCCTTGATCGAAACAGAATCCTTTAAGATCAGTAAAAATCATTGTGGAAGAGGAGGAGAATTTAACTACACTATTCATAGAATTATTCACAAGGTAACTCTATGGAATGAGAGAATCCTCTATATAAATTTTTAAAAATGATAAACAATTGATCTTGATGGATCTAAACACTACAGAAGATCCTATAGGAATATGGACAACATAGATTATGTAGGAATAAATGATCAAACATAATTAAAATTAAATGAATAAGATGAATAATTATTTTTATATAAATAATATGGAAAAATATTTTCCCTAGAACCATGAAATTTTATTTTTAACATTATTTCATAAATAATTGAAGAACACAAGAAATTACAAGGTCTTGTTTTCTTTCATTGATGTAGGTGTTCATCTAAAGAATGTTGTTCTATTGAATTTTCATTATGGATATGGAGAATCCAGTTAGATTTCCTCTTGTGGTTATTAATTCATTATCCTATGATCTAGGTGTGCCACTAATGGTATTGGAAGTGATAAAATAGTTGTATCAATCATGTTTTGTTTCCACCAAGATTGTATCCAAAATCCCTTTAGTCTAAAAGGAGTGTCTCTTAATATATCTAGATAGATATAAATAAAAGAGGAATATATAATCATTTGAGATTGAGAGATAACCCTAGAGACATTATTCATAGAGAGATAATTATCAAGTGATGAGATTATGGTTCATAATGACCAACATCTAAAAATCCTTGGAATTATCTATTTATAGACCCAAGGTTAGGGTTTCTTATTAATTGATTTCAAAAACACCACTAATAAATTTTCAAACCCATAGGGACCCCATTCCATGCCATATAATAATATTTTCATTATATTTAGTGTTTCTTCACTAAATCAGAAAATGATAAATTTTGTTTAAAATACAGTAAATAAATATTTACCACTACTCCAATAAATGGTTCATCTAATCCTCCTCAAAACTTATTTAATTATATAAAAATGAATCTTATTATTCATATAATAAATATATTATTTATAAAAAAAATATTTATTTTATTAACTTGGAAATAATAAGGCGAAAATTTTATACACTTAGTAAATAAAGAAATATTATTTTCATAGTCAGACTAATAAAATAACTATCTTCATATTCAACTAATTAATTAAATTATTGATTAATTAATAAATATTATTGTCTACAGTTTAAAAATTTGTCAATGAATATTTTATATTCTCATAATTAATAAATTACCCTATGAATAAACATTTATTTAGTATTTATGGTCATTTAATAAATCCAATATAAATATTACTACTGGATCTGGAGAAATATAATTTATTTATTTTGTTAAATGTAAATATTATATGTTAAACATCAAAGGAAAAACATTTTTTGTGAAACTTTAGGCCACTTCCTCATTAGTATTAGTCATTCATTCTTAAAATAAAATAATAACATCTAGTAATTGGTTATGAAACCCATGGAGGAAGAGTATATTTCACAATAACAACAACCAGATTCGAATGTTGGTTATGTAATATATCCATTTATTATGATATATCATCCAAATGGTTTCCTAACCATTCCATAAAAAAAATATTCCTGATATGTTTATTTAGATATCTATAATGAACACAAGTTTACACCTTTCCGATTGATTTTAACACTATGGTTATATTTTAATCAAAGGGTCAAGATATCTTCTTCTATAACGATTAAAGTGACAAATCATTCATCAAATATTCTTCAATAACATATCGTTCATGAAGCACCCAACATACACAAATATCCATGAAATATATCATTATAGTTTATAATAATACATTTCAATGTGAAGATCATAATATTTATTAATAATAATATTAATTTCTATGTACCATTAAGCTTTCTTACAAATAGGAATATTCAATGACATGTAAACTTGTGGAAGTCCAAATTGAATTGTTTTCTCAAAATAAACTATATTGATCATTTCCAAGTGAGAACACAAGGATATGAAGTGTCATAAACATTCGATTATAGAAATCATATGGTCAATATTCTTTATGTCTCACTTTATAATGTTTCCTGCCTATGGAATAATGTTTCAAAATATAGTTATTGTATATCAATGATTGTATCACTGTTGGGAACTGAATATGACTTTTATATGTGATAGATATTCTTGGAAAATGTAACGTTAATACTACGTAGATGAATAATCAATATGTTATAAGTAATAAATATTTATATCCATGAATATACATGAAATATAAATTACAAAGTAGTTTTTTTTGTAACCAATGCTAACATATCTTACTCAGGATAATGTCATACCTATGAATAAATAGTTTTTGGGTAAAAAAACTAATTTTTAGAGGAGTGTTATTATTTTTCATAATACCTCATGACACTAATGTCTAAATAATAATATAATTAAAATTATTTACATGAAATTTTATAAACTCATTGGTAAAATAAATATTAATTTTACCGAATACATATGTTAATAGTTATATAAATAATTTCAAATATTATATTTCTACCTAAAACCTCAAATTATGTCTTCTGATCCCCCTAAATATTTTTTATCCCTTGAGTGATGGTTATTTATCCAATTAAAGAAATATATATACATTATTATAAAATAAATTTATATACACATTTTATCCACCTAGTTGGTGAATAAACATTTATAACATATTAAAGTAAATAAATACTTAAATATTTTTCTACACTGTAGCTAATCTATAATAAATAAATAATATTCATTCACCTAATTAATTATATAGTTACCTGGTTTAAAAATATTTATTAAATACTAAACTCACATATATATTTCCTCAATGAACTGATGATTAAATATTTTTCATCAATCTCACATTAATAATTTTTTAACCAAATATTTCTATAATATTTATGCAACAGGCCACATTCATGTTGACATTAAGAGAGGATTCATATTCATTAGGTTTGCAACCTTCTACGAACCATTATTACTAGTATTATGACACACTATCTAGATTCCATTTCTATTAATTAAAAAAACACTATGTCTCCCATAAATAAAAACATTAATGTCACAATGATATAAAATTATAAGAATGTGAATTGTTTAATATATTCTTTTATCTCAATAACTCTAATTGAGTTGGTTTCACACTAGTGTTATTAACCTATTTTCTTGATGATTATTTTTTTATTTTTTTATAAATAAAAAATATATTATAATTATATGTACATGGTCTAAATTGTGAAATTATATCACCATCAAAGGGTTGGAGATATCAAATTTCATTAATGAAAATAAGGAGAAAAACATTTTCTCATTATAACAAAATGTCATTTTCGAGGCATTCAATATATATTACTTCATCGTGATATTATATCATCATGTTTTTAATCAATTAAAAAATATAATAGACTCATTTAATGCATTAGTAATAGTATTTATGTTTAAATATAAATACACATATCCACATATAGGAACATTTTGTGACATATATAAATGTGGACTTCCTACTAACAAGTCATCTTCTCATAATTACAAGAAATAAAGATTAATAAGCATGTAAACCATAATAATCTGCCTAAATGAACTAAGAGTATCCACCACTGATATCCTTCATCATTTTCTCCAATAAAATGAAATCATTCGGGTAGAAAAATTATATTTGAAAATATTATTAAGACACATCTAGGTTCTCATCAAAGAGAGAAACTTCAATGGACTTTAATTGTGACATTAACACTTAGGAAATTATCACAAACTATGTAAAATATATATATATATATATAATAGTAAATCATAATAAATTTATAAAAATATCTAAATATTAGTACAATTTATCATAAAATATGTAGAAGTTTTTTTTCTTAACGGACTTCAATAGACTCCCTCTTTCTCTTGACTGAACTGCTAATAACATTTAGTATCATTTTTTCACATGATATTCATATATACACTAATTTAAATATTTGCATAATGGGTCTAGTACATTTTGTACCATGGGAAATCTTCACAAAACAAATTCACCCATTTATGAAAAATCTCTCAACATGTGATATTTTTATTTCATGTCATACATCCATTGATGTAACATTTGATCATTTAGAATATCCATGACATTAATATTATTAATATCATAATTTATTATGATATTAAAAAATTCACACCACATCAAGCTCATATATTAATTTTCAAGACTAAAAATATTGTTGGGATATATCATAAACTAATATATACAAAAATTCTGATGTATAATCAACGACAACATTCTTCTTTGGACTCATCTAGCACATTCCTCTACCATTTGGAATAAATACTTATCCATACTATGATGTTAGATCATTTTTATCTACTGGGAAATAAGAATGAATATAACCTTTGATGAAAATTTTATCATCTCCTTCATATTTCAGAATCATATCCTTAGTCCACCTAAGATACATAAATATAACCATAAAATAATATCAACTTTTTCACATATTATATAGATATATACCTACAATGCTTATACTGTAGGAAACATCATGACTAATATAATACCTGGAATACATGGTTGATCTGATCATCGATGTGTAGGGGAAAAATAATTCTATCTCTCTCCTGATGTCACATTGGTCCCATTTTCTTGGAGAGATATATAAAACATTAAAAATGGATCTAGAAACCTCTGGAATTTCTCTGTAATAAATCACTTTAGTATCTTCTCAATATATTCAATTTTACATATTCAAATAATCCTTTTAGATCTATCACAAATGCTCTTGAATCCAAGGATATATACCACCTCCCATATTCCTAAATGGAGAAGCATATATTCAGTCAGTCTTTAATTGAATCTAACACACATATGTCATTTTGAATAAGTAATATTTTTTCTAAAATATAGTGCAAGAAATATAAACTCTCTCTCACTAATAGACACAAAAACGTAATGATCACTTTCATTCTTTGTAAAATAAAAATGTCATAAACCATAATTCAATAAAATAATCCATGATTTACCTATTTTTATTTAACCCATAAATGAATATATTGAACTTCCATATCTTATTGAAATTTCTTAGAGTCAAAAACTCTACATGTTGTGTCATAATGATATTTTTCTAAAGGTTTACTTTAACTATTTTTTTAACATCCATCATTTACATCCCATAGTCATTCAATATTACTAAAGAATGTTTAATTCAGATAGATTTAGTCATGATTATTAGAGAAAAGGATTCTTTTTCAATTACCATAATCTATTTAATCTATAACGCCCTGATCGAAGTTTCCCAGAACTGCTGATGAAATATTTTGTGTAATATTTTAATAAATGAAACTGAATAATTACACATCACATTACATAACAAAGGATTTTTACCAATCTAGGATTTGTAGAATTAGATACACATGTCACATTTCCTCCAAACTATACAAATATAAACATCAGTGTAATACCTCCACAAAGAAAAATACATCACTGGTAAATATAAAAAACCTTTAAAAATTCATTTAAAACACTGCGTGATCATTAAATATGAACAGTAATGGGTTTTAAAATCAATTATTAAATTCTTCTTAATCATTAAATAAATACTTTAAATAATTTTATTAAATAGAAAATAACCTTTCATATAACATGTCATCATTATTTTCATTGGAGATTCTGAAACATTTATTTGGATAATATCGTGATCAACATCGCTAAACTTATTTAAGAGTTATAAATAAATTAAATTATAAATTATGCATGCACATGAAGAAAAAAACATGAAATACCATTTATATGTTAGATAATAGTAAAACATGATTACATATGACATGGTAGGGGTGAAAATACAAATTTTCAAATGAAATAATACCCATTTTTAATTTTCACCTAAGGTGATATCATGTATCATTTAACAGATAAATGAAAATCATGAAATGATAGATAAATTTATAAAAATTTTATAGACTGGAAAAACATATTGATCCCTTTTTATAGACGAATTGTTTCTAAAATATAAAACATTATACCATGTACATTTGAAAATATAAAACTGATTAAATAAATTCATATAAATGATCATAATAGAATGATTCTTAACCATGGATCTTCTAATAGTTGAATAATCACATGGGAGATCAGATACTTATCTCATAAAAAGGGAATACATAATTTAAAACATGTCATTAAGGATAAATTCCAAGAATCTACTATAGTCGAGGCTTCGTTCCAAGAATATTTTACTCTAAAGGATTTGTGCCAAGAATATATTACTGTTAAGGCACCAAGCCAAGAATATATTATTTTCAAGGCTTCTTGCGAAGGATCTATTAATGTTAAGGATTTAAGCCATGAATCTATTACTATTAAGGCTTCATTCCAAGAATCTATTACATTCATGGATTTTTAGAAAGAATCAATTGCTATCAAGGATTCATTCGAAGAATCTATTAAATGGGTATGGTCTCGACCAAAACACTGTTTAGTTTGTGGTTGTCATGTATAATTGAGCAATAAAACATTTACAAAAGAAATGATAACTTGTTTATAATTGTTACATAAAACGACAACTACTACCATTTAAATATTATGGTTACACATAAACATAAACATTAAATAATATAATGAGAACAAATTATAACTTCGTATATATATATGAAATAAAAGAATAAAACTTAGAATAAATAAAAGATATACCTATATGTATATACATGAGATAATAACTGAAATTTAAAAAACATCCTTTCAAAATTTTAAGGCACAAAAGAAAAAAATAGTGTTTTATATTGTATGTAATTAAAAATAAGAAATTATATTCTCCTAGGAAAACTTTATTTTAATTGAATAAATTCTTTTAATGTTTTAACAAGTATACATATGTATATGTGTGTGCCTTTGTGTGTGTAAATCATATATATATATATATATATGTACAACTTTTTTAGAAAAAAATCATTTGATAAAACCTAAGCTCTTGCATTTTTTAATTCTAAAAATTTGACAGAAACATTTGTGTATACTTACATATGTTCTAATAAATATACATATATATAGTTATATTTATATTTATATCATTTTAGGTAAACAAAATTAACCAATAATAAAACTAAATTCATGCAAGCCATAAACATAGAATTAAAACATAGATCAAAACTTTTATCACTTATTTTATGAAAATAAAAAATCTGATAGGTATATATATAAATATACACATATATGTAATATATACAAACATATATATGTAAATCGTTGTAAAAATAGATAAATTGATAAAAAAATAAACCCTTGGTTAGATTCATATGATTGAAGGATTATAAAGAATAACGTTAAAAAACATATTTTTCAAAAAAAATATTAAAATGAAAGAATGATAGGTATATATATATATATTTTTATACACTTATATATATATACATGTCTTGTACAATCAAAAAAAATGAACACTTACATGCCATAGTCTTGTAAAATATAAGTTTAAATTCAAAACCCTTATCAGGTACCTCTGAAAATAGATAATCTTGTAAGTATATATATTTAAATACACACACACAGAGATATATATATATATATTCATATATAAATATATATATAAACACATATATATCAATACATACATACATACATACATACATACATACATATATATATATATATATCTTTGTAAAGAGAAAATAACTTGATAAAACAATTAACCCCTTGCAAAATAAAATTAAAAATAATAATTCCCTTAAAACCGTTGGTTTTAGGAATTGAGTTTTTGAAATAGAACTATAATCTAATATATAATGAATATTTATGGTTATATAAGTGTATACATATAAATAAATAAATACACACACATACATAAATAAATATATCACCCTTTTTAAATAATAAAAATTTAAATAACTTATATGAACCCCTACATATATAAATTTTAGAAATAATATTTCTGAAAAAACCCTTAACTAATATATATACTGAAAATAATAAGGTATATAGGTGTATATGTGAATTTATATACACATATATATGTAATAAATTTTATGAAATCAATAATATGATAATATAAAATACACCATTACCGGATTTAAATCAAAAGAGGGGTTGTGGGATTCTGGAAATTCAAGCTGTAAGAAAATGGTGTAACTTCGGTGGTGAGGTTTGAATGCTATTGAGGTGCCAATACGGTTTTTATAGTGTTTGTTTTATTAAAATAAAACTATACCCCTAAAAAATTGTCCATGGGTTTTGACATATTTTTTCAATTGATTAGACGAAACAAGGTTTACGATATATATATATATATATATATGAGTTTTTTTATCAAAAGTTGTGGTGGAAACTAATGCTCATGGTTCGTATCTTTTTAAAAGTTGTATTTGAAGCATATTGGGCCATGAGGGGAGTGAAATAAATTGAGTAGAAGAGATAATAATTCATGGGTTGTTTCCTACAAGCTCATAGGGGAAGAAAAAGAACTATAGAAGAGGGAAGAAGGATGATCGCAGCTAGAGTATTTCACAAAACAGGCTAGGATTAAACCTACCAATTATGAGGAAACAAGGGTGTTGGATGGGATTGATGTTTCATGATCAGAGGGATGAGATTCATCCAAGAGATATTTGAGTGTGGAACAAAATTGGTGGAAGACCCACAGTGTGGTATGACCTTGTGTGAGGCAAAATTCAATGAGGGGGAAGGAGAGTTTGATGGATGGCTCAGATCGAATAAACTCGATACAATTGGGGAAATAAAACCTTAATATTTTTAGAGTAGGGGTCTTATCGGTTATAGTGGAGGACGTACAGAATGTTTCCATGGGAAATAAATGGTTGGGATAAGATCTCGTGTTTAAAAACTCATCCCACATCAAAACATTATGGTTTCTAGGACTTCATTATATGGATTAGTGTGGAATAATTGCTCCAAAATCACTAGCACACACATAGGGGTCCTTGTACATGTGTTCTTCCCAGGCCTTGTCCCAACCCCTACATATACTCAACTTATACCCTACACACTAGGTCTCTGCACAAACTTTCTGTAGAAATGCACAGTTCCCTTCTTATGCTAGTCGAGCTTTGCTCGGGGTTTTCCTTTACCGGACCTTGAGGGATTGTCCCTAGTGGATTATCTCGGTTCTAGGGAGTACTTAGCCCAATTTTCTGAAAAAAATATATTAAACATGATACAAAAATAACAGTCCATAATAAAATCTTGATAATATATATATATATATATCTATTACAAAATATAGTATATATATTCCCATATTTATATATTTTTAGTACTTTAAAATTCATTTTTCATCCTTATTTGAAAATATGAAATCCATTTTATTAATTTATAAAGTAATATTAAAAATAAATAAAATGTTACATGTCGTTAATTTTATTACTAAAAATATAAATTTTAATTCATTTTAAATTTTGAAAACACCAAATAGTTAACACCCCAACGGTTGCTAAAAACGTATAAAAACCCATGTAATAATTTTTAAAATATAATATTAAAATTATTCTTCAATTAAAACAATATTATTATTAAACTAAAAATAATACTTTAAAATTTTTAATTTTAAATCACATAAAATAATTAATAGTTAAAAAATTATAATGGTTATATAAAAACATAAATTGTAACTTAAAATTATATCCCAAAGGTTATTTTTAAATGTCTATTAAAATTAGTATAAATACCCATGTCTTCGGGTGTTATAGACACAAAAAATTGGTCTTCTTTCCAGTTTCAAAAATATTTTTGTACATTCCTATTATTCTCATCATTTACATTAGTCTTCTAGCTGATATAATTATAATTATGGCATTCTCAAAGGAAAATTCATACTCCATATTTCTTCTAATGTGACTCGGCAGACCAGTATTTGTTTTTCTTTTTTTTATGAGTTTTGAAGAGTATAAGAAGTCATTTACCATGTATCGCGGTAATGATTCAGTGTTTTATTAAAAAAAATTCCTTGTGCTTTTATTATTTCATTAGTTCATCTAAATTATCTTCATTTAATATCATAAAATAATAATACGAACAAAAAATAACATTAATATTAATTACTCTACAACATCATCAATTCGAGGTATTATTTTCCCCCCTTAACATAATTACACCCTCCCAATCCGATTGTACACATAAACCCACAAGTTTATTTCTTCAGACTTAATTCTTGATGTTCCTACAAATAAAACTTAATCATTTATTAATATTATTATAAAAAATGTCTTATAATAATTAATACATTCCTTTATCAGTACAACAATAGTTGGTGAATCTCTTTTATCATGATTTAAAATGTTGTTATAACCTAATAAATTTATTTTTTCTAAACACATCTCGAGAAGCTTGAGTTAAAATCATGTTTGCAGCAATTGGATCTCAAGTGAAAGTAATAAGAGATTAAAATCATAGAGATATCTGAAAGGAATCAGTTCCTATAAACCAACCGAAAAACCATGTTTACAAAAATATTTAAATCATAAATCCTCCCATATAAACTAATTTTTATGAGTTTAAATAGATAATATTTATTGAGGTCACCTGCTTCAATAGCTTCTGAGAAATTCCTTAATGACAGATACATTTCAAACAAGGTAAAAAATTTGAAGATTACCTCAAAATAATTTCCTTAGTGTGCATATAATGAATTTTTTTCATTTATTATGAGAAAATAATAAAACCCGATCCCCGGGAGAATTGGATTATACTAGGACAGTTGGATAAGTGATAAAGACATTATCAAAGGAATATAAAAGGAAATATAAAACTCAAAAGGCTTCTTTGAAATCATGAAAAACTAAAAAATAACTTTTTAAAAATTTTGTATACTTCACCCATAAAAAGTATCATATAATTCTATATAAATATATTTTAATTATCATACCTTGAAAATCATAATATTCTAAAAAAAATATCCATAAAAATCATAGAAAAAATACTTACGGTACATGGGACATAATTTTCATACAACTCTCTCAATCAGTCTTACTAATTGAATAACCATGTCTTCAACTGCCAAACCTAATACATTAGATGGATATAACTGACCCACCCATCCTTGGTTTAACAAAAAACCATTCATCGTTAGTTTATAAGATAACCACCCATCTACACAAGAGCCTCATTCCAGTTTTTTAAGGACGCGTAAAGTGCATCCAATAGACCCGAGATCAGCTCCTAGAAGAGGCATATTTCATGGTAACTAAAGAAATTATTGTAGCATGTACAGTAGTAGGCACTTTAAAAGGCACTGTTCGGTAACATTTTAGCCGTAACTATTCATCTTTTTTGGATTTTTTTACCACCAATTTGTTCCTCTAGTCCTTCAAGGCCTTCGGGCCACCCGAGGCCTTCGGACCAGTAAGGCTTTCGGGCAAGGTCATGGACTTTGGCCCACAACAAGGCCTTACGGACGCATGAAAATTGTTCTTAATGGACCAGGAAGACTCTACTATAAGTAATCCCTATTTGAGGATTCAGAAAAAGGTGTATTCACCACATCATAGCTACGGGATTTTGAGGAAATAAAGGGTATGGAAACTGCGGTCGGGTCTATCATACCCATGCACGGGAAGCCTAGCTAAATATTCAAGTGAAGGTAGAGAGCTAACATCATGGTATAGACTCTTGGGAGGGGATGTTCCAAGTAGTTATATTATGTATTAATTCTAATTAAGACCTTTGTGTCATGTAATGTCACGAATCATACGGGCCATGTAAGGGTTCCTCTTCATCCTTTAAAAAATGGTTATTATCAAAAATTAAAAAAAATAGAAGGCCATAGAGATATTCAGAAAAATCAAAACCACCCATACTTGGCATATAATTTCATCTACCATAATCATATAAGTTTCTAATAACCATAAAAAAATCCTGAAACATGAATCATTTCATCATCATTATTATAATTATAACATATTCTCATGCAAAATAACCTTTTCATTTCTAAATAACTCCTTAAAAAATAGTCCAACTATAAAGGAAAAAAATTATTTTTAAGAAAACCATGTATAATTTTAATGGGAGCTTCAATGTATATATTATTCATGACTTTAGGAAAATCCAAATATTTAAATAGTTTTAAAATAAATTCTTTTATAATGTAGAGATATGATAAAAATTATCTGAATCTAAAAATGATTAATAGATTCCATTGAAACAGTTTTTTAAAAAAGTTATTCTTTTTTAAAAATGACATAAGAAAGCATAGGATAATATTTAAAACATTTAATTTATTTTTAAATTTGGATAGGGAGTAAAAATATATTTTTAATGGAAACATTAAATGATGATTATTTATAAGAACATCTCTTAGGTTGAATATGAATTGTCACATGATTTCTTTACATTCTGGGATAATAAACATAGGATAATTATTTAATTTCATAAGAATCTTTTCCTGGTATATTATTCAATTTATAAAACTTATTACTATTTTATATACAATTACATAATCATTTTTGATCACATCAGACGTTTTGATGGAATTCGATATATAAGTCCAAAATGACTTCGATTGGTTGAATTTAGTAATAGATGTCATTCTTCAGTCATATCTAGAATAATAATAATGAAATAATTATCACTCTCATTATTTAGTTATTCTTTTAAAATTATCCTTTAAATATGGTTATAAAAAAAGATATATGTTACAATCATGGAGATGGTAGGTCATACTTTGGCATGAATAACATTTCATTTTTTTCAATTATCATTATCAAAAGAAAGTAAATGTAATTATATCTCTTTAAAATTATTATAATATCCTAATTAACCAATTTATTGATTAAATATTATTATATATTTCATTCATTTTATGTGGTGATGTAAAACATATCATATCTCTTTGTGGAGGTGGTTGTCCGCACATACACGCGAACAACGTTATAATTTTTTAGGGAATGGTATGGTAAGAAGTTAAATGATATATTATATTTACATTATGATAAAAATTTAATTAAATTGATATATAAACCTTCAATCCATAAATAAAACAAGACATGATGTTTGGGGCTGAGAAAAGGATAATATTAGATTGTAAGATGGTAGTTCGTCGTACACATGGACGATGGGTTTATCTCCAATTTAATAGAAGGGGATATAAATATAGGTTATTACATTAAAATAATATAATATTAGTATAGGTAGGATAGGAGTATAATTATTTTATAATATGTTAAAAAATATTAAGGTGGTTGATGAAGAATAAATACTAAAACTTACTGATAAAAACTAAACAACATCTTTGGAAGACAATCGTTACCTGAAAACTTATGTCCTTTAAGATTAGAATTCTATAAAAAATGTCTCTAGTACATGTTAATGGATTATAGGAACCTTCTTGGGTTTATTTCGGAACAAAAAAATTGTTCTTGAAGTGTGAAGTAAAAGAACAAGAGATTCACCTTTATAAGAGAGTGGATAGACACTCTTGTAATTTCTCAAAATAATAAATTTATATAGATTATTTTTTAAAACAATACAGTTCCAAAATTATATCTTTCAAATATATGAGAATTATTTTTAAAAAATATATCATCTAATAAAAAATATAGAATTTTTATCATTATTTTTAACCATATATTTTGTCTCTGACCCCTCGACATCCATTCTTAAGCATACGATGACAATAATGATTTTACTCATTGAGGTTCAGGATAATTATTATAAAAAATACCATTAAACATAAATAAAACATATTTGTTATTAAAAACTACATAATAATCATATATAAGTATTTTTTTAAATTTTTTTATCATTTAAAATTTTATTTTTTCTTATAAAATATCAATAATGTCGATTTGTAGTACTGTTCATTTAATTGAATTTTATAACATCAAAAAAGAAAGTAAAAATAAAAAATATTTTATAAAATCCCTAAAATTTATTTGTATCATGAAACTTATAGGATTTCATTAGTTGTATAAAATTATAAAACTTTTAATTTTTTAATATTTCTTATCAGGATATTCCATTAATTGAATAATTTTTATATCAGTGTTTTATAAACATTTAAGGAAATTAATTTTTCACTTAAAAATATAACAATTTATCATGATGAATATAATTTCCTTATATATAAAATAATTATGGATAGTTGAACATTACTTATTATTATCCCCATGTTAAAAATATCAATGCTATTAAAAATAGAAGTGTGATGATAGGGGATGGATGGAGGATAGAACGGAGAGCGGCACGTGGAAACCCTCGTTTCGCGATACTGGTCAAGAAATTCTCACCCACCCTCGAAGCGTGAATCTCTTCACTTATCAATCCCTATACCACAATTCATAGCAGAAGCAGGTTATCTCCCCAAAGATGCTGAATCGTGAAGCACAATCAAATGATTCCTCTTCGATTAAAATCCCTACGAGTTCCTTTGTCTTCCCGGAGAACCGTTTATCGCAACGCATCATTTGAAAAGGGTCTACAGCGCATGTTTCCGCCGTGAGTGGATCAATTCTAGAACAATTGGAGCTTTTTAAGAACTCCTTTATCTCTTGGATTTCTTTATCTGAAGGTATGAAACCCTGGAAGATGTTTGATCTTATTGTCCGATTATCTGAAATTTGAGGCTTTCCTGAATTCAAATGTGTCTCGTTAGGAAGAGGTTTTTTTTCATATCTTGTTTTCTTCTGCTGATTGCAAGAGCAGCGGTTGGGGCTTTGGTTCTGTGAATTTGTAGCCAGGTACACTTTGGATTTACGAATGGACACTAAATTTCAGTTTACATGACTTCAAACACTCTTTTGCGCAAGTATGGGTTAGAATTTATGGTTTAAACTAGGATTTGTGGCATTCAGAAATCCTATATGATATCGCATCAGCCATTAGTATACCTATTAGAATGGATCAAGTTATAGAGAAAACCTCTTTTGGTCACTTTTCTAGAATTCTGGTTGAAGTGGATCTAGGTTCAACACTAATAGATAGGGTAGTACTTTCTACACCTCAAGATGAAATTAACCTGAGAATTATTTATGAAAGAACTCCATTATACTGTTTTGTTTTCTGTATCATTGGGCATGATAAATCCAATTTTCGTTCTAATCTGTTTTGTGCTAATTGAAAGATGAAAGTCCATGATGAAGCGTCTTGCAAGAGAAAGGAGGGGCATAGTCATTATAAAGAGACTGTCCTCAAACCCCTAATGCAAGAGAGTAAAGATCTGCATGATGGAAATATTTCCAAGAAACCTCCTGTCCAGGAGAATCAAAAGGAGGAATTTCCAAAGTTGTCTAAACAGAAATCCAAGTCATACATCAGCTGGGATAGCCTAGTAAATGAGGAAAACACTAAGGAGATGCAACCTTCATTCAAAGAGGTTCTAAATACAAGTACTGATGACCATAATTACAAATTAGATTCGAAGGATAGACAAATGGAGAAAGAACGTGCTGCCCAAGAGGAGGCTGATGAAAGATTTAGAATTGAAAATCATGTTACAAGATGCAGAAATGGGAAAAGGCTAATGAAAGCTGCTTCCTCGAACAAAGGAATGTGTAGGAATTTACACAGGAATGAGCCTGCAATTGTTGAGCAGTGTGCAGTGAAAGCGAACAAAGGAGTCCTGATTTTTTCTCAGTAAGAACAAGAGAGTTTACCGACATCTCTGAAGGATACAGGTATGCAGCATCCAAATTTTTAAGATCATGTTTCATTAAGGACAGATAAGCAGCGGGTTCAAGCACAATATTATGGGGGAGAAAATCTGCATAGGGCAGATGTTGGACTTCCTTGTGGCGACCTTAGCATGATTCAGTATAGAGCTGAAACACCTGGAACAAGGCAGATCACTCATACTCCGAGTCTGGAAAATCTCATACCTGAGAAGATATCCCAAAATCTCAGCCCAGAGGTTAGTATTCCAATACATTTCTCCCCAAATCCTTCAAGTAAACTAGCCCAACCTCCTATGGAGATGAGACATTAGGTAAGTACATGCAACTATTTTTCACTGCTTGCATCTTTAAATGATGATGAGGATCATAACAATGATCATACACTAGAAACTAGTGAGATGCAGGGAAATGTTGCTACCAAATTTTCAGATGCTGGAGGTGGCCCATGGACACAAGTGAATTCTAGAAGAAGGGTATGACCTGCTCGTGGTATGAGTGGAAGCTCTCTTGTCACAGCGTGTGCACTGGATCTCAGGGTACGTGATTTTTTCTGCTACTGTTGTCCTTTAATGTTTTTTGTATGATTTTCTTCCTCCTGTACTTTCGTTTTGATCTCAATAATAAGAGACCTTGTGCCTCCACCTCTTTAAAAAAAAGAGGACTGTGGCATTTTTGAATTTTCTTGAAATAATAAAATATAAAGGTCATAATAACATCTAAAATGAAATAAAAATTTATATATTTGACCTTTAAATGATTATGGATAATACATAAGAATCCTATAAAATTTAAGCACATTTTTGGTTAATTTTATAGTCCATATTATTTTATTTTTAGTAGTAATCACCTGATTTACCCATTAATGTGATAATTAAATTACTGAAGTTACTCTTCATATTGATAGAAATAAAAGGGTCACATTAAAAAAATTATAAATTATTCAAAATATGGAATGCATATTTCAAAATTAAAATTTTAAATCTCATAATATCTAATTTAAAATTAAACCATAAAAATTCAAGGAAAAATAGTTTTTCAAAAAAAGTTCCATTTTAAGTATAGTTTTTTAGATTTATAAATTCATTTTAGTAAAATAAATAGATTAATTTAAATAAAATTACAAAACTAAATTTTATAACTATTTAAAAATATAATTTTACTTTATAAATACTTATAAATAATATAAAACATTCCATTAAAAACATTATTTTTCACTATTAAATGAAAAATCAATATTTTCAGACAACACTCACACATTCATCCTAATATGATATTGAATGGTTAAGTTAAAATTTAAATATATTATTCAATATAAAATTTTTGAAACATAGAGAAAACAATTATTATATTTACTCATAAAAATAAATAAAACAATTTTTGATGGAAATTATTTTTGAAGAATAAATTAATTTAACTAAAACTTGAGTACATATTTATAATTTATTATTTAATACATTAGAATTAAGTAGGTATATTATATTTTAATAATGTAGTTAATACTATTTATTCTAGATTATTGAAAAACTATCTTATAATTTTTACATTTAAATAATAATTTTTATTTATTTGTGTAAGATCTATGTTTCATATCAAGTACATTGTAGAACATATTAGTTATTTTTAAAAATTAAGTATAATACATTCTCCCCGACACATTTAAGAAATTTTTTTGTCATAATTTTAACTCTATTTTGGTAACCATAGTTTCATATTTCAAAATTCCTTTGTTGAATATCTGGATCATAAAAAGGGCTAATAAAACATCAATATGAAAAGATAAAAAATGTATGTATGAATGTCATCGAGAATAACTCATCCCTGGGTTTGTAAAAATCTATGTAATGGTAGAATAAAATATTTCTTATGTGTACTAATATGTATTATATTGTCATATTACTCATTTAAATAACTAGTAATTTTTTAGTCAAAAATGAAATTGTTTAAATTAAACACTTTCAATATATAGTTTTATTTAAAAGATTAATTTATATATTTTTATTTTTAATTTTCTTAAAATAAATATTAATTTTTCAATAATAAATTAATATTTTAATTTGTTGTAATTTTTTAGATTTTATTAGAAACTACTGATTTTTCAAAAAATATTGAAAAACACTGGTTTTTATAAAAATATATTTTTAATAAATTATGTAATTTATGAGTCACAATATGTTTTGAATTGTTTTCTAAAGTGTCCTAAGTATTATATATTTATATTTTCTTCCAAATAATTTCTTTTGAATCAATTTTATATTGGATTTAAATATTAGATTGTTTGCGGTATAAAGACCTGGTTTTTTTAAAACAGTTTTAAAATGCATAATGTTTCTCCATTATCATTTATTAATATAATACATATTGTGGAAATTTTTAAATTAAATTTTTAGACTATATATAGATAAATATTATCTTCTTTTCATACAAGGTTAATTATTTTTCATAGAGTTAATAAAGAATCATATTTTCCTAAAATAATAGTCTTCCAAAAAATGTGATGTCTCACCGCGATTATAGTATTAATATTAAATTAGAATTGTCTACATATGTGAATTTAATTTGGAAAAACAGGTTCAATATTTGGAATAATAATAATTTATAAGATCTATTATGTCCAAAATGTTTTTTTATCCAAAAAAATAGTGAATGAAAATAAAACAAATTATTGTGATTCGGGTAAAAATGAGTTTACTAAGTTGGTAAAAAGTACTCATAAAAAGTAAAATGCCCTAAAATATTGTCCAAAAAAAATATAAAATCTAGATTTATAACTTTATAATTTTCTATATTTTTTGTAATTATTGGATATTTTTTTGGGTAAAAAAGGAGCGTCCATATAACTTTCTTTTGAAAACTACCATGTGTGTCCTCTCCTGTCACGAACCAACCCGGGTCGACCCTGAACCGGTCACCCGAGCCGGTCCGCGGCAAGTCTCGAGGGGCGTTCCCGATCCCCCCGGGATGGCAACCAGTGTCGGGCATTAAGACTTGATCGTTGGGAACGATTTCAGCCCAAAAAAAAGTAAATAGAACAGAATAAATAAACACTAACAGCGGAAAAGAAATAAAAACCACACAACCACGTACCTCAATGTGACCTCTCAGGTCACCACCCAACTAGAGAGCAACCTCGCTCCAACACTGAGTGACTCAAAACAGAAGACCTGCGACTGAAATGGTAAAAGATAGGCGTGAGCACAAAAGTACTCAGTAGGTGATCCCCACAACAAATCCCAATGCACCGCCAGTAAATAAAGAATCTACATAATCCAGGTTTGAACTATAATGTATAAAAGTAAGTTTTCACAATGCTTTACTTGAAAATCAAACACGAGACATTTCCCTTATTCCTTTTTCGAAAGTTAGTTCCATTTCATTAGTTTTAAGCTCAATCTGATAAGCAAAGTGTTAAATTTTCAAATCTAACCCAAAGAGAATAAAGCATTTTCATTTGAAAACCATTTTTCCCAAAGTCTAACAGTATAGGCTGTGAAATATGACTGAAGGCAAACAAGCAGAGAAAACAAGTGCAAGTGAAGGTAAGCAGGCAAAGAAAACCAAGTGCAAGCAAAAGTAAACCAGAAGTTATCAGCAATAACCATGGGCGATCCTGAACATCCCTAGAAAACCCCTGGACGTACTCGGGTTCAGACTACCTTCCGGCATGGTACTCCATAGTCAATAACCAACTGGCCGCCCTAACAGCCAACCAGTGGCACATCCCTCCTGGCCTGTCTGTAACTCCAGGGGGTACTAACCCGTCTAATCAGGGTTAGCAAGCAACCGTCACTCGATAATCTACAAGACGCCCAGGAACCCATAGTAGTTTTTGTAACACTGTGTAAGTGGGAGACCCGCGCACGCGTGACTCATCTCACCGCACTTGCCAACCCCTTACACGGACATCGCTACACGACAACCCTCGAAGGGAATTCCCCTTGTAGAAATGCCCTCACAAGTACGTATATATATATATATAATCACTTCACATTTGATAAAGTGCCAACCGGGCCGTCATGTCACTTACATTTTGATCATCTAAGACCAAAGCATTTTTAAAGAGGGATGACCCACGCCATTTCATTGAAAACCAGAAACGCACTTAGAAATTTATTTAAGAAACTCAAATCAGCATCTTAAACCTGGAACACATTTGTTTCACAAGTAGAGTCACTTTCCAATCACCAAACGCACCCCACTTTTATCAAGAGACAAACGGGCCTTTAATAATTTTTTTGAAGGAACACCATTTCCCAAATGAAAACCAAACTTTTGTTCGCGTAACAAAGGAAAACATCTTTCATCAACCAAGAGCCACACATAAGGTTTCCAAAACAAGTTCAAAGGTCACACGACGTTTTCTCTAATCAAGGTTCTAAGAAAACACCATTTTCCATAAACAATACATCTACAAATTTACACACGCCAAAAACATTTCAAAACACAATTTAACATGACTTTCATTATTCAGGAAGAACCATATAGCAAAACTACCATGGAAGCACATAATTAAATCCAAGAAAACGCTTTTAATGAAACGCTAGAATTAAAACAACTTTTATCATCAGGAGATCACCAAACTATAGATAACTACTTAATAATACTTTTGAATTTGCTGAAACTTAATAAAAAGTCAAGGAATAAATAAATTCTAAATTTAAAGGCGAGTGCAAAGGGAGACCTACCTCAGGACGCAGCTCGGATATGAAGACACAGTATACCTCGCACTGGCGCACAAGCACGCGCAAGCCGATGTTCGCGGTGTCATAGGGTTACCTCGCCAACACGCTGAAACAAACACATGGTAACTAAGAACACGAAGCCACTGACTCCGAACAAAACAAACGAACAACCAAAGCAAAGGAACCCGCTTGATATATTTTTTTTTCAAAACACATCCCGCGAAAGAATAAGGATTTATCCAAATTAAATAAAAACACCGATGTTGAATAAAGAGAAAGTTAAATAAATAATAAGACATAAATACAATAATAAATAAATAATCAAAAGAATAAAATAATGAACAAATGAATAAACAGATAGATAAATAACTAAAATAATACATAATTGAATAATTGAATAATTAAATAAATAATTGAATAGGTAAATCAATAAATGAAAGAAAGAGTGAATAAGTAAGTAATTAAATAACAAATTAATTAACAAATACTTGAATGAATAAATAAATAAATAAATAAATAATCACTCAATTAATTAATAAACAAATAAGTAAATAACTAAATAATTGATTGACTAAACACTTAAATGAGTAAATAAATAAATAGATAATTAATTAATTAATCAATTAATAAATAATAATAATAATAATAATAATAAGATGTTAATAATTAAAATGATAATAAATATAATAATAATAATAATAATAATAATAATATAGAATTAATAACAATAACATAATAATAATTTTAATAATGATATAATAATATTAATGATAATATTAACATAATAATAACAATAATATTGATAGTATAATAATAGTAATGGTAACATAATAATAATAAAAATAAAAATAAATAAAGAAAAACAGCCTTACACGGAGGGAGGGGGGTGTTGCGCGGCGTAGCTGGGACGGGGTCGGTGCGGGCCGGCGACGGCAAGCAGGGCGGAGGCCGGCGGTCGGCTGGTGGAGGAGGCTGGCGCGGCGAGCTCGGGACGGCGAGAAGAGAGAGGAGCGGCTGGGGCGGCGGCTGGGTCGGCAGGCCGAGACAGGAGGAGGTGGTCGCGGGGTGCTGTTGCGGCTGGGTTTAGAGGTGTGGCGGAGGAAAGGGAAGCAGGGGGGTTCGCGGGTGAAGCGGGGCGGCGATCGGGCCGCCGGATGCTGGCGGAGGAGCTGGAGACACCGGGACGGGGAGAGGGAGATCCGTCGGACGGTGCGGCGGCGGTGCGCAAGGGGAAGCCGGGCCGGGATGAGGCGAGGCGGAGGGTGCAGCGGCAAAGCAGCCGGGCGCGGCGGCTTGGCGCGGTGGGATGGAGATCGGCGGGCCGGCGGATGGAGGGGAGGCCGGATGCAGGCTGCGGGGAGGGCTGGAGCAGGGAGGCCGGGGCGGCCAGCAGGGGGCGGAGGCAGCGGAGAGGGCCGGGAAGAGGGCTGAGCGCGGCGAGAGAGATGGAAGGGATGTGGGGCGGGGACGCTGGGTGCGGGGCGCGGCGATGGGAAAAGGGGAGCGGGGCGGAGCGCTGGAGGGCCGGGAGCAGCTGCGGTGCGTAGAGGAGAGGATGGCAGGAGGTGCGGTGCAGGTCAGCGAGGCCGTTGCAGCTCGGTGCAGAAGCAGGGGAAAAAAATGGGGAAGGAGAGAGGGGTAGAAAAAGAGAGCGCGCCGCCAGGGGGGAAGAAAACGGGATTAGGTTTAGGAGGGGTTTCGTTTTAGATTTATAATATATATATATAAAAGAAAATAATGAAAATAATGATAAAGCTTATAATAATAATAATAAAACTTATAATAATAATAAATAATAAATTAGTTAATTCAAATAATAATTATTTTGATCAAATATTTAAAATAATAATCATAAAATAATTTAAAGATGTTACACTCACATATATATATATATTTATATATATATAGATCTATATATATATACATACATTATTATACATATATATATATATAAACATATATAAACATATATACAATGATAATAACACAAATAAAAAGGTATCAATAAATAAATACCAACATAAAAATTATAATATTTAAAACACCGGGTGAACACACTGTCACCCGGGCTGAACGCACGGTCACCGCTAAGGATGCGGTGACCGCGCACCGGCGCGAAACCACCAATCGCAATTAATCTTCAAAAAAAAATTTAAATTGGGACCAAGAGAGGAGAAAAATTACTGATGTCCGCGGTCGGGGTGTGACATCTCCCACTCTTATAAAAGGCCACAACATATACCCCTATCGTCCCATTATAAAATAAACTATTTTTATCCATGAACTATGT
The DNA here is from genome assembly GCA_963277665.1 of Viscum album. Lineage (NCBI taxonomy): Eukaryota > Viridiplantae > Streptophyta > Magnoliopsida > Santalales > Viscaceae > Viscum > Viscum album. The sequence continues at coordinate 339,787,683 of OY728144.1, forward strand.
AAATAAATAATCCACATACCTCCTCTCATACTTTAATCCTTACATTTTGTTGCAATCCAACCAAATATGTCTTTTGGTGTAAACCAGATTGAGTTTTCTAAAGAAGAGGTAATGTTCATCAATATTGATTTTTCATATTTCTTTCCCCTAACCCTTAAATCATTATTATTAAAAGATAATATAATAATATATGAATCCAATATTTATAGTTTTATATTAGGGTTATAGCATGTACCCTCACACACTTCCATCAAATGGGTTATGTAATCATCGTTTATGTGTATCGTTGATTACCTCATTGCGAAAAGTTGTCGTTCATTTTTTCATTACCACATAGCATGGTAAGTAATAATGATGTATATACTATTTTAATAATATATTTATTATCTTTATAACATAATAGTAACTCGTTAGTCATTAAATCAAATACACCCTTTTACGCATTTAATACTAAATTGGATACGATAACGCTGCTTGTGTGTACGATGGATTACCGCCTCATGAAGAGATGTTACAAGTTTTCACTAAAATGTTACATGGAAGGTGATAAGGGTACATATAATAAATATATATATGATATAAATAGAAAAATTATAATATTAATTATGTAATTATATTTCAATAAATATTATATATCTTCTTCTACCATATCACGCACATAAAAATTTATAACATCGTTGGTGGACATGTGGACTACCACCTTCTTAAAGTGATATGATTATTCATTATTATAAAAAAATAAATTATTTTTATATATAAATAAATAATATATTATTTTTGATATAATTATCATTTTTGAATGTTTTATCTTTTTTACCTTCTTTTCATAATGATTATTGAAAAATTGGAACGTTACTCATGCGTACGTACAAAGTCTCCATCATTATAATGTTGGTTCATTATTAAAAACTATCCTCCAGGATTGGTTTTAAAAGAATTATTTATTTATAAATTTCAATATTATCTCATTATAATTATTATTTATATGGTTAAATAATTACCTCATTGACACTAGTCGACCAAACAAAGTTCGTTATGAAAAATACATCGTATATAGTCAAAACAACTAATATCAACATTATTAATTAAGTAATTATAAATAACATGTTAATAGGTGAAATAAAAAATATAGTAATCTTTAAAAAGGTTATCAATAAAGTAAATAATAAGTACAATTTTAATATTCATGACTATAAAGACATATGTGACAAGTCGAACTCAATGTAAGGGACTTCACATCATTTTCCATTCATTGGGGAAATTATTGATGATATTAACCTTTATTCTTTTATAATGCATATATACATCCCCATTGAAATTATATATTTTGACTTTATCTATTTTCTTGATTTTTTTAATTTCATATTCTAATGGCTTTTATGATTCATGTGTTTCCCAAGTGAAAAGAGACTTTTCATTGAAAAATAATATTTTCATTTTTTCCTAGAAAGTCTATTTATCTTAAATTTCCATTATATGAAAATATATATCAAAGGTTTAATATGAAAAATAACATATTTCTAAAATTAATTTTAAACCCCATTTACTTTATTTCATTTTTTTTTCAAAATGAATCTTTTAACATGCTTTAAACGGAATATCGACATTGACTATTCCTATCGTTGTGATGGTTATCCCATTTATAACTTTTTTTATCAAGAGTAAATGTTTTCTTTACAATAATATCCATTTATGGGATTTTTTTTTTTGAATATTTTTTTCATAAGAAATGTTATTTTTATATATATATTGGTAATTTAAAATAAATTTGTATTTTAATATTGGAAGGTGATTTGCATATGACTTTAAAAGATTTTTTCAAATGATGAAAATATTTTATTTCATGTTGTGGTTGTTATAAATTTAAAATATTGGTATGCCCATATGTTATTAGGTGACCCTATTATAGCTTAAATTATGGGAAAACCTAGATAGATATCTGATTCATTGGGTAATAATTATGATTTATAGATAATTGTTTTTGATTTTGGTCATATAGTTATTGCAATTTGTAAGTGTTCTGTTAGGGTTCTATGGGATGATGTCTTAAGGTACTTACATTATTTATCTATTAATTCGGTTGAGTCTTAATGGAAATATTTTTTCAAAATGTGAAATATATAATCTATTTAAGGAATGGTATTTCCCTTTTATTGGTAGAATGTCATTTTTTGAAGAAAGGGGTATTCATTGGATTCTTTATTTTTACTGAATTAATGGTTTGATCTCTTTTTATACCACTTAACGAGCTTATGGGATCATCCTGAGTTTTTAAACAAGTTTTTTCAATTTTTAAGGACTGTTAATGGAATGGAAGAGGTCATGTTTAATGTCATGAATGGTTTTCATGAAATGAGATCATGTTTTATTTTAGAAGTTTTATATAAAGGGAAGAATGGATCCTAATTGGAAGAGTACACTTTGTATTTTCTACTTTATTTATGAATAATTTATGGCCTCATTCTCTAAAATATAAAGTCTAAAAATACCATCAATAAAAAATGAGTAAAATAACTTACATAAACTATGGATTATGTAATGATTAAGGTCGGGGCCAGTGATGACCCAGAGTTTCACCAATAAAAATTACCTTCTTTTAATGATGTCATACTATATAAATCTGAAAATTAAAATAGAGATCCAAAAAAATAGTATTATCATAAATTATTAATGATAAATTTGTCATAAAATAAAACAATAATAATTCAAAATATTACAGTGTGGAAATAAATAGAAAATAAGATAATAAGAATAGAAAATTTTAGATTTCTTCAATCCTCATGAATGACCACACTCACATATAAAGATATAGAAATTAAAATAAAAAAAATAAAAAAAATCCTTCTAAATTTTAAATTATATATAACCTTTTTGAAAATATAAATGACTAATAAATGGAGTAAATAGTATTTAGAGTATGTAGTAAACACTTATGACTATAAGAAATTTGAAAATTGGAATAATAATCAGCCCATTGGAATAAATATATGACCATTAGTAATAGTAATATAGACATTATAATAGAGACCTTACCTCATCTATGAAAGTATAAATAAAATTCCGGCACATTATAAGTGAAAATAATCTATATCTATATCCAAGAATAAAAAAATAATTGTTTTTAGAAATGAAAATTTTAGTGTTGGTATTTTTATAATAAGTAAATGATTATTTAAAATTTTATAATTAATATAATTAATTAAGAGTAAACTAATTTCTATAAAATATATTCATAAATTTATATTTTTTTCTTATATATACAAGATATGATTTATAGAATTTAACCAATTTTTTTATGTGTCAAAAAGTCAGTTATAATAACAAAATCAGTATTCATTAAATAAATAATAATTTTAATTAAAAATTAAATTTTTCATATTTAGAATATTATTTTAAAAATATGGATTCTATTTTTTAAATATGGTATTCCATAAATGGTAATTGTATTTTTTTGGGATTTTTCTTAAATATTTTAATATTTTCTAAATAATGAAATATACCAATTTACGATATAAGCTAAATACATGAATTGTTGAGTCATGGTATATGTATGGATGATGAAAGAATCATTATATATAATTATAATTCATTATTTAATTTATCTAGTGACATGAATCGTCACTATTGATAGTATTGATCCAAAATAATAAACTAATGTATGAAGTATTCAAAAAACCACTCTGCCTCCTCCCCTATAAATACCTCCCATCACCACCTCTTCTCCTCACAAATTCTAAAACATGTATATTGTTTAAATTATTCCAAAATAACTTCAAAAACCTCATAGCAATATTCATGAGATTATTATCTCAAGAAAATACAACACCATATTTCCTTAAGGATGTTATCAACAAGACAATATTCAAGAGGTAAAATCCTCCACCATTGTTTATTTAAATTAATTATTTCATCTACTATATCCATTAAAACATTATAAAAAGTTACATGATAAATCCATTATCATATATATACTATAATTTTATTGTGATAATGGGATTTCCATCATTAAACCTATTCCCTTCTCCTTTTATTCTACAAATGAAAACATTATTCATGAGGTTTCGATTCACCGCTTTCATAGACGATGAGTTTTATTTTTTCCATTACCACCTTCATGTATATTCATAAAACCATTATTATTTTTAAATAATATTTAAATATGAACATTATATATTTTTACATGTTCTTAAAACAGTATATATATATATATATTCAAAATATTAAATAATAAAACCAACTAGTTCGCGATAATCGAAAAACTGCCAAAATCAACTGAACGTTTATCATTAACATCCAATCTAATGAATCATCCTTATAAATATTAAATATGAGACCATTTAAAATTATGTAAATTAATCAATATCATATAATTAAACATAATGAATTTTTATTCTATTTTATAATAACTACTATTATTAAAATCAAATGAATAGATAATAAAATCAGACAACGATTGCTCTTGGAACAAAAACATTTAAAATTATAAATCATCATAACGTCCATAATTTAACCTAGTAAAATTTTAATAAATCAAATATATATATAGAATATGTTTTTAATTAATTAATTAATGGTTCAAATTTAATTACCCAATATATTAATTTCATGTGTAGAACACATTTGGATATAAGGTAGGGGAACTCATTGAACCTCCATTTTGCTTTCAGGTTACACTTTCCCTATATTTACACCAATGTATTTATTCATTATAATAATGTAATTATTTTAAATTCTATGTAAATTTTATAAAATTATTTATTCAGATCAATTCATCCTTTATTGATGGGGAAAACATATTTTAAATGGTTCAATTCATCCCAAAAAGAAAGCCTGAATAATGTGAACATCCAAATTTCTCACCACATTTCATGTACACTCCATAATATGTTTTAGAGACAAATTATTTTTCTAAAATCACTAATTTTATTCTGAAAAAAAATCTCAGTTTTTTTCAATTTTTAGATAAAAAAATTCATTTTCCCTCTTTAAAGTCTCCTTAAAATTTTCCCTTAAACTACACTGAATTGGCTCATTTATAAAGATTCATAAACACTATTTTTACATTTTATCAATTCATTTGTATATAATTTCCAATTATCTATTCCTATTTTCCCATATAAAGGTCTATTTATGATTTGAAACAATAATTTAATGGTCACCATTAAGATAGACCCATTGGTTATTCCTTATAAAATGATGATGATACCCATTTCATTCCATGGGAATCCCTTACATTTATTCCTTATGTTTTATTCTTTAGGTGGCACACATATATATGGACATATATTGTGGGTTATCCTAGATAGCACCCCAATTCATTGGGTAATTTTTAGTCTCATGAGACAATATTTATTGGATGATGAAGTAAATATAATCAATTATGGGACTTTGTCTACCATGTGATATATTCTTGGTAGTTATCTTTAACTCTTGTTTATGTCAAGTTTTATGTCATGTAAATATTATTATGTTTCTATGATCATATGATTCCCTGATCTAAGTGTTATTATTCTATACAATTATTTATGTGTCATTCCTTTTATGTTATCATGTTATGGATTTTAACTCATGTGTTCTACTTTGTTACCATGTTTATTCCCTTATTAGGATTTTACCTCATCCATTTGTTCATATGTTTCCCTAGTTATCCTATGTAGATGTTGTATTTTTGAATTAGTTTTTTATAACATTATGTATTATTAATATAAATATTTTTTATTCGTGTTCATTTTTTTAGTTTTTTTATATAATCTTCTAAAGACACTAGATATTACGATCATTTGTTTGTATATGATGGATAATTATTCTTAAAATCAATAAATAATATGTGTAAAAGGATAGGGTAATTATTTTTGGTATTAGAGAACTATCTAGTTATTTTTGGATATTAGGACATGAATACCTTAGTTATAATGATAGAGATAATTCTATCACCACTAAGAGCATAGACTAAATATTAGGGTATCAAAAGTTATGGTATACTTTTAATTTACAAGATTATCCTTATATGTTCAAATATTAATTTTATATTATTGTTAGAGAAGTATTCAAGACCCCCCAATTGTATATTATTTTTCATAGTTGGTGGTTGGAAATAGGAGATAAAATTCAAAAAATAAATGTGATAGGAAATTTGATGATTTCCCTAATGAGATTACAAATATTATTGGAACAGGTGCTCAAAACTTCATGACATTATCGGCTCAACTAGACCATGTTAAGAATAATAAAATCAATCATGTGTAATTACCTCCTTCATAAAATAAATATTTTGTTTTTGTATAATTATTTATGTGACAATATACTCCTATCTTTAGTGGATCTTCTGACCCCCATATCATTGGAAAATTTGTTAACCCCATTGATAAGATATTATCTCTCATTTGATGAAATGAATAAGAGAATGTTCAGATGGCCACTTATTGTTTTGGTGGGGAAACTAATAATTGGTGGACACTAATGAAAAACACAATGTCTAAGGGGAAATTGATTCTGTTGATTCTGAAGGATTCATAAAAATACATGTTAGTAAATATTTTATCTGATCTCCCCTTCTTATGATAGAATGGATGTTCCTCAGACTAAAGAAAAATGAATTTGATCCTATCAGGGCATTTGAAAAAAACATTACAAGACATGCACGATACACCCTTGTCATTGGCATGTACATAGAATGAAAATTTTATTTTCTCTATGGTGGAATAAAGTTGAGTCTAAAATAAGCGTTGTTGGTTAAAGAGTTTTAAATCTATAATGTTATTTTTCATTATTTCCTTAATGTTTATAAAGATATTGGAGACTCTCCATCATATCATTGAACCAGAGATAAAAAGAGGGATATTGAGTTTAATATGTGAGGTTCAATCGATATATCTCATTATATAAATAAAACCCAACATTCCATGTGTAAAATGTGTGGGAAGAAGCAACATGGGACCTTTCTAAATAAATCTAAGAGATTCTTCCAATTTGGAAAAGAGGGGAATCAGGGTAATTATTGTAAAAGGGATATGAAGAATCCCACAAATGGGGATGGAGAAATTAAGGATTGGATCATCAATCAGCATATTGTGTAGTGCGTTAACTCTAAGGACCATGGACATTATTCATGAAAGTTCTCTAAGACAAGGCTTGTTAGACACAATCAATAACTACCACCTCAAAATAAGTAAAAAAGGGAATATTATATCACTAGTGCTGAGTTGGAGCCCAAGAATGATGTTGTGACAAGTAAAATGGTTATTCATTCAAGAATAGAGAACATAATTTTTTATTCTGGTTCCAAAAAGTCCTCCATGTATTGCGTGTTTAGTAAATATATTCAAACACAAACTTAAAATTTGAAGGATTGTTTTAATTTGAGAATATAAAATGGAAATATTATTTAATACAAATTACATAATTACACCATAGTTAATGTTTTTAGACTGAAACATCCAAAACTTATTGTATTTTATTCCTTTTGTGGAGTTTGATTCTATAATGCACATGGATTGGATAACATTATATAAATTCAAAATAAACTATCAAGAAAGGGATATAACTCTTCATATATCATGGAATCCTTTAATTATGTACAATTGTATTGAGGATAATGAATCTCATTCCAAATAATCATATCAAATATTGATATTATTACCTTGTGAACATGCATATCTAGCTCAAATGATCGAGTCAAACAATGCGATCTTTTCCGAATATAATCCCATTTTAGGGACTACAATGATGTATTCCCATAATAATTTATTGTTCTTTCTCCTAACTGAGAGTTTGTGTTCTCAATTTATCTTATTCATCGATCTCTTCCTATATTAAATACACTTTATAGAGTAGCCACCATTTTGTTTGTAGAATTGAACATGTAGTTACAAAATAATTTTGTTAAGGATTTTACACACCCAAATGATTTATCATCGGGTGATCTAATCCTCTTCATCAATAAGAATGATGGACCAATACAACTCTTAAATGATTATTATGAGATAAAAAATCACAATAAATAACATGTATCCTCTTGAATGGATATATGATTTTTTTAATCAACTATGTGGGACAAAATATTTCTATGAGGTTGATCTTCAGACGGGATATCAAAATTAAAGTTTAGTAAGGAAGATAATCCCAAAACTATCTTTTGAATGATGTATGGAGACTATGAGTTCATAGTGATTCCCTTTAGAAACAATAATGCTCCAGAAATGTTCATGGACTTAATGAATTCAGTCTTTATAGGTTACCTCAACAAATTTATGGTAGTCTTTATAGATGATATTCTTATATACTCTAAGAGAATGGAGGAATATGAGGTGCATTTGAATGAAATGCTAAATACTTTTCAAATGGATAAACTATATAATCATTTTAATAAATGTGATTTCTTGAAGGCGGAATTATCATTTTTTGGGAATTTTATCACTAGAAAAGGAATAAATGGGGATATTCTAAGAAAAATATAATTGTTGAGTATCCCACAACAACACATATAATAGAGATCCATAGTATCCTTGGTCTAGCTGGGTAGTCCCTATGATTTTATATAATTATATAATGATTGGTAAACCAAATAACCAAGCTTAATTAGATGGTAGTAATGATTTCATGGGCCAGTGAATGTGATGATTTCTCCAAAGAGTTAAAAAAGAGTCTTATCACTGCATAAGTACTTACAATACCGACAAGTGTTGAAATATTTGTGGAAATAAATGATTCTTTAATATGTTGATTATCTTTTTTAATTATGAAAAATGATAAGGTGATATCTTAATCCTCAAAGTAATTAAAATTTAATGAGAAAAACTATTCCAAACATGATATGGAGTAGGTTGTTGAGTTCTTTTCATTGAAAATATGGAGGTATAAACTCCATGGGGAGAAGTGTGAGATCTATATTGATCATAAGAGACTCAAATATATATTCACATAGTGGAATATTAATATATTCAGGTGTTTTTTTTTTAGAGATCATCAAGGACTATTATTACTCAATCCACTACTATCCTAGAAATGAAAATGACATGTTGCATGATCTAAGTATAAATGATCTTGTAACAATATCAATGATAAGAATTTGGAAGGATCCAATAGTCACTAATTTTCAAATGATATAAAAGGTATTAATTTAGGAATGATCATCATAAATCCTTTCTCAAATTACATTCCAAACATCCCTCATGGAGGAAATAAAGGATGCTCAAAGAAATGATGGGGAAATTCTGAAGAAGGTGGAAGCTACTAGAGAAGTGAAATATTAAAAGTTAAAAATTGATGAGGAAGGATACATAATATTTGTGTTGCGACTATGTGTACCATCAAATCCTGAGATAAATAAATATATTTAGAATTATGCACATAGTTTCTCATTATCTATTCACCAAGGGATTAAAAATATACCTCAGGATATCTGATAGCACTATTAGTGTGAAATATGAATAAATAGCTCTATGAATATTCATCAAAGTTCCTATTTTTTAAAAAAGTGATTTTTAAAAGAGGAAAAATCTATGTGTATGATGAAATCCTTACCCATACCCTCATCTAAGTCAGAAAAAATAACCATGGACAATTTCATTGGACATTGGAATATATCCAGAGGAAATAATGCTATATGGGTTATCGTAGATCATATTATGAATACATATCAGTTTATTTTAATTCATAAAGAGTTCTTACTCAAAAAACCTGAACTGATATACATAAAAAAAGTTTGAGGATTCATAGTGTATTATAATCAATTTTATTTTACTATTACCCAAGATTTACTTACATCTTCCGGAAAATTCTCTAACATGGTCTGAAAAATTAGCGGATGTTTTGTACATATTATCTTAATCAAATTGATGGCCACACTCAATCGAATATTTATATAGTTGAAAACATGTTGAGGGAATATTCTATGAATTTCAACAGAAGATGAGATCAACATCTTCCAGTGGTCATGTTCTATTACAATAATAGTTTCAACTCAATCATACAAATGGATCCATATGAATCCTATTATGGGAAAACAATTAGAACAGTATCATGACATGATGAATCCCTTGAATTTGAGATTAATGGACCTAAAATTGTCAATGAAATGGTTAGAATGGTGAAAAAATTTTAGAATCACATCAAGATAGTCCAATGTCAGCAAAATAGATATCCATATGTTGACACTCCATTTTTTCACATGGATAAAAAGGGGACAATAAGAAATACCTAGGGACAATAGAGGAAGGGAAATGAAGAATGGTCATGGCTCACAAAGGCACCCAAATTCTATTCTTGTAAGTACCCCAAAGCACTTCCATCACATGGTGTACATGCATGGAAGCCTACATGATCTACCTGAGTGAGATCCAATATGAGACACCTAGGTGATCTACCTAGGTGACATAGTCCATTTCCCAGGGTCCTATATATTCTTATAAATAGTACCACGGGGTGTTTTTTGGTATGAATGGAAATTCTTGAAGGCCAACTGATTCTCTTCTCACCATAGTCCTTCACTCGACCCCTCTGAAATCATCTAGGTAGCTTTCTAAAACAATAAATAGAGGTAATAATAGAAGGATAATAAATTTAAAGTCCTCAAAGTGTTTAAAAATAAATGATTCCATCGTAAAGAATTATCTCACTCGGTGGATAATGAATAATAGTGCAAGGTACCATTCCCTAATAATTGAACCGTGTGACCCACCTTTGGGAATATCTATGGAGACCCATAAAAGATTGAGAAAGATCCCACCCATGTCTAGTCACCCATGTGGTTTATTGCCTAGGGTTCAACCATCTCACCCAGACATACCTTTTCAATAAACCCCCAATGTGAGTGTCTATTTGTTCACCCTAACCTTCTTGCTCCACGAGTGACTCATCAGGTCTCCATCAAATCCATCCATATAAGTTCCTCTTCTCCTTTTCTACATTTTATAAAAGGTACCAATTTGAATCCTCCCCAAAACCTCCAGACATTCAAAACCATGATGAGTGGAACATCAACATTTTCCCCCATATGGGTGTGTATTCTTACAGTTAGAGGTTTCTTTTTCTATTCTGGTTGGATGGTTGGGGTCCTCGGGTTGCATGTGGCATTGTATTGATACGACCACAATGACCCCAACCCCAGGGACAATGCAAGGGGGTTATTGGTCTTAGTTATTAGGGTTGGAACCATGTTAAACCCTTATCATCTTTAAGAATTGAAGCCACCATTTTTTAGATGGTAGGGTGATGATTATAATTTATTTTCCATTTAATTTAGAATGAGATCCTCTACCCCCAATAAGAAAAATATTTTAGAGCATCCATCCAAGAGTAAGCCCCTATCATTTCTTGTAGTTGGTTGCACTCTTTCTCTTCTAACTCATAGTCTTTGGGTTATATAGAGGATGGAAATATGAGAACTCTCCATTGTCTCATGATTTCTTCACCCTAGAGTATACATACCCTAGACCCATTCCATTGTATAGTGATGAAAGGGAATTTTCTTACCCCTAGCTTCTTCAACTATCTTCCTAGGGGTAAAACAGATGGGAACACTCATCTCCCCATCCCTCTCTATTTGGCCTTTTTCAACATGTCCACCTGCAAATAAAATATGAGTGTGTGGTTCATTAGATCATCCAATTCTTATTTTTTCTCACATCAATCATGAATCACATGTGATTATAGGCTAATTGTGATCATGGAATCCACATGATCCATGCCATCAATTAAACTATGATAGTTCTGATTCATATTAAAATTAGGATACATAGGACTCCCACTTCGGGCCTGATCTCAATGGGAATCCTCTTCAAGAGTAAGCCCTAATCATATTTCCAATAATCTAGGCATTCTCCTTAGGAATCAGCCTAAAACAATCCTTTAAACAGCCTTGTATTGATACATATTTCTTAGTCCTTTATTAGTGTATCCTTTTTTGGAATAAGCCCCAACAAAATCATATCATATGGTCATACTCCCCTATGAGGCCGTCCAAACTATGTAGGATATTATTTCAATGAAAATGGGAGATGTTGCAATCCACCCGTAGGTCTAAACCCAATCATCTAAAATCAAACATGTTTTCTCTGGGACACATTCTAAAAAAGGTCTTATTCAACCCAAGAATCCATTTTACATCCAGATTATCTAGACTTCTTTAGCATATATTTGACACCAAACATTGACTAGGGATATTCTACCTACACTTCCTTGTCGTAAGATTTTAAATTGTTCAGTTATGACCATATCTGTAGATCTTAAATCGTATGATGTTCCCCATTAAGAAAACCCAAATTATGTGGGTTCTGATTCCTTTCACAATGATTCGTTGGAATCCCATTTATTGGTTCGACCCCAACATCAAAACAACCCTTATCTCCATAGATGAAAATATTCTCTAGAGTACACCACTGTGTGGCTATAAGACAATCATTGTCATAATAACAACCAAATGATATCTTTGCAGTACATTATAGGATACCCTCAATTGATAATCTCATATAAATACAACTACATCTGTTTATAATGAGTCTCAGATACATAAAGATGATTATAAGATCTACATGTACAGATAATTGATGATTAATTCAAGGGAAACCCATGTCATAATTGGGAATTAATGAAGGATTCATGAACATATATTATATCGATAAGAAATCCATAGGGTAAGAAATAATTCCTCCTCAAAGGGTGTGGTAAGCCTAAACTCCCATCCTCTCAACCATTATGAGTTATTAAGAATGATTGTTCTATATTATTAACAAGTTCTTGCCTTTGGAAAGTATATCCATTTGGTTATATAACCATAGGGTGTTCTAGTTTTACAAAACAACTCGAGGGAAACCATCCAGTGATAGTGATCTTGGGATGAATGATTTCACATAACCCAAACCCCTTGATTGAATCATTGGGAGACTGATTGTCCATGGTGGAAATAAAAATTGGTGATCCTGGCATGAATCCTTAACCAAGATGATATTGTCACCCATCTTCCTAGCCCATTTTATTGATAAAATAGGTTCAGATGAGGAAATCAATTATTAATGTGTCAATTCAAACGAGATAATTCTTGTACTATGATTTCTTGTTTGTGCCTTTCATATAATCCAGGAACATACTCTAGACATCCCTTCAATCCAATGGCATAATTCCAGCTTTCACTAATAAATTCTCTGACTATTACTCAAGTCAAATATCTATACACATAGAGGACGCCATTACCAATCCCACATCTTCAATGATGGGTCTCTAAATCTCTTTTCTTGGAATACCACCAAAATGTAATTACTTCCTCCAAAAGTGAAGACCTGAAATTCAAGAATCCCCATTTACTATCACGTTAGTGAAGACATGTGGTCTTGACGCAAATGGCATCGACTACAATCTCCAACCATTTTGGGAGCATATCCATATAATGTTGTAACTAGTCCCTCACATATCTTAGGAAGTTGAAGAAGAGGCCACATACAACCTCACCCTAATTATATATAGATATTTTTAAAGGACTCCTACAAGTAATTACTTCCTCCAAAACTGAGCGGTAGTGAACCCCCAACATGATGAAATTATTTTCCTCAACTAGCTAGCCCAGGTTCTTTGAACTCGGGCATGAAAAATGGCCCTCTAGTGATGACAACTAGACAATAGAGATAAGGGTCACAATTATTCCCCATCCGAAGAATCCCACTACCTTCATTTGGTTGAAAATGTTATGCGATTACATATACTCATCGTCCTTTATTTATTTAGCTAGTGTACTCATCTAAAGACATCCAAAGAAGACCAACAACCAAATATGATGACATACCATGAGCATATACATACACTTAATTTCACCCTCCATGCCTAGCATCATCCTCGTCTAGTAACACCCATAGATGTTAGTGAAAAAGTCTTGATGACAAGTATGGGAAAACCTCAAATCTCTTCCCCCGCACATGAGTACTGTCAGCATCCACTGGTAGGAAAGGGACGATAGGGGAAGGAACATGAACCTAATACAAATACATAATGTACATATACCCATGTTCCAGTAACTGAATTCACCTTGCATATCCTAAAAATGGTGAAAGGGAGGACCCAAATCCCTAACCATATTCTACTGACTTTCCAAGACATTATAACGATGACGACAGTAGTTCCTGAGAGACAAACACACCAATCTATCCCCACAACTGTGTTGGCTCATCAACATATCAACCAGAGCTCATACACGCCTCTACTCCCATCTAGGAGGGTCATGGGGAAAATCCCCCAAATTATAGAGACTATTGGATCGGGAAGATAAACCCACTCCAATCAGAGGGATTCGGCCTATACCAATGGACACTAAAAGGAGAGAACAAACACCTTACCTTGATAACCACTTCTCATAGAATGTGTCCCCAATCACTCATAAGAATCCATCCAAGAAGAAGCCACATCAAACATGATTGAAAAATCAAGACCCGGTTTATGATCCAAAATTGCTAAAAGTTGGAGTTCTTGAATCCCTTAGATGGTTATGTGTGCCATCTCAAGATACTAACTTCCCATTAACAAATTATAGGATTATTAGTATTAATTCAAAATGTCATATTTAGAAACTTTCCCTGGAAGGGTTACTTCATTCATACAATCCAATAAATCTCGAGAGACTGTCTCTTGATGGGAGACATAAAAACCCATTGTGTGTCCAGAAGACCATGGAGCAAGAGGGTTTTCCCTTGCTATAATCAACCATGGTGTTTATCCCCATGATGGAAGTAACTGTGGATGTTATCTCAATATTTTCTCTTCACATTTTTTAGATAATTATACAATTAGTAATTTAGTGATGAGAAATACCTCTTATCACAAGGCACTTGTGAATATATGGCCAGTCATGTTTGATACCTTATCATTGGAAAGTGAAATACTTTCACAACTAAAATAACACCTAAGGTAACATTTATTCTCTAATCCAATCGTGGTCCACTTAACTTATAGTGCAACAATGGAGGTTCCTACAAATATTTCTTCTATGATATGGCGATAGGAAAGCATCCACTCTGGTCAGACTGGGTATATGAACCTATGCAAAAATAAGAATAAGTTTAGCTAAATATGAGGAAATTGGTGGCTATAGATGACATATTTTTTATTTTATTTCCTTTGGTATCACCTCAATATAGCATTCTATAGGTGTTTTTAGAAGATATTTTTTCCACAAATCTACTACAATATATGGAAAAAACTTCATCAATTAAAAGAAAATGTATTACCTTATGATTAGTATCAAATTCAAGTAATGTTCATATAAGGGTTGAATTTAAAAATTGACATAGTATCTCTTCTATATTCAAAACATCCAAAGATAAAAAACAACAAGTATCCCTTCAACGCATAATTATCTACACATTAATGAAGTTGCGACAATAGATCGCAGATACATCATCTAGTGTATGTATCAAAGGTTAGGGTGCACATGGAGCATTTCATTTCAATATGATCCATAACCATAAAATCCCACTGAAGGTTCTAACATGCAATTTTATAGGTTCAATTTTTCTTAAAAAATGGAATATGATTATGACTAAAGATATGCTCAAAAAATAGGATCTAACAAAATCAAACTAATGTCTGGCCAGAAGACATAAATTTTTTAAAATACTTTTGTGTGAAATATCTTTGAATATCAAGAATTCCTCCCTATTAGAGGATGTCATCCATAAGATAGTTAAAATATCAAATATGTCACAAAAATCATTGGAAATGGTTGATCGAAGTGTGTACTGAATCATTCACCCAGCCCATGTTTAGAAAAAACTCCAAAAAATATAACATTAGTCACAGTGATATCTATCACAAAATTTCAAGAGAATCTGTAACCCATTTAGCTATGGGATTTTTTAAACCCAACCCTCGGGGCCTGTAAACCAGGCTTGAAAGGTTTTGAAATCAAAACTAGAATAGCCCCATCCATCATGTATGGTGTCTTTTCACCACAACACCCCCTTATCACTAGGGAATAAGTAATATCTCGATTAGGAAAAATGTAGCAGAATGTATCCTCCTAGTTCGTCCCATCCCGTGATCTGATTCTATCACTCAGAAAATGTATGGATGAATTATCTGGAGAATACATTTGGGTTACTGTCCACCAAGAAGCTCCCAAAAATCCAAAAAGGATATGATAAGGCATTGTATAGGTCATTGAATAAGAAAATCTCAGAATGACATGGATAAAATTCCAACAATTCATTTCCCCTTAGTAAACATCTTCAATTCCACAATTGCTGATTCTATAGAACACAAGGCTGATTCAGTGGAATCACAAAAAATAATATTAGGTTATTTACGTGGTTTAGACTGAAATAGTTGAATAAGGTGTGCATACTCTAAACCAATGTCTTTACCCTAATTTTTTCCCCCAAAGAACAATCCACATTTACCTACTTGAAAGGTACCAAATATAGAAAGAGGTAAGGGTCAAATTTTACATCACCTCCTATGTATATAAGTAATTTCCCTTCAAATAGAAGAATGGTTCACTTAGAAAGGGAAAGAGATGAATTAATTGAGGGGACTCAATGAATAATTTTTTTTAAGTAGCCTTCCTATTAGACATGTTTCGAAAATAGATCCTCAACATGAACTTCCAATTGAAAAACCTGAACAATGAGTGTTTTTTGCAAAAAAAATAAAGCATATATGGAACATCCAGATAATGTGGGATTCCAACCACCAATATATTTTTATCCCACATCATTAGATATAGAATTATATCCTTCGGATTCAAAAATAGAGAAGGGTCATTCATATCCTTAAAGGCCTTCCCCTATTGGTCACACATAGAAGTACCAGAAATTCAACCACTAATGTCCCTACCAGATAACACACCTATTCAAGATCTGGTTCATCCATACATTCCTATAATGCTTATTAACATTATTGAGTCATTAATGGATCGATTGGAATCAATAGAGTAATAATATGTGCCCATACAGCCCGAAAAGAATCCTTACTATGAATGGATTAATCTGAATCTTCCCCTTCCAATCATTGGGAACCCTACATTCCTAGTTTTTAATAGATCATGAGATCTAGAGAACCATTTGATGAATTTAGTCTCTCGTTTTGATCCCATTTTGGGTACCCCTAGACAACATGAGGCATTGAAACCCATGTGATTTTTGTAATCACTATAACAATAAAATTTCACATGGTAGAGAAGTTTTCAATATTAGTCAATCACTGGATGGGAATACCATTGTCCAAAGGTCTTTTTCAAATTCAAATTAACATTATCAAAGACAATAGTCATTGATATCATGAATTGAAACTAGTTGGATACTAAAAGGGTCTCATATTTCATTACATGGTGGAATGTGATGACATAATCCTTGAAACAACCACTCAATTAAGAATATTTATTTCCCGCATATGTAGATAATCTTCTTGATGCATTGTGTAGGCCATAAATCCCAATGAAATAAAAAGGAGTTCTTTGGGACCTTCACTAAATTTCTCAACAGGTGGAAGAATCCATCTTAGAGGCCAAATCTACGTCCTAAATTGTAATTCCCCAACCCTAGTTTTCTAGATTCGGTGAATTATTTAATAACATTGGCATGATCATAAGAGATAAAGTCTTGAAAGCCTAATTATTTTATCATCCTTGTAAGTACTAGATACATACATAAGTATTACATTAAATTATGAAAAGGAAAAACAAAAACATTGTAACCCCTTTGAACACACTCATATCCCTCATCCTATTCCTATAGGTTAATTTTAATATACATTTTCTCATCCTAGGAAAAATAAAACATAATAATTGGCTGATCTCATATGCTCATAAAGGATAACAATATAGCAGAAACTATAATAAATAAGCATAATCATTTAAGGTAATATATATGACTAAAAAAATCATTTTAAACTTAATATTCAGAATAATATGGAAAAGACAAATCAAATAATTCCATTTAATTATTTATATGGATATTCTACTTGTCAAACAATCACATGTAATATCAATAGCTAATTTCATAATGATGGAATTCATATTGCTAGACATCATTACCAAATTGTCAAGGCCTCGTGCAAAGACTACAAATAATAATTGTGTCAAGGTCTTGTGCAAAGACACTAGTTTGTCTCATGAGACCTACCAATGCATTCAGGAGTTATATCATGCCACACCTATCAATTACTATGTCCTATGCATTCCTCATATGAAAAGGTTGAGACATAACATAAATATTCATTTTAAAAATACCATATGAAATGTTAATACTTCAACTGTAAACCATGAATGGTATAAAAAATAGCACATCTATAGTAAAAAAGTATCACCAAACCATCAATTCAATATGACATATTTTATAATAATAAATCAACTTCAACGAGTGTAAAATCCAACAACGGATTTTGACATAGATTAGATCAAAATTATTTGAGAGAAATATCTCTTTCTATTTTGAAATAATTTAAAATTAACGTAATTATAAAATGAGCATTTTATTTTGAAAATATTATTATAAGCTTATAAGGAATTCATAGAATGATTATAATGGAGAAAAATAACTATAGGTGCTATATAAGTTAAATAACATTTGTTCCTTAATTTTCTGAAAAGGTCATAAAGTGCCTTATTTAGAATGCGAAGGATAGATTCATTTAAAACTATTTTAGAAAAATTAAAACAGGGGTATAAAAGACATTAACCCGTAGTATATTAAATAATAAAAATGTGTTGAAATATATTTTTAATAAACACAGATGTGGATGATAAAGAGGTCCCAGTAGATAATCACGTATAAACAATCTTAGATAAAAATGAGATTGTAACCTTAACCCTTACCTTATACTTTTCCTTAGTCGAGGGTATTTTAACCACAATTAAAATGGTTAAATAATTTTTATTAAATTATACCAGAACCAAACACATAAATATGATATCATTTATGATCCTATCGTATTTTATTGTTAATTATATTTCAGTAGTATCATTATTTCAGGTGTTTACTGATTCATTTTCCATTATATGTTTTTTTATGTATGCCATGTTTGTTATGGATATAATGTTTTTTTATTTCTGTCCAGAGTGAAATTTAGTTTTTAAACATTATTTTTAATCATAAAATGGATATTATTAGGGAATGGTTATGATGGTCAACGCAATCTCATTGTGTCATGGAGACAGTAATCCGTACGTAATCACGAGCGACAAGATCATTCTATTAGTGGTGAAATAGTATGTAAATGGATGGTATATTATATATACATAATCATTAACATGTTATATATATTATTTACATTAATTTTTATTATTATTATACCCATCCAAATAATGATGTGTTGAATAACAAACTACACCACAACGTGGAGACAGTAAGCTGTACGTACGCACGAATGGTGACTTTGTCATTCATAGGATGGATAGAATAATTGATATGGTTGTACCATATTTAAAATAAAATATTATTATGTAGAAAGTACTATATTTATTATTTTAGTATGAAAAAAAAATAAAGAGGAAGTTGAAGAAGAAAATAACATTAAAAGATGTGATGAAATAATTAACTCTTTTTTGAGTGTTACCTTTTGATTTGAACAAATGGGCTTCTTAGGCTGGATTTCTGATCAATATAAGGCCTCTAGGTTGAAGTGATGGTAGTTTGGATGATATTGGAGTAGGTTTTGGCTGATCGGATTGGATTTGGAGGTGTGAATTTGAGTGAATGGGAAGTACCATTTTATAAGAGATGTTAGGGGCACTTTAGGAAATGTTTGAAATATTAATTTATTATAAAATCATTTTTCGTTTCTAATAGGTCCAAATGGACATATTTTGAGGCTAAGGTGGGTATGGGTTGAAATATTATCAACCAGTAGGTTTTAAACAAGTTTATTTGACAGTATTAACCCAATCATTTAGATTTAATTCTTGGTTAAATATATTAACATTTACAATGTCTCCATGTATTTTTATATTCCATGGTTAATAAACATACTATAAAATGAAAAAACAACCTAAAGTGGCTCATTAATGACATATCTAGACTTATATATGTCCTTTTTTCAATTATCATATTTTTAGGAGAATTATATAATTTAATAAAATAGTATTGTTTTTTAAACTCATTTATATAAATTTTGACACTATATAGTATTTTGTGTTTGTGGAATTCCTAACAATCTGGTATCTTCAAAACAAATACATTTAATAAATCCTAACATGTACTGTGCCACTAGAAATTTTGTGGATGGCACCAAAAGTTTAAGTTTACTTTTATTTTAATATTTAAAACGTCAATTAATTTAATCATTCATTAATAAGGTAATTATTAAATCATCACTATGTCGTAAATAAATTTAGTTATTTAATTTTTAAAAATTATAAATAAAATAAAATAATGTAATAAATATTTTTAGACTTACAATTAATATTTATAATCCAATTTATCTTATGTGAAACCCTATATTAAATTTTTTTAGTTTTTAAACTTTGAATTAAACACTATTAACTCTTCTAAAATAAAATATAATAAATGTATTAATTTAATCCATGCGGATCAAAAAAGACAATATTTGTGACCTATGGTTTATTTTTTCTAAATACACTTATCTAATAGAATTAGGACATGTTTTAGAGTATTTATAAAATCATCATTAATTTTAATTACCATATTTACTTTTAAGCGGGGTAAATAATATTCAAAAGTTACTATTCCTAAAAAATTATTTTCATCCTATTGAACCACATTTAACATAGTTATGTGGACCGTGTCTCTATGATTTTTGAAATTCAATTCATAGATGTGGTGAAATAACATTTTATGTAGATTTACAAATGTTCCTAAATGGTGGGTAAAAGACGTTAAAAAATTCATTAAAATTTTATATATCTAATCTTATTATAAAATGACTACAATAAATTACATTTAATTAATATAGGTTTTATGTATCTATTTTTACTTTAAAATAAATTTAAAATAATTATTTAAATAAAAAGCCAGTTTTAAACAATAATGCAGTGTTTTTAACTATTCATAAAAAATTGAATGTTTTCAAAAAGATAAAAAAATCACTCTAAGATAATATTGATATTCCGAATCCAAAAAATGAAGTCTCTTTTGAAAAATAAAATTTATAAATTTTTAAATAGTTTGTATTACAATTCTTTACTACTTTTTTAAATTGCTTGTTTGAATGTTCGTGGTGTGTTAGAACTTGAATTTATGTACATCGCAGGCTATTACATTATTTAAAGAGAAGTGTGTTGTGGAAGCATGGGGTGTTACATTTTCCATCCTTAAAATAATTTTGTCATTGAAATTTCAGGAATATTACTACATAAAAATATTTGGGTGGTTCTTCATCATAAGTTTCTTGGGTTCCCACATTGCCTCTTCCCTTGTTTGGATTCCCCTAAGAACTTTTACCAAATGAGTCATCTAGTTTTAAACACTTCTTCACTATCAAGAATCTTAATAGGCTCTTCACAATAAGACAGACTAGGTTCTAGTTATAATTATTCATAAGCGAGTACATATGTTGCGTCAGGCATGTAGTTTCTCAATAGTGATATGTAGAACACATCATGAACTTTGGAAACACTTGGAGGCATTTCCAAACCTAAGCTATAACTCCAATTCGTTCTAGAATTTAGAACAGTCTATTGAACCTGGGACATTATTTTCCCTTCTTACTGAATCGTATAACACCCTTCCATGATGACAACTTCCTGAAAACATGATCACCTACTTAAAATTCCAAATAATTATTTCGGTTATCAGCATAGATCTTTTTCCTACAATGAGATTCTTTGATGTGGGTTTGTATAATCTTCACCTTTTACATTATTTCCACATCAAGTTCTGTACCTAAGAGTTTTCTTTCACCAACATCATCCCAACAAGTTGGGGTGAGACATCTTTTTTAAAATAACTCTTCATATGGTTCCATCTGAATACATGAATGGAAGCTATTATTATTGGAAAATTCTACCAGAGGTAAATACTAATCCCACATATCTTGAAATTCAAGTGAGAAAGATCTCAATATGTCTTCTAGGGTTTGAATAGTCTGTTTTCATTATCTATTAGTCTGAGGGTGGTAGGAATTACTTAAACAATGTTCAGTATCTAGGGATTTTTGAAGACTTATCTAAAATCAGGATGTAAAATGAGGATCGCGATCAGAAACAATCGATAGGGGTACACCATAAATTCTTATAACTTCCTTAATATATAGTCTTGCTAAACGTTCACATTGTAAATCTTCTCTTACTGTACGAAAATGTGCTGACTTTGTAAGACGATAAAAAATGACTCATATTACATCATTCCTCCTAGGAGTCTTTGGTAGCCTAATGACAAAGTCCATCATAATATCATCCCATTTCCACTCAGGTATGGGAAGAGGTTTCATAACTCCTCCAAGAAGTTTTCTTACTTCCATCACCTATTGAAAACCCATACATCTTGACACCTAATTTGAAATTTCCCTCTCCAGGTTGTCCCACCAAAAATATTCCTGGAAATCTCTATAGATCTTCATGCTACTAGGGTGTATAGAGATAATGGAGCTATAATCATCATCCAATAATTCCCTTTTTAGATCAGGTATATTGGGAAAACAATGTCTTTTCCCAAATTTCAAAATTCCATCTTTCATATACGAATTAGATCAATCTCACATCATTCACAGCATTAAGTTTCTTTTGAAACTCCTCATCATTAGTCTAAGAAAATTTTACCTTTTCTAGTAAATTGGTATTGGAAATCATTTGAAAATTTATCTATGATTCACCATCCACGATTATCTCCTATCCATCTTTACTAGATCCATGAACCTATGATCCCTTTCAACACTCATCTTGTTCATAACTCCATGATTCTTTTTACTCAAATCATATGATACCTTATTTTCCATCCTTAGGGGGTAATCTATTGTGAAATAATAATACATTAGTAGTTTAGGAAATCATTCTTGCCTCATGTTGTGTTCTTTCATACGAGAAAATATACTTCAAACTCTTGTGATCAATATATATATCACATTTTTCACCAAAGATATTGTGTCTCCATATGTTTAGAGCAAATATTACAGCTGAAAACTCAAGAACCTGAGTAGGATAGTTTTGCTAATTAATTTTTAGCAGCCGTGATGCAACGGAAATAACTCAATCATTCCGTATATGGAAAAAACCAAGTCCTTTCATTGAAGAATCACTATAAATATCAAAACCATTATTCCCTGATGTCTGAGTCAAGATTGGATCATTGAGTAATATTTTATTCAAATCTTCAAAACATTTTTCACACTCTTTTGTCTAAACAAATTTAACCCCTTTATGTGGGATCTTGGTTGATGGGTTATCCAATTGGGAAATATTCTCGAAGAAACGCTGATAATAACCTGATAAGTTGATAAAACTACATACATTAGTTATACACGTCAGTGATGGACATTCTTGGATTTCCCATGCCTTTATAGGATCAATAGATATTCCATTTTAAGAGACAATATTTCAATGAAAAGAAATCTAATGAAGCCATAATTCACACTTGATAAACATAAAATATAATTCATTTCTTCTACGTGTTTTCATAATAGTGCGTAAGTGATTTTCATGATATTCATAGATTTGGGGGTATAACAAGATATAATCAATAAATACCACTAGAAATGCATTTATACAATCCTCTAAAACTATATTAATTATATCCATGAAAATTGAGGGTTCATTATTCAGTCCAAAAGGTATTACTGTAAACTTGTAATGCTCAAACCATGTTTGAAATGTTGTGTTTGGAATGTATTCCTTCTTCATGAACAACAGATGATATCCAGATCGAAGGTAAATCATTGAAAATTTTTGAGCTCTATGAATTTTATCAAATAAATAACCAATGAACGGTAGGGGATACTTGTTCATTATGGTTATATCATTGATCTCCCTATATTCAATTCATAACCTCATAGTTTCATCATTCTTCTTAACAAAAAGAACATGGGATACCCATGGAGAACCACTAGGGTTAATAAATCTTTTACTACTCAATTCATATAGTTGATTCTTTAGTTCCACTAATTTCATAGTGGCCATTTTATAAGGGGTCTTCGATATGGGCCTCGAACCTGGAATTATGTCATTAGAAAACTCAATTTATCATTTTAGAGAATATCCAGGTAAATCCTCTGGAAAAAAATCAACATATTCATGAAAAAAAGGTGCATCCACTATTTGAACATTCTATTCCCCACCCATTGTTATTTCACTCTCTTACACCCAAATAATTGAATTTATTAGAGCTATTGGCAGTGGATCTAGATGAGAATCAGATGTGATGTTTCTACTCTAAATATAATGTGTTCCTTACCATCTTCAAATATTGTAACCTCCTAATTACTACAATAAATTTTCAAATCATGTTCTGAAATCCAATCCATACTGAGGATTATATCCAATTAAATCATGTTTATGATGATGAGATCAACCGATAAAGCATGTTTATATGCCATAATGGTAGCTGATTAACAGAACATTATTTCAATGATACTTCCCTTTGGAATTTTAAAAAACAACTCTCTTGTTAAATCCTATTATAAATATCTAATTTTCTTGGAAAATTGTGATGATATAATAGAATGTGATGATCTAGAATAAAATAAATCATTGGCTAAATTTGAGGAACTGATTAATGTACCTTCCACCACGTCATTCCGAACATCATCCTTTGGAATTGTAATCGCATAAGCTTGGCCTTGCTCCCTTGGCCTTTTATATGGTCCGTTTCCTTGATAGTAAGGACATTCATTTTCATAATTACCCATTTCTTTACAACTATATAATACAACATTGACAACATCTTTATTCCTCTTTCAATCACGAGCATGGTGGCTTTTTCCCAGATTTGTAACAGACTCCCATTTTCTTCAAGAAAGTTTCAGGTTGTTTCTTCCCACACATACTACTGGGTGTAAATTCAACTTTTCTATTCTTCTTCTTATTTCAATTTCTAGAGGGTTCATCAGATCTCTTTTTCTCTTTTTTATCTTTAAATTTGTAAGACGTATATAATTCTTTTTCTATCTTGATAGCACATGAGACTAAATCTTCATATGATGAGAAGGATTTTGAGACAAATTCTCCATGGAGAAATGGTTTTAACCCATAAATTAATTGATTAATCTTACTATTTGTGTTATGTATATTATCAATAGCGTGCCTTGGTAAACTTTTAATGTTGTCCTCATACTTTTTAACATTCTCATCCTCCTTTTTCTTGAGACTTAGAAATTGTCTTTCTATATCAACTCAATTTTCACGAGGAAATTATTTTTCTAAGAAAATATGTTTAAACCACCATTGAACTAGTGACCACCATTGATCTTCACCTCATGTAAGGCAATAAACTATCATGCCAACTTTTCCCATTTCACTACTCCCCAGAGAATGATATATTTTCTCAAAGTAACATATCCATTACTCAGCTAAAAATAGATTTGTAGTCCCATTGAATGTTGGTGGTTGTTGCCTCATGAAGCGGTCTAACATTGATCATCTACATTGTGGATCAGGTTTATCCATACGGGTATGGTTATTTTTCATAACTTTAGTGATTTTCCATAGTATGGTTATAATCTGTTCAGCACCAGTTTCATCACAAGCTCCACTATAATTATCATGTGTAGGAGGGAAATCTCTACAATGGTTACATGCATTGATACAGTTTCCATTACTTCAAATGGGATCCATTTCTAATCAACAGCATACACTAGAATAGTTTATAAATTGCAATGCATAATTACAAACTAGTAAAATACTTAACATAAATTGAATAGTTTATGCATATAATACATAATCATAAAAATGTTTTCTTTGATGAAGTATTTACTCATAAATCATTCATAATGGATTGTAAAGAAAATGTGAATTATCATAAGCATATCCCCTAGGAGTGTCAAACCAGGTGTGCAATAAAGATCATTGTCATGTACCAGGATACCTCGGGTCAAGCCTGAAACTCCTTGTTAGAGTTCTCACTCCTAGGTACATATGTTCCAGAACCACTTCCACATGTAGTTTCCAGACAAGGATGTATTTCTTTGAAAACCCACATAATATCTACATTTCCAAAAAAATTGATGTTCTTCTATAATAATCCTTAAAGTCTATCTTAGGGTAATGTTCTCTGATCAGAGTTTTTCTAAGTCTAGTTTCCATGGTTTGTACTAATCATTCTATGATACCAATTGTAATACGCCGACCTATTTACCCAGAGTCAATGCATTATTATATAACATTGGCTTGATCACAAGATATCATGTCTCGAAAGACCGATTAGTTTAGTACCCTTGGAAGTACTAGATACATACATAAGTTTTACATTACATCATGAAATGGAAAATACAACAACACTATATCCCCTTTGAACACACTCATATCCCTTTGCCTTGTTCTATATGTTAATCATAATATACTTCTTTTCATCTTGAGAAAAATAATATATAAGAAAGGGGTGTGCTCAGTTTCTCAGAAAGGATAACAATATAAAATAAAATATCATAAATAACAACAAACATTTAAGGAAATTTATAAGACTAAATAAAAACCCTTCTAAACTTAAACTTCAGAATAAAATAGAAAAGATAAATCAAATAATACCATTTACTTGTTCACATGGATATTCTACTTGTCGAATAATCTCATGTAATATCAATAACTAATTTCATAATTATGGAATGCATAATTCCAGACATCATAACCACTTATTCAAAGCCTCATACCAAGAATAAAAATAATAATTTTATTAAGGCCTAGTGTCAAGACACTAGTTTGTCCCATGAGACCTACTGAAGCATCGATGGGCTATAGCGGTCCCTTCCCATCATATACTACATCAAATACATTCCTCGTATAAAAGGGTTGAAACATAACATAAACATTCATATTTAAACTAACATACGAAATGTTAATACATTAACCATAAACCATGAATGATATAAAAAACACATCCATAGTTAAACAGATCAGAAAACCATTAATACAATTTGGAAGATTTTATCATAATAAATCAACTTCAAACCGGTCTAAAATCCAACAAATGATGTTGACATGGATGAAATAACAAATATGTGAGAGAAATATATCTTTCTATTTTGAAATAATTTAAAATCCAAGTAATTATAAAAGAAAAACCTTATATTGAAAATATTCTTATAATCTTGTAAGGGATGTTTCGAAGGGTTATAATGGCTGAAAATAGCCGCACTCATCATATAATTTAAAAACACATTGTTTCTTTCATTTGTCGAAAAGGTCATAAAATACCTTTTTTGGAAAGAAACAGAAAGATTCCTTTCAAACCATTTTATAAAAATTAAAACAAGGGTATAAATGACTTTAACTCATATTCAAGTAAATAATAAAAAAATATAAATATGTTTTTAAGAAACACATATGGAGAGGATAAATAGGTCCTAGTAGATAATCATGTAAAAACAACCTCAGATAATAAAGAGATTGTAAAATTAACCATTACCTTGTACTTTTCCTTAGTAGAGGGTACATTAACCTCTTGTATAATGGTTAAATCATTATTATCCAGTTATACAAGAAACATATTCAAAAATATGATATTATATATATGATCCTATAATAATTCTTTGTTAATAATATTTCAGTAGTATAATTGTTTTTTGTGTTAGATGATTCATTTTCATTTTTATATTTTGTTACATAAGTATTGTTTGTTATGGATAGGATGTAATTTATTGATATCCATAATGATATTATGTTTATAAACATTATATTTAATCATAAAATATAAATTATTCTTGAAAGGTTATGATGGGGAATGAGATCTCATCGCGTCGTGGAGACGGTAAGCCGTATGTATGCACGAGCGACAATATCATTCTATTAGTGTTGAAATCATATGTAATTGGACTGTATATCATATATACATAATAATTACCATTTTATATTAATTATTTATCTAATTTACACTCATTATTATACCCATCTAAATAATTATGTGTCGAATAACAAACTACACCATGACGTGGAGATGATAAGCCGCATGTATGCACATATGGTGGATTTGTCATTCATAGGTTGGATAGAAAAATGAATATGGTTGTACGATATTTATAATAAAATCTTCGTATGTATAATGCACTAGATTTATTTTTTTAGTGCGTAAACCACAAAGAAATAGGATGTTGAAGAATAAAATAACATTAATAGAGGTGATGAAATAATTACCACTTCTCCGGGTGCTTCCATTTGATTTGAATGAAAGGTATCCGTAGGTTGAATTTATGATCAATGTAAGGTCTCTAGGATGAATTGAGGGTAGTTTTGAGTAGATTTGAGAAGGTTTTGGCTTAGAAAAATGGATTTGGAGGTGTGAATTTGAAATAAGGGTATGTACCCTTTTATAAAAGAGGCGAGGGGCACTTTAGGAAAAGCTTGAAATATTAATTTATTATAAAATTAGTTTCTTTTTCTATTGATCCAAATAAATTTATTTCAAATATATGGTGGGTATGGGTTGTAATAATCTCAAAACATAGGTTTTATAAAATTTTAGGTCACCATATTAACCTTATCATTTAGATTTAATTATTGATTAAATAGTTTAACATTTACCATGTCTCCTTGTATTTTTATATAACATTGTTCATAAACATACTATAAATTAACAAGAGAACCTAAATGGGTTAATTAATTACATATATAACCTTATATAAATCCTTTTGACTAATCTTAGATTTTTAGTAGTATTATATCATTTAATAAAATTATATTTGTTTTAAAAACTCATTTATCTCAATCTTGACATTATTTAATATTTTGTTTTTGTGAAAGTCATAAACATATGATTTATTCTAAAACAATAACTTTAATCAACCCTAACATGTCATATTCAACTATCAAATTCATGGATTTCATCAAAGGATTCAGGTTACATTTATGTTAATATTTATAACATCAATTATTTTAATCATTCATTAATAAGGTAATTATTGCATCATCATTGTGTAATAAATAAATTTAATTATTTAATATAAAAAAATTATAAATAAAACATCATGATTTAGGAAATAGTTTTATCTTTCAAATGAATATTTATAGTCGAATTTATATTATGTGTAACCCTATATTAAAAAAAATTAGTTATTAAACTATGAATTCAACACTTTAAACTCTTCTTTAAATAAAATATAATTAATGTCATAATCTAATACATGTGGATCAAAAAATATAATTTTTTTTTGTAAGGATGATTTTGGTCGAAATACACATATCCAATATAATTTGGACATGTGTTAGGGTAATTATAATATCATTTTTACCTTTAATTACCCTATTTACTTTTAACTCCGGAAAATAAAATACAAAGTTACAATTTAATTAATATTATTTTCATCATATTGAACCACATTTTACTTAATTTTCTCAACTGCTTATCTTGTATTTTTTAAATACAATTCACAGAAGCATTAAAATTACATTTTAGGTAGATTTGCAAATGTTCCTAGAATGTTGGTAAAAGACGTTAAAACTTAAATAAAATTTTATATATCTAATCTTATTATAAAATGACTCCAATTAATTACATTGGGTTAATATAAGTATTATGTTTCTTTATTTAATTTAAAATATTTTTAAAATATTTTTTTAGATAAAAATTTGATTTTAAACAATAACTTAGTTTTTTTCACTATTCATCAAAAATTAAATGTTTTCAGAAAAATACCAAATATTTAACCTATTCTAAATATAAAAATGAAGTCGATTTTTAAAATTAAATTTTTAAAATTTCAAATAGTGGGTATTAATATTCTGAACAACTTTTTAAACTGGTAGTTGGATTGGTCCTGGTGTGCTAGAACATGATGTTGTGTACATCGCAAGCTATTTAAATTTTCAAAGAGAAGCGTATTGTGGGTGCTAGGTGTGTTACATAAGTGATTCAATCATCTTAGGTACAGATAACAAGAAAAGAAGAGGTCTACATGGTTATACTCATGATGGCCCATGTGCCCACTCTTACTAAAAATGTCACACCATATCGTATATCCCCACCTCCCGAGCATCAGCAACATTGCCCACCTCATCAGGTTGAACAGAGAGATCATAGATAGAAACAATTTGAAGATATTTAATTAATGTTCAATTATTTTTGAAATTACCAATTCCCGGACTACATCATCTCATCATTGGAAAAAAGGGTCGAGTTTCCAAATCCCATGAAGCCTGAAAAATAAGGTGACGATGATCTCCCAATGTATTTCTACTATCATCAAATGTTGGGACACCAAATCTAGGATTTTCATTGTCTTCATAGACCTCATGAAAATGATGGTGGAAATGGGAAATTGAGGCTAAACAATTCTCTTGTTCAGGTGGTGTATGTTTCTTCCATCAATCCAAAGGAGGAAAGTGTATGGAAAGAGGTTAAAATAAATAGTACACATATGTTTAGTGATTGGATAGTGAGGAAAATGGTCAACCAAACTCATGATATTTTCTAACAATATTTGAAATACACAAATTTTCCCTCAACCCCTTTCTATACAGTACATCCAAATTCATGGGCATCTCATTCATCCGAAGTCCAATCGTCCAAGAAGTGATATGGAAAAAAATAGTAAGAAGCTGATGAAGAATGATGAATATGCCCCAAATATGAAATTATTGTTAACATTAGAAGGATTCATGCCAACATGCCTAAAATTAAGGTCAATTCCCCTCAAGGATAATAATTTTAATTGACCGGTCAGAAGAAATAATGATCAGATGGGGAGTGGATTTCTTGTTCCATAAATGTTATTCCCTTAATGGATCTCTTTACAAATGATGATCAGTGTTATGAAACTGAATCCCTCCACTTGATTGGAGAATTGGGGGAAGAGGCAATAAAATTCTAGGATACATTGGAATATGTGGTTTTACTAGAAGTCATTAATTCAACCACACTGATTCTCAAACCATATACGTATCAAAAACATGTAGAATATCTCTATAGTGATCTCAGTTGGAAAAATGGATTTCCCCCATGCATGACCTAATCATCCATGATAAAATCATCCTGAATGATTGATTAGAGGATTTTTCATCACCAGATCAACCCTGACATGTATGAATACCCAGCCAACCTAACCCACCATGAGTGAAATCACTTTCAACTCCTACTTCATGGGATTTTCTATTAACATCAGGAATATCAAATCCCAAATCACATGAAAAAGAACACCCACATGTTAGAAAGCGCAAATATTTTGGACTAGAAGTGAAATCTAATTAAGTAACCAAATCAAGTTATAGATAAGTTATCAATCATAGATTCCATAATTCTATCTAAATAACTCTCATAAGAACTCATTGAGTCTGTGTTAATACCTTATGAATTTGAAGTTTTAGTTTTTGGGGATGTACTCTATCATGTGGAGAATGATTCTGAAAAATTCCATCTGATTATCTATTTCACAGACCAGGATGAAGCTGTTTATATACAAGTAAATTCCATACCTTTGTATAAATATAGAAAGATAAATGATATTCAAATGTTGGGGAGAGGCATCTCCATGCTGTTAGTCTTGTGTTTCACTCTAGACCTTCGGGTCAAGATTTTTCTTAGTCATGATATCTGTTTGGGTTTTTCCCTTCTTCCCATAAAAGGGGGTTTTTGTTATAATAAAAATTTGACGGTCTTCAGGGCATTGGATTAGGATAAAGATAAATGAAATTGACATCCAATGATCTATTATTACAAATGGATCAGGATTCAACCTCATTCTAGTCCAGAAACATAACTAATTGTTTCTCAATGAATCTCACTTGTCTTCATCCACTATGATGTTGCAGGGTTATGATGAGAATTAGAATGATTCTCTTGGTGAGACCACACTCAAAAATCAGCTCGGGGATCTCATGTCTGACACATAAGTCATGGTTGTTTGGTAGGATAAGGCATTACATGTCTTACAGGGAATACCTAGTCTATGTCAAAATTCATTCATCCCTTATTCATACCTCCAATGTCTCAAATATTGTGTCACTGGTCATATTGGGAAATTTTATTAGGATAATTCCCCCATTCAAATCCTCTGAGTCATAATATATTGATGTAGGTTTGTACCACAGAGGTGGAATTGTCCATGATGAATTATGTCACTCGAATCAATGCCCAGAATGTATTGGAGGTGATCCCAAAAAAACCCAATCATGAAGATTAGTGAAAAATATATTCTCCCCTTTAACCAAATTTAACGGGTGGTCCTGAATTCAAGAACTCATTCACTGACTTCTATAATATATGTTGTGATGAAAGAACCCAACAGCATAAGAGAATCAATCAACCATCCTAGTAGTAATGACATCCTTGATAGAAATGTAGTTATTCCACCCCTTGAGCTTCAGAATATTCTTTTTTCATCATATAGGCCGAAAAAAGTTTTCACATTAATAGAAGAATACAGATATGCTCATTCTCAATCCCTCATCTTCCCTTTAGAGATCCAAAAATTCCTCATGCCATTTATTAAACCAGAAAATATTTTTTCACCTTATAGTTGTCCAAGTAATAATTCCTCCCTTAACTCGTTGATTCTTTATTCATCACCTACCTCCCACAAAGAGGAGATTTAAGTAATTTCTGATGGAGAATAAGAATTGGATTACCTAAGGGATGTCTCTCCAGCATTAGAGGAATGTGTGTCCATCACTATGGGTGAACATAGAGAGATAAATCTATGTAAAAAAGATGATCCATGACCCACTCTGATTATTGGGACCATGAATCTCAATGAAAACAAGGTATATACTTCCATTCTGAAGAATAAATACTTAATTTTTTCATAGAAATACATAGATATTATCTGTCTCAATACTGATGTGGCCACCCATCACATGGTTTTATAGAAGTCCATTGGGGGTACAAACATGAATCCTTACAGACACACCCAACTCATGTATCCAAAATTGAGGTTAAAGTAAACAATATCATCAAGTATGACATCATCTAATATGTGAAATATTTTAATTGTTAGCATATTTTGTCCCAATGAATAATAATAATGCTCAAATTATCAATTTTCGGGATCTCAACTGCTATTGTCCCAAATATGACTTCCTTTATCCAATCACAAAACTCCTAAATGATGCATTAACTGGTTATTAAGGTCTCTCCTCAGTGATAGATATTATGGGTAAAATAAAATCCATATGCCTCCTATGATTAAGAATCCACTTCCTTATAGCCACCCAAGGAGTATTCTTCTATTGGGTAATGATTGTTATCTTAAATAACACTTGTTCTACATAGCAATATTTCATGAATAAAATTTCAAAAATCTTATTGGGCAGGTTCATTGAATTATACATTAATGATCTAGTGGTTATTTCTCAAAAATAATTTGACCACATGGTCGGCCTAGAAACCATCTTCAACATGTTGCAACAACATAACATGAAGATGAACATCTTAAAATCACATTCATGGTAACCTATGGGATATTTATAAGCTTCATTCTACACCATCATGACATTCAAGTTCATCCTAAAAACATCAATCCATCCTTGGCATGTCACCTCCATGAAACATAAAATAGTTGAGATCATTTCATGAAACATTAATTATATTTGGCATTTCACAACTAACCTCGAGGGAATGTGGTTTCCATTCACCAAACTGATAAATAAAGGGGTCACATATTAGTGAACCAATGACTATTAAGAATAATTTGGTAACCTCGAGAAATATCTCTTCAGTTTACTGGTAGTAATGTCTTCTGTTGAAGGAAATCCACTTATTCTATATGTGACAAAATTTGAAAGATCAATGAGATCCTTCCTTATGAATAATAATATTTCTATGAATGAATAAAGTCCTTTATTATCTCATTAGAACTATTCTTGATGATGAGATTCGTTATTCAGATATTGAAAAGATCTTCTTGGAATTAATCATCTCTGTTCATAAATTTAGGAAATATCTACAGCACCATGATGTCCATTTGGTTTCTCACAATAATTAGTTCAAATTAATCCTCACTCATCCAATGATGATAGGACTTATGGTATATTGGTCAGTTATTTTTCAGTAGTTTGATTTAATTTTCAAGCCTTTGAAATAAGTGAAAGGTCATTCCATGGAATATTTAATTATAGAACTGCCATCTATAGAAGTAGCACCATTAAACACTTAATTTCCATATGAATAAATATTCTCTATTAAATGTGGACCCCAAACATGGGAAATGTATTTTGATAGTGAATATTTGAGTCCAATGAAGAAAAAAATAGAGGACTCTAAGCCTAAAAAGGATGGGTTAGGGATTGTGATATATCCCAAGAGAAGGTATTATTTCCATAGTCCTTCTGATTTTTAGAAGGTTGTACCAACAATGAGGCGGAATATCAAGCTCTTGTTACAAGCTTAGAATTGATACTCTAAATACCAATGAACCACCTAGAGGATAAAAGTGATTCAGAGCTAGTAATAAAATAGTCAAATAGGAATGACACTATTATAAAATAGGTTCCAATTCCCCAGTGTGATTATTTTTTAGTGTTAATAGTATAGTTCCCCTTAGATCTAAAATTAACTCACATCCCACAATCGCATAATGCATAGGATGATGCTTTGGAAAATGAAGCCACAACTCTAGAAGATCTAAACCTGGATGAAACAATCACCATCATTGCCCATTGCCGCATAGTTTTACCTTTTTTTAAGTTATAATTTTGTATTCTAACAAAGTTATCCCCATCCATGAGCCATATGTTCCTACCACAGGATGGATGAAGCCAATTATAGAATACCTAAATGAGGGACTTCTCCCACCGGATAGATATGGGAGACATAAATTCTAAGGTTGAGTAGTCAACATCACTCTTTATGATGTCCCAAATCACTATAGGGTCATCTACATGTGAGTCTTAGACAGAATTCTTCTCATATTTATTGACATTGAAAAGACTACGACTATCATGCAAGAAGTACAACTAGGATCCTGTGTTGTACACCGGTTAGGATATAGGCATTCAAATTAGATCTTAATTCTTTGATACTTTTTGTGATTAATGATGCCGAATTGCACTAAATTTTCCAAGATGTTTAATTCCTTACAGGTTTATTCCAACATCAGCCATCAACCCCTAGAGTAGCTACATATATCCAAATACTTTTGGTTATTGATCATATAGGGAATGAATGTTGCGAGGGCCTCCCCTCCCCCCAATTAAGGACAGGTAGTTCAATTACATCTTTACTACTACTGATTTATTCTCCAAATATGATGAGGTGATAATTCTCAAACAATTATGGTCCAAAAAAAATTCAACTTCACAAAAGAAAACATAATTACAAGATTTTATGTCCCTTATACCATAGTGATAGAAAATGGTACCAATTTCTATTTTGGTGACATATTGAAGTTATATCATAAGTACAATATCAAATGTGACAATTCATCTTTATATCATACAATAGCTAATGGATAGATATAGTTTTTCGACATGACCTTTTTCAAACATACTCTAGAATATAATGTATAAAAATAATTAGTCTTGGATTGACGAGATCTTACATACCTTATGGGATTAAAGGACTTGGAATCATAATTCCAAAAAATTTACACCATATTGTAGGTATATTAGATAGAATTAGTTCTTCCCATTGAGGTTTAGTTTTCATTACTCTATGTTTACTTCTGTGATCATATGTCCATAGATGAGAAATCCCAATAATGAATGTATGAATTGGAGGGGCTGGATGAAAAAATATTTTTTACCTTGCATCACATGGAAGTCTACCAGAATCAGATAGTGTAATATTTCAAAAAGAAGGTATTCCTCAACTCATTTCTCCATGTACAATTGGTTCTCGTCCTTAGGACCCCAGTGATACCAAGAAAGAAGCCTCTAATATTTATGCCAAAGTGGTAGGGAACTTACACCATACACAAGTTATACTCTAATGGATCTTATTTAATGATCTAAATGGGTTGATAGATCATTAGTAATCCAATATATGCAATTTTATTGAAGAAATATTTCATTTAATCACATGATAATCTTCCAAGAATTTGTACGTTGAACTGTATATTACTATTTACATCCAAGCTGCAAGGTACTAAAGTTAGTAGTGTGTCATTGTTGGATGAGTTTAAAATATGTGACATAATTTTAGTGTCACACTATGTTAAAATTCATGGATAAATTCTCTTTCATTTAACATTAATAAACCCCGAAAGTATGAGGAGTCAATATATGAAATGGTTCCTTTAAAACAGGCCTCCATCTAATATGTGGGTCCCAATCACATCCCATTAACCCCTTAAGGAGTTGAGATGATCTCTTGGATAGACAAGAGGAGGAAAGGCTGGGAACCCCCCCCCCCCCCCCCCACCACCACCACCACCACCACATAAGTCCCACAAATATCATTTCTACTCAATTATGGAAGTCGGTCCCCTTTTTAAGGTATAACCCCCAATATTTTCACTTTACTATTGAAAGATAGTAAGCTACACAACCATTCATCCTCATCGCATAATGTTAAACTACATGATATTTTGAAGAACTATGCATAGCATAATTCTCATTCATGTGAGATACATAGTGATGCTTGGATCTCCAAGATTGGGTCTATCTATGACCATAAAGAAAATTTCCCCATTCCCGGTGTATACACCAAATCTACAGAGGGAGATTTTAAAGACCATATGGCCCAATTATCATTACGATGTACTACATAGTGAAACTTGTACCTCAGGTATAGGGCACAACCATTTATCTGGAAAATATTTATAATTCCCCTTCCATACATAAAATCCTTGCTGGTGTGGGAAACATTTAATAGAACTATGTGTGGAATGATTATTTCACAAAAATAAGATTTGTAGTGACGCCTAGAACTCTAATCTCATGTCTATCCATAATTAAACCACAAAATACCCTTTACTCACTATATACAAATTTAAGCATTCATGGAGAATACTTTCTTTAAAACTATGTGTGCCTTGATTCTTTCTCCACAAAAGATATGTTGTGACACATAGGTCTTATACCTTATCTAGGAACAACATTTTATTCATTTCATGTATGTTCATATTCACTCTTACTACATTACATTAACATTCATGGGTTCTCAAGAACTATGTATAGCTTGATTCTAATCTAGATGAGATATGAATAATAACACGGATCACATCTCCTAGTCTAGACCCCAAATAATATAAACTCCCTTATCCTTTACTTGTGTTTTCTTTTTTCAATGAAAGAAAAATTTTCCAATCATTTTGTCTCACACTGAACATTTCTGACATGGGATAAGCTGTTTTGGTAAAATATTTACTAGCATGAGTGAGGAATATAAATTCATATTGTGGTTACTATGGCTCTGGATAAAATACATTTAAAGGAACACCATATATCATCATTTCATGACAATAAATAGAAAAATCTCTATAAGAACAATGTGTGTCATGATCCTCATTCTAATGAGATATGTAGTGTCTTATAAAGATTCAATTTGGGAAAACATTACCGGAAAATATGGGAAATACCCCACTCTTTCATGTGTGAGTTTGATATACATGAGAGTATCCAATACAGGTTTTCACCCTAATCATTAACTAATATTTCAAAATCATATTTCCACCACATATGAAATGAATTAGTCTAGGGGATCTTCAAATTTGATCTATTTATGACATTATTTTTTCTAAACTAGATACATGGTCATATCAAGGTCTCATATCATAGTCCCAACCATCGGTTAAAGAAAAATACCCCATATACTGCATAAAAACAAATATCTATACAAGATCCTTTATTTTTGGTCCTTCCATTAAAGGTCCCACCATAGAAACCAGGATGTCCCCCTTCTACATATGAATCATATTTATACAAGGGACTTAAACCTCATCGAAAATAGTGGTCCCAATGGTTCCTTTATGCTTAGACATATTGATTTCGCATATTATACTCCTAGTTTTGAATATTTTCAGATCATCATAACATTTCATTGGTTTCTGGTGGTAGAATTTTTTATACATGAGTTCTCTTTTTCTTCACTATGTTGTAACATGACCCAGTTGGATTTTCATAATATGTCTATATAATAGGCCTTCTAATCAATGGTTACCACTACCTCGTAATTCAGTTCATTCCTTAGTTCCACTTTCCTAAAAAATCCCAAAAAATGGGATTTTTAATCAGTAGTATCATAACCCTTAAGAGAAGAATATTCTTTCCTCATGATCATTGAAAATATATATATTAAAATATATTATTCAAAATGGTCCTCAATCCTCCCTCTTATATTTTTCCTGTACTATTTCCCCTAATCTATGATCACCCAAGACACTGGTTTACAATTTTTATGTTCCTAATCATATGACCTACAAATAAAATCATTGTTTCCTTCCTACACTGAGGTCATACCTTCAAAGGGACCATATTTTCCCCATTCTAGGGAAATTTTTAATTGAAATTCCCATTCAATTTTTAGGTACATTACTCCTTCAAACCAAACTCTATGACCGAGTAAATCCATATCTCTGCAAATATCCATAAGCTTTTAGGTGTAGAATATTAGAATCCTTGTAGACTTATTCTTTTAACTATGATGTAAAACACCCTAATTGCCTGAACGGCCCGAAGGCCTTCATTTAAATTGATTTTTGATAACCCCTATTTCAAGGGATAAGGGGGAACCCTTACAAGGCCCACAGGCATAGAGATTACATGGACCGTAGGCTTAGGATATTACAGGACCCGAAGGTCTTATAGAATTCAACCATATTATCTACAAGGAACTGCCCCTCCCCAGCATCTTCATCCGGATAGTAGTTATCCACCTTTGCATGACCGTCTGGATAGGCTTCCCATGAAAGCATAGGCTGGTACCAATGAAATAGCCATACCCTCTCATTCTGACAATCTATTTGGCTCTACTTTGGTGAGTGCACCTACTCTGAATCCTCTTCTGGGGATAATCCTTTTTTCGTAGTGTGTCTGGGGCCTGCATTCATGTGGCCTGAAGGCCTTGGGGTGGCCCGAAGGCCTTTCAGGACCCGAGGACCAAACTGGTGGCCTGAAGGCCTAGATGGATGAATAGTTCCGACTGCTACAGTACCGAACATCACCTGCTACAGTACTACTATAGTAACCCAAAAATATGCCTCCACCCGGATTTGATCTCGGGTCTCTTGGATGCACCTAGAAAGTCCTCACCAACTAGGATGAGGCTCATGTTCTAAAACACCATAATTGGTTTAGCATAATATTATCACTAATTTATGGGAATTGCATCCAAAGGAGTCCACTAATGGTTACATAGTACGTCCCTTTTCCTTTATTTCATAAAATAGCCCACAAAAACATATTTACCAATCAGGGGTGTTTTTTTGAGAGATACCTTATATAACTTCATAAGACCTTTCCTATATCACTCTTTGGATCATAAGATCCCAGGTTACTACTTACAACTTATCCCTCTTGAACCTAAATTTGGTAGCTAATTTCAGAAAAAATTCCCATGAATGGGAGAAACATCAACCTTTCTTTGAAAGCTAAAGGCCTTAAATTATATCCCCTTAATATCCTTCCTATATTAATTCAAACGTCATATCATGATTACCATATAATAAAATTTTAAAGTAAATATCATAATTTCCCTTTTGAATGACATTAAACTACATTGCATAACTTCCTCACCATACATGGTCGATATCCAGATCGCATGACCAATAACTACATGGTACTTTTACCCTATTCATAAACATCCCCCATTGAAATTGACTATCATACAAAATATACCATAATTCACTAAAACCAAATTCATTTTAGAGAAATCTCACATTCATATAATGTAACAATACATTTATTCCATTCATTCTCAGACACTTCTCTTTAAAAAACCACTCACATTGGTCTTTATAAAATTGAATAATATCCTTTTACCATCAGAAATAGAATGTTAGAATTCCTGAGAACATATTTACTTAAATATTTTGTAATACACCCCAGTTTTCTTTTCATAAGTTTATAAATATAATTTAGATAATGTTATACAAAGGATACCACCATTAACCATACCATACACTCCCTAGTTGGCATTGCATAAAACAGCCCACATAATGGATTTTTCAATCAATGTTAACATTATTTTCTAGGGAGATCTCATCTGTTCCATGATATAATGTTTTAGATATCGAAACCAAAAAAATAATGGCTTAAGATTACCCACTAGATACCGGAATAATGTTGGAACATTTGTGGCCCATATTCCCCATTTAGGTCATTATTTCAAAACATATGGTCAAATATGTTCGATCTAAAAGAGAAAACTCATCTCTCTATCTTGAATGAAATTAAACTACCCATTAAAATTGACACAATACAATCAATATAGAAAACCCACAAAGGTTACTTTGGAAAAATGACAAGAATCAGCTCACTAGACCTACACTTATTATGGTTTTAGAAAAATATATATTGAGAAGATGATAAAAAAATAAAAACAGTTAGGCCAAAAACACTAAAAAGGAGGTCTAAGAAAAATCAAATCCTTTCCCACTATGACTCCCCTATAATTTGATTTCTAA
This sequence comes from Viscum album, assembly GCA_963277665.1. Classification (NCBI taxonomy): domain Eukaryota; kingdom Viridiplantae; phylum Streptophyta; class Magnoliopsida; order Santalales; family Viscaceae; genus Viscum; species Viscum album. The sequence goes on from OY728144.1 coordinate 339,828,252, forward strand.
CAAATTAATGTGATGATATAAAAGACAAAAAAATTATAGTATTTTTCATTAAACCCTAGAAAGAATCAATTTATGCTCACTAAGCCTCATTTATTAGGAAAAAATATAATAATCTCCCCATCCCATCATTTTGGATTATACAAATATAATTTTTTTATTAACATTAATTTCAATATTATGTCATGTTCATAGAAGGAAGACATTAATGAAGGAATAAATTATTGAAAAAAAAATTATTTTCATTTATGAGACCAAAAAACCCGTAGGAGAAACTAAAAAATAGTGTCTATCCATCATAATTTACAACATATTGTCAAAATAACTCTTCATATATTGAATGGACCCTGAGCCCCACCAACCTCCTATTTATGCCAAGTCAATTGAATAGCTTTTGTGTCATTCTCTTAGAAATATTATTCCTTGGTAGCCGCAATGGAAGTTGACCCTTTGGTTTGGGATTCTCCCAATGATTGGTGGAGTTGTATGATCTCCCCATGATTGAAATACAATTCATACAAGAGGCATGAAAATTGAAAGATTTTCTCATTAACATGTTTCTTATATTATTTTATCTTCTTGGTAAGGTTTTCCTATTCAAAGGAAAATTCATCCCCAAGATCACCAGCATTGATGATAATTTTCTCTATTATGAGGTCCTCTTGAAACTCATCCCTCACTAACATTTTCCAATTATCTCATTCACAACAACATTAGTCATGTGGTAATCAAATATTCTATATCCCATCATACCAAAAAAGAATGAAAGTTGTCAGATTCGTTAAGGAAGTTCTTCAAGTGGTTTCTAAGAGATTATTTTCCATATATCCTACCATGCCTCATGATATTTAATGTGGAGAGAATTATACAACTTTGAATTTTAATTAGAGCCACTATAAATGGAAGGAATGTACAACAGTACTAGTGAACTTATTGAATCATCCTACCCCATTCCATCCTAATCAATAATGGAATCTTGTTCAAGTCTCGACTGTATTGGGATAAAGGATATTCCCTCAAAACTAGCCATAAAATATGACGTATTTAAATATTGAGATAAAATCATCATTAGCCTCAAAATTATAGTAGGTAAAGTAAATTGAGATTTATTAGAATCTGATGGTACACACCCAGTAATGGGTTAGCAGCTGAGGTATACTTATCCCTAGAATCCTCACCTTCAACTGTTAAAATGAAGACCCTATTTTTAGATGGGGAAGCCTCCTTATGTAACCTTCATACGTGATCCTCTTATGTGGTAGACTTAATCAAACTCCAAATTTAGAAGACATAAACTAAATACTCTACACAAACCATCCATCTATTTCATCCCTTTACCTCAGGGTTAGACCCTCTTCATTTAATCAGATCTAATCCGAAGTGGGGTATTTTGTTTACACTCCATTTTTTCACAAGAATAAGAATGGGACAAAGGGAAATACCTTAGGGATAAGAAGAGAAGTGAAATCAATAATGAACAAGTATCCAAAAGGCTCTCAGAGTCACTTTTTCAATGTAACACAAAGCACTGTCAGCACTCAACATACTTTCATGGAAGCATTCAAGATAAACCTAAGCGAGCTCCTACATGAGACACCTAGTAGAGACACCTTATTGAGATATTTCCTTCATACAATGTCCTATATTTTATAATAAATATGGCCCTATGGTCTTCATTTTCATGAATAAAAATTCATGAAGGCCAAAAAAAGATCATATCACCATATTCCTTCTCTCAACCCCTCTGAAACCACCTAGGTATCTTTTTAAAACATGTAAGAGATATTATAAAATGCAGATAGAAAAATTAATTTCCTCCCAATGTTTAAAAATAAAAAATACCATGATGAGGAATTTGATAACCCCATGGTTAACATTGTCACGACCTGTCCCAGTGGGGCACGAGCCGCAACTCCCCAAGCCCACCTCTAATAGGCCAGGGGATGGTGACTAGCACCGAGTAGGCATGATACTAACATGGGAGGCATTTCCTATAAACGTGTACGCATGCACACACATCTTCAAGCCCACAAAGCTGAAAAGTGAAAACTACTAAAAGAAAAAGGTGCATTAATACACTAAAACCCAACCAATAGAGTACGACAGGAAAGTAATGTACATGAAAGTAAAACCCTAGTTCAAAAGTACAAGCCCACCAAAAGAGAGTCCATAACAAAGTCCAACCTATAAAGAAAGGTGATGGGACTGCAGTCTGTAGCCGTAGGAATAGACCTCGGACTGTCTGATCTCACTGAGTACTTTCTGGTCCCGGTCCGCCTAGAATCTTGTCAAAGGCATGCTCGTCTGCACAAGACACGACACGTGCAGGCAAAGCCCGTGCATGGGTGAGTATAAAATACCCAGTAGGAAACCTCGAAACCACAAAAGAAACACAACAAGGGAAAATACTACAAAGGAAAGATACAGTCAGCTCTAAACAGTATATGTCTAACGAACATATAACAAGAATATCCAGATATACTCATACACGATCGACTATCGTGAAACCGCCACTAAGATCCAGCTCGAAGATTCCACTAAGCATGTAACCAGGAGAACACACTCCTAGGTCTGAAGAGAGAGAGATATGAAGTACTCATTTCAGGAGAACACACTCCACAAGTACATTGACAACATGATGCTGTGATGAGGATCACCACCAATTCATGGGGTTATTCCGATAACTCATTCTGAGTTAATCCTCTAAGTAGAGGATCGGCGCCCGGGTAAAGTTGGCCACGTCGATACCAATAACTCTTCTCTAGGGTTTCAGGAATGAATAGAGGATCCGGATCTAAGTCTCATAGAGGGGATTCAAAAAACTATATTCAAAATGTGATGTTGAAGGGATCAGACTCCTATATGTAGGAAATGATACCGGAAACCTTCAGGAGAAAGACCAAGGGAACGAACCCTTAAGAAAATAGCCCAAGTCACAGAAGGAAACTGGCTTATGCCAGGTAAAATTGGTTACACGGTGTGTAGTGTGGTTACACGCCATGTTCCTTGACCCCGAGTACAACCCATGTGAACGGCCCATGTCATCCGTTCAAGCTGTGTAAAACTCATCTACATGGCGTGTAGAATAATCACACGTTGTGTTCCTTGACTCCGGGTAATGCCTGTGTAAACGGCCCGTGTCATTTGGCTCATAGTATAAAAGTAACTGCATGGTGTGTAGTAGTATTGCATGCCGTGTCCGAGAACCTGGGGCTCGGTTCGTGTATATTGGTCATGTGCCCGTAAATGGTCTTCGTCTGTGTCGCCTGCCCGTGCACCAGTACACAGGGTATCCTGTGTATCTGGCTGGGTTCGGCTAGGGAAGGGTATACACGGCGTGTCCTTGGCCATGTACCCAACCCGTGTCTTTGTACTCCTGGAGTACACGCAAGTTAAATCCTCCGACGAACACATGTTGTGTAGCCCATACTACACGCTTTGTAGTCGGTATTTTTCTAGAACGTTGTCTTCTTCCTCACACTTCGGCTGATCTTCCGGATCTACGATCTCTCGTCCGTTCTTCCCGATACTCTAGGGGTTGGTTCATTTCATCATATGAACACCGTAACGGGTGTTTTCTACCCTTAAATAGGATCATAATCATCTAACGATCCATCCACAAAAAACACCTAAAAACTCATATCTCTCGATCCGCTCTGAATCGTCTGCCAAAACCGTCGTTGCGCCTCTGTGATATCACTCCGAGGTTGGATCTACAATTTAGGATCGTTGCGTCGTAAAACGGATTCACAACAATCCATTGTTCATCGCCCCGTGAAGAACGCGAAGAACATGAAGAAGAGAAAGGGGAGAAATCCAAGGAAAAAAATTTGAGTAATGAACCTCCACCGTTGTTCGTCACGGCGTTGATCCGCTCCCATTAATAGGATTAAATGGAGTAGAAAAATCAACAACAAAAGATCAACAAGTATTCAATCTCCCAAAATCCCCGAAAAACCCATCCCACAAGAACGATCGATCAACATACTAATCTGTTCGTGGATTAGCCCGCATTCGTCATAGAAATCAAGAACGAGGATGAAAATCAGAAACAAATATCCTACCTGGATTCACGGTGTTTGCTGGCGAAGATCCGATCGTCGCGTCGTCGTCGCTGGCGAAAATCGTCAAGAACGTCGTCGCCGCGTTGGGAGGTCTTCTTCAGAGCCTCCAGAGCCGCCAAGGGATTCAGGGTTATGAGGTTTGTAACCCTGGACCCCTGCACTAGCCATTATTTAAAAATGATAAAGATATATGCTACAACAGATTTAATAAAATATTTTAAATTAAATATTTTATTATGGTTACGTCCAAAACCCATATTTTTCCACCGGCCCGCGCCAGTCGATGTTAGGTCTCTTCTATGGTAAACCCGCTGCTCTAAACATAATGGTGCCATCAGATTTTTTATCCAAGCACCCGTTCAGGAGTTATTACACTTTTTCAGGAAAACTGCATGCGCGCATAATTTAATTATTAAATTAAATTCAAACGTTTGTTCTGGGCTCACCGGGCCTCGGAACTGCATGTTGTCTCAGATCCTGGTCTCAAAATAATTCCCTTTATTTTTAAGAATAAATTATGGAAAATCCAATACATTACATCACACCCACCTTAGGGCTTTTACCTCCCCGAAAATATAAAACAAAGGCTACTCAAAAAGATGTGGGTACTACACACGAATCTGAGCCTCCCGCTGTCACGTGCTCTCCTGGAGATTCATGTGCTGCCACCAGACACACACCAAAGAAATAGCTTGCCCACAAAGGATATTCTTCTACAGATCCTTGATCTCCACTGGGTACTCAGCAAATTTCACTCCATCATCGATGTCCTTCTCACCCCAGTTGATGACGTGCGATGGATCATGCACGTATCTCCGTAGCTGCGACACATGGAAGACGTTGTATACCCGGTCCATCTGAGGAGGTAGAGCCAAGTGATACGCCACCTCGCCAACTCTACTCAGAATCTGTAAAGGGTCGATGAAACTCAGAGATAGCTTGCCACCTTGGCCAAATCTCCACAATACCTTTCAAGGTGAGAACTGAAGGAAAACATGGTCTCCCTCCTCGAACTCAAAGGGTCTCTGTCTCCTGTCAGCATAAGACTTTTTTCCACTCTGTGCAGTCTTCATCGGCTCCTGGATGACCCACACCTTCTCTGTAGTAGCTCTCACCGTCTCTAGCCCTATGAGTACTGACCCTCCTGGGTCAGTCTAGCAAATTGGTGACCTGCAAGGTCGCTCGTACAAAGCCTCGAATGGTGTCATACCAATAGTGGAATGATAACTGTTGTTATAAGATAATTCCACCAGTGGTAGGTGATTCTCCCAGCTACAACCGAAGTCATGAATGAAAGCTCAAGGCATATCTTCTAGAACCTAGATGGTCTGCTCTGTCTGACCATCAGTATGAGGATGGAATGCTATGCTCAAGCATAACTGAGTCCCAAAAGCTTCATGCAATCCCTTCCACAACTGGGATATGAAACGAGCATCACGATATGAGACAATTGTGGATGGAACTCCATGAAGTCGAACTATCTCCTGCACATAGAGGCGTCCCAATCTCTCTACTGAACTCTGCTCCTTTATGGCTAAGAGGTGGGCCGACTTGGTGAGTTGATCAACGATCTCCTAGATGGCATCATGTCCCCTGGACGTACATGGTAAACCGGTCACGAAGTCCATGGATATCCCGTCCCACTTCCAATCTGGCACCTCAAGGAGCTAAGTCAAACCTATTGGCACCTGGTTCTTAGCCTTTACTTGCTGACAAGTAAGACACCGAGAAACAAACTCTGCCACACTCTTCTTCATTCCTGGCCACCAGAACTGATGTCGGAGGTCCTGGTACATCATTGCCATGCCTGGATGCACCACCAAAGGAGATGTATGGAACTACCTCAAAACCTCCTCCCACAACATCAATGGTACTACCGTAAGTCCTCTGAAAAGAACAACATGCTCCCCACCTGTTGAATATCCATCGGCAGCATCACCTGCGGATATCTGAGTACATAGAGTCTCATAGTTAGCATCCTCGAGCTGTGCTTTCCTGACTCGCTCCAAGAGTGGAGGGGTAACAACAATCGACTGAAGGTAAGCTCCCTCATCTCTATCCATGAAGGATAAATTTAAGGAGTCAAACTGCCTCGTTGCCTTATCCAGCAACTGTGAACTATATTTGTTGCTGAGAGCATCTGCCACAACGTTCCCCTTCCCAGGTTTGAAAACGATCTCAAAGTCATAATCCTTGAGGAACTCAAGCCATCATTTTTGTCTCAAATTTAGATCCTTCTTAGAAATGATATATCTGAGACTCTTGTGATTAGAGTAGACGGAAAACCACTCGGCCATCAGTTAGTGCTGCCACATCTTCAATGCGAACACCACCGCTGCCAACTCAAGATCATGGGTCACGTAGTTCTGCTCGTGTGACCTCAACTGATGTGAGCCATTGGCAATCACCGCTTGCCTCTACATCAAGACACAACCAAGCTCGGTTCTTGATGCGTTCCAGAATACTACGTACTCAACACCCTCCTCCGGTAATCTCAAGATTGGGGCGCTCGTCAGACTCTGTCTCAACTGCTGGAAATCCTGCTGGCATCTCTCGGTCCACACGAAAGGCTGCCCCTTTCGGGTCAAAGATATCATGGGTGCGGAAATCCTGGAGAAATCAAGAATGAATCTCCGATAGTAGCCTTCCAAACAACGAAAAATCTGCACCTCTGTCACGCTCTGGGGTGGCTCCCATGCTAGGACTGCCTCCACCATGGCTGGGTCCACTGCTACACCATCTGCTGAGATAACGTATCCCACAAAGTGGACCTCCTGTATCCAGAACTGGCACTTCGAGAGTTTCCCATACAACTGGTGCTCTCAGAGTGCGTCCCGAACCATCCTTAGGTGTCTTGCGTGCTCCTCCTCAGACGCAAAGTACACAAGGATATCATCGATGAAGACTACTACAAACTGATCTAGATAGGGATGAAAGATCCGGTTCATGAGTCCCATAAGCACTTCCGGGGTGTTCGTCATGCCAAAGGGAATCACTAAGTACTCATAGTGACTGTAGCGACATCTGAAAGTCATATTCGGTACATCCTCATCTCATACTTGCAACTGGTGAGAGCCTGATCATAGATCAACCTTAGAGAACCATCATTCCCATCTCAACTGGTTGAAGATGTCATCGATCAACAGTAGTGGATACTGGTTCTTCACAGTCACCTGATTCAAGCACCGGTAATCCACACATTGTCTTAAGCTCCCATCTGCCTTCTTGGCAAACAGCACTGGGGCCGCCCGGGGTGAAAATCTAGGTCTCACAAAGCCCTTCTTCTACAAGTCCTCCAACTGCACCCTCATCTCACGAAGCTCTTCACGAGCCATATGATATGCTGATGCTGATATCGGTGTCGTCTCAGGTTGCAACTCAATGCAGAAATCTATCTCCCGACGGGGAGGTAGTATGGGGACATCCTCTGGAGAGACGTCCTCGTACTCGGCCACTATTCATGGAAATTGTAAACTCGTAACATCTACTTCGCCAAGGGCTAGTCTAGCCAACTGATGTAAAATCAGTTGTGCCTTCCTACACATGAGTCCATCATGTGCTGCCTGGGTCTCTCTTTCACCAAAAAAAGGCAACCTTATTCTATCACTGCGGACACACCGCACCCTTCACCTAAATCAGTTAATCTGGGAATGAACTGTGGATAGCCAATCCATACCAAGAATGACATCATAATGCCTCGACGCTACCACCATGAGGTTGCAACCGAAACTCTTGCCTCCGAGGGTCAGGTCACACTGTCTGCAAAGGTGTGTGACCTCTGAATCTTCTCCAGTTGGTGTTTCTAAGAGTAAGGGTCGAGTCAACGACTCAACTGGAATCTCAAGGTCTCGAACAAGATAAGCATCCAGAAAGGAATGACTAGCACCTGTGTCTATCTATACGGAATCCAAAGTAGAAAAGACAGAGATTGTACCTCTAATCATTCCGGGAGTACCTGGGTCATAAGCCTCTGCCTCCTGCAGTTATCCCTGCCTCTGTCCACCAGCTCCCTTAGCCTGGGGTGGACCTCCTGGGGGTTGTGGGGGTAAAAGGTCAAAACACCAACCACCTCCAGTTTCTCTCCTATCTCCCCTACCACGTCCACCGCCCTTCGGATCTGTCTACTCCACACGTTGCCTCTACCTCGGTGGTCCATCCACTGCTCCCATGGAAGTAGTATGGAGGGTTGGAAAATCTCGAGCGAGATGTCCCCTTCCCTCACATGAGTAGCATCGCCTCTCTCAAGGCTGGCTGGATGCACCCTGTGAACCCTGTATGGAATATCCCTTGTCTTGGGAACTCCTGTGAAAATGTCTCCCACGCCTGGGTTCTAGGCGTCGGCTCCCTGCTGCCGAGGTCTCTGCTCCAACTCGCCCACTACTGAAAACTGCTGGCTATATCTTCTCTGCCAAGAAGCTCTCGACTACCAAAGCCCGCTTGAGCACCCTATCATAAGTAGGAATACTCATAGGGAAGATGCTTGCTCGGATATCTCTACGCAAGCCCCGCTCAAAAGTTCGAGCTCTGAAGTACTGATCTCTGACCATATCCATCGAGTACCAAGAGTGGTCAGTAAACCTCAATGAATAGTCATCCACCATCATGGTTCCCTGCTAGAGATAAAGAATCTCCTGTATACGTACTGCTCTCAGGGTAACTAGTGAGAACTCCTCTCTGAAGAGATGCACAAACTCTTCCCACGCAAGAGTTTCCTCTTCATGAGTCTGAATAACCAAACTCCACCATCACCCTGTCGAGCCCTATAGAAGGCTTGCTTACAGGATCACCTTCTTTTCTGCTAGTAGCCTGACCAAATGGAAGACTCTAGTCACTACCTCAAGCCATTCCTCTGCTGCCTGAGGGTCAGTCTTTCCTCAAAACCTAAGGGGTCTCTATGTCACGAACCGAATCGATCACCACCAAAAATGGCACCAAACCCAACCCGTGACAAGGCCCGAAGGGCGTTCCCGATCCCCACGGGCTGGCACAAGTGCCCGGGTATCATAAAATGAAAATTGGGAAAGATTTACCCGAGATTATAAACATAAAACAACAAAAGAATCCAATGAAACAAATCTGGATTTTTCAAACCAAACAATCTTTTACAAAAATTCAGAATTGAATTACATAGCTTAAAACAACTCAAAAAGACTATACCAAAGGTACAAAACCAAATAAGGACAGCCCAAGAACCCTCATGGAAAGGTGCACCTCCCTCAAGCCACCTACACAAGACTTCACCACCAAGAACCTGCTAGAAACCTGAACCACTGGAACAAAAAAAACTGTACCCAACCTGCGACAACAAAAAAAAAACCAATTATACTTACACCCAAGGTTGTAAGTAGGGTGTGAGCCAATGCCCAGTAGGATACCACCACTAAGAGATTCCATGTGATAAACATTTAAAGATGAAAAGCATGCAGGTTTTCAAAAACATGAAAAGCTAGTTACAATTTCTAAAAGATACAACTTTGAATAAAAACAGTTTTCAAGTGGGCTATCATTAAGAATCAACACTTTTAAAAAAAATGTCAACACTAATGATTTTTCCAGAAAACTATACCGTATGCCTACGGTAAGTACAATGTAAATAATGAGCACAATAAATAGGAAATAACCCCTAGGCACTAGCTCGTTATGGATCCCAGGTACCTCGTATCTCGGTGAGAGTAACCATCACAATATCTGTTCTCGTGCACGAGCCACTAGTAGGGAACATACCCATAACCTAGTGGTCCCCAATCATCATCATCATAGTTTAGTTAGAGTTGTAAGCGTCAATCTTTTTAAGTGAAACTGAGGCCAAAACCCACAGATTCACTAGCATACTAGTACACATCCACCCACCTAGATACCCAGGTTTTCCCTTTGTGCTCAAACATGTTCAATAAGCCAAGAAATATAGTTTTCACATGTAGATATCACTTCCACGTCACAAATTTACCAAACATCCCCATGTACATCACATAAGTCACAAATTCCACTATTCATTCAAATGCATTTTGAAATCAAACGCACACCAAAATAGCCCACAACACTTTTTTCATAACTTTCACAATCCAACACATCCTTTAACAATTTTATGAAGTCCCTAAAAATATGATAAACATCACATAACAGAACTATTCACATTTAAAATGGCTCATTTGAAAGTATAAACAATCCAAAACAATTTTCCAATATGGTTTCACCTCTTACATAAATCATTAAACCACTCAAAACTTTCATAAAACAATTCTAAATAGTGTACCAAAGCTTTTCAAATAAAACCCATTTCAAAACCATATTTCAAGGACAAAATCACACCAATACAATTTCAAAACAGAATTTGAAGCCCCAAAAATATTTATTAATCAATCCCCGTGTTTTATACAAACACCTCAAACAATAGCACAAAAGATCCACATGAAACGCACACGTTTTCAAAATTACATTCAAGAAGTACAATAAAGTTTTACACCTTAAACCCTTAAAAAACTCTTTAAGACCTAGTGGCGCACCAATAACCCACCAAATAAGAATTGTCATCCCAAACAAGATTTATTAAACAAAATTCATATGTTATAAAACAATCCCAAACAATCCCCAAAGGGTTACACATGAAAAACACCAAATTTTAAGTCAAAATGAAACTATAAAAATAAATAGTTGACCAAATCCAACATAAACAATTTTTGCACCACACACAGCATATTATGAAAATTCATAATAATTAATTCAAGAAAACTAACTCATCTAGAAATGATTACACACGGAATCACCTACCGGAAGTGTCAAATCCCTCAAAACTTGGTTCGAAACGTCAACCGCACAGCCGCCGCACCACAAGGAAGATAAATTCAGACCTAGATCACAATATTTGACCAAAAATACACCAAATGAAACCCTAGGATCAAACCCTAACCTCTGTAAATTGTATAACATAACGAAAGAGAGAGGAAACCCTAAGGGAAAAGGAAGAAACCAAGAAGGAATCAATTACCCAAAACAATCCTGAAGAAAACGTCCCAAAATCGACCAGAATCTGAATTTTAAAAAAAGATAAAAATTTAATGGATATTCGAACAAGAATGAGAAGGTAATGTAGGAATTTGAATGAGGGAAATAGAGTAAGAATAGAAGGAGTTATGAAAGGATCAATTTACCTCTCCAAATCTGTACGATTTCTGAAATCCCGAGAAGATTTGACCATTTTCGCAATTCTATCGAGCTCCAAATTGTGGAAGGAGGGAATGGGGGCGCGCCTTAGGTAAGTGGGATCGGGTGAGAGTTGGCATCATCAAAAAACCGCAAATATTGAAGGATATATTAAAGAATTAAAATTTATTTGTAATGCAGAAATTGGGCTTTCGGGCAGGCCCAATTCCTTAAATAAAAACTCATATCCACCATGATTATGGATTTATAAATGGTCCAAATAAATATGGTGGTGTTAATATGTCAGGGGATGACAATTAGGAATTTGGATGGATGAAAAATGTTGAAAAATTAAGAAGTTATAAAGAACTCAAAATTTATTTTTAAATCTGGAATTGGGCTCACGGTTTGGTCCAATTCATAAAAACTCCCCCATTCCTCCATAAATGCTTGGGAAACCCTCAAAACAAAGCATGAATGGAAATTAAATGGAATTTATCTTTAAAATAAGTCATGTATGTGACAATTCTTCCCACTATAAAAACTTTCCACTCGAGACAGTCACATCAAGGACAAAGCAACAACCAAACCCAACTAAGAATCCAAGAGGTACTCCTTTGTCAGGTTTCACCCCCAAAGGCCAAAACACCTCCAGAGATCAATGAAGGAAGGAATACTGTCACAAACCAAACTTACACCACTTTCATGAAACAATCAATCACATTAAGGCTTTATCCCAAATGAAAACTCCTCAAACAAAATCTGAACAATACTCAATCAATTTACCCAAATAAACAACAACATCGAACAAGGATACACGTACCATACTATAACTAAACCATTGGGCACTCTCCAATATCAATGTTTACCCAAGGAAGATGTAGGTAGTTAGATATCTCCGAATGATAATACCTACTTCCTAGACAATACCGAGGAAAAATATGAGTTACTCGTATGAAGAGACACAAATGGGCTCCCCACCATAAGAGACAACTTTTTTTTCCTGAGACAGAATCAAGACACTAATAGGGAAGGCCCAAACAGACTCCCTAGTACAAGGGGTATACATCCATTAGAAATTTACAAAATAATATGCATGATAACGATGGTGGGTCTTCCCACCACAAGAACCCACCATCTTAACTGACCGACATGGGCCGACACGAAAAGACCCCAAAATTAAGGAGTTGGGACGGTCACACAGTTAGTCCGCACAGTTTGTGAAACTGTGAACTAACTGTGCAGATCAATATTCCTGCATGAATTCTAGGCACACAGTCTCTCTTAATTGTTCACAAACCATGTGCTCAGCCTCTCTAGCCAAATATCCCACCATTCTCCAAATACTCAATGGAAACCAAAGGGGGAGGTAATGACATTGGGCGATGTCATGGGTATAAGTCCCTCCACATATTTCCACAAAACGTGAAAAATAGAAGAAAGATAATGAAACCATAGGTTTAAAGACTTCATATATTTCATATTTAGGATAGTACTTTGTACAAGGGTTTAAAGGACCCTATGATTTCCCTTGACTACGAGCCAGCTTCTCTCCGAGACCTATGGTTGGAGCTCAAAGGATTGAAGAATCTTCGGCCTCGCAGTTAGCCTTTGGAATCCCGCTGAAAGAGAATTCTTCTTTCGGTGCCACCAAAAACTACACCGCAATCCTAGATAAGTTTTCTGGACATAACACATTCCAAACACACTTTACCATATCCCGATATTTCACTGAAATGAGGGCTAAGAAGATGCCAACACATCAAACCTTGTTTCTTCAGGTGAGAAACAATAGATGTAAAGAACACCTACACTCACATTCCTCTAAAATTGACAATTTTGAAGTTTTTACAAGGGAGACATTCACCCAACATAACAGGGACTCTCAGAGGATTTCACTACTTTCACCTATACGGTCAATCGAGCACATGACATCATAAGGCATCACCGAACATGACCATTGCGACTGATATAAACAATGCATGGAGAGGGACCTTATACAACATCCCCAAACAACACATAATTCTAGAAAGTGGCCACAATATCTTCTCATGACCATATTTCCCACACCGATAGTTTATTGTTAACTCTTTCTTCGAAGAAACTACAAAGGACTCAGAGGCCCTCTTAGACACTATCCATACTGACAACCCCAGACAACTTCCACCTTCGACGAATCAGGTAGCTTAAGAAACTAAGGTCTCTTTTAACCATCCACGAGCACTCTTCCACAACAAGAGGATCCAAAAAAACAAGGATGTAAATGGTGAAGACTCATTCTACAAAGCTCAAGAAAATATTCCTTACATTGATCAACTTAAGGATTTTCCAACAATGAAACAATCTGAGTTTCACTTCAATTGTGCACTAACCCTAAATGGGGGCGTACCTTATCCAACGGGAGAACCCAAGGACCCAACCAAGATGGTCCATTGGTCAAAAAAATCCATAAACCAGATCCAAACACATGAAGGTAACCACCATAAAGGTGTCCCAAAACATATTGCAGAGGATACTACTAACCGGTCCTTCTACCCAGCTTACCGACCAAATATAAACCCAAAACACAGTTCAAATAGGAGGGGTTATTGGACTAAAAAAACATCCCACAAAAACAACATTTTCAAAAACCCATAATACAAACCATCCCAAACTATTCATCAAGACATCATTTTTTTCTTTAAAACCATTTCTTTGAAAACAAACGGTTCAGCGGTAAGAGTATCGGCCAATAGTACCCCAAGGGCCTCACACATGCATGTTTTTGTGCCACACCAGGCACCCTCCTCATATCCATCCCGACACTCATCCAGTCGTGCCATCAACCATCCATCATCCCATATAACCCCATGAATGTGGTTTCTAATGTAAATACCAAAGGTTAAAACAAAAATTCTTTCCACTTTTCAAAACCAAAACGGTCAACCAACACATCCTTTTTTCTCATAACCGCTAACCACGAGATCAAAATCCCAACTCACATCTTACAAAAATTTTCATAAAGTCACAACCATTTAGAAAATAACTCACTTTCAATATATTCACATCAATTTCAAAACATCTCATCCCATTAAAACACACTCTGATTGTTTAGAAAACTCTATTGGAAACACTTTTCAAAACCAACTTCAATATAGTTCCAGCTTTCAAAGAGGTGTAAGCACACCATTTTACATTTCAAAACAATTATGAAAATTCAGTTCCGCCATTTCATAAAACAAACCATTCCCTCTTTATTTGAAAATCATTCCATAAAAACTTTACACTTCTTAAAACCAAGTCACCTTAAAACCAAACTACTAAGATTTCAAAACTAAAGCACAAAACAATGTGAGAGGAAATAAGTTTCAGTGGGTGACTTGGAAATATGGTTGGCGGCCATATTCCAATCACTTCACTGTCACAGAGAGTGTTCTAGGGAATATCCCCGGCTTCACATGGCTTTCCAGGCCCTGCGAGCTCACTGAGACCATTAACCCAACTCTCTTTTCATTTCCCCTAATCATCATCAAACCAAGAAAACCAAAGGAATCCGAAAGGTCTTGACTTCCCCTAGAGACTTGAATCCTGTCATGAGGTGTGGTGATTATCCACACTACTCATAACAAAAATTCCAAGTCCCAAAAATCCGAACTCTATATTATCCTGACTATTCCCCAAATAACATGACCCAAAGAGAGAAAACCCCCTCTGATACCATTTTGTCACGAACCGAATCGATCACCACCAAAAATGGCACCAAACCCAACCGGTGATAAGTCCCGAAAGGCATTCCCGATCCCCACGGGCCGGCACAAGTTCCCGGGTATCATAAAATGAAAATTGGGAATGATTTACCCGAGTTTATAAACATAAAACAACAAAAGAATCCAATGAAACAAATCTGGATTTTTCAAACCAAACAATCTTTTACAAAACTTCAGAACTGAATTACATAGCTTAAAACAACTCAAAAATACTATACCAAAGGTACAAAACCAAATAATGACAGCCCAAGAACCCTCATGGAAAGGGGCACCGCCCTCAAGCCACCTCCACAAGACTTCACCACCAAGAACCTGCTAGAAACCCGAACCACTGGAACAAAAAAAACTGTACCCAACCTGCGACAACAAAAAAAGAACCAAGTCTACTTACACCCAAGGGTGTATGTAGGGTGTGAGACAATTCCCAGTAGGATACCACCACTAAAATATTCCATGTGATAATCATTTAAAGACGAAAATCATGCAAGTCTTCAAAAACATGAAAAGCTAGTTACAATTTCGAAAAGATGCAACAATGAATAAAAACAGTTTTCAAGTGGGCTATCATTAAGAATCAACACTTTTAAAAATAATGTCAACACTACTGAATTTTCTAGCCAACTATATTGTATGCCGATGGTAAGTACAAAGTAAATAATGAGCACAATAAATAGGAGATAACCCCTAGGCACTAGCTCGTTCTGCGTCCCAGGTACCTCGTATCTCGGTGAGAGTAACCATCACAATATTTGTTCTCATGCACGAGCCACTAGTAGGGAAAATACCCATAACCTAGTGGTCCCCAATCATCATCATCATAGTTTATTTAGAGTTTTAAGCATCAATCTTTCCAAGTGAAACTGAGGCCAAACCCCACGGATTCACTAGCATACTAGTACACGTCCACCCACCTAGATACCCGGGTTTTCCCTTTGTGCTCAAACATGTTCAACAAGACAAGAAATATAGTTTTTACATGTAGATATCACTTTCACATCACACATTAACCAAAAAAACTCATGTACATCACATAAGTCACAAATTCCACTTTTCATTCAAATGCATTTTGAAATCAAACGCACACCAAAATAGCCCACAACACTTTTTTCATAACTTTCACAATCCAACACATCCTTTAACAATTTTATGAAGTCCCTAAAAATATGATAAACATCACATAAAAGAACTATTCATATTTAAAATGGCTCATTTGAAAGTATAAAAAATCCAAAACAGTTTTCCAATATTGTTTCACCTCTTACATAAATCATTAAACCGCTCAAAACTTTCATAAAACAATTCTAAATAGTGTACCAAATCTTTTCAAGTAAAACCCATTTCAAAGCCATATTTCATGGACAAAATCACACCAATAAAATTTCAAAACAGAATTTCAATCCCCAAAAACATTTATTAAACAACCCCCATGTGTTATACAAACACCTCAACCAATAGCACAAAAGATCCACATGAAACGCACACGTTTTCAAAATCACATTCAAGAAGTACAATAAAGTTTTACACCTTAAACCCTTAAAAAACTCTTTAAGACCTAGTGGAACACCAATAACCCACCAAATAAGAATTTTCATCCCAAACAATACTTATTAAACCAAATTCATATGTTATAAAACAATCCCAAACAATCCCCAAAGGGTTACACATGAAAAACACCAAATTTTAAGTCAAAATGAAACTATAAAAATAAATAGTTGACCAAATCCAACATAAACAATTTTTTCACCACACACAGCATATTATGAAAATTCATAATAAGTAATTCAAGCAAACTAACTCATCTATAAATGATTACACATGTAATCACCTACCGGAAGTGTCAAATCCCTCAAAACTTGGTTCGAAACGTCAACCGCACAACCGCCGCACCACAAGGAAGATAAATTCAGACCTAGATCACAATATTTGACCACAAATAAACCAAATTAAACACTAGGATAAAACCCTAACTTCTTTCAATTTTATAACATAACGAAAGAGAGAGGAAACCCTAAGGGAAAAGGAAGAAACCAAGAAGGAATCACTTACCCAAAACAATCCTGAAAAAAACGTCCCAAAATCGACCAGAATCTGAATTTTAAAAAAATATAAAAATTTAATGGATATTCGAACAAGAATGAGAAGGTAATGTAGGAATTGGAATGAGGGAAGAAGAGTAAGAATAGAAGGAGTTATGAAAGGATCAATTTACCTCTCCAAATCTGGATGATTTCTGAAATCCCGAAAAGATTCGACCATTTTCGCGATTCTATCGATCTCCAAATTGTGGGAGGAGGGAATGGGGGCGCGCCTTAGGTAAGTGGTCTCGGGTGAGAGTTGTAATCACCGAAAAACCGCAAATAGTGAAGGAGATATTAAAGAATTAAAATTTATTTTTAATGCAGAAAATGGGCTTTCGGGCAGGACCAATTCCTTAAATAAAAACCCATATCCACAATGATTATGGATTTATAAATGGTCCAAATAAATATCATGGTGTTAATATGTCAGGGGATGACAATTAGGAATTAGAATGGATGAAAAATGTTGAAAAATGAAGATGTTATAAAGAAATCAAAATTTATTTTTAAATCTGGAATTGGGCTCACGGTTTGGCCCAATTCATAAAAACTCCCTCATTCCTCCATAAATGCTTGGAAACCCTCAAAACAAAGAATGAATAGAAATTAAATGGAATTTAACTTTAAAATAAGTCATGTATGTGACACTCTATCTCTGAAACGCATGGATTATACTCATCCTGCGCTCCTCCTCCACTGGTACAGCAAGCACTAAACACTACTCCATTGGTGGCGGGATAACTGGAACACCACCTGAAGGTAAAACTGGGGGATCCAGTCCCTGTATTGATGCCGCATCACTAATGGGGTCATCCTCGTGATGGAGTTTCTGGATCCTAGTGGGTGCACATCGCGGAGGCATCCTGTAACGAAACAAGATGCATATCAGTCAATGAGTATATCTAGAGAGATGACTCGAGAAGGACATGGAAACCACAACCCATTCCTATATGATGCAAGTACCATTAGTTTTCCCCCTGCAACTAGTTCCCTCATGTTCTGAGTTGAAAATCAAGTTATCAGAGTCCTGTTGTATGGATATGTCGGCCGCCTGCACCATTACTGTGGTCCCTGGCCTGAATTCCGAACTCGAAACACTTAACATTGTTTCCCCAAACCAACTCACAGATTCTCGGTCCTAAGGTAGAACCGACCACCTCTTATACCACTCTGTCACGACCCATCCCAGTGGGGCCCAAGCCGCAACTCCCCAATCCCACCTCCAATAGGCCAGGGGATGGTGACTAGCACCGAGAATGCATGCTAATAACATGGGAGGCATTGCCTATAAACCTATACGCACGCACACACATCTCCAAGACCACAAAGATGAAAAGTGAAAACTAATAAAAGGAAAAGATGCATGCATACACCAAAACCCAACCAATAGAGTATGACAGGAAAGTAAAGTACAAGAAAGTAAAATCCTGGGCCAAAAGTATAAGCCCACAAAAAGAGTCTGTAACAAAGTCCAACCTATAAAGAAAGGTGTTGGGACTGCAGTCTGTAGCTGTAGGAACACACCTCGGCATGTCTGATCTCAATGAGTACCATTCGGTCCTGGTCTGCCTAGAATCCTATCAAAGGCTTACTCATCTTCACAAGACACGACACATGCAGGCAAAGCCCATGCAGGGGTGAGTATAACAATACCCAGTAAGACACCCCAAAACCACAAAGGAAACACAACAAGGGAAAATACCACAAAGGAAAGATACAGTCATCTCTACACAGTATATGTCTACCAAACATATAACAATAATATCCAGATATACTCATACACGATCGACTATTGAGAAACCACCACTCAGATCCAGCTCGAAGATTCCACTAATCATGTAACAGGGAGAACACACTCATAGGTCTGAAGAGAGAGAGATATGAAGTACTCATTCCGGGAGAACACACTCCGCTAGTACTTTGAAAACATGATGCTCAGATGAGGATCACAACGAAGTCATGGGGTGATTCCGACAACTCAGTCTGAGCTAATCCGCTAATAAGAGGATCGGCGCCCGGGTAAAGTTGGTCACGTCGATACCAAGAGCTCTACCTAGGGTTCCAGGAATGAATAGAGGATCCGGCTTTAAGTCTCACAGAGGGGATTCCAATAACTCTATTCAAAAAGTCCTGTTGAAGGGATCATACTCCTATGTGTGGGAAATGATACCGGAAACCTTCAGGAGAAAGACCAAGGGGATGAACCTTAAGGAAACTATCCCAAGTCACAGAAGGCAACTAGATCAAGCCATGTAAAATTGGTTACACGGCGTGTAGTATGGTTACACGCCGTGTTCCTTGACCCTGGGTACTACCCGTGTGAACGGCCCGTGTCATCCGTTCAAGCTGTGTAAATCTCAAATACATGGCATGTAGAAGAATCACATGTTGTGTTCCTTGACTCCGGGTACTACGCGTGTAAACGGCCCGTGTCATTTGGCTAATCATATAAAAGTAACTACATAGCGTGTAGTAGTATTACACGCCATGTCTGAGCACCTGGTGCTCTCTCCGTGTATGCTTTCCATGTGCCCGTACATGGTCTACGTCTATGTCGCCTGCCCGTGTACCAGAACATGGGGTATGTCGTGTATCTGGTCGGGTCTGGCCGAGGAAGGGTATACACGGCGCGTCCTTGGTCGTGTTCCCAACCCGTGTCCATATACTCTCGGAGTACACTCCTGGTAAATCTACCGATGAACACGCGTTGTGTAGCCCATACTACACGCCGTGTAGTTGAGATTTTTCTAGGACGTCGTCTGTTCCTCTTGCTTCGGCCGATCTTCCGGATCCGTGATCTCTCGTTCGTTCGTCCTGATACTCCCGGGGTTGGTTCGTTTCATCATATGAACACCGTAACGGGTGTTTTCTGTACTTAAATCAGATCATAAACCTCGAACGATACATCAGAAGAAAAATGCCTGAAAGATCATATCACTCGATCCGCTCCGAATCATCCGCTGAAACCGTCTTCACACCTATATGACATCTTTAACGCCCCGACCCCAGCTACCCAGAGTCGGTGCATTACTTCGTAACATTGGCATGATCACAAAAGATCAAGTCTCGAAAGACCGATTAGTTTAGTAGCCTTGGAAACACTAGATACATTCATAAGTCTTACATTACATCATAAAGTGAAAAACTAATAACAAAGTATTCATAGTCCACACTCATATCCTCTTTTGACTATCCCTGTAGGACATTCATAAAATACTTCTTCACATCCTGGAAAATATTAAAACATTGAAAGGGGTGATCTCAGATGCTCAGTAAGGATAACAATATTGTGGAAGCTTTCATAAATAAAATAAAAATTTAAGGCAATGTATAACTAAAACAAAAGCCTTTTAAACTTGAACATCAACATAATATGGAAAAAGTAAAATGAGATAATGTCATTCACTTATTCACATGGATATTCTACTGGTCTAATAATCACATGAAATATCAATAACCACTTTCATAATGAGGGAATGTATAATGCCAGACATTCTAAAAAACTTTTTCAAGGCCTCGGCCAAGACGTCTAAAATGATTAAGGCCTCGGCCAAAACCATAAATCAAATTGGGAAAGGGCCTCGGCCAATTCCACGTCTAGTTGTCTCATGAGACCTACCGATGCATCGAGGAGCTATAGCGGGCTCCACCCGTCACTTATTAAGTCCAATACATTCCTCATATGAATAGGTTTAAACATATCAAAAACCATAACATAATCGTATCACATAAAACATGCATAAAGGAAACATAACATTTCCACATTTCAATCACAAGATATCAATACAACATATTGATATAATAAAAATGCTTTCAAAACCATTTTTAATACCAAAATAAAAGAAAGTTAAAACTTTGTATTTATTTTTCATTAAAAAAATGATGGCTTGTAGAGGAAGCCGAAACTCAAATAATGGTCACGGCGGCGGAGAATTCGTTGTCGCCGCACAAGTACGGAAAAAAAACATTCCCTCTTGTCGTTTAACAACACGCTTCGTATAAAAAAGATTCCTTTTGAATAAACATAAAAGTCAAAGGGGTTTATACACCGTATAAAAGAAAGTTGTGCATAAAACCAAATATGCCTCAATGAAAGGGGATTGAGACTAAGTCCTTAAAAAGATCATTTTTTTAAATAAAGTACATATATAATGTTTATTCACTATAAGTACACATAAATAATGTAAAAATACAATATAGGACATAATAATATCATGACATAATTTGAAAGTAGGAGATTAACCCAAAGAATGGAAATTGGGTTAAGAAGTTCCCTTACCTCGTGTCTGACTTGACTCAACCATTCTTTAACCTCCTGAATAATAAACTAGAGTTAATATATACCTTATTAAGAACCATTTTCAATTTCATTATACTTTTTATATCACTTATTACAATGTTATGAAAATTATGTAATTATTTAAGTTAATAACGGTCGTTTTGTCGATCTTTGGTACTTGAGTCAACAATAAACTTCTTATAATTACAAGTTGTTTATGTGGTAGAATATCCATTATCTCCAGAATTATATTCATGATTTAGATTTCATATATATCTTATATATCCAGTATATACATTCATTTATAATATTATGTAACATTTAGAGGTAAGAAATGAAATGCACCGTTCATGGAGACGGTAAGCCGTACGTACGCATGAATGCTACTTTCATTTCAATTTCATATTTAATGGAACGAAATCATAATGAAATAAATTTATAATATAATTCCAGTATAATATAGTGTATAATACCATTTACTCCATCCTTTATACATCCCACATATGGCATTAACGATTCAAATCACTTTGAGGGGGCGGTAGTCCGCACTTCCTAAAATGAAATTATCGCGTTTTACCCATAATGAAAATCATAAAGTATGCCATAAATGAGAAATACAGAAGAATAAGTAAAACATAAACATATTATATATCATATATAAAAATAGTGACATCTTAATGGCCACCTTTGAAGGTGTTATATGAGTGTTGAACAATCATCGTTTCGTGAGGCAGAAATTCGCCATCCACAGAAACCGTATGTTCTTTAACCATTAAATGTAGGTGTGTGTAAGTGTAGCTATAATACATCTTATAAAAACATCCTAGTATATTTAGGATACTGGTTTTGTTACAAAAGAAATGAATAAAAAGAGTTTAGGGGGTTGGAGAAGAAAATCAAAACAAAACAACATTAGAGAAGACATTACCTCAAAATCAGGTAACTCTTTTTGATTTGATCCAAAGGCTTCCTTGAGAAGAGTTCTGCCCAAAGTGAGGCTTCTAGGAGTAAGAGGGGGAAGTTGGGAGAGTATTTGGGCAGATTTTGGCCGAGCCAAATGGCTTGAAGGTGTGAATAAGGTGGGAGAGGTGGGGGCCTTTTATAAGTGGAGAGGAGGGGCTCTTTTGGAAAGATTGAAATGTTACATTATTATACAATGCTTTTCGGATTATAAAGGTCCCAAACTTATATAATTCGTGGCTAAGGTGATAAGGGTTCGAAATCTCTTCATCCAATAGGCTTTGGACAAGTGTAAGCCTTGGAATGTTCATTATCTTCTCATTTTATTTAAATCGTTAAATAATGAGGTCATCGCTACATCATAATGATGTCATAAATAATTTAATTTATTTAATGTCTAAAAATTATAAAACAATTACTATGATGTAGGAAATCTTTTTAGCTTTCTAATGAATATTTATAATCAAAATGTGGACTTGTGTAACCCCACTTAAAAACTGTTTTAGTAAAACAACTCATGTTTGTGTCAATTTAATTTTAACATTAAATAAATATATATTAATGTCATTTTTCAACTAAAGTGGCTCCATGGGGTCCCCAAGTTGACCCATTGGTTTTCTTGGCCGGCCATGACTCATCCAATAGGAGTAGGACATGTTTCAAGCTCATCCCATATTATTAAAACATTATTTTTACCTTAAACTACACTAATTACCTCTAATCGCGATTAAGAACTTAAAAGTTACTATTCACCAAAAAATTATTTTAATCTCATTGAACCACATTTTACTTCTTAATGACAACCATGTATGTCGGATTTTTGAAAATCAAATCACAGAAGTGGTAATATTTCATTTAAACGAAAAACCAGTTATTTAACTACCACTTAGTGGTTTCACTATTCATCAAAAATTGAAGTTTTTCAGAACAAGGCCAAAATTTCACCCTAAGCTATAATTGATATTCCGAATTCAAAAATGATTTCTATTTTACAAAATTCCAAACATATAAGTTTCATTAATTAATTTTATAATTAATTCCCGCTGTTACAACAAATAGCGTGTTTTTAAGAAACAATTTATATCAAAAGATTGGCAATTGTTTATGTCCAATTTCAATGTTAAATTAATTCTAATGACCACCATTGGATAAAATGGTAAAAATATATTCTAATTATACTTTAAAACCACTAAATAGTATAATTTATCAGTATAAATTATTTTGATTAAAAAAGTTGTTTTTAAGTAATTTTCACTATTCATAAAAAATTAGAAGTTCTCAGAAAAATACCAAAAAATCAACATAGGCTAATTTCGATATTACAAATACAAAAAGGAAGTCCATTTTGAAATATAAAATTTCTATAATTTTAAAAAGTGGTTATTACTATTCATAACGGCTACTTTGATTAGTCGCGGTGTTTTAGAACTCGAACTTGCGTACAATGCAAGCTATTTCATTATTGAAAGAGAGGCGTATCGTGGAAGCTCGGGGTGTTACATTCTCCCCTCCTTCAATAAATTGCGTCCTCGCAATTTGATATTTTTCTTTGAAAATAAGAGGTTGAAAATAGAAAATACCTTTGTGGAAAACCCACATCGGAAATAAGGTTAATAAAATTTAGCCTTAATAAGAGGGAAAGGGAAATGAAAAAGTCACCACCCAATTATGATCTCGATTAGGAGAACATTGGTGGCAATTAGAGACATATAATTGAAAGAAAAACGTAAATATTCATAGGGAGTGATTGAGGTCATCAATCACAATCAACAGTCAAATTGAGGGCCTCAAATCCTTCAATCTATGTTGATTTAAAATATCATCAGTTCAACAAGACATAAGGTATTAGGATAACGCATTTTTTGTTTTAATATCCCTTTACTAAAGTTTAAGAATTAATTTATTCATTGAATAACAGATAGGTATATATATATTTATGCCTGACAATTAGAGTTTCAACCTTCAACTCACCTTTAACTCAAAAAGATAATAGAACCCAAAAATATTATACTTTTCCTAATTGTATAAGGTTAAAAATGTTAACACATACAATTTAGATTAGTAAAATTATTTTGTAATAACCAGGGACTTCCTGTAGGCTAGTGGTAGGAAATAAAGGCATGTCGCACTATGGTTGTGGGTTCGATTCCCGCAG
Source organism: Viscum album (assembly GCA_963277665.1). Taxonomy (NCBI): domain Eukaryota; kingdom Viridiplantae; phylum Streptophyta; class Magnoliopsida; order Santalales; family Viscaceae; genus Viscum; species Viscum album. The sequence continues at coordinate 339,852,671 of OY728144.1, forward strand.
CTTTGTCCGACTCGACGGGTTATGCCCCACCCTGCAGGTTGTCCTTTTTCCTAAAAATATAGTACTATACTATTCCAAAAATAATCTTCATAAATGTTTTAACCTTAAATAATAATATCCAAAGATCAACTTAATCCATTCCAACCTTTATAGTTATCCAAAATACCTCCGTCCAGACTTTCTCTAAAGGGTCGTTAAATTCCAAAATCAATTGTAACCTCAGATTCCCCAAACAAAGTAAAGTTTCTCTTATTGTCACATACTAAAAATATGATTAACTTCATCATATTAAATACTTAATGAAAACAACATGTACTGCAGTTCAATCCTTATATATATCACATTATTCTTATAACCATAATCTAGTTCTTGAGTCCAAAAACACAAATACAATAATTATTCCGCTTCAACTGTAGTCACAGCATAAGATTGTCCTTGATCCCTTGGCCTTTTCTGAGGTAAGTTTCCTTGATGCTTAGGACATTCATTTGCATAATGACCCATTTCTCTACAATTGTAGCATTCAACATTGATAGCCTCTTTCTTTCCCTTGCAATCGCGCGCCTGGTGACCTTTTTCTCCACATTTATAACAAACTCCCATTCCTTTTAGGCAAGCACCGGGGTGATTCTTCCCACAACTATCACATGATGGAAAATCCTTATTTCCCTTTTTCCCTTTATCCGTTTCTTTTTCCACCATTCTCTTCTTCTCTTGCTTTACTTTGTTGTCATAAGACTTAGAGAATTCATTTTCTGTCTTGATAGCACATGAGACAATATCTTCGTATGATGAGAAGGTTTGTGATACTAAAGCTCGACGGAGAAATGGTTTTAACCCATTAAAGAAACGATCAATCTTACTCCTTGGGTTACATATATAATCGGCAGAATGCCTCGCTAACCTTGTAACGTTAGCCTCATACTTTGCGACATTCTCATCCTCCTTCTGCCTCAATCTCAGAAATTGCCTTTCCATATCTTCTCGATGGTCGTGAGGAAAGTATTTTTCTAAAAACAGATCTTTTAACTCCCTCCATTCCATATTTGATACTTCATCATCTTCCTTCATGTTTTGAATCAATGACCACCATTGATCAGCATTTCCAGTGAGGCGGTAAACTTCCATGATAACTTTTTCCCTTTCACTGCTCCCCAAAGCCTGAAATATTTTCTCTAGGGAATTTATCCATTGCTCGGATACTAAGGGATTTGTACTCCTATTGAACGTTGGTGGTTGTTGCCTCATGAATCGATCTAACATTGATCCTCCACGTTGCGGATCAGGGTGCTCCATACTAGTAAGGTTATTATTCATAACATGAGTGAGTTGTCCCAGTATGGTAATAAGTTGATCAGCACCAGTTGTATCTCTAGATCCACAATAATTATCTTGAGCAAGAGGGAAATCCCTACACGGAGTGCGTGCATTGATACGGCTTCCATTCCTTCCACTAGGCGCCATTTCTAAACAATGTCATAAACTAGATTAGTTTATGAATCAAAATACATAATTCCATACTTGTAAAATACATAACATAAATTGAACTATTTATGGATATGATCCATAATCATAAAAAGTTTTTATTTGAGGAAGTATATACTCATAACCATTCATATTGGTTTGTAAAGAAAATGAGAATTATCCTAAGCATATCCCCCGGGAGTGTCGTAACCAAGAGTGCAGCAAGGCCCGTTGTCGTGCACCAGTTCCCGTTCGAGTCTAGCTCAAAGTGGTGTTTTCAGGTTTTAACCCTAGGTACATCTGTGCCAGAGCCGCCTCTACTTGCTCATATCCAGACAGGGATGTATTTCTCGGAAAACTCACAAAATCTCTACAATAACAAAATTCTAGGAAGTTCTACTATACTAATCCTCAAAGTCTATCTTTGGGCTATGTGCTCTAATCAGAGCTTATCTAAATCTAGCTTCCAAGGTTAGTACTAAACTGCCTCTGATACCAACTGTAACGCCCCGACCCTAGCTACCCAGAGTCGGTGCATTACTTCATAACGTTGGCATGATCACAAAAGATCAAGTCTCGAAAGACCGATTAGTTTAGTAGCCTTGGAAACACCAGATACATTCATAAGTCTTACATTACATCATAAAGTGAAAAACTAATAACAAAGTATTCATAGTCCACACTCATATCCTCTTCTGACTATCCCTGCAGGATATTCATAAAATACTTCTTCACATCCTGGAAAATAATAAAACATTGACAGGGGTGAGCTCAGATGCTCAGTAAGGATAACAATATTGCGGAAGCTTTCATAAATAAACATAAAAATTTAAGGAAATGTATAACTAAAACAAAAGCCTTTTAAACTTGAACATCAACATAATATGGCAAAAGTAAAATGAGATAATGCCATTCACTTCTTCACATGGATATTCTACTGGTCAAATAATCACATGAAATATCAATAACCACTTTCATAATGAGGGAATGTATAATGCCAGACATTCTGAAACACTTTGTCAAGGCCTCGGCCAAGACGTCTAAAATGATTAAGGCCTCGGCCAAAACCATAAATAAAATTGGGAAAGGGCCTCAGACAATTCCACGTCTAGTTGTCTCATGAGACCTACTGATGCATCGAGGAGCTATAGCGGGCTCCACCCGTCACTTATTAAGTCCAATACATTCCTCATATGAATAGGTTTAAACATATCATAAACCATAACATAATCGTATCACATAAAACATGCATAAATGAAACATAAAATTTCCACATTTCAATCAAAAGATATCAATACAACATATTTATATAATAAAAATGCTTTCAAAACCATTTTCAATACCAAAGTAAAAGAAAGTTAAAACTTTGTATTTATTTTTCATTAAAAAAATCATGGCTTGTAGAGGAAGCCGAAACTCAAATAATGGTCATGGCAGAGGAGAAGTCATTGTCGCCGCACAAGTACGGAAAGAAAAACATTCCCTCTTGTCGTTCAACAACACGCTTCGTATAAAAAAGATTCCATTTGAATAAACGTAAAAGTCAAAGGGGTTTATACACCGTATAAAAGAAAGTTGTGTATAAAACCAAATATGCCTCAATGAAAGGGGATTGAGACTAAGTCCTTAAAAAGATCATTTTTTTAATTAAAGTACATCTATAATGTGTATTCACTATAAGTACACATAAATAATGTAAAAATACAATATAGGACATAATAATATCATGACATAATTTGAAAGTAGGAGATTAACCCAAAGAATGGAAATTGGGTTAAGAAGTTCCCTTACCTCGTGTCTGACTTGACTCAACCGTTCTTTATCCTCCTGAATAATAAACTAGAGTTAATATATACCTTATTAAGAACCATTTTCAATTTCATTATCCTTTTTATATCACTTATTACAATGTTATGAACATTATGTAATTATTTAAGTTAATAACGGTCGTTTTGTCGATCTTTGGTACTTGAGTCAACAATAAACTTCTTATAATTACAAGATGTTTATGTGGTAGAATATCCATTATCTCCAGAATTATATTCATGATTTAGATGTCATATATATCTTACATATCCAGTATATACATTCATTTATAATATTATGTAACATTTAGAGGTAAGAAATGAAATGCACCGTTCATGGAGACGGTAAGCCGTACGTACGCATGAACGCTACTTTCATTTCAATTTCATATTTAATGGAATGAAATCATAATGATATAAATGTATAATATAATTCCAGTATAATATAGTGTATAATACCATTTACTTCATCCTTTATACATCCCACATATGGCATTAACGATTCAAATCACTTTGAGGGGGCGGTAGTCCGCACTTCCTAAAATGAAATTATCGCGTTTTACCCATAATGAAAATCATAAAGTATGCCATAAATGAGAAATAAAGAAGAATAAGTAAAACCAAAACATATTATATATCATATATAAAAATAGTGACATCTTAATGGCCACCTTTGAAGGTGTTATATGAGTGTTGAACAATCATCGTTTCGTGAGGCAGAAATTCTCCATCCACAGAAACCGTATGTTCTTTAACCATTATATGTAGGTGTGTGTAAGTGTAGCTAGAATCCATCTTATAACAACATCCTAGTATATTGAGGATACTGGTGTTGTTACAAAAGAAATGAATAAAAAGAGTTTAGGGGGTTGGAGAAGAAAATCAAAACAAAACAACATTAGAGAAGACATTACCTCAAAATCGGGTAACTCTTTTTGATTTGAGCCAAAGGCTTCCTTGAGAAGAGTTCTGCCCAAAGTGAGGCTTCTAGGAGTAAGAGGGGGAAGTTGGGAGAGTATTTGGGCAGAGTTTGGCCGAGCCAAATGGCTTGAAGGTGTGAATAAGGTGGGAGAGTTGGGGGCCTTTTATAAGTGGAGAGGAGGGGCTCTTTTGGAAAGATTGAAATGTTACATTATTATACAATGATTTTCGGATTCTAAAGGTCCCAAACATATATAATTCGTGGATAAGGTGATAAGGGTTCGAAATATCTTCATCCAATAGGCTTTGGAAAAGTGTAAGCCTTGTATTTTGCATTATCTTCTCATTTTATTTAAATCTTTAAATAATGAGGTCATCGCTACATCATAATGATGTCATAAATAATTTAATTTATTTAATGTCTAAAAATTATAAAAAAATTACTATGATATAAGAAATCGTTTTAGATTTCTAATTAATATTTATAATCAAAATTTGGACTTGTGTAACCCCACTTAAAAACTGTTTTAGTAAAACAACTCATGTTTGTGTCAATTTAATTTTAACATTAAATAAATATATATTAATGTCATTTTCCAACTAAAGTGGCTCCATGGGGTCCCCAAGTTGACCCATTGGTTGTCTTGGTCGGCCATGACTCATCCAATAGGAGTAGGACTTGTGTCAAGCTCATCCCATGTTATTAAAACATTATTTTTACCTTAAACTACACTAATTACCTCTAATCGCGATTAAGAACTTAAAAGTTACTATTCACCAAAAAATTATTTTAATCTCATTGAACCACATTTTACTTCTTAATTACAACCATGTATGTTGGATTTTTAAAAATAAAATCACAGAAGTGGTAATATTTCATTTAAACGAAAAATCAGTTATTTAACTACCACTTAGTGGTTTCACTATTCATCAAAAATTGAAGTTTTTCAGAACAAGGCCAAAATTTCACCCTAAGCTATAATTGATATTGAGAATTCAAAAATGATTTCTAATTTACAAAATTCCAAACATATAAGTTGCATTAATTAATTTTATAATTAATTCCCACTGTTACAACAAATAGCGTGTTTTTAAGAAACAATTTATATCAAAAGATTGGCAATTGTTTATGTCCAATTTCAATGTTAAATTAATTCTAATGACCACCATTGGATAAAATGGTAAAAATATATTCTAATTATACTTTAAAACCACTAAATAGTATAATTTATCAGTATAAATTATTTTGATTAAAAAAGTTGTTTTTAAGTAATTTCCACTATTCATAAAAAATTAGAAGTTCTCAGAAAAATACCAAAAATTAAACATAGGCTAATTTCGATATTACGAATACAAAAATGATGTCCATTTTGAAATATAAAATTTCTATAATTTTAAAAAGTGGTTATTACTATTCATAACGGCCACTTTGATTAGTCGCGGTGTTTTAGAACTCGAACTTGTGTACAATGCAAGCTATTGCATTATTGAAAGAGAGGCGTATCGTGGAAGCTCGGGGTGTTACAACATCGCTCCGGGGTTGTATCTACAATTTGGGATCGTTGCGTCGCAGAACGGATGTGCAACAATCCGTTGTTCATCGCCCCATGAAGAATGTGAAGAACATGAAGAAGAGAAAGGGGAGAAATCCAATGAGAAAAATTTTAGGGACAAACCTCAATCATCGTTCTTCATGGCGTTGATACACTCCCGTTAATAGGATTAAACAGAGCAGAAAAATCAACAACAAAATATCAACATGGATTCAATCTCCCAAAATCCCCGCAAAAGCCCGTCCTGCAAGAAAGATCGATCTGTGGACTAATCTGTTCATGTATTTACCCGCATTCATCGTAGAAATCAAGAACGGGGAAGAAAATAAAAAACAAACATCCTACCTGGATTCCCGACATTTTCTGTTGAAGATCTGTTCGTCGTGTCGTCGTCGCTGACAAAAATCGTCAAGAACGTCGTCATCGTGTTGGGAGGTCTTCTTTAGAGCCTCCAGAGCCGCCAAGGGTTTCAGGGTTATGAGGTTTGTAACCCCGGAACCCTGCGCTAGCCTTTATTTAAAAAGGATAATGATATCTGCTGCAACAGATCTAATAAAATATTTCAAATTAAATATTTTATTATGGTTACGTCCAAAACCCAGATTTTGCCACCAGCCTGCACCAGTCGATGTTAGGTCTCTTCTAGGGTAAACCCGCTGCTCTGAACGCAACGGTTCCATCAGAGTTTTGATCTGAGCACCCATTCGGGAGTTATTCCACTTTTTCTGGAAAACCACATGTGCGCATAATTTAATTATATAATTAAATTCAAACATTTGTTCTGGGCTCACCGAGCCTCAGAACTGCACGCCGTCTCAGAGCCTGGTCTTGAAATAATTCCCTTTATTTTTAATAATAAAGTATGGAAAATCCGAGACATTATAAAAAAATACAAGAGAAATGCCCCTTTTGTTAACAAGGGACCTGTGTGAGATACCTCTGGGAATACCTTTGGATATACATAAAGGATTTAGAGTGGTCTCATACAAGAGTATTTTCCTATGTTGCTCGTTGCCTAGGGGTCAACCAGAATACTCAAACTACCTTTGCAAAGAACCCCCTACCCGAGCCTCCCTTGGTTCCCCATAACATTATGCCCACCTGATCCACTAATAAAGCCTTATTCAAATTCATCCAAGGGAGGTCCTTTCTTCCATTGGATCCCTTGTTAAAAATGGACCATGATTACAACTCCCACAAAACCACTGTACATACATAAACCTAGAGAGTATCACATTAGCATTTCCCCTTATTAGGTGTGTATTCTTATGGTCCGAGGTTTCCCAAACACTTATTGTTGTCTTGTAGAGGTCATCAAAGTTCATGTGGATAGGTATCCCAATATTCACAAAGACCGATACCTCATGGATAATGTTAAGGAGTTCCTAGTTTTGGGAAATTGATTTAGGACCATGTCCTACCATTCTCATTTCTTTGACCTAGTGTCATCAGTTCCTAGTGGGGAAGGTAGGGATTATGATTTCTTTTCCATTAACTATTTAATGATATCATCATCTCTCACTACATATCTAATTTTAGTTTATCTCTCATTGAGTAAGTTTCTATCCTTTATTGTAGGAGTTTTCACTATTTCTCCTCAATGCCTCATTGCCACTATGATCAAGAGGGGATGGGCACCCGAGCCCTCTCCCCTTTCTTTGGGGCATTTCTTCCTCTATATCCATACTCGTGACCCATTCCAGGGAAAAGATAATAGTGGATAACACCATACCCCCCATCCACTTCTACTATTTTCTTAGGGGTAGTGGATGTGTGCACACTCAATGCCCCATCCCTCTCCCTTTGGTAATTGTCTCCATGCAATCATGTGGTAAAAGCATAGTGTGTGGTTCGTCAGATCATCTACTTCCTCTTCTTTCACACACTAAGAATGAATGATGTGGTACTAGAGGTTAATAGTGATCATGATATCGAAATGATACATGCCTCCAATTGACTATAAGAATTCAAATTCAAATTTCAATCATGATTTTTAGGTCTCCCACTTAGGGCCCAAGATCAATAAGGATCCTCCTTAAGAGTAATCCCTGAATATATTTCCCTTAATATGGGAATCATCCCTAGGAGTAATCCCTTAAGAAAGCCTCAAAACAACCGTGATTTGAGATATTCCTCATAGTCTATTTCTAGGGAATCATTTTTAGGAATAATCCCCAACATAATCATTTGAATATGTAATACTCCCTTGTGAGACTAGTTGAACTGTGTTGGTTTCGATTCCCTCCAAATAGGTTATATAAGTATCCACCTTGTGGGATGATCCCAATCCTTTAAAATTAACCATGTTTTATCTAGGGCACATTCCTAGTGGGGTCTAATTAAACCTAGTAATCTATTTTCCTTCCAGGTTCTCTAGGTTGCTTCAATATAAATACTACACCAAACATACACTAGGCACATTCCCCCAAGATTTCCTTCGCACATGGTGTTAAACTGAATGGTTAAGTCCATATAACATTACCATAGAATGTATTATGTGGCCCATTAAGAAGTATAGAAATTTGGGGGTTATTATTCCCTACACAAGGATATATAGGATACTTGTTTATGATTTTGATCCCAACATAAAAACAACTCCCATCTCCCTAGATGAAAATATACTTCAGAGTGTCCGACTGTGTGGCCATAAAACCAAAATAATTGTAAAAATGAACAAATAATCTCTAAGTAGTAAATGTGAGTATATGATTAATAAATAATCTCATATAGATAAAGATACTTCCATTGATGATAAAAAGTAGATAGATACAGATTATTATAAGATCTATATGTGGTAATAATTTACTATTACCTCAAGGGAAAACCAATTCATACTTGGGATTAATGAAGGATTCCTATACATATCATTAATCGTTATGAGAGTCCCAGAGTAGGAAATAATCCCCCCCCCCCACAAGGATGTGATGAGCCCAATATCACATCCCCTCAACCAATGTGATTTCTTTAGAATCATTGTCAAAATACTTAATGAAAACAAGAATTTAGAAAAAAAATTCCTTTTAAATAATGAAACATTGGGTGTTTCTGGTTTTATGAACAAACTTGATGGAAACTATTCATAAATAGTGAACCTTGGATGAATGATTGTAGAAAATTAAATCCTTTGCAATAAATCATCAGGCATCTGATTCTCCTATGGGGTTATATTATATAATTTTCTATGGTATATTGAGTTTGAGGTTAGTGAAATATTATTCCTCTATATATATCTATGGAAGAGAGTATTGATATTTGGGAAGAAAGGAACGATCCCAGGAACATCGTCCCCTTCGAGATACTTGATCATGTTAGAGATGTATCCTATTAACTATAACATCCACTAACAATGTCTCATGTGTATAATGTTTTAAATTTATCCCTCTTGGGGAAGTACATACAAGATCACTCAAATATACTAAATTCACAAGTGGTACAAATCAAAAATAATCTCTCTTACAAGGAGCAACCGCTAATGATCATGGACCATAGGGATTCGGTTCTACACAAAAAGGATACTCACATTGTCAATGTACTTTGGAGTAACCATAAATACGAAGAGGCGGTATGGGAACTAGATGATGAAATGAAGGTGAAATACCCTAACACGCTTAAACATAGTATGTAAAATAAAATTTTGGGGGATAACATTCTTAAAAGGCGAAAAATTTAATGTCCCATAATTTAATATATGGAAATTACCTTATTATAACTATTTAATAGAGTATAATTCAAAAACATCACATATAGAAAACAAAAAACAATATTTTTAACAAAAATGAAGAATTACATAATTTTCATCAACTGAACCAATAATAATTTTAACTATTATACCGAAATAATAAAAATAAATAAAAGATAATATGTATATGAAATTTGTTTTCTTGGTCCACTATAACTAACACACTCACGAATAATGTTGTTGAAATAATACATAATGTTAATAATAAAAAAATAATTTTCCATACAAAATTATATGTAACCTTGGATAAAATAGAATTAAATGATGAATAGAAGAATAAGTATTTACAGGAAGTATTAAACCATTATGATTGTTAGAAATATGACAATTTGAAGAGTAACCTAATAATTGAAAAAATAATGTGACTGTTAGGAATAGTTATCTAGTTTTTGGAATTGTAACATCACCTTTAAAAGTATAACTAAATATTGGGAATCTTATATATTGAAATATGGTATATTAATATCATAGAATAAGTAAAGAAATTTTTTAGAAATGATAAATTAAATGTTGATATTTTCATAAAAAATAAATATTTATTTAAAATTTTATATTTACAAAAATTATTTAATAGAAATTTTATTTTCATAAAATATAATCATCAATTAATATTTTTTTCTTATAATTATCATATATTTTAATGAGGATTTAATAAATTTTTAAAATTGTTATAAAATCAGTTATAATATAAACCACAATATTGTTTGAATAAATGATGTTTTTCAATGAATATTAAATCTCTCATATTTAGAAATTAATTTTAATAAAATTAGTATATTCTTCAAATATAATGTAGAAAAAATTTAATGGTGAATTTTTTTGTTTTTTCCAAAATAGTTAAGAAATTATGAATGGTGAACTACGATAATTTACGATATAAGCTAAATACGTTATTTTTTAGTCATGATAGATTTATGTACTGTTTTACCAAAATAATTAGAAATTATAATTTATTATTTAATTTATTTAGTGATAAGTATCAACACTATTGAAATTATTGATCTGAAATAATAAAGTTTTGAATAAAATAATCAAAAAACACCCCTCTACTCCCCTATAAACAACACCCACCACCTCAACTTATCCTCACACCTTCTAAGCCATGTAGATTTTATAATTTCTATGAAATTCACTTCTCAATCCTCTTCCCCATATCTAAAAGCTTATGATCTGTACAAAATAGGATACCTTTTTTCCTTAATGTTGTTCTCAATGTGACAATATTTAAGAGAAAAAATCATCCATGTTTCTCTTTTAAATTCATTCATTCATCTACCTCATCCTTTAATATGATATCCAATGTTTCATAATAACATGAATAGAATATATGTGTGTGTGTGTGTGTGAATTTTATTTTTTTAAATGGAATATTAATCATAAAAAATAATCTCTTCATCATTTATTATAAAATGGAATATGTTGTCCATTAGGTGTCGATTCACATCTTTCGTGGAAGATGAGTATTCATTTTACATTAACGCTTTCATGGTTGGTTAAAAAACAATTATTATGGTTAAATAATGTTCAAATATGTAAATTATATCTCATTCCATGTTAAATAACTAATATATATATATATATTCATAATATTATATAATAAAAAAAAGAGTTCATGATAATAAAAAACTGTGAAAATAAACATAATGTATATCCTTAACATTCTATATTATATATTATCCTTATAAAAAGAAGGAATAATGATAAGTGGCACCATAAATTACATTGAATGTGTATCTATATCATATTATTCCCCTTCTATATTTTTATTCAATTTCAAAAGAACTCCCTTAATTAAACACAAAGTAACCATTAATAAAATCATGAATCGAACGCTCCGAGAATGACAAAATTGAACATTATAACTCATCAAAATTACCATAAAATAACTTTAAAATTTATAATAAATAAAATATATATATAATGGGTTCTGAATTAATTAATTAATTTGTATAATTTTAATTTCCTAGATATTATATGAATGTGAATAATAGCTTCAGACATAAGGTAAGGGAACTAAAGAAGCTTCTATTTTTCCTTCAGGTCACTCTTTTTCATTCATTACGTTAATGTGTTTATTTATTATTCTTATTTTAATCTTCTGAAATATATTTACATGTACCAAAAAATTTTATTTAGGTCAAATAATCATTATTTAATGGGAAAATAAATATTATAAAATGTTCCATTTTCAACTCCACCTGGTAAAGAAACACAATTAAATAGAAATACTTAATTTCTTACCCCTTTTAAATTATAATCTATTATCTATTATAATCTCCCATTGTTTTTATAATGTAAAAAATCTAATCATGAAAAATATATTAATTCATTTATGTTTCTATATAGAAAAACGAATTCATTTTCTCTCTTTAATGACACATTTATATTTTCCCTTAAACTGCATTAAAGTGACTCATTTATTAACATTATTAAACACTCTTTTTTACAGGATTTAAATTTAGTTAGACATAATTTTTCATGATATATGCCTATATAACTTTATGAATTTCCATGAATGATTTAAATATAGTCTTTCCTAGACATGAATATCATAATACCTATTATTATGTCGTATTACATGATTTAGATACCCATTTCCTTCAATGGGTAACCCATACAATTATTCTTTATGATTGATTATTAATTTGGATTACATATTCATGGGAATTTTGTTATGGGTATTCCCAAAGAGTACTCAAATTAATTGGTTATTTATTAGTCTCATGACAATTCATTTATGGGCTTAAAAAGTAATCCTATTCCATTTTGGGATATTGTTCACCATGTGATATAGTCTTGGAAGTTAGCCTTGACTCATGCATGTGTCATGTTTTATTTGGTTTCTATATTCATAGTTTTACGTGATCAAATGATTCCATGTTTTAATTTTTATTTTCTTATACAACTCTTCATGTTCTGTGCCTTTTATATTATTATTTTATTCCTTCTAACTAATGTGTTATGCTTTATTCCCATGTTTCTTCACATTCTATGATTTTTAGCTGATCCCTTTTTCAATGTAAATCCCATGTTATCCTAAAAACATTTAGCATATCAATGAATTTTAGGATTTCAATATGGATGATTAATATGATTATGTTTTATTATAGTTATATGTTTTAATATTTATGTACCAAATCATTCGAAGACACTAGGCTTTATGATTTATTGTTTTTATTTTGTGGTTAATTAGACTTAAATCATGTAATATTATGTGTAAAAGTATTGGGTTCTTATTTGGCTTCATAGTTGGTATAGAAGTTCATAATAGATAACATTATTGGTTAGGATAATGTTATTAACATTCCCATAAAGTATTTTACCATTGGAATAATTTAAATGGTTATGTAATTTGAAGATTATAATGTTGATCCATCTAAGATTGTTTAGTTATGAATGATTTTATATAGAGGAAACATTGAGGTTTTAGTGGGAAGGATCCTAGAGTATTATATAATTCCAAATCAATATCCTTAGATGGTTAGAATTGGAATAGAATAGTTTGTTGAAGTGATGGGCCAGTTGACCTAGGCTATTAATAGAAGGGGTATCCATTCTATAGAGTAACACAATCTACAATGAAAGAACATGTCTATTATAGATAAATTCAAGAGAAAAACCCTGATATATTTTAGTAAGTCGTATAATACTATATTATCCAAAAGATGTATCAATGCTCTCGAGATGATATTTGATTTCAGTAGATGCTCAGAACATCAAAAGAAAACTCTTTCCATTTATAATTTTTAAGGTTAAGTCGATCAATGGTGGTATTTTTTAAAGAATACCAAAATGAAAATATGATATAAATTCAATGGAAAAAAGAATAATTTAAGGATATTTTCAATGAAAAATATTTTCATGATGTTGTTCGACTCCAGATTGAAAAAACTACTCAAATTCAGGTAGAATGATAATCATTATATGGATGTATATGAATAAAACGTCACAAGACTTATCATGTTTGTGTAGGATTTTATTTACAAAACTGATAGTATAATTAATAGGTTTAATGAGGTTTTAAGCCATGACTATTAAGATATTTGGAAGCATGTTAATTTAAAATTTATGATAAATTTTTTCATTCTTCTGAAAATGTCAAGATAGAGTTTTCTAACTCTTCTGTACCTCATGATGGTGAATATAATAAGTGGTGAGGATGGCATGTGATGGGAAAACATACATGAACGAAATATGGAGGTACGAAATTGAGGATATCATCATTTGGTTTCTGTGGTAAAAATCACCATGGAGAATGACTTATGAAGTTAGGAAAGTGTTATCGATGTTGAATGTTTGGACACGTAAAAGATGAATACAAGGAAAATAATCCTAAAGAATAAAATAATGGGGTAATTGATATCCATCCAACGATGAAATTTTTTATCTGTAATAAGTTGAGTCATTATGATAATGTGAATCCAAAGTTAGTTGAACAAGAAGGAAATCATCATGATTGAAAAAAAGAAAGGTGTATAAAGGTCATTTTATACTACTATAGTTGATGTTTAGAAGTCAAATGAAGTAGTATCAAGTATGTTACATGACTATTCTAATTATTTAAATACCCTATTTGACTCTAGATATTTTCATTCTTTCATTTAATGGAAATTTATTATAAATTAGGAATATCACCTCGATAAATAAGATGGAACTTTTAGTGAAAACTGTGGGTGTAATTATTGATGCAACCAAGGATTATAAAAACATTCTTATTTCTATCAGTTCGATAGTCATTCATGAAAATCATGCTCAACTAAACATAGTTGAGTTTTTTTTCATTATTCGTATAAAATGGATTTTAGTTTATCCTGATAATATATATTTTATTGACAATTAAGTAGTGTTAAATGATTTCAGTCCTTTAATAGCTTACCAATAAGTTGAGAAATTGATTATCGAATATAGTGGAATTTACTAAGATTATATTGTTAAAAATAAAGAAACTTTTAAAATAAGTGATATTCTAGTAGTAAATGTATACATGTAATTTTTTCAAATGAATATTATGAAGTTATTCTTGATTGATCGATTGAGTTTAATTTTGACTTATTACTTAATATTAAGCTTATTTCCAAACCCCATAATCAAATAGCACATGTGTAACATTTCTGACTAAAAAATAGTAGTCATTAAATAATGGTTTCATCTAACATTTAATGTCATGAAGGGGTGTTCATGTTTTTTTAATAAAAATAAAAATGGTCCAGTGAGACATTTCATTGTCTTGAAAAATACAATTGTTAAGAAAGTGTATCCATTCCCAAATATCTAATATTTGTTTGATCAAATTCTTGTCAAAACGTGTTTTTTACAGTTTCAATGATGTTGGGGTACCATCAAGTAAAATTTAAGGAATAAAACATTCCTAATACAATGTTCTATATGATATATTCACTATACATGTTTTTAGTTATTCCATTTCAGTTATATAATGCACATACTACATTTATGGACCTAATGAATAGAATTTTTCAAGAGTTCCTAGATAAGTTTGTGGTTGTGTTTAATGATGATATTTTTTTAAACTATAAATCTCAAGAAGAATATAACAGAAACCTACATGTTGTTTTTAAAACCATTAAAAAAATAAACATTATTGAAAATTTCACAAGATAGAATTTTGGTTGTGAATTTTTTTTCCTTGGACATATCGTTTCATAAGATTGCATAATGTTAACCATTCTAAAATAGAAGCTATTGAAGAATGTAAAAGACTACAAATATTATATATATTTTTAGTTTTATTGTACTATCAGGTTACTAATTGTGGTTTGTTGAAATGGCTTATCATTGTTCTATACTATTATCTATGTTACTTAAAAAAGTTGGTATGTTTATCTGTATAAAATAATGCGATGATAGTCATTTGGGATTTCAAAGAAGACTGGTTAATGATCCAGTTTCAGACCTTCCATCTAGAAATATATAATTCATCATTTATAGTGAGTCTTCATTGAAAGTACTTGGTTTCATCCTAATGAAAAAATTAGGTAATTGGTTATTTTTTGCATCAATTGAAACCTCATGAGTTAAATTACACTATCTGTGATTTGGAAATAGTTGTTGTTTTTTTAACTTTTAAGGAATCATTTATATTGGGTAAGGGGTGAAATACACACTAATAAGAAAAGAATGAAGTATATATTCACTTATAATGAATTGAATATGATACAAATAATATTTCTAGAACTAATAAAACATTATTATTTCATGATTCCTTACCATTCAAGAAAAGAAAAAAAAGTATATGATGCCTTATGTTGATAAAGTAATTCTATATTAACCATGTTACATTTATAATTTCACTATTTGGTTAATGAATTGATTAATCCTTCTTAGATGTTGTGGATTTATTGGAATCATATGTTTTGTTTCAGGATTTAGTGTTGTTGACTTTGTCACAAAGAATTAAGACGACCCCAAAGGAGTATCAATAATTACAGGAAAATGTATAATTCATTAACATGTGTATGTTTCTTGATTTTAATATTGATGAATATAGTTTTTTATGATTTTGAAAAATATTATTCATACCTTGTGATTCCCATTCATGGAAATAATTGTTGATGGAAAATCATAGTTCGTTATTTTTTATTCATTCGGGAAGCACTTTGACATATAGATACCTTTGGAAGTATTAAAAGTGAAGTGAAATGAAAAGAGATATTGTTGAATTCACCATGAAGTGTTTTACTTATCCTCAGATTAAAAAACAACAATTACGAAGGGTCATTATTCCACCATTTCTAATTGAAGAGTGGAAATGGAAGAATATAACAATGGATTTCATACAAGGATTTCCAAAGAATACATAAGATAATAATTTGATTTGGGTAATTTTAGATCAATTAAATAAATCTATATATTTTCCTCATTTCTAAGATATGATGATATTAAATAAAATTTATTGATGGTATCTAAAGTATTTAGTTAGATTACTTAGATTTCTTCTCCCCATTGTAGTAGACTCTGATATGAGGATCACATCTAATTTTTTTAAAGTACATCAGAAGATGTTGGGTACTAAATTAAATTTTATTATCCTTTTAATATATAATATGATAGAAACTATTATCACATAATTCAAACCAGGTATTATATGCTTCATTCTTTTCTGATGGATTACCAGGGAATTTGGGATAAACATCATTCATTGGTCGAGTTTTCATATAATAATATTTTTAATTGCATTATATAGATGGCACCTTTTGAGTAATTATATAGAAAGTGTTGTTGGACACTAGAATTTAGGGATGATACAAGATAAAAGAAGTTAATATGACTCTATTTAGTAGAAGAAATGCCATGTAATGTTAATTTTGATTCAGTAACATATAAGGAAATCTCATAGTAGGAAAAAATGTGGATAACCGAAGCAAATATGTTTATTTATAGGTAAGATATCATGCATCTTTTTATGATTATCCATGGAAAAAGTGTGATGAATTTTTTGTTAATTAATGGTTTCTGATTCAATGTTTCATTAGATCATATGAAATAATGAAGAAAATTGCAATAGTTTCTAATTAATAGTCTTTACCTCCTAGTTTTTCCCAGGTACATAACATGTTTCATGTTTCAAAATTAAAGACTCATGTGCCGGATTCATCTCATGTTTTGAGTTATAAGAGAATATTTCAAATTAGGAAAAATTAGTTCAAGTTCATGACCATAGAGAGAATATGTTGCAGAATAATGTGATTCATCACATTATGGTATTATGAAAAACCATATGGTTGAATATGCCACATGGGAATCTAAAATTGCTATGAGAGAAAGATATCCACACTTTATTAATAAGTGAATAAAATTATAAGGATAAAATTTAAAATGGGGGGTATGTAACTAACTGGTTAATGATAGAGAAAATAATTTTTTATATTTAATATTATGAATTATATAGTCATATTAGTTATAAAAATATCAATAATTTTTTTAATTAAAATGAACTTATTTAAATTAAACCCTTTTTTATAATGTTTTATTTATAATCATAATTTCTATATTTTAGAATTTGAATTTGGTAAAATGAATATAATTTTTGAAATCATCATATAAAATTTACTTTGGGTGAAATTTTTGGATTTTTTGGATAATATTATTTTCTCCTTGAATAGTGAAAAATAATTCTTTTTAGAAAAAAAATATTTTCATTTTCATAAAATTAAGTTGTTTAAGACTCCCAACATTTTTTTATATGTTTTAAAGTGATATATTTATTATTTCATACTATTTAAACAAATTAATTTCATTTTAATAAAATTTCTGTTTGTCTTAAATATAAGGTTGTTTTGTGTTTAAGAAGGGATTTTCCAAAAACAAATTAAAATGAATAATGTTTCTCCTTTTAATTTAATTAAAACAATCTCTATTTGAGAATGTTGTAAATGATATGAATAGGATACATATCAATAAATATTATTTAAGATCCATATAATGATTATTATTTTTAAAATAGTTATTAGATTATCATCTCTTTTGAAAAAAAAATACTCTTTATAAGAAACAGTTGTCCATCCAAGACTGTATGATTAATATTAAATTAAAATTTTCAAATTTTTTAAATTAAATTTGGAAAAATGGAATCTATATTTGGAATAATAATAATTTAGTGTATATAGTAATTTCCATTTAGTTATTAAAAAAATTATTCTTGAAGTAAATTTAATTTAATTTTAGCGATTATGGTAAAAACATGTTTACTAAGTTGTTGAACATTATTATTAACTGGAAAAATGACATAACAAACTTCTCTAAAAACCTTATTATAGGTATATTTTGTTATTATATATTCTATTATCGAGTATGGTGCATTATTGGATCCTTTTTATCGGTAAAAAATTGTTTCATGAAACATTCTTTTGAAAAATACCACGTGTGTCCTCTCCCACACATATAAAAATAAGAATCATATCTTTATTAATCAATATTGATTTTTTTTATTTCATTCCCCACACCCTTAAAAAAATTTATTTAATGATTAATTAAAAAACTTTGTATCATAAATATAATTAGATGTTGTTAAATAATGGTTAAAACCTTAAACCACTCACAAATCCACCAAATTTGTTACAAAATCATCATTCATGTATAAGGTGGACTACCGCCTCGCAGAACAATGTCATTTGTTTTTCAATTACCACATGTCATGTATGGTAATAATGACATAAATACTTTTTATATACAATATTTATTAAATAATTATGGATTTTGAGTCATTTTATTATATAAACCATTTTTTACATATCATATTGTAGGGGATATGATAACGCCACCCGTGTGTACGAGGGACTACTGCCTTGTGAAGTGATGTAAAAAAGTTTTCACTAATGTGTTATATGTAAGGTAATAAGGTTAACTAAAATGAATATATATTATATATATGGAATAATTATGATATTAATTTCATAATTATATTTCTATAAATATATTATACAATTTTATTCTTACCAGTTCCCAAATTGAAAAAGTGATAACATTGTTCGTGAAAGTGTGGACTTTTCATAACCAAATAATAGGAATTTAATATATAATTAATTAATATGGTAATTATGATATAATTATAATTTTTAAGGATAAATGTTACATACCTTCTATTCATAATGATAAATGAGAAATTGAAACGTTACTCATGTAAACGTCGGGCCAACTCTCTCCAAGATTATAATGATTGTTCATTTTTAATAAATATCATGAATTATTTGTTTTTATATAATAATTTATGTCTTAATATAATGATTATTACATGATTATTATTCTTTGTATGTTTAAATAATTACCCTTATTAACCAAATTTGACCTACCAAACATAGTTTTGACTCATAATCCAAATATAGTCCAAACACTCGACTTAAACATAATAGACTTAGAAATTTCATACAAAATGATAGTAGTTGAAATAAATATATCAATAAAATTAAAAAAAATTATCTTGAAATAAAATAATTTACATAATCTTATTATTTTGGAATGTAAATAAATACTTGACTAATAAGACTCAAGGTAAGGGACTCCACCTCAATCTTCTTTCATTGGGTAAATTCTTGACGTTATGCACCATATTATTTTTTAAGGTGGATACACATACCCTTTAAAATTATATGTAAATATTTTATCAAATCTCATTATATTTTTTTAACTTCATTATTTATTGGGGTTTATGATTCGTTTTTTTCTCAGATGATAATGGTATTTTATTTACCCCCCCCCCCCCCTTATGATTTTCAATGAAACCCTATTTCGCTTCCTTGTCCATGTTATTAAAATTTTTATTGAAATTTTTTATATAAAAGTAAAAGATTTATAATGTTTATTTTATATCTCATTTATTTTATTTTAATTTTTTTAAAGGAATCATATTATGTGTTTGAAACTAAATGACGACAATAACATTTCATGCCACTATGATAGTTAATTAATTTCTAGATTTCTTTTCATGTTTACGTATATTATTAAATTAAAACCCCTTTTCATTTTGGGTATTTTTAAATTGAAAATTATTTCTAAAATTAAATTTTTATTTTCTATTTAAAATCGTCTTTTTAAGGATAATAGTATATTAATAATTGAATGTGATTTTTATACGAATTTATAGATTTTTCCAATTTGTGAACATTTTTTATTTCATGTTTTTGTTCTTTGAAATTATAAATAATGGGAGCACTTGGATATCACTGGGTGATCTCGTTTTATATTAAACGATGTTTTCTCTAAAATAGAGCTTCATAGCATTCGGTAATGATTATGTTCAATTTAGAATTATAATAGAAGTAAGTTGTATGGTTATTCCGAATTTTATGGGTTCCATGTGATGATGTTCCAAGGTACATACATGAAGTTTTTATTCATAGTAAGGAGTATTTATATATATAATTTTTCTTCAAATGGTAAAATACATGATTTCTTAAGGAATCATAATTTAATTTAGGGGTAAAATTTTATGTTTTTAGGGATGATTTTTTCTTGTGTTTTAATGTTTTTCTAAAAAGAAGTTTTCCTATATTTTTATATCCCATAATAATTTTATATTATAACACCATAATATTTAAAATTATTTAATAGTTTTTAATGATGATTAAGGGAAATGAAGAAGTCAATATGAAATTTCTGAAGAATTTTCATGAATAGATATCATGATTTATATTAACATTTTATTACTATGGAGAAACTAAATACAATTTGGAAGTCACCACATTATATCTTATGATTTTTTTATATATGAGTAATGTAATATTTCTATAAATCCCTAAACCTGAAATGATCCTCAATGTGAAAGAAATCATATTTCTCATCTTAATCTAAAGATTATTTTCAGTTTAAGGATGGGGACATTTAAGGATTACAAGTGGAAAAACATTGATGTGAAGTTAAAACAAGGGTTTTGTGGAAAAAAATCCCCCCATTGATTAATAGAGAGTTATAAAGAACAAGGACATGAGAACTTTAACTTTATAATATCATAAATATGTGATGGTTTTAAAGGCTATTAATTTAATAGTTATAAAATTAAATAGATTTTTTTCAAAATAATTTTCCCAATGTTAAAGAATTATTTTTTATTCTGGACTAAAAATATATTGAAATATACTTACATGACTTGTGTGATTTCATTCTTTAATCAATTTTCACCACAAACTACTCTTTTATTCTGGATTATGTGTATTTAATGTTATTTTTTCCTTCGTGGATAACTTGAATGAACTTTTAATGTAACACATAATCCTCACAAATTAAATAAAAATACATTTCTGAAATCTTCATACACTAACTATTACCACTGTTGTTATGGGGGGAGAGGAAAATTCCTCAAATAAATTTATCTTTTGAAGAATAAAATCTACCTTGATCTCCAAAATTAAATATTAACAATTAATTTTCAATGTAGATCATTCAATAAATAATTATCCATAACATTCTCCACTAATATTCTGGACTAATATTGAAACCCAACAATTTTAAGTATTTGATCACATAGTCTTATAAGATAAAACATATATTTGTATACAAATAACATCAATTAATATTAATGTTTCATTCACAATGTTTATTACCTAATCATACAATCTCAAAGATATGTTAATCAGTTCTATAAAAAACATAATCATAAAGACACAATAAATTCATATATGATTCCATAAGATAGTTCAACCATAATTTTTCATACAAAATCGCATAATATATTTTTACCTTAATCATATAATGTTCCAAAAATAGTGAATTTCTTCTGAAATTACATTAGTCTTATAATCACCAAATCAATTATAAATCTAATGTTATCTATACAATAAATAATATTTTACGAGTAATAAACCTAGCCTTTTTCTAAAAAAAATAAAGAAAAAAAATTCAAACTAACGACGACATAACAAATTCTATTGGTATCCATTACACCCTTTCATCCCTTCTGTTGTGGGTTCAGCTTCACAACTATTTCGGATGCGGTTAGTTGTCTCTCAGCCAACATGATGTTGTTTTTATAAACCTATATTAATATAATCATCATAACATTACCATAAATGATATATAAATCAAAATATTTATATAATTATATTCAACATTGGAAAAATGATTTAACCACAATTTTTATCTAATACCTTTAATCATTTATCCCTCAAAAATTTATTAACTCATAATTATATCGAAATAAAAGATCATATACAAACTAAAGCTTATCCATAACGTAAAACATATATAAAACAACTGGTCATTTTATATATTTTCATTTTTTATCATTATCATATAAACTCCCGCAGAGATTCATTTATGTTGTATTTGATGCAATAAAAAACTCACGTATCTTTATTTTGTTAATCATAACTAATTATTTATGGTTAATAATAACCACCAGAGAACTCAATATAGTTCCCATTATATGTATGGGATCATTTGGAAAACCACTACATTTTCCTTCATATACATTTTATTTTTGGTTTTGGAAATATCAATTCATTCACTAAAACCAAATAGGGATACTGTTTGTTTATTAATAATACTATAATAACTATCTTATGAGGAGGATAAACACTAATATTACATTAAATTCCATATTATGTTCAATTTATTTAACCAAAATAACTTAAAAAGTAGGGAAAATATTAATCATTATGTTTATAAAGATACATATCATAGACTCAAATAAAATTCTAACCACTAATGTTTTCAAAACCCATCTCGGATGCAAAACTATGAGGGATCAATTTAAGGTAATTCCCTAAAACATTACATATTTTGGTGAATTTTAACTAGAATTGTATTTATTACATTCCCAACATTCTCTTTAGTTTAGTGTTTTAGGGATTTTTTCACAAACCATACATAAAAATATATAAATTATATGGTAACATATAATCGCTATACATTTTCCCCACAATATAATTCTTTTAAAATAAAGCATGACATCGTTTCCTAACCAAACATTATGACTTTTGAAATGAAATATTCATTTATGTTACCCAAACATAAACCCTATGAAATAAATTTTAAACACATTGAATTATACCAAAACTACTAGTAAGGGAAAAAAATAAATGAATGAAACCATAAGTCCTTGAATACATGTTTTTTCCCTTTTCAAAATACAATTTGTTCTCAAAATAAATATTTTTTACCCTTGAAATCACATTCATTATCCAAATACATTCTTAAAAAATTTTATTAATAAAATTTATATCAAAATAAAACTAATGGTTTATTTGAAATTAGAAAAAACTCATAAGAACTTTATGACAAATTTATAATTGTCACTATTGAAATGTTGCATAAACTTTTCTCTAAATATAAGTGAATTATGTCACCAAGGGAAATCATAATATTCATACTTAAATAATAATAGATATATCATATAAAACATTTCGTTTTATTTGGAAATCATTCATGTATCACTATTATAATCACTCTTACAAATGGAGTGACCATAATGATGACTTCCATACCCAATGCATTGGTGGGATATCATAGACCCACCCATTATTTTTTTATCACGGAAACACCTATCAATGGATAATAATGTAACAACCCAAAAAATTTTTATAATTGAATAAACCATTATTATAACAATACCAAAGAACCATAACATGATCATAAAATTGTAAATCAATCATTTTCATCATTATATGCATAAAATATTCTTAAGTAAAATAACATTTTTATTATGAAATCACTTATTAAAAAACTACAAAATTATAACGGAAAAAAATCATTGAAAATAACCTTGTAAACATATAATGGAATATAGAAATAAATTTTTAGTAACGATGGTGGGAAAATATGATCATGCCATAAAAGATTTAAAAAAATCCCTTTTATACTGTTGATATATTATTAAAAAATTAGTTCATTGGGAAGATGACATAAAGATTAATTTCAAAAAATATATTTTTAAAAATAATATACATATTGTAAAAATATTATGATATTAGTAATATAATTTTTTCAACCTATTTTTTAAAATAAGGATATAGGTGTGTTTAAAGGAAAAGAATACACGATGATTTTTAATATAAAGTCATTTACCATGTTTGTTACTCATCATGTACAATACTTACCTTTCTGAATAATAAACATAGGATTAGGATTTAATTTTTTGATAACCATATTCATTTTTATTAATCCTTTTATATAATTTGATACCATGTTATATAAATTTATTAATTATTTATGTTCACAAGATATATGTTTATTATATTT
The DNA here is from genome assembly GCA_963277665.1 of Viscum album. Taxonomy (NCBI): domain Eukaryota; kingdom Viridiplantae; phylum Streptophyta; class Magnoliopsida; order Santalales; family Viscaceae; genus Viscum; species Viscum album. The sequence goes on from OY728144.1 coordinate 339,876,841, forward strand.
GCTATATAATTCAAAAATGACTTCGATATACCGACAATGGTTGAAGAGTTCATTAATCCATCATAACATGAATAATAATCCTGAAATAATAATTATTTTTATACATAAATTATAATTTAAATACATCTACTAAATATGTTTATCAAAAATAAACTACTTTACAGTCATGGAGAGGGTAGATTGTAGGTACGCATGAGTTAAATTTCCAATTTTCAACGATCATTTTAAAAAAAAGGTAACTATAATTTTATCATTAAATAACGATTAATATATAAAATAACTCATATTAATTTCCTTATATATAAATATATATGTATATATATTATTAAAAGGATTTTGTGACGAAATCAAATGACATTACATCGTGGAGGTGGCAGTCCCCATGTACACACAAACGACGATATCATTTTTCAATTAATGGAAAGGTAAAAATATAAATGATATATAATATTTAAAGAATTATAAATATATAATTACTATCATATAAAAACAAACTAATTCGATTATTATAACCAGCAATGCGGTGTGGCGATGGAAAAAAAATTACATCGGTTCGTAAGGTAGCACTTTGTCACAGACTAAAATGATGGTTACGTTTCCCATTTGATTGAATAAAAGAGGATAATGGTTATACCATTAATAGAATAACATAAATGTTTATTGAGGATAATGTTTTATTATATTATAATTCCCGAGTCTTATTTTAAGTTGTTCGAAGAATAAATGTAACAAAAACATTCTGATAAAAATAATACCTCTTATTTGGAAAACCTCCTTTTCTAAGTCCTTATGACCTATAAGATTGACATTAATCACAAAATAATGCCACTATAAAATTTAAAGTGTTTTTTGGATGAAATTTGGGTGGGTATTAGTTGAACCAAATAGATTAAGAGGAATAAAGTAATGATAATAAGATATTACTCTTTATAAAATATTGGAGAGGCATTCTTGGATATTTTCTAAATATTGAATTAATATACATTTTTTTTAAATTAAAAATGAATAAAAATATATTTATAATGAATTTAATATTATTATGGGTTGGAATAATCTCATATAAAAAAACTAGGAAATATTTTCTTTATGTTTTTACCCATATGTTTTTCTTTTTACCCCTCATTAACCCTTATTATATATACCACGACTACTAGGTATTTTACTCATTGAGGGTAATGATAATTAATATACATGGATAAAAAGACAAAAATTGGTCCATGGATGATATTTTTAACCATATCTTGATCACTTTTTATAATTTAATATTATTAAAAAAAGTATATAATTAAATAATATGTTATTTTTTATAAAATATAAATAATACCAACTTATACAACTATTCAATTCATTGACTTTAAGAAAATAAACAAAACATGTAAAAAAAATTAAAAAATTACTCCATTCATAATATGGAAATATCATAAAAACAATTATGGATGACATTTATAATTTCAAATTATATGAATTTTAATTTTATTAATATTGTTTATATGATTTTTCCATTAATTGAATATTGACTACATCTGTGTTGTGTATGAATATAAAGAAATTATACCTCCACTAAAAAATTAAAATAAATTATCTGAATTATGATATATTCTTTATCATTAAATCAATTTTTATTACCACACATTCATTCTTTTTTTCATCATCATAAAAGTTTTATAGTTTTAAAAAACAACAGTAAGGAATTTTTTACTATTCTTGAAATAACATATTTTAAATATCATAATAAAATAAAAAAGAAAAAATGGTAATAAATTTATCCTATATATGATTATTAATGAGATATAAACATCACATTTAATTTAGGCATTTTTATGATCTTTTTATAGTCTTCATCATTTATATTTTTAATATTAATTACCTGATGTACTCATTTCTATGATGAAAAAATTATTAAAATTATTATTCATATTTACTAACATAAAAGAAGTATATTTACTAAATTTGGACACACTGATTCAAAGATTTCAATCCATTATTAAAAATTAAAAATAATGTTTTTAGAACAAAGTCTAAAATTAAACCAAAAAAAGTCAATGAAAAAAAAATTCAGAATAATTCTATTTCTCAATATATTTTTCAATGTATAAAATTTATTTCAAAAACCAAAATTGGATTATTTTAAATAAAAAATATCTATTTAAATTTGAATTCAAATACAAAATATAATTTGAATTTGTAAATACATACTAAAATATACTTTTTAAATAAAAATAGCACCATTCACTATTGGTTGAAAAATAAATCATTTCATAAAATTATTAAACTTTTATCAAAATATGATATTGACATGATGAATTAAAAAATAAAATTTATTTTTTCAAATATATCTTATAAAATTTGAATAAATTATTTATAATATTCACTCATAAAATAGAGAAAATCCATTTTTATTGAAAAAATATTTTTGAAAATTAAAATTATTTTACAAAAAAAATTGTTCTTCTTTAAAAATAATTAATTAATAAATTATGAATGAGTAGGTTTATTATATATATATATATCATAATTTAGTTAACACTATTCCTTACCACCAATTTAATATAAATGTTATAAAAATTACACTTACTAAATAAAAACTATTTATTTATTTATGCTCGTGTTGTGTATCTCATAATCTATCAAAAATATTTTTTAAAAAAAATAGGGTTGTTAAATACTAGTTGATAGAATTTTTGATTGATCAACTTGTTTTCTATAATTAATTTCTTAATGATGAATCTAGCTTAATGGAGTTTCAATTTCTCTTTTTGGTCTTGGGTGGAAGATAGGAGGTGGGAGATCTTGAAAGGAAATTATTATGTATAATGTGTAAACATTATCTGATTAAATTTAAAACATATTTATAAACATAGTTTTAGGGAATAATATTTAATTAATTATACAAAAACCTTTAAATATATATATATTAAACTCGAAAAGAACCACATTCCATGTAATAAAATAATAAAAATATTTTATTTTATGGTATATAATTATGCACAAAATGATATTTATTTATTTAAAAAGATATTAAATAAATATTCATAAAAACGGTCATCCTCCCACTATGAATTTATTCAATTTGGGAATAAAAATTTAAATAATTATTATTCATTCAATATAAATTTATGTTCTATTCAATGTGTGATGAATAAATATTTTTTTAATAATGGTATAACTAGATTAATTAATTAATTATTTAATAAATAATTACTTATTAAGGTTTGACTGAGAAATGATAAAAAAATTAAATTTTTGTGTAATTAGACTTCTAACCTCTCCCTAAATATCAATTTTATATTTTCAATAATTTAATAAATTTTTAAAAACTATTCCTTCTTTCACTGGTGAATAATATTTATTAAATTTTTTAAATATAAAATATATTTAAATAAGATGAATATAAACACCTTTTAGGTTACTCTCTAGGCCTCTTCCTTAGCTACACCAGGGAGGCATACCTAAATTCCAAGATCACTTCTTATAAATGCTTCAAGGCACCCATATAGTAAGAATATCTGATAGAATGGAAAAAATACATATTAATTATCACTTGGTAATATAATCACTTTTTCATTATATCTTACCAAGCATCTTCCACACCGATGAAATTAGTCGATAGTCTTGGTATGACTTTACTTGACTATCTAAAATGAATATTCCAATACACCATAACGATGAAATTTAATTCAATATTTCTATTTAAATTATAGGTCCATGATGTCTACATTTATAAATATGTAGGGAAAAACTTTTTCATTGACATATCATTAACAACATATAATTTTTTACACAGCAAACAAACCTAAGTTTATTAGGATTATATGTCATCATGGTATATGAATATACATAAAAGTGCATGAGTCATGAAACAAATTAATAACAATGTTAAATAAAAATGAGGAGTAAAAAACCTCATGATTGGAATATCAAATAAAACATTACAATGTATATTTTCATTATGTGGGATATCTCTTATTATTTACCATCATGGAGATTACCAGTTGTGAACATCCTGAGTTGAATCCACAAATATTTTTTAGTAATCACCCATAAGAGTCAACATAATATGTTCTTTATCATAGAATCTTAACCAAACATCGAACAAGGATTAGGAATACCATTATTTCAATTTAATGTTCTCGTTATATCGGGGAACTCCAATGTATTTTCAAATAAAATAGTTACTATATGACGTTATTACTTTAATTTCATCTTGAATAATGACCAATGTCTAATAATGTATTTATTTATTATTCAACTCTTTGAATATACAGTAAATTTAAATTATAAATAGTTGTCTCAAGTATAAAAACACGAACATACTCTCACATGGATGAGATATAGTAGTTAACAACCTTTATTCTATTATCTATCAAATCACTCATACGGTAATCATTTTTCTACTGAGAAAATAATTTATCTACAAGGTCCATTATGTTGTCCTCCATAGAAACTCTTATCAATATAACATTAAATATATGATAAAAAATACCCTAATAGATGATATTTATAAATAATATTATTGTCTACATATGTAACTTTGTACCCTTTATAAGAGACACCACAATTTTATTATCAAAATAATGAATGATATGGTGTTTTCTTCCTGTAACAACATAATGATCTTGGATGATGTTGTGAATATAAGGTTTTTCATCCTATAATTCGAAGAATCAATATACTCAAAATATATTGTAGTATTATAAAACATGGATTTTGTTGAGATGTTCCATCTGAATAAACTTTTTTTGAGAGTGTAATATATATTGAATTTGATTTCAAGTTTAATATATCTATTTCAAACTAGATACAACATATACCCAGATAAAAAATAACATATATAATAAATAAATTATGAATATAACCTTAATATGAATTAGATGTTTATGGATAGTCCTTAAATCTATCCAATGGTGGCTATCTGGGTCTACTTGATATCTTCCTAAACCCTTAATGCACAATTGATATCAATCTATTTACAAAGAATATCATACACTAATAAGATAATTTATATCATTTGTGGAATCATTTCCACCCTCTATATTTTCTCATGTGTCTAATAACATATTTCTTAGAAATTTAAATGTTATGTTACAATAGAAACAAACTATTGTTCAATTATTCCATGCTGAATATGTATAGAATGAATTCATTATAAATTCATGGACTTATTTCATGAATCCTCTTTAATATATCCCGTTGGATCTTGATCCATTGAATCTGTGTTAATATCCATAGGTCCTTAATAGATAATCATGCTTATAACTAGAACCTAAATTACTGAAGTTCTGTTTTTATTTTTTTTCTAATAATTAGCACTTAATTTACATTAACTATTATGAGAAATTTAGGGATCCACTAATCCGCTTATATACATAAGGATCAAATTCTTTCTTTATGAACCCAAGTTCCATTATATCTTCATCAAATAGAATGATTCATTATGTGTATAACATATTTAATTCATAATTTAAACTTTGTAACTTATATACCATATTATTATATTTGGAGTCATCAACACTTTTGGTTGTGTCATGTAGAAATCTCCCAAAATGTTCCAACTAATGATAGTTATTTTAAAACCTATATAAAAAATATAATAATCATGACTATATATTGTGGAATGTATAATTTAGATCAATTTTTGCATTCAATTAATTGAAAATTTTGTTCTATAGTATATGCTTTGATGTTGTTTAATCCATTTTGTAGATAATCTACCTTAATATGCAGTTAATTGTCAATTAATGACCATTATGTTTCATGAAGATCTGTTTATAACCAATTGGAATTACATCCACCATCAAATATACAAAACCCATGGCCTGTTTTGAGTATAAGGAATATATTTTAAAATAAATAGCATATTCTCATTTGGTATATTCAGGACCACTTATTGATTCCTTTTACATTGCATGAAAATTATTATTAACTAACAATGAGTAACCATCAGTAGTGACTATAAAATCATGTCATTATAGTTCTATATCATCTTTTATACTTTTAAAAAGTTCATATGTCCCTAAAACATCTTCTTACAAGAGGATTTATATAATTGGTTACAATGTTAACTCTTTTGTATCATGATAATGGATTTCATCAAATTCCAAATTTCACCAACTATACCATTTAGCGATGTGATATATTTTCATATAGGGGTGTATGTTAACAAAAAATTCTTATTTAAATGATTTTATATGTAATTTCCTTTAGTTTTATTAGGATACCCTCTTAAGATACAATAACTTTGTCAAGGTGATTATTTTTTAAAAAATAGTTTTAAAAAATGACTCACAACCCCAAATTCATATAAATCACACCATGTGTTTATTTATATTTGTAAAGAAGATATATAATACAGGATTATACATTAATTGGAACCCAAAATATTATGTTGGGTACTATCTGTATCATGTATCCTCAAAATGGAAATTGAATAATCACATGTATTATCATTGTCTATACCATTTTAAATAGTGTTTTTATCTTTAATTTATATAAATTATTAAAATGTGTTGTGTAAGTAGGATTGATATGTAAAAAAATCCCAAACATCCGAAATTAATCAATAAAATATTGATTATGGTATTCTCTACCATTGTCACAGTGATGATTCTTAATATTATTACCAAGTAGGTTCTCTATATCACTGTTATTTTCCCTAACTCATAAAATAGAATCATATATATACCTCATAATATAGATATACCTTTATCTATTGAAGTCATCGGTCAATTTTATGAAGTAATATTATCCTCTATTTGATTTTACAAGAAATGTTCCACATAAATAGGTTTGAACCAACTCAAGAAGTGTAGTGTCATTTTCACCTTATCCATTAAATATAGATTTTTTTCATTTTTACTTGAACACTATTGTGTCATTAAACAATTAATTTTATTTCAAATGAATATAAATATCCTTCATGGTGTAATGTAGTCAAATCATTTTCATTTACCCTACCTTATACGTGATGTAATGGTAAAGTGTGGTACGAGTCATGTTAACTATCTTCATTATCAATTTCCATTACTTTATTCATATAACAAAATTCATAAGGACCTTCACTTTAATATACATTACCGTAATAGATTATTTCATCATAAAATATCAACAGTTATTTTCATATTTTAAAATAAATCCATTTCTATCTTGTTTGTACACTAAAATATTTTTTAGTATATTAAATTGTTGGAAATAATGTTTGTGATTTTTTTTAAATGATTTTTTAATATGATATATGTATGTCTAGATGAAGAGTAAATTATTGGATAATTTTTATGGATTCACTTTGTGGAATTATATTTTATGACTGAGAAATTATCAATTTTTTAAATTTGAAAAATGGTTGTATTAATCTTTTAAGGAACAAATTAAAACAATATAGGAAGACATAAAGGCCATGTAAATAATTAATTTTATGAAGAATTAAAAGACATAAATGAAGATGATATATAATTATTTTTTTTCATGAAATAATTTTATGGGAATTATTTTTCATTATATTGTTTTTAATCTAGACTGAAGGAGTACATTAAAAAATTGGCCAATCCTTAGGCCAAATAAGGACCTACGACCCACACATGTGGGTCCTAAGGGGACAACCACATAGAATTGGCCGACTTAGCCCACTTTGTGAGGCATATGAGATGATGGGAATGCATATAACCTATCAAGCATGCATGAGTGTTCACAAGGTGTGTGAAGAGCATGCATGGTTGGTTACGATGAAACCCGGAGGGGTGAAAAGGATGTGTATGTTTTTTTGTGTTGTATATATGTGTAGATACAGTACTACATTTGCACATTTTGTCATTAGCATGGGTCTATTAATTAAAATGACCATAAACATACCACAGTAAATATATAGGATATCTAAATAGAGGTTTTATTCACCCATGTTTAAAAAGATATAGATATAATGTATACATTAGATCAAGATTATTTGAGTTATCTGATCACAACAAGATGACATCTTTAATATCAAGCCTCATATAAATTTATCAGTATGCTAGAGTTCATTCTTACCCTCTGATGAATGAAGTCAAGGTCATCATTTTTGTTATGAGGTCATGCATCTAGGGTGATGTAGCCATGAGTCTCTAAGCATGCATTATCAGTCTCTCAAGCATGAGGTAACTCGAAGAAGTATACAAGGTTTTATACAAATAAAGTAGCATTATTTCATTTAGATACAAGATATTTTTATTCATTAATAATGTGGAGAAGTATGATATTCATATCTCTTGAAAATGAGTAGTTCTCACATAATAAAAGTTTCCATATTTTTTTGCATATGTTTTTGAAATCTCAAATGTTTCGTCTAAATTAAAATAGGGTTTGACATAGAAATATTCAAATATATTTGAATGTAGTCTTTACATAGATTAAAAATAGAACATTAGGTGGTGTAACTTAAATATAAAATATGTTCCTTCCAATCGGAGGATGGTTGCAATAGAATGTGAGAGGAGGTCTCCTTTTTCAATGAAAATAGGGTATCAAAAAAATCCTTAGGGTTCATGAAGATGAATCCATAAATATTTTATCCTTAATTTTAAAAAATGACCCCATGGGATTCTTGGAATGAAAACATCACACTCAAGTCTCTATTAAAGAAATTAAGAACCACGAAAACTTTTGGGTTTATGTAATTCTCATACGTGAAGAATCACTTGTTTGTGCAAACATATTGAGACACTATATACTAGTGTGTCCCAACATTGTTTTATAATAATAAGGAATGATAAAACCCATGTACATAAGGACTCATGATTAAAAATTTTCCATGGTCATTTCAAGAAAAATAACATACACTCATATAGTGAGAGATATAGTGAGGTTTAAGGATGTATGTTCTCGATATAATTATGTTCTATGTAGAGATATTGTAAAAAGTGAAAAGTGTTTCATGTATTGTCACATGCATTCATACATGACTATTTAATCTTTTGAGAAGAGAAAAACTGAAAGAGAATAAATAAAAATAAAAGATTAAAACATGAAATGGAAAAATAATATCTTCTAGTATTTAAAAAAGAGATTAACTTGATTTAACATTATGAACAATTGTTTCTTGAAAAAAAAAATATTGAAGAAGTTGTTTTCACCACATGAACACATTTAATGAGGAAGATAACTCGTTAAATAATAAGGAATATTCAAACCAAGAATTTGGTACACTGAGGAAACTTATTATTTATTGTTGATCATATATCAATGTAGAAACATTGATATACTCAATAGGTGTCTATTGAATAAACATGAAGGATATACGATAATATAATTCATTAAAAATAAATGGGGAAGATTAATGATAATCTATTAGTAGATCATTCCTTAAACAAAGGTGAATTATTTTATTTGGTGATGAGAACTGGTGAGGTATTTGGGTTGGATCTAGTAGTAGATGATGTCTCTCAGATGGGGCCAAATAAAATAAATTATTTAATTTGAAGCTAAAATTATTGAATTATTTTGGAGAGATACAGAGGCCCAAGGGGTATCTTCACTTCTATTGGAGAAAAATTAGTATTTACGTTTTGGTTGGGATTAATTTAATAACAATTTTTAAAGTGAATAATATGTAAATGGTAGGAATAACAAGTTTTAACATGGAGTAGACTCTCTACAGATCTCTGTAAATGTCATTTTATTATATCTCCATTATTACAACAATACACAAAGTGATATTGGGAGATAATATTGAGTGGTTCAAGAACCTTATAAACTTCTTGAGGTGGAAAAAAATGAATATGAAATTATAAAAATAATACAATGATCCAACCCTCCCCTCTCAGTGGTCAACCTATCATTTGGTTCTACTAGTGGTATCAATGAAAATTCTCTCTCTAAAGATCGATGAATAATTTTGATATATGGATAATATTAATTATTTCAATAGATGAGGTGTTCCCATATTCTATGGGATAAATAACCATAGTTGGGTGAATCAGATGCTACATTATCTCATATAACTCAGTCTAGTTATGAGGGATGTTGTAATAGTGGCTCTTCCACCAATTTCTTATAAGGTTTCCATAAAATAAGATAATATGATAATTATGGAGTTATATGGAATGAATATAAATATAGTGACCCAACTAATTCTTACATGACTATTACATCATTTTAATGATAAAAAATATAGTAGTTGTCTATTTATGTGTTAAATGGTTTAGTATATTGAAAAAATAAGGATAACACATAACTTGTACATAATAAAACATAAAAATTTATTTAAATCCTCCTTCATTATCCTTATAAATAAAAATGTCTTACTTATAACATGTAGTCACCAAAGGATATACATCAATGAAAGGTAAGAGATAAATGACCTATAAGGGAATGAATAAGGTATATGAATCAATAATTAATGGGTGATAATAATCAATATCATCATATGACAATCATATTATTAACATTAAAAATCATGATGAATTAATTTGATTATGTAATTGAATATAAATTTCATAAAAATGAAACATCAGGTCATTATGGTCAAATAATAAAAAATTTATTGAATGAAGATATCAATATGTTCACATAAAACATATGTTCATAATCATAACACCATTATTATGACAAAATATAGAATCATGTTCATGAATAATAAAAATTATCCTGTGAGATACATCACATTTCTCAATTCATTTAAGGTCTATATAATTCTTGGCCCATACATCACATCCCTATATTGACATAATCTTGCATTCTACATATAACGTATAACAATCATAGTAGTGAAATAACTTCTAGAATGGAATGGGTATCATATGGATTTCATAAACCATCCATCAATGGATAAATTATTAGGTTCCCAAATGAATAATGGAAAACATATTTGACATAAACATAATTATTCTAGAGTGAAGGATAAATAACTCAAGATGGGAAAATATGGTTTTTGGAATGAAAATTATATTTGAAAACTAGTTTTATTTAGATTACTAATCAAGGGGGAACATGTATTTCACAAAAATAAAAGGTATTAATTATGAATTGATATTTAAGGAATATTAATGGAATATACAGCTTAAACATGTCATGAAATAGGAAAAATCCATAGAAAAGTAGTTGGGGTTGAGAATCCCTATACCATAAATCCTACTTTATTTCATTGTTTTCCCAACCCTAGAATAAAATATTTATGTTTATTAAAAAAATTCGCAAATAATTATATTTTATTTTTAACTAATTTTATGAATTATATTTATTTGACAAAATTTCTTGATTTCCTTGGTTAAATGAAGGAAAATTTTATATCATTTTCCATAACAATTTTCTATTTTCTCCGATTTCACAATTTTGTTTAAAGTAATATATTCATTTGCAGACATAATTTTGGAAGAATAAAAAAAATATACATTAATATACAATAAATATTTTATAATAACATTCTATATGGTGGGTAATAAAAATAATAATTGGAAACGTCATCATTAACAGTTAATTTAATGTTAATGGGAATTTTTTCCCAATATGACTAAAAAGAGGTATAAAATATAAATACATGAAATATATAACTTTTAAATTAGGTTTAAATAATTATTATAATTCTAAAATCATGACTAATTTAATATTTTAAAATATTATATAGAAATCAATTTGGAAAATACATAAATGATGAATAAAACGAGAGAATATTTTTTTAAAACCCATTATTTCCTTAGTGTGGATTCTGTGGTATGACATTATAATTCCTTGATAAATGGAGTTGCATTGCTTCAATATGTACTGAAGGATAGAAAAATAATAATGAATTTTTTTTGATAGAACAATGTATTTTGAAATTGTGAGAGGAGTTTTTTTCAAAGGGGGTAGTGTAGTTATTTATACTTAAGTAGAGGGGTAGTTTTAGAATAAAATACTGAATAAAATATGATATTTAAGGTAGAAATTTTAATAATTAACTTTTTAAAATGTTAAAAATATATCAATATAATTGAATTATTTCAGGACTTCAAACCCATTTATAATTCTCATTTACAATGTTTATTAAAATGGAATGTGTAAAAAATGAAAAAACATTATTTTAAGGGGTCACTTTTGACTTTATGTTTTAGAATCTGCGTTCTAGGTTTAGAAATGATGTTTATTAAATATTATTGACTCATTTTTGAAATTAAATATATTTGGGAAAACCCAGATGTTCTATAAATATTTATGACATTATTACATCATTAATGATAAAATTTAAGATACATCGGTTGTGGGAAAACTGTATTATTACTATTCAAAAGAAAATTGAAGTATATGAAATATTTAAAAAAATAATCACCCGTGTAAAATTTCTATGTTATGACTTCAAAAATTGTATTAATTCTATCAAAATTAATTTCTAACATAGGTAGTTTTATTTTTATTATAAAAACAATATTTTTTTAAATACATTAAAATACATTTAATTAGAAATTTTTATATATTTTCATTTAGTTTTTCATTCATGATAATTATTTTTTTGAATTATAATAAATATTTATACTTTAATTACCGATGATATATATTAATTATATGAAACTTTATAATTTTGATTTTAGATTACTATTCCAATGGTCAGATTATTACTCCCAATTTTTATATTACCATTATTGATGATCAAGTTACTATTCCAATGATCACATTACTACTCCAACGGTAACATTTATATCTAGAAATAAAATTTAAAACATTTACTAAACATTAAATGTAATTCCTCTGATGGTTATATATTTTCATTTACTAATATGATGATGGCTTCAATTTCAATTTGTTTCACTTCTATAGTATCAACCCTTGGGGTTATGATTCTAGAATATTCGGGTGATCCATATTTTTTCCTTATTAGTTTTTTAAATTTATATTTTGTGTCTAATAATAATTTTCAATATTTTCATTAGCTTCATGGACATCTAATATGAAATTATTTATTAATGAAATAAATTTTTATCCATTTTTTATGCGATGTATATGGTTAATAACATAAATTACAATATAAAAAATATTTATTTCAACAGAAAAATATCATTTATAAACTCTAGGTTGTTACATACATCACCAATTTAGAAATTTCATCACTGAAGTTTCAACTCATATTCTTTGTTGTTAATAGGTTATAGTGCATCGATTTCATTATTTCCACTAGTTCCCATGTCCCATATGCATACTTATGGTTCCTCCAAATAACTTCTACAAGGTGAATTGTTTTTTTTTTGTAGAAAATTGTCTTTATAGTCTAAGATCAACACTGGATGCTCCTTATAATAGTGGTCATTTTCCAGTTGTACCACATCAAGATTCCTTACATTTGAGGAGACTGGTATTTACTTATAGAGGAGAGATAGGTAAAACACATCATGAACATGACCCATATTCGGTGGAAGTTTAAGATTATAGGTCACGGATCATTTGTGATCAAGGATCTCAAACAATCCAATGTACCTTCAGTTATGCATAACCTTCTTTCCAAATTGCGTAACTCTATTACATGGTGATACTCGAAGAAAGACCTTATCTCTATCATCAAACTCCAATCCCCTTTGATGTTTGTCATCATAGATCTTTTACCATCTCTGATAATCTTTTCTATGTTTTTGGATGGATTAACAATTCTCTATCATATCTATCACAATATCATGCCTATATATATTTTTTCCCAAAATTCATCAGAAAAAGTGTGATTTCAACACCACTTCCCATATAGATCTTTATATGAAGTCATTTGAATACTTTAGTATAGGTAATTGTTATATTAGAACACAAAATATGGGAGATTTTCAACTCATATTCCTTTAAATTTCATTGAGAATCCTCTTGTAATTTCCAAGAGTGTCTGGAGAGTTCATTCAGATTGTCCATTAGTTTGGAGTTGATATGTCATATTTATATTCAATTCAGTATTTATATCTGGTTGAAAGTTTCTTTATAATTTAAAAATAATCCTTGGATCACAATAAAAAACTATCATATTTTTAACGATGTACAACCTCAACACGTCATTGATGTATATCTTGGAAAGTCATTCAAATAATAATTTTTTAAGAATTGCAATGAAGTGGGTAGTATTGTTGAGTTGATACACCGTAGCCTATGTTGTATTGTTTTCATTTGATGACTACAGCAGTTATGTTTCAAAGTTCATAGAGGCATTCTTCTATTTCCATGATAATATAAGATATGGTTTCATCATCCCATTATAATTTTGTAAATCTACTTTAAGTATCTTATAAAATAAGAACCATGAGATATACTCTAAAATATATTATTTTATGATTTTATACAAGAATTTATCATCAAGATCATAGTACATCATGGTACTTAAAATAATGGTAGAGAAATATTAGCTATGTTCCTTATCCAAAACATCATTCTTTATCTTTGATGATAAAGGCACAAAAATACAAGCTCCAAACCAATTCACACCATCATCATCGATATTGATTTTATGATTATTTTTATCTCTCTATTTCTTTTGAAGACTTAGATTATCCCTTTGTGGAACATCGGTCTTTTATTAGATATATGGTTGAGTAATCAGTTGGTCTTGGTAGGATTTATTCATTTAGATTATGATTTCTATATCCATCCATAATATATCCATGATGAAATATATTATTTCTATCATCTTTAGGTATATACTAGAATTTTATTTTCTTATATGATAATAATATACTTTTCATTTCCAAGATAGTAGTGTATAGAGAAATCAAAGACCTTGATTATCACAATCATATCCATTGAAAATTTTTGATCTCATTCTATGTGAATATATAAATTATAATCTTGTGATTAGTATATATGTCACACTTCTCACCATTGAGATAGTTCCACCATATTTTCAATGAAAGGATCATAGCTTTTAAATACATATCATGCATCATGTTGTATTACTCAAGGATAATTTACTATCATAAGGCATGGGTTATTATGTTTTCAATTTCCACAAGCATACACCACAATAAATTCTTCAAAGCATTGTTCTATATCACAATAACTTATTCAGTTATTGTTAGTGTGAGTAGTCGTGTAGTGATTGTCAAATTTTTTGTATTTTCAAAGCCTTCCTCACATTAGTCTTTCAAAAAATATGTTACCCCTTTACATATTAACATAGTTGACGGGCATGAAAATCATGATAATTCCCTAAAAAACATTAGAAAAACCCTAATAAGACAAGAAAAAAAATTACTTATGTTAAAATTATAGGTATGGGTCATTCCTCAATTGATTTTGTCTTTTAAGATCCACTATAATTCCCTCACATGTGATCACATTCCCCAATAATGTGATATTCCACTTACAAAAGACACACTTTCAGAATAAATCGTACATTTTTATCTTCATTAATGTCACAATAATTATCCATAGTTTCTAAACATGTTCAAATTTTATCTTGGACTAAATGAGAATATAATTGGTAAATATTACCAAATATTTTTAGTGGTATTATCTAATGGAAATATTCATCAAATACATGAATATTATAGGGGAGTTATAATGTCATATAGGAATTAATACTAACAAATAGTGTCTATACATTGTATCAAATGTTGTATTATGAATATATTTCCTCTTTAACTTTATTTGTTGATATAAAGGATGATATTCCTACTTTCAGTAGTAATGATATTCATGTATTTGACCAAACAACTCATCAATCCTTTATAGAGGGTACATTTTCATTATAGTCATCTTGTTGACCTCCAGTTAATTGATACACAAACAAATTGATCCATCCTTATTCTTAAGAATTAGCACATGTCCACTGTAAGGTGACAAAAAAGGGAATATGAACCCTTTTTTAAAATTATCTTGAAATCAATTCTTTAAATCTTCATGTTCGATTGGGATCATCCTATAGGGTAATTTCGAGGTAGGATTGGCTCTAGGTATGGCCTCTATTGATAAATCTACCACCTGATATGGGGGAAGTTTGGGTGACTCATCATAAAATACATTAGTATATTTCTTCAAAATGGGTATTTCCTCTAAATTGAAACCTTCCTTATACTAAAAAATATATTGAAGGTTTTCTTCATCACATTGTATCATCACCGACAACATTGAGGAATATTCAAAGGAGATTCATGTTCTTTATTGAATTTTTATAGGATAATTGGATGGTTTAGAATATATTAAATGATTCTTTTACAAATATTTATGCCTATTATATATTATGAGAGACAATTAATTCCCAGTTTACCACCAAATTCCACCAAGGGATGGACTACGATACTCTCTAGTAGAAGCTTCCAACATACACTAACAGAAGAGGAGTCGAACATCTAGGTTTTAATGATCAAACCACTTGGTTTTCTTATATATATATATATATCTACTTTATTGTATGATTAATTCAATTACCCAATTATATAAAACCTTAATGATATAAAGGAATTTTAAAAAATAGAATAAAACATAACATTTGAAATTATTCAGTGAGTAGGTTTTGTACCCTATATGACATTATTTTCATGCTCCACTTCAACAATAGTGGTGGAATAATATTTCCCTTTCTTCTTTCAATTTTCTAGTTGCTGATGCTGATTACCCTCAATGACCCATCTCTTAATGCATTGACTTTCATATTGACCTAATACTTATAGATGAAGTATCAAACCATGTGTGGTTCGTTAGGAGGTGACTTCACTTCTACCAGCCACATCAGTGCAGGCCATGCAGGACAAACCTTCTTATGCTGAGAAGGAAAAAGAAGGAGGGAGTTTCAATAATTCTCAAAACAAGTTTTCGGTGTTGGGAGAAGATAGGGTTTATGCACCCGGTGAAGCTTTTGTGATGGAGGACAGTCCTGGTGGGAAGTATGATAAGGGAGGGGAGGTCTTCCAAGTTGAGGATTCAGCTTCGAAATCCCCTGGTGAGTCTAAAGAAGTGGGGATTGCAAAGGATTATTTTAGATCCTCTTCAAGGAAGGGAAAAAACGCCATTATAGATTCATAAGGCTTTATCAAACATACCCGGAGGTTGTGCACAATGAAATATTATTCCAACCTACCTAGTCCTCCAGTTACTTTTTCGACAAGAAAAGGTAAAACTCCTTAGAAAACATGTAAAGGTAATGGCTTTCCCGTGAGGGCGTCTGTCTCTCAAGCAGTGGTTGGACAGGTTCACCTTAGGGCTGAACCCTCCTAGGCTGTAGAGTGAGGATGTGTGACCTGCTCTGAATCCTAGGAATTAGCGAGAGGTGGATACTCTTTTTGACCATCAGAAATAGATTGCTTCATTGATGAATCACATGGACCTTCTTCTTCACTTAGATGAATAAATGGTGGATCAAGTCTTACATATTAAGGCCCCGCAGGAAGTCATCAACCAAATGTTGGGGAAAATGATTAGAGTAGAAACAACAAAGGGGCAAGGTAAATGGATCGATAGGCAGAACCGCATCTTGATTAGAGGTTTCAACATGGGGAAGATTAACTTGGAGGAATATATGTAGTCTTGAGACATCTTGGCGGAACATTATCAAGACATCTTGAGGGTCGATCCTGGCACTCAGGTAAGCTCTATACCCTAGATAATATTTATGGAGTTTGATTCTAATCAGATCTAATTGTTCTTCAAAAAAATTTCATATCTTTTGGGGCTTAATATGTACTGCTGCAATGGTTCTCACTTCCCTTTAAAAGTGTTTCGAAATAAAAAAAATGATATTGAGGTAGGTACCTATATATATACATTTCCTAAGGGTTTCTAGTAATGTTCTTTATTCCCAATTCCCAAATTAACTAAACCACAACAATGATACCAACTAAAATGACCCTACTTTTTCTTACAAGACTATTACATAATTTTAATAATAAAAAATACAATTTTTTTGAATTCATGGAGTTAATGTTTTATAATATTTTAAAAATAAGGATCTTGGATCATGTATACATACTAAAACATAAAAATTTACTTATTGAATTCTACTTTTTCCTTCTAAATAATAATGTTATACTTAGTTTATGTATTCACCTAAGGATGTACATCAACGAAAGGGGTGTTCTCAAATCATAGTAAGGGAATTAATAGGGGACATGAATCAACAATACATGGGTGAGCATAGTGAACGTCATTATATCATAACCATATGATTTTCATAAACATGAAAAGTGGATCATTTGATAAAGCCATTGAAAGTGGAAATTTATAAAAATGAAACACTATATTATATTTTTCAAATACAACAAGTTATTTTGAATAAAGCTAGCATCATATTAATGCATAACATATGCGTATAATCACAACATCATCATTATGAACAATTCTAGAATAATAGTCACACATAATAAAACATATCTCATAAGATACATTATGATACCCAATGCATTTGAGGTATATAAACTTCAACTCCCACCATTCACATCATAATTTAAAAATAATCAAGCATGCCATACAGAACATATAACAATCATTGACACAAAATAACCCTTGAAAATGGGTGTGTTTTATAGTGATTTCATAATGAATAATTTCATGTCGAATCTTTGTGGGTTCTGAAATTAATAAAGGAAAAAATATTTGGAATAAACATCATCATTCATTATTTAAATAAAAAACTCAAGATGAAAAAATGTGTTTTGTAATGAAAATCTAGTTTGGAAAATAATTTCATTTTATTATAAATCAATGTAAAAAATGTATATCCTTAAAAAAAAGGTAATAATATTGAATTGGTTTCGTGGAATATAATAGGAATAATCATACTGAAAATTTCATAAAATAGGGGCAACCCAAAGAAAAAATGTTGGGTTCAAGAATCTCTTTACCTTAAGTCTCACATTATTTTTTAGCTCTTCTTCATCTTGAAAAATAAAGATAGGGTTATTCAAACATTGATCTAGAAGTGAATTATTATCATTTTAAAAAAATAATAAATTGTAGTAATTTTATTATATTTCTTTATCTCTAAGGTTAATGGGAAGAAATTTTGATAACATCATTCCCTTAAAAATTTCATGTTTTTCTTTGATTTCACAATTTTTTATAATGATATTTAAAAATTAAATGAATTAATTTCAGAACCATAAAATATACAATTATAAATTTATATATCATAAATAATTTTTAATTTACATCCATATTTTTATTGATAAAAAATATTTAGCAACGTCCTTTTTGGTGGTTAATAGACAGTTAATGGACACATTGTCCAAATTTTATGAAAAGTATAGATAAAATACAAATAAATCAAAAATATAATATTAAAATTGGTTAATATCATTAATATAATGTTTAAATTATTCCTAATTAAATCTTAGATGATTTTATTTTTAAATAATATGGGAAAAGTGGGATAAGAAGAAGAAGAAAACATGAGAAAGTTTAAAAACATACTCTTTCCTTAGTGTAGATTCTCTTATACGTCAAAATATGTCCTTGTTGAATGGATTTGGTTTTCAAAAAAAAACCTTATGGGTTTTAAAGGATTAATATAGATTATTTGGGCAAATAATTATCTTTTTTATTTGTAAGAGGAGTGGTTTTACAAGGGGAGGGAGAGTGGTTATTTATACTTAAGGAGAAGGGAATTTTTAGTATATAATATTAAATGAAATATGATAAAATTGTTAACTTTTTAATTGTGAATTTTTTAAAATATAAATCATTAAAAATTATAATAGAATTGGTTTAAGAAATTAAACCCATTTATAATTATTATTAACATATTTTATTAAAATGGAGAGTGGAAAAATTTAACAAATGTAATTTTAATGGATCACTTTTGACATTAGGTTTTTAAAAAGGGTTTTTTGGTTTGGAAATTAATTTTATTTTATAATAGTGAATAAATTATTAATTAAAATACATTTTTCACATATCTCAAATTATATAATTTTATAGTTCATTATGATATCATTAATGATTTAACATATGATACATCGGTTATTTGAGAAACACTACTTTTATTATTCATCTTAAAATTAATGTATTTCAAAAAAAATCAAAAATATCACCCTTGGAAACTTTTGAATTAAAAATTTCAAAAATTATATTCATTTTATCAAAATATATTTCAAACATAGATAGTTATTTATTTTAATATAAAAATTATGATTTTTATAAAATAATTTAAAATATAGTTTATTAAAAATGTACCTAAATTTCATTTGAGTTTTTTAATCATGATTTTAATTTTATAGAATTATAATATTTATATTTACATATATTACTCATGATAAAAATGATTTTAATCACATAATATTATTTTGAGGTTAAATTATTATTTCGAAGGTCATGTTAATATTCATAATATCAAAATTATTATTCCAAATTGATAGGGTACAATTCCAAGAGGCACGTTACTATTCCAATAGTAAAATTACCTCACATATTTACCTGACGAATCTGAAATTTTCAAATATGTTATACTATAATTAAATTTTTTAAAACCCACTATAGTATTATTTTATGGGAAATGGTCTCATTTTTTGGTTATTGTGGTATTTTCAGCTTAATTGAAAAAATGAAATAGTTTTTGTATTTAACTATTTATTTTTTATTTTTTATTTAGGCCATAACAATTTTTATACTAAATAAAATTTTGAATTTCCTTTTTCTTTCGTTGATAAATTTTTTTCTTTATTTAATCTTTTTGGACCAAAAGTTCAATACCTAAATTGGAGTCCCAAAACTAGTTCACAATTTGGGCCTCAAAAACTATTCACATGTCTGGAATGTTTAAAAGATGAGATTATATATCAACTTAATCAGGACCAATGAACCTAAAAATAAACATAGAGATGGAAATTAAATTAAGGAATAAATTTCATGAAAACTTCTACATGTGAATTGGCATTATTCATTGTCATTATGGTGTGGGAAGTTTTAATAATGGAATATGAAGATCCATGTGGACAAAACTAAATTATTAGTTTAAATCTGCCATAAATTTGACATATGGATCCCAATAGAGTTGAAACATTGATGTTGAATGTAGATAACTCAAAGAAAAAAATTTGGGAATTAAATTTCCAATTCATCTATTATATTGTGTTGTCATGATTAAACATGAGTTTATCATATTTTAGAGCCAAAACATTCACCCTCTTTCCCTATAAAATAGTGTCCCTTATCATTTTCAATGGGATGGAAGCGTGGGGGTAGCCTTAGATTTCTATTTCAATATCTTTATAGTATTTTACATTCTATAATAGTTGTTTAATTTTAATATATTCTTTTATCCCTCTTATTCATTCATCACCTTCTTCCTTTTTTTGTTATATTATGTGTTGAGACACCATTTTTCCCTTCTCAAATCCAAAAAAATAGAGACACAACCTTGGTTCTTGTTCGACATAGGGAATTATGGTTTGAATTATTTTATTTTGATTTCATTTTAAATCTCTTTATTCGATTCTATGAATATACCTGGTGGTCAAATCAATTATATTGAGTGGTCGCCCCATTTTCTATAACACTATGTTCTTCTTCCCATTTATCATCTTTCATACCTTCTCTATTTTTGTTCAACCAATTATGTATCATGGAATGAGTAGTGATAGTAGCTAAAATGGTCAACAATCTGACTTAAGGAGGCTAATTACCTCGTATGTAGAGGAATCGGTATCGGGTGATGACATTTCAAACGAAAAGGTGACATGTGTCAGTTATTGATCACCTCATTGAGTTGAATATTGAGAACCTTTTTGAACAATGATTCAAATCACCATGAACTCCCAAGAATAATTCCTTTCATTTATTCTTATAACTTCATTGTATTATGCATTTCATTTATATATATAATATTTATATTTCATGATCTTTTAAATCCACCAATTTATATTATGATTATATTTTAATATTTCATAGTTTGTAATAGTGAAAATGGAATGATAGTGTGTTCTAAGTGTCCTTCATATGATTGATCATAGGGTGTTCCAATGTATAAACTTATTATTAATATAATTAATTAATTTAATATTTATTTATGATAAACCTTTAGAAACAATTTGGTGGTGTTTATGGGGAGTCTAAGAACTTGCACACGCTATTTTTCAAAATTTTAAAATTAAAAATAAACATAAAACTAAAAAAACAGTGCATCATTGAATATAATTATTTTTTGGCTGATATGAATTTATTTATTGATTTTTCAAATAATTTTCCTCATGATTATTTTTGTAGAAGGGGTGAGTTTTTGAATAATCATGGTGAAGAGATCCATATAATAATGGATGAGTTGAACAATAAATTCTACCACTATTCTCCCTTCATCCAATAATCCAAAGTTCAACAGATAGAATAACAAAAAAATGAGGTAAAGAAGATGAGGTTAGGGTTGTTTCACATACATTTTAATTTTAGGAACCCATGGGATTCAGGAAGGTGAAACTTGAAGATCTTAACATCTATCCATGGATATTTCGTAATGATGTTCTTGAATATTCAAGGACAGTTGATACAACTTTAGGAGTTCAACATAATAATTAAGATCACTAGTTAGATTTCTTTTAAGGAAAAAAGGTATGTGATCCTCCTATATGTTTCAAAAATGAATCAGTACCTCTCTATCTCTATCTTTATTTTGTTGAATATGAATAAGTCATTGAAGAAAATAAATTCTCTATGGACATGCCAGAAGAGATCTTGTTTCAATATGACCTACTAGAAGGTGAATATTTTAATATTGATTCATTGTGGTCTAATCATTTCTAGGTTGAACTATTTTCTAACTTCCCTTTTCATGAATTTATTTTAAATAGTATCACATGAGAAATCTTGGGATGTTGAATTTGAAGAGGCCACAAAAGTTGTGACAGGAAATAAAGAGGGTGAAGGTCCCAGGTGGAGCGGAAGCTCGTGGGTGGATGTGCCCACTTGGCTTTTTTTCATTAGCAAAGATCAATATCAGAACAATACGATGATAAATTCTAGACTCCATGGATCGAATCACAGAAATAGACAAAGAAGAATAATAGTCCTGGAACCACAAAATGAGGATCGTCAGAGGTTGATTATAATTAATTTAATTTATTGACAATAAGTATATTTTAGGGAGTTATTTATTCATTGATATTTCTAATCACATTCTTATGTGATTTTTCGTTGTGCCATAGAAGCCATTTGTAGACATCCTCTAGCGGTGATCCACACTTGAACCCTGTATCTTTGGACGTCGCCAAAGGAATATCCAGGTGCTATCGTGGAGAGGCCTTTTCTTGTGTTGTCCGCCTTAGATCTCCTTGATCCGATGGAGGATGATCTCTCTTTAGTCTTGAGAGAATTCATAGAGGAAGGAATTATTTCGGCCTTGAGAGAATTCTCCAGATTTGTTGTGCACAATGATTAGGGAAAAGTGTTGGGGTTGTGAGGATATTTATAATTGGTTTTGAGGTTATAGAGTTATGACAATAAATAAATGTGTTACATGTTTTATTTATTTCATTAACTCTAATTGAAATCCCCCATGTCGAATCATTAATTCCTTGACATTCACCCATGATGATTATAATAAATATCATTTAATAAAATAATATTATTTCCTCAAAATCCTGAATGGAAAAATACACGGTAGATAATTAATACACGGTGTGTACTTATTTTCATTTCCTTTCCAAAATGAAAAATACACGGCGTGTACATTCAATGTACACTTCGTGTATATCTTGTTATCATTTTATTCTTCCTCCAACATTAAAACGATTTAGGCTTCCCTGAATAACTATTAAACCACATGCGGGAATAATCTTTATTCTACTTTAGATACTTGGATACAATTATTGTGTTACCCTCTAGGCCTCTTTCTCGTTAGCATTTGGTGGGCTTGCCTAAAGTCCAAGATTACTATCTAGAAAATGGTCAAGGCACCCAAGAGAAATAATTTGACGCCGCATTGACGTGTCACCTCATATGAATGCTTACTGTGTAATTTAATCCCTTTGTCTCAATATCTCATCAAGCAGGTTACATGGTAGTTTCATAAACCTGTATGCTTGATCCGTCATTATTTGAATTCTAGAAACAAACTCGTCGTAACACCATTGCAATGGAATTTGGGTGACAGTACTATTTCAATCAAAGGGCCCGAGATATCTACTTCCATAAATATAGAAAGGACAAATTCTTCCTCGACTTATCCATCAACAACATGTCATTCATGACGCACCCAACATACCCTACATCCCACCAACTGTCTTCGTGATAGTTTTCATTAGAAAATATAAGTGTGTGATTCATGACATGAGTTAATGATAATATTCTAGTCTAAGAACTATTACAAACGCTCGTAGATAGCAATGTCTGATTACACCAAGACATGAGTAATTACAACTGGCAGGTTTGTTCTCAATATCTCCGATCATAGAGATTACCAAGTGTGAACTCCATGAGAGAGAGTCTCATCTTCTTACGAGTACTCATACATCACAGTCTGTATACTATGTGTCCTATCATAG
Source organism: Viscum album (assembly GCA_963277665.1). Taxonomy (NCBI): domain Eukaryota; kingdom Viridiplantae; phylum Streptophyta; class Magnoliopsida; order Santalales; family Viscaceae; genus Viscum; species Viscum album. Next base: position 339,901,209 of record OY728144.1, read on the forward strand.
TATGTCATCCAACCGTAGAACTTTATTTAATAATATTGTTATATCATTTCAAGGTTCTCATCATAGCAGGGATCATCCATGACCATATTAATACAAAAAATATTCCAGGACATTATTATATTATGGTCATACAGAATAATGAACAATATATAATAAGTGTACATTCATGTAATCAAAGTATAAACAATTAGTTTTGAGGACACGAACTCTAAAAAAACTCCCACTTGGTCTAGAAAACATGTCTTATACATGTTGTGTTAGATTAATCTACATGCCATGTACTCCAAAATTTCTGAAGTACAGAAAACACGCCAAATCCCCCGGCATGTACTTTGGATAAAGGGTGAAAACAATTATACGCTAGGTAATGTAACCTACAAGCCATGTACATTCCAGAAATAGAATTTCCCCAGGTTTCCTCCAAAGTACAAAGAACCGTACGAGGAATATGGATGAGAAGAATCTCAAGGAAATTCATAAAGGAATTTAAGATAATGAATTGATTAATTATAAGATCATAATTAGTTGAATTCAAGCGTGACTTATATTGAATAAAAGAACTATTAAAATAATTTGAATACTAAATATGTGTAAATGTCATTTCATGCTATGGATGATCATGATCTAGACCAAAGACCATTTTTGTGTGTGTGTATTCATTTAAATTTATTTAATTTAAATTATTTTGCCTGTGAGCTTTCTTCCAATAAAATGTAGAACATTCGTTCCCATGGTTTCTTTAATGTAAACCCCATGTAATGGAGGATCTCCCATGCCAGAGGAGATGGTTCAAAATCCAAAGCTGAGAAGAAACCAACCCAAGAAGATACAAAGGTGGATATGTGGGGGCTGCAAAACACGAACCATCGGGTTCAAGGTGTTTTTTCCTAGATCAGGGTTTGCTTATCAAAACTGATAGATAATCTAACCAATAGAATCTCATGATCATTCCATCTTATTTTATTTCTATCTGATTTAAGGGTTTATTTATTATGTATGTGTTGTCACGATCACATAGTTAATGAAATAAAAAAGCATTAAATGACGGAATAAATAAAAACTGGACTATGTGTAAACATTATCAGAACATGGTTAATCACTAAAGTAAGAATCACTTAATATTAACAATCATGTGATAATTTGAAACAATGAATACAGGATTAAAATCCCTCAAATACCATATTAAGTTAGAACATTCCTTCTGTTACTTGATTAAGGGAAAGACTCAATAAAACTATGTGATTGACCAACCCTTGTTGGGACACTTACTTTTATAAAGGAAGCTCTTATGAATGTCTCGGGTAGACTTAAACATTTTACATAAAGAAGAGTATCCCTTGCTAGACATGTTGTAAAATGCAGGAAAGTGTTGAGGAAATCCAATTCAGGATTTCAGGATTGGGGAGTCCTCTCAACATATCAAGGAATTGTAAGATCACAGTTGTAAAAGACCTACCTACCAAAATACCTTCAAATAGCTTGACCAACCCTTGTTGGGGTTATGCGAAGGGGAATATGGATCCTTTCCACTACAATGTTTTGGAAACTAGAAATTATGAGTTCAATGGTGATGGCCATTGGGACATCATAAAACAGGGTGAGACTTAATAAAATTTATTATTTCCCATAAAATGTAAGCAAGAATGTACTGATAAATATAATCCTTTAATTTCTAGAATCAATATGAAAAACTCATTAACCACATTTTATCTATGTTCAATTCTGGATAAAGACAATATCCTCACTGGTAGTAACTTTCAGGAAGGGTTTAGGCACCTTTGAGTTATCCTACACCTTGAACAAAAGTTTTATATGCTGGAGTTCTCACTTCTTGATTCGCCTGCCTGAGGGGTGAGTGATGAATATTTCCTAGTCTATGATCAACATTTCAGTGATGCACTTGACGTTCAATGTTTGATGTTTTCATCAATTTCTAGTGAGCTCATGAAGTCTCCTGAATACATGGATTCCTATAGCAATCTCAAGCACCTCCATGGTCTATACAAGGAGGGAGGAAGACAAGAAAGGTTTGATATCTCCAATGCTCTATTTCAGAGCAATCTTGGAGAGGGTTCCCCAGTTGGGCCTCATGTAATCAAGCTCATTGGCTATATTGAGAACTAAGAGGTTCTAGGGTTTAAAATATCTGAAAAAATGGGTACCGATCTAATTCTTGCATCACTCTCTCGGAGCTTCTCCAACTTTGTAGTAAATTCCAATATGAACAACATTGAGAAGTCTCTATCTGATCATTTTATCCTTATTTTCCTTGTGGACAATGATATGAAGCATAAAAATCATCTTTTATTTATGGTGAATAAAAGTAAAGGGAAGGCGAAGAGATTTAAGACCAATTCTTCTTCAAGGCCTTTCATGATATGGAATATCAAAGGGGAGGCAAGGAACATGTGGCTGTTTATTTTGCATGTGGCAAGAAGGGTCATTGGAAGAAAAACTGCACCTTGCCAAGGAATAAAGGGGAAGCTTCAGGTGCATTTGATATCAAATGCAATCTGTCTATTTCTAATAATTGTGTATTAGATACTACTTAGGGTGCTAGAATCTATATCCTAATATAGGAACCAAGTATATTTAGAAAGAATGACTGAGGTGAGGTGGATTTGTGAGTAGCCAATGGATCCATACTCATTGTTGTAGCTGTTAGAGACTAACACCTCACATTGCCTACTGGGACAGTCTTGGTATTAAAAGGATTTTATTATTTACCCTCTATAAACAAAAACATTATTTCAGTATCAAAAAATTGGAAATTAATGTTGCTATTTTTATAAAGATGGAATTTCCCTTGGTCGGGCACAATTATATAACGGCCATTGTGTGTTAGACTAGACAAACCAAGTAATGGAAATCATTGACAAAGTTAATTCACATGACTCATAACACACCCAACTTTGGCATCACCAGCTAGGTCATGTCAATGAGAAACATTTTACAAAATTACATCAAGATGGGTATTTAGATTCTTTCAAACTAAAACCACTTGGTGTTTGTCATGCGTGTCTACAAGGCCAAATGACCAAAGCCACATTTAGTGGGAAAGGTGAAAGGGCTAAAGAACTTCTAGAATTAGTTCACACTGATGTGTGTGGACCATTTCCAGTTGAATCAAGGAGTGGGTTCTTATACTTCATAACTTCTACTGATGGTTTTAGTAGATATGGATATTTTTACTTAATGAGGTATAAGTCAGATTATTTTGATTGGTTCAAAGAATAAAAGAATGATGTTGTGAACCATCTTAGTAAGAAGATTAAGAACCTCTGGTCAGACAAAGGAGGATAATATCTTAATTAGGACTTCATTGATTTCTTACAAGAGTTTGGGATTCTATCTCAACCCACTCATCCTTACATGCCTCAGTGGAATGGTTTATATGAAAGGAGGAACCGCACCCTGTTGGACATCGTGAGATCAATGATGGGTCATGTGATTATTCCATTATCCTTTTGGGGATATGCATTACAAATAGTAGCACATATACTAAACCAAGTACCAACTAAATCTATAAATGGTATTTCATAAGAGTTGTGGAGTGGATGAAAATCAATGTTATCAAATTTACATGTGTGGGGTAGCGAAGCATTTGTTAATTCCTCTTTAGCTAACAAACTTGAACCCAGAGGCACAAAGTGTTCCTTTATAGGATATCCTAAGGAAACAAGGGGATATAACCTATACAACCCCTCAAATAAAACGTTTACAGTGGCAAGACACGCTATATTCCTTAAGAGGGAGAACATCTCCAAAATAGATAGTGGGAGCGAGATAGACTTTGATGAAGTCGAGGCTCAAGATATACATCAGTTGGTACAAGAATAGATTCCACAAAGCCCCATGGAAGAACAATCTGTTCCAGAGACACCAGAACTACGTAGGAGTACGAGAGAGGTGAAAGAACCTGAACGATATGGTTTTCTTGTCACCGAGGATTGTGACTCATTATTAGTTGACAATGATGATCCTCTCACCTACAAGGAAGTAGTTGAAGGCACAAACATTTCCATGTGGAAAAAATCCATGATTTCTAAATTGGATTCCATGTATCAAAACCAAGTCTAGACTTTGGTAGATCCTCCAGTTAATGTAAATACTATTGGAAATAAATGGGTATTCCAGAAGAAACTGGACATAGAGGGACTATTCAGCACCTATAAGGCACAACTCGTTGCAAAAGGCTTTAGATGGCATCAAGGAATTGACTATAATGAAACCATTTCAATAGTTTCAATGCTGGAATCCATGAGAATATTATTGGTCATTACCGCTTACCATGACAATGAAATTTGGAAAATGGATATCAAAATAGCATTCCTTAACAGGAACCTCCAGGATGATGTATACATGACACAACCTGAAGGGTTTGTGACTCCAAAGGATTCCAACAAGGTATGAAAGTTGTAGAAATACATTTATGGATTAAATCATGCATCAAGGTCATGGAACATTTGTTTTGATGAATCCCTAACAGAATTTGGATTTGTTAAGAAGGAATGTGAGCCTTGTTTCTACAAAAGGTTTAGTGGAAGTGCAGTCGTTTTCTTAATAGTATATGTTGATGACATATTACTAATTTGAAATGAATTACATGTCTTACAGTTAGTTATGGAATGGTTGGATAAATTATTCTATATGAAAGACTTGGGTGAGGCAGTATATATTCTTGGGATCAAGATCTATCAAGATAGATCAAAGAGAATGTTTTCCCTAAGTAAAAGTATATACATTGACAAGATACTCAAGATATATAGTATGGAACAGTCCAAGAGGGGATTATTGTTAGTGTCACGTGACATTCATATTTCCAAGAAAATGTTTCCTCAGACACATGAGGAAAGAAAGCAAATGACAAGGATCCCTTACCCATCCGCGATTGGGTCAGTCATGTATGATATTCTTTGTACAAGGATAGATGTTGTTTACACATTAAGTGTGGTAGGTAGATATCAAGATGATCTATGAGACTGCCATTGGATGGTATTCAAGACTATCCTTAAGTATCTTTGGCATACTAAGGATATGTTCCTAGTTTATAGAGGATATGAGGAACTAGTCATCATAGGACTTGTAGATTCTAGTTTCCAGACTGATCAAGATGACATAAAGTCACAGACTAGATACATCTTTAGTCAGAATGGAGGTGCAGTGAGCTGGAAGATCTCGAAGAAAGGTGTGGTCATAGATTCTATAGAAGAGTCTAAGTATGTCGGAGCTTCTGAGGCAGCTAAATAAGAAGTATGTATGGCAAGCTTTGTCCAAGAGTTGGATGTAGTACCTAGAGGTAAACATCATATCACACTCTATTGTGATATTACCAAAGTGGTGGCACTTGAAAAATATCCAAGGTCACATCAGCAGACAAAGCACATACTTTGGAAGTATAATCTCTTAAGGTATTTCTCTCAGAGAGGTGAAGTTTCAGTGAGCAGTATTTCCATGAAATAAAACATTGTGGGCCCTTGACTAAAGCCTTGACTCAGCAGAAACACGATCATCATGTGAGGTCTTGCGGACTAAAATTCATAGGCGGTTAGCTCTAGTCAAAGTGGGTGTTTTTTAGAGATGGTGCCCTGAGAACCAACTGTTTATACTTTGATTAAATGAATGTACACTTATTATAAATAGTTGGTTCTTAGGACACCAACTCTAACAGAGGGAACATTATTCCTCTTTCCATTTTCATTATCTTTGTACCATATTAAAATGAGGGAGGAGTTGATGCACTCTATCTATGGGTCACTCCTTGAACTGTTTTATATGAAAAACACTAGGAGAATGATTTTATTGAGTTTTTTGAGAGATAAACCCATCCACCTTTAGATTTTTGTTTAGCCACTACAACTGTCGGACTAGGGGAAGTAAAATTACCAATCTCATGCTTAGGGGTCAAAAGAAGAAGAATCCCTTTTACTTCCCTTTTCTATTTCAAAATATTTATTTTTATCTTTTTTTCATTTATTTAATTTATGTTTAATTTGGTAACAGTTAACATCATAACTAATATTTGTCACATCAAAAATAAATCATGTTATGTCATTCCTTTTATTTATTTATTTTTTGATACCCAATTAAAATTCTACATGAATATCTTTATCTAAATTAAACTAAAAAGAGGGTAGTAAATATGATAAATTTGTGGGGATTCCATTCTATTATTAGAATTTTTTTATTCAATTTTGTTTTTAGTTTTTCTTTTTCTGAATTTTTCATTTTTTTCTTCTCATTTTTTTGTTTTTAAGGATTCTTGATTTGATTTAAATACTTGGGAAGTATAAAACCATCTTGGTACTTTTGGTTCAATTCTTTATTTTAATGTTTTAGTATTTAAATGATTTTTAACTATATTTAATTTAAATATTTCTGATATTTTCATTTGACTAATTTTGATTTATTGAGAAAATCATGTGCACAAGTACTATTCAAATTGAATATCTCTCTCAAAAAAAGAGGTTTCTAAACCAGTTTGACATTGTCATAATTTTTTTTATCGAGAGTATTAAGACATTTTTTATTCATAAAATTATTTTTTTCCTATTTTTAAAAGTTGTTAGAGGTCATGTAATGTGTTGAGTATGATTGAGGCACCACATTGAAAGCCTAATTTTCATTTAACTCTCATTTTGGAATACCTGTGAATCTAACCATTAATAATCACTTATAAGATATGAAATGACTCTTAGGAAACCAAATCATAACCCATTAATCATATTCCTACCCTATATAGTATTAAAAAGAATAATTATGGTTGAACTCAACAATTCTAGAGGGAGAATATAAGTTTCATATCACTTTCTTAAAGAATCTGTTTGAGTTTAAAAGGAAATGGTGTTGTTATTTTTTATTGATGGTTTGGTAGATGAAATTATTTGATGTAATAATGGATGTGTGGCCTAAATATAATTACATTAGTTGGAGTGGAGTTCGCTAATTTTTGAAGATCAAAATATGCCTCTCTTTTTCTTCAAAAATTAGATGTTGAAAATAAATTCCAGATCTAAATTCAAGCTGAAATAATGATACAAATGGGGAAAAGAAGGAAGAAATGTATCATTGAAAATGAAATGACCAGTTTCAACATCCCTAATAAAGTAATAGGTGATTGGGGTGATTCATTTATGATTTTATTTAGGAGTACACCATTCTTGGTAAAAAAGTGTTTCCATCCATTTACTTCACTTTAGAGCCTAACCCTCCTCATTCTCCATGTGATGTTTTTACAATTTAAATCAACCAACCCTCAACCTCAGAAAAACTCATGAAAATACCTCGTTATTGATACATTTTGTAATATGTTATGTTGATATATTAGGAGGACGTCAAGCCTATATAAATCAGACATGTTCTTGGGAATGAGAAAAACTCCAAAAAATATCCTCGAGTGAAGAGAGAAATATTTTTCATAAAAGGTAGGTATTTTATGAACATAAGGATTAACATGAATTTGAATGTAATTTTTTTTATTTTTTGAGTAGTTAGGGAATTTTTATCTATGTAAGAGGAATGATATTTCTTTATATGTGATAGTTGAGCTGTGTTTTCATTTATAATTTTGGAAGTTTGTTTTTACCATAGTATTACATGATTCCATTGGAGTGAAATTATTATGGGTAAGGGAATGATGAAGCTAACATTTTCCAATATTTTATAATTTAATTAAATGTTTTAAAACCAAAAATATTTTTATTTTATGGGAAATTGATACATTTTTAGGTTTCTGTGGTTTTTTAACTTAATTTCAAAACGGCCTACATTAGGTACTTAACTGTTTTATTTTCATTCTATATTCCAGCCATAACATTTTATACATTGAATAAAATTGAAAAATTCATTTTTTAGGCATCAATTCATCTCGATATTCACTTAATCCTTCTATACCCAAAGTTTAACCCTTTAATTGAAGGCCCAAAACCATCTCATAGTTTGGTCCTCAAAAACTCAATAGAAATTTGGAATGTTTTAACTATTAGCTTATATCATGACCTGAGCATAGAAAATAAAGGTGAAAAAATACAGGGTTATATAAAAGTAATTGTGGAATAACATTCATTAATGAGTTTATGTGTGAATCTTCCTTCTTTATATTCATTATGGCATCAGAATTTGAAAAAGTTAAATATGAAAAGTCACCTAGAAGGTATTAAATTCTTGGATGAAATTGGCCATTACTCTAACATCTGAATCCCAATCGAGATTAAATTTTGATGTTCAATGAGAATAACACATAGAAATATTTTTTTATAATAAACTAGTATTAAATTTAGAAATTAATTGTTGTAACAATGTGTAAAATTTCAGTGATCATATTTTTTAACCCAAAAATTCACCCCCTCTCCCCATAAAAGAGTGTATCTTCTCATTATCAGAGGGTTAGAATCATGGGGGTAGCCTTAGTTTCTCATTTTATTATCTTTGTATTATTTTTCATTCTATAATATCTATTTAATTTTAATATATTTTTTGGTAATGGCCTGGACATCTTTGGTCCATTTCATTGCAAACATCTGGTGTATGAGTTCTTTCGGGAGGTCAAGGTGACTTATCCACAACACTTTTCCAAATTTTGAGTTCTGGTAAGAGTGAAATGGTAACCTTAGGGGAACAGTGAAATGGTGACCTTATTTGAACAGTGTCATTGGTAACATTATATGAATAGTGCATTGGTATACATAGGTGAACAGTGTCGTTGGTGACCTTATTTGAACAGTGTCGTCTGTGACCTTATTTGAATAGTGTCATCGGTATCCTTATGTGGACAGTGAAACAGTGAGGTTCCAATGCTAGCCTCTTTCCATTACCATTTTTTTTCATGAAGAGTGTTTCCAGAAAAATGAGGTTCTAAAGGTGACCTCTTTCCTTTGCCAAATTTTGATTTTATGAGCAATGTTTCCAGAACAGTGAGGTTCCAACGGTGACCTCTTTCCTTTTCCAAATTTTGATTTTATAAATGGTGTTTCCAGAATGGTGAGGTTCCAACTGTGACCTCTTTCCTTTTCCAAATTTTTATTTCATGAACAGTGTATCTAGAATGGTGAGGTTCCAATAGTGACCTCTTCCCTTTTCCAAATTAGGAGTTCATGAATAGTGTTTTCCGAACGGTGAGGTTCCAACAGTGAACTCTTTCCTTTGCCAAATTTTGAGTTCATGAACAATGTCTCCAGAATGGTGAGGTTCCAACAGTGACCTCTTTCCTTTTCCAAATTTTGAGTTCTTGAACATTGTTTATAGAATTGTGAGGTTCCAATAGTGACCTCTTTCCATTACCAAATTTTGAGTTCATGAATAGTGTTTCTAGAATGGTGCGGTTCCAACGGTGACCTCTTTCCTTTTCCAAATATTGAGTTCATGAATAGTGTTTCCAGAATGCTTAGGTTTCAGCTGTGACCTCTTTCCTTTGCCAAATTTTGAGTTCATGAATAGTGTTTTCTGAATGGTGAGTTTCCATCATTAACCTCTATTTCCTTTCCCAAATTTTGAGTTCATGAACAGTGTTTCCAGAATGGTGAGGTCCATCGGTAACCCTTAGTTCCTTTTCCAAATTTTGAGTTCATGAACAATGTTTCAGAATGGTGAGGTCCATCGGTAACATCTATTTCCTTTTCCAAATGTTGAGTCCATGAACAGTGTTTCCAGCTTCCTAATGTTTCACCACTTTGACGTTTCCTTTTACGTAAAATTCATTTAAATCTCCATTTTAAGGACTCTAAGGCAGATTCAAAGACCATAAATCCTATATTAATATCCCTATGGCTCAAGATATGTTGACTTGGTCAAACTTTGTGGTTTAATTCGATCCTATTTTAATGGAAAGTCCTATATATCATAAACCACTACTTCATTATATATTTTTAAGGGACGATATATCTACCTCCTTTGTTCTTTCACCTTGTTCTCAGTAGTGAGATGCCTGGACCTTTAATTCTATCCTGTAGGATTTTCACAATCAAGCATTCCTCCTTAGATTGGTCCCCCTCTGTTTTGATGTAGACAAGCAGTATCAATCAATCTTCGATATAATTTGTCATGGGAGGAGGTGATCATGATCCTTTGTGTGGATCGTTCTCATATAAAGAATGTCAAGAACCATTTGAGTTAAGGATTCGTTTCTTCTCCTTTATTTTAGGTTCAACTGTATAGTTATAATGTTTTATCCCACTGGATCACAATGGAATTGACAAAATAAATATTTTAACAGGATAAATAAATTGATATTCATCGTATGTAATTACCTCTTGTTTTTCTAGATAGTGTGATATCTTTTCTTTCATTGTTTAGACTTTCTTTCATGATGGAAATTGGTAAAAAAATTACATTCAGAATTAATTTATAATTGTTGGGATAAAGATAAAGAGGCATGTAATTGAATCTGGTTCTTCTAGTTGTAATTTGATATTAATCAAATTAGTGTAGTAAGCATGTATAATTATTTGTGATAGATTACTAGTTAGTTTTTACAAATTTGGAACCTACGAATAATAAATTTGTTAATCCAATATGGATAAAAGAACTGGTTGTTTGATAAATGATAATTCATTTTAGGGTTCTGAGTTACCCTCTTGATTGGTTAAGGGACAAGATCTAAATTGATATGATGTTTTTTTTTCTTGTTTCTTTTGTTGTGATGTGAGTCTATATGGCTATTGTGATATGTGGGGGCAAGGAGGCCAACATGTTGTGGTGGTAGTTGATGCCTACAGTGGTGAGATGCATCAGGTTATGCATGTGGGAGTCGGGGAGGACACCAGGGATGATGAAATGGGTTAGATGTGAATGTTTGGATTCTTACTGATTATTATTGGTTGTTTATCTTCTTTACTTTCCCGACTGATCAAGGCATATGGTCTTTTATACCCTTGTTTCAAAAAGGGAGAAGAATCATGGGGTATACCACATACTTTCTGTGTTTAGCTTCTCAAGGGAGGATAGGTCTATGCTCTTATTATAGGTGGAAAATACTTGATGGGTTGTTCATCTACTCTCTGTGTTGATCCCCCTTGTGTTTAGTAGATTAGAATGTTTTTCTAGAATGCCTGGGAATATGGGAAGGTAATACTATAAATAAATAATTGAATAAATTATGTTAACCCATAGGGTTGGAGATTTCTTGGGTGTAATGCTGAGGTCTTAATTTGAAGGAGCATCAGACTTTGGGTATGATGCTAATGAAATATAATGTGAAATTGTTAATGGATAATTAATGTTTAAAGAATTAATTAACATCAAGTGAAACTGTTAAAAAGTAATGAAGTAATTTATTAAATCTCTTCAAATGGTTGTGTTATTATATGACACATAGTCTTAAAAGTTCCAGTTGGGAGTCGGAGAGATGTTAGCTACAGTTGAGTCTAAAATGAGGTTATTCCCATAGTGTGGTTGTGATCTATAGTACTTTCTATACTTTTTATGCTTTTATATGCCACTCCACCCTGTATGTTAGGGAAACAGACACCCCTAGGATTTTGAGCCCTAGGGGGATGTGTGTTCCCCAACATTCTGGTGGGAGGATGGATGGATGACTACCTCCTTTGGCCCCACTCTCTTCTCCTGGTAGTTACTTTTGCTGGTAGTCACAATGGCTAGTTTTCCCCATATATGTCTGTTGAGAGATATAATGGATTAAGGTTATTCACACACATATATTCTGGATATAGTTTCCTATGGACTACTATAGGTGTAACGTGTATAGGCTATGATGGCATGAGGATACTTACTAAGTGTATGGGATTTAATGTATTCAGGTATAATACTTGATGTATGATACACGTTATACAAGCTATGGTGGATCCCAGAAACTACCTGGTTACTTTTATAACATGGATATGGTGTTTTTTTTGCATGAGGTGCATATTGTTGTGCTTCTCCCAGGTGTATGCAGGTAAGCCTTTTTTGAGAGAGATGCTTAGGAAGTGCGACATTGGGGCAAAGCGGAAAACTAGTGGGGAAGTAGTAGTGGGGTACCCTTGATATTATATATTATATTATATACTCTTGTATATGTTACTTGGTGAGAGTATCCATAGTGAGGCTGGGAACATAGTATGCATGTTTAGGTGACGAGTAAGTTTCACTTGTTGTTCATTGTGATTTAGCATGGTTTCTTTACTTTTTCACGAGAGGATTCAGGGAAGATCCTACTGAGTATAGTGTTAAACTCGTCCTATGTTTATATAAACTATTTTTTCAGGTCACTTGGAGAAGGTTAGAGATCAAACTAGTTTCTACTTGCTTGGGGTTGCAGGAGCTGTTTGGGCTTTGTGTTTTCTATTGTTTTTACTTTCCATTGGGTACATGGAGTTTTCCCCTTTCAATTATAGTAGTATTTCATCACATTACATATGTTTAATTGGGTTACCTTTTATATTTTAATATGATTTGGAGTTAGTTTTTTTCTATCTTATCTCTCTACTTTTTATGTTTTCTCTTAAAGGGTAATGCCTCCCATTTGTGTGTTACTATAACCTCAATGTCAGTCCCCAACTGAGGGCCTACTGGAGGTGGGACACTGGGGTTATTATCTTCCTTCTCACATTTCTGACCAAGGAGGGGTACACTTGGTGGGGAGGGGGTTGTGACATAGTGGTATCAGAGGTCTGGTTGAGGGATAGGATGGAGTTTGGTGTTACGCACAGGAAAGGTTGCATGGGTTGCTAGGGCAACAGTTTCATTCATGTTTGGAAAGTGATCTAAACACTGGAGAATGGATGAGACATAAGCATTTATAGAACCTTATGATCTAATGTGTGTACCATTAAGTTTACAGTGGCTACTAAGCAATGTGAAACTAGTTATAGGGTAGCGACTTAGGAAAGGATCTTCCATCATTCATCTTTATGCATGTGTTTGAATGGGTATACCTTGGGATAGGTTAACCTAAAATGAATAATAGAAAACAACAACTTAATTGATGTTGAGTATTCCATATTCTAGGTTTAGAAGATCTAACTTTTTGTTATTTTAAAACTATGGCTTCAGGTCGACGTCCTCGTCAGGATCACATAGAAGATGTCAAACAGTTTGTGCCAGCAGATCTACATCTGTTAGAGGTTGACAATGACGACACTTAGAGGAAGACACTCCAAGATTTTTAGTGCCAGAGTCTGTAAATTATGAGGGCTCTATTTCAGATGCAGTCACAGAAGACTGGTTGGATGAGGTCAAGATAGGATTCAGTTGGATTTGTGTGCAGAAGGAGCACTGGGTTTCTATGGTTGTGACGATACTATGTGGAGTAGGGAGGCAGTGGTGGTTCTTGTTCCTTGGGGATCACGAGGAGTCAGCTATCTCATGGGTGGAGTTATGAGACAATTTTAGAGTCAAGTTTATTTCCACGACCGTGAAGGCATCCAGTCGCCAAGAGATTATTACCCTTTTACATGGGAGTTCCAGTGTGAGAGAGTTTGGAATCAGTTTCAAGAACATTTTATGAAATGCTTCGGACCTATTTCCAAATGATGATACTATGGAGAGTCATTTCGAGGAGGCCTTTCATACAGAGATCTAGTTCTAGGTCACCCTAATTATTCTAAAGACATATATTGAGGTGCTGGCGAGGACATAGGTAGTCGAGATCACATTGGCCAGTACTGGATCATCATGAGAGGGGATTCATCATGATTCCTCTTGAAGTAGAGTTGTGGTCTAGGGTTCTCGGTTTTCAGGGTAGTAGAGTTTCCTTTTAGTCGGGGGTTGGTCCCAGCCCTCCACATCTTGTTTCTCTAGAGGTATCGTCTCTTAGGCCTATGCCAAGAGATCAGGCACTTATTTTTCTTATATTGGTTAAGGTCATCAACAGCAAGAGTGACTGACATTTCAGAGAAATCATCGTGCACCAGCGTTTCCGCTCTAGGTTCCTCTATTGAGACAATTCTAGCTGAGGCTGCAGTAGCAGATTGCACCAGCTTTATATCAATATAGGGTACATGGGGCAGGCAGAGGACAACCCTGTGATGCTCCCCATCCCCCGAGAGTAGTGCACGGCTGTGGTGATGGTCGTCATCTAGGTCAGAGAGGCCATGGAGGAGGTTTTGGTCAGCTTTATGCTTTAGTGTTTCCAGCACCAGGAGAATAAGACAGCGTTCGAGGCACCATTTGCTTGTTTCCTACCATGGTTTATTCCTTGTTGGATTCAGGAGTGATGCACTCCTTCATATCACCTACCTTTGTCCATGCTTTGGGACTTGATGTAGAGAGGCTTCCAATTCCCTTGGCATTGACTACACCATTTGGAGGCCGAGCTGACTTGTTTGAAGTATGTAGAGGCAGTGAGCTAGTGTTGGGGTAGCACCGCTCTTGGGGAGAATTCCTATGTATATGAATAAAATCATATGATTTCATATTTTTGATGGATTGGTTGTATTATATGCAGGCTATCATGGATTTATTTAGGAGTTAGGTTGTGTTCCCCAATGCGGATGGAGATCCAGTGGTGTTTGTTGGTGAGAGAGACCCTCAGATGGGTCAGAGGCGTGTTCCGTCATTATTATCCATGATGGCTGAGGTGATGTTTAGTTCTTCCAAGGTTCAGCAGTTTGAATTTCCATGGGTTGTAGAAGAGCACTCTGGTGTATTTCTTTAAGAGTTTGTAGAATTACCCCCTCGATGAGAGATCGAGTTTGGGATCGAGCTATAACTAGGAGAGTCTCATATCTCTATGTATCCATATTGTATGGACCCTTATGAGTTACGATAGCTTCGTATATAGAATGATGGTCTTTTACAGTGAGGTTTTGTTCATCCAAGTGTGTCACCGTGGGGTGCACCAGTTTTTTTCATGAAGAAGGCTGACGGTAGTTTGTGGTTGTGTGTCGATTATCCTCACTTGAACAAAGTAACAATAATAAATCTCTATCCTCTTCCAATGATTAATGATTTATTCGATCAACTGAAGGGTGCATGTGGTTTCTCAAAGATAGACTTGTGGTTAGGATATCATCAGATGTGTGTGAAGGATGAGGATATCCCGAAGACTACTTTCCATTATCATCATGGGAATTATGAGTTCATTATAATGTCGTTTAGCATGACAAATGATCCATATGTGTTCATGGGATTGATTAATACTGTGTCATGTGAGTTATTATACATGTTTATGGTGGGTTTCATCGATGAAATCCTTTTGTAATCCACGTCTGATCAGGAGCCTGCAGAGCTTCTATATGCCATTTTGGGAGTTCATTGCCAACATTATATTTTTGGGATGTTGTAGAAGTGTGTGTTTTGGGCTCAAGAATTCTGTTTCTTGGGGAATGTTGTGTCCCATTAGAGAGTATCTAGGGATCCATCAAAGATAGAAGCATTTTGGTCTTGGGAAACCCCCAATATAGTGCCATAGGTACAAAGTTTCAATGGACTTGCAGGCTAATACAGGAGGTTTGTAGCAAATTTCTCTCAAGTTGTGACTCCTCTGACAGCTTTGACCAGAAAGGATCGGGCTTTCATAAGGACTGATCAGTGTCATTCAGCTTTTGAGTATCTAAAGGAGAAGTTAGTAAGTGCTCCAGTTCTTTGTCATCTAGTAGAGGAAGTTTTGTTTGATGTTTTCTACGATGCTTTGCATCTGGGGGTAGGTTGTGTTCTGATGAAACAAATATTAGTTGTTTCTTATGGGTCTCAATAGTTACATACTCGTGAATGTAACTATGTCACCAATGACCTTGAGTTGGTTGCTGTGGTATTTTCTCTAAAGGTGTGGAGACATTACCTCATTGGTGAGTGCATTGTGGTTTTCCCCGATCATAAGAGCCTGAGGTATGTTTTCTCCCAGCATAACATGAACTTACGACAACATCAGTGGATGGAGTTATTATATGAATACTACTTCAAAATATCATATACATATGGAAAGGGGAATTTTGTAGCTGATTCTCTAAGTCAGAAGTCACGTAGTGATGCAGTGTGTGAATCTGGTGACTCTGGGAGAGAAATGGAAGAACTGTCATCATTACATCTCAACATGGGAAAACATGGGGGTAGATGATTTATTTTTAGAAGAAGATGTAGTCATATCTGTTACAGCAGGTGGATGAGTCCCAGTTGGGAGATCATGACGTGGAGATCTGGGGAGACCGAGTTATTTGTGGTGAGGCCCCTAATGGTTGTTCTGAGGATGAACAACCCCGAGTGTTGTATCAGGGAAGGCTTTTTGTTCCTTTGACGATGCACGACATGGTTATCATGGAGTTCCATATTTCTCTTTTAGTGGTTCATCCGGGAGTGGAAATGATGTACCAATCCTTGAGGAGTCAGTTATGGTGGCCTAGGATGAAGCTTGCGTTTGTGGAGTTTGTATCTCGATGTTTGGTCTTCCAGAAGGTGAAGTTTGAACACCATGTTTCTGGTGGTTTGCTCCAGCCATTAGATATTCCTCAGTGGATGTTGGAGGACATCTCAATGGATCTTTTTACTGTTTTACCTAGATCTCCGAGAGTACATGATGAAATTTGGGTTGTAGTGGACCATTTAATGAAATCATCCCACTTTATAGCAATCAATGAGTTGAGCTCAGTGGATGTTTTCTCGAGGCAGTATCTGGAGGAGGTGGCGAGACTTCATGGAGTCCCAAGGATGATCACTTTTGTTCGAGATCCTCATTTTACCTCCTAGTTGTGAAGAGGTCTCCAACATGCTTTCGATTCTCAGTTATGCCTTAGCACTACTTTTCATCTGCAAACAGATGGTCAGACAGAGTGAACCATCCAGACTCTTGAAGACATGTTACGCTCTTGTGTCATAGAGTTTGGAGGATTGTGGATGAGGCACTTACCCTTGGTGGAGTTCACTTACAACAATAGTTTTCACTCCACCATCGGTATGGTGTCGTTTGAAGCCTTGTATGCCCGACCTTTCCGTTCTCTGTTGTGCTGGACTGGGGTTGGAGAGTCAACAATTCTCAAACTATAACTACTAAAGAATACTACAGAGATGGTTCAGGTGATTAATTAGAATATGAAGACAGCATGGGATCATCAGAATTAATATTCCGGTCAAAGGAGGATACCCTTATAGTTTTATGTTGTTGATCAAGTGTTTCTGAAGGTGACTCCTCATTGTGGGCAGTGAAGGTTTGGTTGTGGGAGTAAGCTTTCTCCTCGTTTTGTTGGTCCATTCGAGGTGTTATCCCATGTTGGAGCTATGGCATATCGAGTAGAACCTCCCCCATAGATGATCTAGATACATGATGTTTTTCTAGTATCATAGCTCCATCATTATCTTCATGATGACTCTCGCTTCATCGATTAGGGAGATATCAATGTTGATGATGATGTGACCTTTGAGGAGTGACCTATGGAGATCCAAAACCACAAAGAGAAGGTGTTGCACATGCATTATCTCCCCTTGGTTCGTGTCTTGTGGTGACACAGTGATGTGGAGGAGGGTACCTGGGAATATGATTCACAGATACGTGCTTAGTACCTAGATTTGTTTGGTGTTAAACTCTATTCATGTAATGACTTTTTCTTTGTGGTTATATACCTTTCGTGTTTATAATATGTCGGTATTTTGGTTACTTCTTTTGGATTGCTCTCTTTTTTGAGTTATCTCAATGGGTGGATATTCAGACTTCTTTTTGTTTACTTTTAGGTTGGTTTCGAATTCTTAAAGATGAAAATGTTTTGATAAGTATCTGATGTAATGGCCCAGACCACTTTGGTCCATTCCTTTGTGAAATTCTGGTGTCTGAGGTGTTCCGATATGTCAAGGTGACTTATCCCCAACACTTTGCCAAATTTTCAGTTCTGTGAATAGTGCAACGGTAACCTTAGGTGAACAGTGAAGCATTGACCTTATATAAATAGTGTCATCGGTAACCTTCTGTGAACAGTGCATCAATAACCTTTGGTGAACAGTGTCATCAGTGACATTATGTGAAAAGTGTCATTTGTAGCCTTATGTGGACAGTGCAGCAATGAGGTTCCAATGATAGCCTCTCTCCTTTACTAAATTTTCAGTTCATGAAAAGTGTTTCTAAAATCATGGGGTTCCAACTGTTACCTCTTTCCTTTTCCAAATTTTGAGTTCATGAATATTTTTTCAAGAACAGTGAGGTCCCAAAGGTGACCTCTTTCCTTTTCCAAATTTTGAGTTCATGAACAGCGTTTCTAGAAGAGTGAGGTTCCAACAGTGACCTCTTTCCTTTGCCAAATTTTGAGTTAATGAACAGTGTTTCCAGAACGGTGAGGTTCCAACGGTGACCTCTTCCTTTGACAAATTTTTATTTCATGTAAATTGCTTCTAGAAGGGTGATGTTCCAATGGTGACCTCTTTCCTTTTCCAAATTTTGAGTTCATAAACAATGTTTCTAGAATGGTGAGGTTCCAACAGTGACCTCTTTCCTTTTCCAAATATTGAGTTCATGAACAGTGTTTCCAGAAAGGTGAGGTTCCATCAGTAACCTCTATTTCCTTTTCCAAATTTTGTGTTTGTGAATAGTATTTCCAGAATATTGATGTCCATCAGTAACCTCTATTT
Source organism: Viscum album (assembly GCA_963277665.1). NCBI lineage: Eukaryota > Viridiplantae > Streptophyta > Magnoliopsida > Santalales > Viscaceae > Viscum > Viscum album. Next base: position 339,919,692 of record OY728144.1, read on the forward strand.
CCTTTTCCAAAATTTGAGTTTATTAATAGTGTTTCTTAAACAGTGAGTTTCATCGGTAACCTCTATATCCTTTTCCAAATTTTGCGTTCATGAACAGTGTTTCTAGCTTCCTACAGTTTCTCACCTTTGAAGTTTCCTTTGACATATAATTCATTTAAAGCCTCATTTTAAAGACTATAAGGCCGATTCAAAGTCTATAACTCGTATATTAATTTCTCTAAGGCTCGGGATACTTTTACTTGGTCAAACTGCATGGTTTAAAGTGATCCATTTTTACTGGAAAATCCAGCGTATCTAAATCCACTACTCCATTAAATATTCTGAAGGGATGATATATCTTCCTACATAGTTAATTCTCCTTGTTTTTGTCTGTCTGATGCTCAGACTTTCATTTGATCTTGTATGAATTGCACAATCAAACATTCCTCCTTGGATTGGTTCCCTTCAGTTTTGATGCATCCAAGTAGTATCGATTAATCTTTGACATATTTTGTCACGAGAGTAGGTGATTGTGGTCCTTTTTGTGGATCTTTCTCATATAAAGAATGACAATAACCTTTTGAGGTAGGGGATTCATTGATTCTCTTTTATTTTACGTGAAACTATATAGTTAGCATGTTTTATCCCACTGGATCACAATGGAATTGACATAATAAATATTTGAACTGGATAAATAATTAGATATCAATCATATGTTATTATCTCTTATTTTTATAGATAGTGTGATTTCTATGATTTCATTGTTTAGCCTTTCATTTTCGATGAAAATTGGTAAAAAATGTAAATCTGGAATTAATTGATAATTGTTTGGCTAATGATAAAGATCCATGTAAATTAATCTAGTTCTTCTAGTTGTAATTTAATGTTAATAAAATTGGTTCAATAAGAATGTTTAATTATTTGTGATAGATTACTAGTTAGGTTTTCTGAATTTCGAACCTACAGATAATAAATTTGTTAATCGAAGATGGATTAAAGAACGGTTTTTTTGATAAAAGATAAATCTTTTTAGGGTTATGAGTTAACCTCTTAATTGGTTATGGGCCAAGAGACCAATTGATATGATGTTTGGTTTCCTGTTTCTTGTGTTGTGATGTGATCCAGGATGGCTATTGTGATATGTGGGGGCATGGAGGCTTACTAGTTTTAGAAGCAGTTGACGCCTAGAGTGGTGAGATGCATCGGGTTATGCATGTGGGTGTCGGGGAGGACACTAGGGATGATGAAATTGGTTGGATATGAATGTTTGGATTCAAACTGATTCTTTTTCTTGTTTATCTGCATTACTTTCCCCACTGCTCAAGGAAGCTGGTCTTTCGTACCCTTCATCCTAAAGGGGCACAGACACGTGAGGTATGCCATGTGCTTTCCGTGTTTAGCTAATCAAGGGAGGATGGGATTATTCTCTTTATATAGGTGGTAAAGACTCGGCGGGTAGTTCGTCTACTCACCATGTTGATCCCCCTTATGTATAGTAGCATAGAATATTTTTCTAGAATCCCTGAGAATATGGGACAGTAATTCTATAAATAAATAATTGAATAAATAATTTTAACCCAAGGGGTTGGAGCTTTCTGGGGCCCAATGATGAGGTTGTAATTTGAAGGAACAGCAGACTTTGGGTATGATTCTAATGACATATAATGTGGAATTGATTATGGTTAATTAATGTTTAAAGAATTAATTAACGTAAAGTGAAACTGATAAAAAGGGAATGATGTAATGTATTAATTCTCTTTAAATGGTTATGATCTTATAGGATACTGAGTCCTAGAAGTAGAAGTCGGGAGTCCAAGAGAGGTTAGTTGCGGTTGATTCTAAGATGAGGTAATTCCCATAGTGTGGTTGTGTGCTATTGTATATTCTGTGCTTTTTAGGTTTCTACATACTAATCCACCCCATCAGCTAGGGCAACAGAAACCCTGGGGATTCTGAGCCCTAGGGGGTGTTTTCCCAAACATTGTAGTGGGAGGATAGATGGTTGACTACCCCCTTTGGCCCAACTCTCTTATCTTGGTAGTTAGTTGTGCTAGTCGGCAGAGTTGTTACTTTTCCCCTTATATGTGTGAAAATGGGTGTAATGGATTGAGGTTATTCACACATATATATTCTCAATATAGTTTCCTATGGACTACTATAGGTGTAACGTTTATAGGCTATGATGGATTGAGGATACTTACTCAGTGTATGTGCTGTAATGGCTTGAGGTATAATACCTGACATATGATATATGTTATGAAAGCTATGGTGGCTCCCAGAAACTACCTAGTTACTTTCCTTACATGGACATGGTGGGTTTTTTCATGAGGTGCATGTTGTGGTGCTTTTCCCACGTGTCTTCAGGAAATCCTTTTTTGAGAGAGATGCTTATGACGTGCGACATTGGGCCAAAGTGGAAAAACAGTGGGGAAGTAGTAGTCGGGTACCCTCGATATTCTTTATTCTATTATATACTATTGTATGTGTTACCTAGTGAGAGTATCCATGGTGAGGCTTGGAACATAGTATACATATTTTGGTGATGAGTTAGTTTCACTTGTTGTTCACTGTTCTTTAGCATTCTTTCTTTATTTTTCCACAAGAGGCTTCGAGGAGGATCTTACTGAGTATATTGTTATACTCACCCTTTTTTTATATAAACTATTTTTTTAGGTCACTGGGAGGAGGTTTTAAATTAGGCTGGTTTCTACTAGCTTGGGGTTGCAGGAGTTGTTTGGTCTTTTGTGGTTGCTGTTGTTTTTTAACTTTTTTTGGGTACTTGTAGTTTTTTTCATTCAGTTGTAGTAGTTTTTCATGACATTACATATGTATACTTTGGTTTTATTTTATATTTTAATCTGATTTGGAGTTGGTTGGTGTTAATCTTATATCTCTCTTTCATATGTGTTATTTTTTAGGGTAATTCCTCTTATTTTTGTGTTACTACACCCTCGGTGCTAGTCGCCAACCCGGGTCCTACTAAAGGCGGGACTCAGGGGTCATTATCTACCTTCTCACATTGTCGGACCAGGAGGGGTACACTTTGTTGGGAGGGGGTTGTGACATTTTTATTCCTCTTCTTCATTCATATTCTTCTTCCATTATTTATTTTATTTTCTCTCCCACTATTGTTTCCTTCTCAAATCAACAAAAAATGGAGATCTAACCTCTGCACTTGATTGAGGAAAGTAATGGAGTATTTATTGAGTTTCTTGTGCTCTAATTTGATATATCTTTATTCTATTCTGACTATTTTATTTGTGGTTAAATCAATTACCATTAGTGGTATTCCTATTTTACCTATCTTCGAGTTTCTCTTCATTTTGATCATTTTTTCTTCCCTTCACTATTTGTGTTGTGCATACGGTGAAGCATGGAATGAGTAGAGATGTTGGATGAATTGGTGTCCTAGCTAAATTAATCAAGACTATTACCCTATATGCAGATGTATCTATATAGGCTAATTAAATATCAAATGAAAAGGTGAGGTGTGATAGATATTTATCACCACATTGAGTTTAATATTCAAATCCTTTTGAACAATTATTTCAATCACCAAGAACTCCCAAAAAATATTTCCTTCATTTCTTCTTATAACATCATTCTATTTTGTATTACACACACACACATATATATATATATATTATTTATATTTCATATATCTTTTAAACCCCCTAATTTATATTAGTTTAATATTTATATATTTATTAGTTTATAATATTAGAAATAGAAATAAATTGTCTTATAAGTGGACTCTTTGTGAACAACCCAAGGTTATTACACTATGCATTATTCATAAGATTATAAGGAATTAATTCAATTATAGTTCATGATAAAATGCTACCATATATAAAAATTTATTCTTCCGGTCAATATGAAATAAAATTCCACCCATGTTTATATATTTTCATTTACTAAGATGTTGATTGGATTAATAATATTTTTGTCTCATTTCAACAATTGTTTTATGTGGTTATTAATTCTAGTGAATTGGGTAAATGCTTATTTTCATAGTTTAACATTTATTTTGTATTTTTTGGTCTAGTTGTAATGTTTATAATTTTCACTAGTTTCGTAAATGACTAATGTATCAAAATTTATTAATGAAATAATATTTTATTATTTCATTTTGAGAGTTATGTATATAATACTAAATTACACAATATAATACACATTTATTTCTAGAGAAAAATATCATTTATAAAATTTGGGTTGTTACACAACGTGATATCTTGATGTCTTTTTTTGAAATAGTCTACATAATGGTTATAGTTCTTTAATCATCCAAGGATATTGTAGAAAACCTAAGAAGTAGTTAGTAAGGTAATTTCAATTTCATGGAATATAGAATAAATATTTGGAGGAGTATGTTTGAGGATTTAAAAAAGACTAATGATGAAAATATTGACATCTATTTCACGATAGTGATTGATATAATGAGAAGCATTTGAGGACATTGTGTAAACCTAAATGACCCCATCATTGTCAAAAAATTATGTGTAATTTTCCTAATCATTTTGATTCAATGATATCATACCTTGAAGAAATAGATGATTTTTCACTTGATGGACTTCAAACAAATATCATAGCTTATGAGAAACAAAAAATTACAACTTTTATGATAATATAAAAAATAAAAATGTCATTAAAGTACCATGAAAATGGGATTTTAAAGATGATGAAAATAGTGAATCATGTGATAAAAATAATCATTATTATTTTTATAAAATCAATTTGAATACTTATATTTATTCAAAAGGATTAAAAATGGGAAAGTGTATGTGATTGAGTAAATAATTATCAATACAATTTAACAATAGTAAAACATATCAATTTTCCTAGAACGTCTCGAAGAAGAAGGATGATGAATTATATTCGGAATCAGAATTAGATGATGAGAGATCACCTAAATATAAATAGTGTAAAAAGAAACTGAATCACTATAAAAGTAAAAAAGTTAAATATTCAGTTAAATCACAATAAATACTACTGATCAATCATTTTTATAGATATAAATGTTCGTTTATTTTATCATAAAAATAAAATGAATGATTCTTCATGTATTAAGGAGAATGGAGAAAAAATATCATAATTTCTTTCAATTTTGGAGAAAAAATAATTCTACATGGAATAGATTCAATATCTCATCAAAAGAAATAATAATATTGACAAATAAAAATGTAAATTAATTAATTAAATGAAAAATGATGAAATAGTTCTTTTTGGTAAACAAAAAGAGGATCTGATCAAGAAATAATTATATTTTGAAAATGATATCAATATAATTAAATTATATATTATTTAAAAATATATTATGATCTGTGATATTGAAGAGAAGTGGAGTGCAAGATAAGAAGTCATTTTTGATACACATGAAATATGTGTTAAAGTTCAGCAAGATTTATATATTTCTAAAGATGATATAAATGATGTTATTGAGATAATTGGTAAATCATATCAACTTGGAGAGAAGAAATGTAAAAGTTCACATAATCCTGATAATATATTTGTTATTTCAAATGGTGTAGATGTGAAAATATAAACTAAGTGGTTTCATGCCAAGAATAATGAAAGGAAATATTTCGTATCCTAATACGAGAAGAATATTCCAAGAAGGAAACCACCCCACAAGAAATGTGTGACATAATTTAAAAGAGTACAATAATAACATAGATCTTGATTAATTTAAAACCAAAATTATAGAATAAGTTTCATATATTTTGGTTTTGTAAGAATAAGTTTCCTCAACTGGTATATGAGGAAAAAAACTCATAGAAAAAAAACATATGGCTAGATAAATACAATAAATATCCAGAGAAACAAAATCTCATTTTTAAATAATTCTATGGTATTTACCACTGATAAGGTCAGAAGGATAATTTATGTATGAAAATATTGAAAGTATAACACTTATATGATGAGAAACGAATTAAATTTTAATTTAAAACCAATGGAAAGTCATGTGATGATTCTGTGGAGATTGAGAATTCCAAGGATGATTTTCTAATTTTTTGGTAACATTGTTTAAAACTAAAAACACAATTAAAGGAAGTATAAAATCTAAAGGAATGTAATTGGTATCATATAATGACTAGAAATTTGATGATATTTAAGCTAAAAGTGTACAAAAATATTCATTAAACTAAGGTTGAAAATTTTATTCAAAAAAAAGAAGAATAATGGGTAAAATAATATAGTCAAATCAATGAGAATAAAAAAAAGTATGAGCTAAATAAAATCTCCACATTTTGATATTTTTATAAAATATGGGCCTAGATTAAGAGTAATCTCTTAGTCTAAGTGTTGTTTCTATAAAACGAAGTTGTCCCTCTTAATTCTATATTATTTTTTATTCCATGAACTAAAAATAGAATTAATTGAATGATATGGTTGAGGTTGTAAAATCAATAATGTATTTAGATATTTTAATTCATGGATTCTGTTAACATCAATGAAATGGATAAAAATAATACATCCCTTATGGTGGTGAAACCTTGATAATAATGTTTCATTAAACTAAAAATTGTGAATTTGAAAATTATGGATTTATTTAAATGATGAAGGTTGAGTAATGGAAATCACAATTCCATGTTCCATTATTAATTATATTAATCATATAAATTAAGTTGACTGTTTGTTTGTTGATAATATGAGAAAATAAGGGATTTATTTCATTGAAGATAGATTTTTTTTGTGTTTGTGGATGTTTTTGTATGATTTTTCATTTAATTGAAAAATATGATTTTTGGTAACCCCTTTAAAAAGTAATTGAAAATTTCTGAGAATTATTTCACATGAATAGTACTTAATGGATAGCTCAGAAAAATTTGGATATATATCTCTTGTATATTATAGTGGATTATACCGAGTAGACACGAATATGCTGATCTATAAGAAATTTTCTAAGAGAACTATATGATATCATTCCTCTCTCACAACCAAGATTATCATATGAAAACCCCCAAATAATCCTCTCATTTGATTTACAATTAGGGGGATAATGTTATTAATATTTGAATATGTGAACTGATATTGACATAAAAATAAAAAGGGGTGGATTTTTTGGCCCAATGTTGAAATTATTGTTAATGAAATCACAAAATGTGTTTGGTAAGTTGAACATGAAGAGTTGATTCTTGGAGAATTGTAATAGATTCAATTGATGACCTTGAATGTCACACTTAATAAAATATCCAGGTTTTAAATGTGATTATTGATTCTAATTAACTTTAAAATAATCAATTAAAATAATAATGAAAGAAGTGAATACTAAGAAAATCATTATTTTCATGAGGAAATAAAAGAATTTAATTCCCAAAAGGCATATTAATTTATATTTCTCCATAAAGTTTTTTGATTTGAGTATATTTCATTATATTATCGTGATGATTTAAAATTAAAAATTTCCAAAAAAAGGGAAACATGTAGGCCAACCAAGGACCCATCAACCAAGAATGTGTGACCCAAGGGGTTATCCATGTGGGAGAGGTCTTCCTAACTTGTTTTGGGAGGAATGCGGAATGTGGGGCTTGCATTGAGTCCATGAAGAATGCATATTTTTTCTTAATGCACATGAAAATCACTCATGGGTTTTTTCGATGAAACTCTAAGGTGTAGAAAAGTGTCACATTCCATGTGTGTTGTGTATGTGGGAGGAAATACCCTATTGCATTAACAGATACGGTCATTATCATAGGTTGATTAACAAGTAATTACCTCAACATATTGTATGATTGATGTTTTATAAAGACATACTAGTACTATTTTCCAATTTTTAAGAAATTCAGATATATTTAATTCATTTTATCAAGAGGATTTGAGTTTCATAATCTCCATAAGTAATTTTCCTCACCCTCGATCCTCGTAAAAATGTACCAGTGTCTTGGAGATCATGTATAACCTCCAATTAATTATTTTATTGATTCCATGGTCATTATAAGGCTTTGATTCAGAAGCATTGATGCCACAAATCTCATGCATGCAATATCCATCTTTCATAGATGAGAAAACATGAAGAATTTGACACTGATGAATGAAAATTAGGTTTCAATCTTCCATTTTCATACATGAGGTGATCAATATTTAGGAATAAAGAGTAAAATGTGATTTATATTACAATCAAGTGAGCAGTTCCCACATAATAGGAGGAGTCATATTTTTTGACATTTTTTAGGAAACCCCATCTCACTTAGGTAAGTCAGAATAATCCTTGAGACAACATTATTTTTTATCACTAAATACAGTATTGATACGTATTAAAAATATTATTTATGGTGATGTAATATCCAACAAATGAAGAGCCTTAAATCATACGATGGTGACAGCTAATTTTGATAAGATATCTCATTTTATTAATAAAAAATAGGATTCATGAATCCTTCTAGTTTGAGAATAATAATATGAAAGTATTTTATCTTGCATGAAGGATAAATATTGTGCTATCTTTTTGACATGTGAAAATTTCACTAAAGACTCAGATGAAGAAATGTTAAATGGAAAATCGTTTCATGTTAGAGTGTTAACATAACTCACAGTCTCACAACATTACACAAATGTGTTGATATTCCTTGAACTGGTGTATCCCAACACCGTGTTATGTGAATAATGAAGGATACAACCCACAAATATAATGATTCATGCATACGGTTTTTGCGAAGGTCCTTGCCTCAAAAAGAACTTTGGTGTATACAGTGCAAGATAAAATGATTTAAGTGGAACTTAGTAATTATGTAAAAACCCAGGTAATTTTAATATAATTATTTTTCACATTTTAATTAGTTATATTTAATATAGTCAAATTACTTATAAAAATATTAGACCATTATTCAATAAAAAAAACCCTTTTTTCTAAAAAAAATTGGAGTTTTATGAACTATATAGATATATTTGAAATCACAATATAAAATTTATATAATTGAAATTATAAAAAACAATTTTGTATTTCTTAACTCAAAATTAATTTAAATTGAATTATTGGTAACTTTATGAAAATATATATTTTTCAATGAATATTGAAAAATATATATTTTTACTAAAAAGTGAAATTTATTTTCAAGTATTTAAAAATTAAAATAATATTTTGGAATATTTATATATTCTAATTAGTTCTTCATGATTTTAAATAATCTAATTATTGGTTTTTAATTTATTCTGTATAAATTAATTTAGTATAAAAAAATGTTATTCTCAAAATATCTAATTTTTAAAGTCCTTTTTTATTTGTTTTTTTCTTGTTCAATTTTAAATTAAATTTTGATACATTTTAATTTCTAAATTTTATAAATGGATTATATATTTTGAATAAGTGGTCTAAAATTATGTAAATTGGAACATTTTTCAAATAATAATAGTATTCATTTTGTTTTCTGTTACAATTGTTAAGGGAATATCAGGTCATTAAAGATAAAAATAAAATTCTTTTCACTATAAAATGATCATAACACTTACCTTAAATGAATTGGTTGGGTTAATTTCCTCTATAATCAATAATATTCTACAATAAGTCATTTTGGGTCCATTTGGATGTGATTGTAAATTTTATAATATTTTATTTTAAAAATAAAAATACTTCACACAATTGTTTTTAATAAATATATAATTTTTTAAATGTGTATAAATAGAAGTTCTATTAGTTTATGTATTTTAATTTAAATTATTAATTATTTATCTTCATAATGGTAATTTATTTTAAATTTTTAGTAACAAAATTAAATCCTTAAATAATTACACAACATTGATTGAGTAATTATTTTTTTAATGGGAATATCTAATAAACTATAATACAAATATTATATGTTACATAATTTGACATTATTATTATTATCCAATAATTTTCTAGATTATCATGAAAATTTATTTGTGAAATAAATTATTTTTTTTTAATTTTACTTATTTTCTTGATGTTATTAAAATAATTGTATGAAAGAGGTCCAAAAAATTACCTTAATAATATATTATAATGTATAATATTTAATTAAATTATATAAAGTTACTAAAAAACATAAAATCGTCACAATGATTGGGATATGGTTTAAAATATCTTCTATGTTCCATTTATGGGGTTTTTTCATTTAATGTAACTATATTAACCCTCAAATAAAAAAAACATTTTAGTCATAGTAAGTGTGAAAGGGCTTAATGAAGGGTTAAAAAAAGGTAATGCTAAAAACATTGTTAAATATTTTGCAATATTTAATGAATCAGAGTATTTCAAACTATACTCATCGTATATTAAAAATAAATCATTTTATTTTCATTTTTAAGTAAAAATTAATTCATAATATTTAAATATTTTGAGGAATTCTAAGAGTTCCCTTCTGCTCTCATATAAACAAGAACAAATATTTATCATTATTCACATATAAAAATCCATTTATTTAATTAAATAACACCCCATTTCTATTAATATATTCAATTTTATAAGTCTATAGGTATTTTCATAGACAGAATATCGACCTTATATATCTTAAGGTGTTCATCAAATGAGACTTTCCAAAGGAAAGGTATGGTTTTTAACACCATGTTTTAATTTTATTTCATCCTCCACCTACATCAAATAATTGTAAACTATTATGAAATAATAAAAAAAAATTCCTGAATATACCTAAATATTATTATATTAATAGTATAACCAGTATCCATCTCTAAAATCATTCAATTTGTAGTGGAATTAATCATTCACGTGTATGGAAGACCGCCACCTCTCAAACCGATATAATTCATTTTTCACCACCATCTTGCAAGACTTGTTATACTTGTTTAATAAATGTTAATATATTATATTTAATAAATAATTATCATTCTAAAAATATAATATATTATTTTCAATATATTCATTTCATTTATAGAGAAATTATTACGTCATTCGTGTGTATGTGGACTATAATGTCTAAGAAGTGATGTGATTTATCTTTCATCAATATACCACACGGTTGATATATATTATATATAAGTATATTTAAATAAGAAATATTATATTTATTATATTATGATATTTTTGGATATATAAAAAATTACATTCTTTCTATAATGATTGTGGAAAAGTTGAAATGTTACTCATGTGTACGTACGACCTACCATTTCCAAGTTGGTAATTTAGTACATATTTTATAACAATATTATATGAATTGTTTAAAAATTATGATTGGTGAATATAAATGATAGATAAAACAAGTTTTTTATTCTATATATGGTGGAGTAATGACCACTTTTACCATAGTCAACATACCTATGTAATTTTGGACATATAAATCGAATATCATCAAAACCTCTGATTTGAATTTAATTAATTGAGTAATTAATTATATAATGGTAAGAGATAAAATATAAGAAATACTTAAAAGGAAAAAAATATAAATTTATAGAGTTAATAGTTAACATATTTTTATTATTCATAATAATAATGAATGTATGTGATGAGTCTCACTCGAGGTAAGGGAATTTCTTTAAAAATCATACTTTTAAAGTTTCCTATAAAACTAGCTTCTCTTCATTATACATATTTAATGTTTTTTAAAGTTAATTACTATTTTCAAGTTAATTTTCAATTTATTTTCTCCAGTTTTTTATTTTCAAAAAATTGATTGAAGTAAATCATTGTGTACTTTTCCAAAAAAAGTTACATTGTGGATTTTCTGAGAAAAGAATAAGAGAATTTTTTTAACTACTAGACATAAATAGTTTTTCCACCATAATGAATAATATTTTTATTGAAAATTCCTCTGTAGGTTTATTGGTTTGTTTTCATGGATAGTATTTTCCTTTTTTATTTCATAGTTTTTATAAATAATGAATCACTAATTTTAAAGGTTATTTTCCTCATGAATTTTTATTACTATGATAATGAAATAAATGATTTCATGTTTTAGGTTTCTAGGCCAATGTTATTGTAATGGGTAGTTATACTGTAATCTAAGGATGTGTGGTTCTGTCATTAACCAATGATGGGTGGTTCCTTGATATTCCAAGGATGGGTGGTTCCTTGATACCCCTTCATTGCATTAGGTATGGATGTTGAATGTATAGTTATACCATTTGTAAGAGTGATTTCGAAATGATATCTGAAGTAATATACGTGTCTTTTGTATGGTTTCTATGGGTATTTATAAAAATATTATGATTTATGAATTTATTTTAATGATCATGTGTTTAAATGAATAATAATTTAAATTTTAATTGGTGATCAGAGTAAATTATTAAAAAATTATCCTGAGTTTTTCAGGTATTTATCATGTATTCAAAGAAACCATTATATGTTTTATTTTAATTTAAGAATTATTATCAACCATTTAATAAAAATATTTAGGAAGATAATTTGATTTATTGGGAAATAACATAACTATTTTTATCCTATTGATTATTTATTAAAGGAAAAAAATTATAACTATTCATCGACTCATAGTTTATTTAATTTTATATCCTTTAATGACATATTTTCACTCATCAAACATTAAGAAAAAATTATTAGGTTTTAAGGAATATTAGGCTTACTCTTGTGGTGAATATAAAATTTTAAAGATGTTTCAGGAAAATAAATCATGTTATATCATAGAAATTTTATTTCAGGAAAAAAAGATCATGAATTGAAGTGTCAACATTTTAATATAAGTGTTTTTTATATTATATTTATGACCTAAAACTCTAAAAAAATAAAACAAAAAGATCTTTTGGAATATAGGAATGTTAATTATAGTTTAAAATCCCTAATATATATACTATTTAAGTATGGTTTCATACATTTGGTATCATAGAAATTGATAAATAACATTAGGGGATATGATATTGTTAAAAGAATACACATAAAATATTATACCTTTATAGTCATGATGAAATGTTATATAATTTGAATATTACCATGTATATTCATCTAAAATAATTTTGTTCCTAATTTTTTTCCACATCGAGAACATGGAAGCTAAAGGAAGAAAGAAAAAAGAGGATGATGTCATTATGAATTGGTAACTGAGAATGGTTGGAATTGGAATGGTGAAGTTTTTAAATGTGATGGATCAATTTGCATAGGATATAAATGGGGGTGGCGTATGTTCTTGATAGAAACAAGATATATCAAAAAGAAATTTTTCAATTGTAAAACATCTTACGAGACAACATCATCAATCATTCAATGGTTCTTTGGATGCTTTGATATCTGAAGGACTAAATAAGCCTTTATAGAAGATATATGTTGTCCTTGGGATTTTAATGAATCATAATATATAAATTTATATTAACCATTTTAAACGGTGAAGCTAATCAATAGTGGAAAATTATGGATAATACTAGATAATATAAAGACACTAGTAACATGGAATGAGAACATATTGATAATAATTTATTTGAGAAATATTTTCCTAAGGGTTTCTGATATACGGTTGAAGGAAAATTCATCAAATGAAGGAAAAGGTATGAATAATTAGTTGTTATATATGAAGAAATCATCACTCGTTTTAGAAGGTAGATAAAATATTTTCCCCTTGATCATGATTGTGAAATTAATCAATTTAACTCATGATTGAATCCATGATATTGAAGGGAATTGATCTACAATGAGTTTAAAAGTCATGGAAAACATGTTTTCTGAATTGAGATTGTAGAAATAGAGTTTTTTATTGATCATGTAATTCATGATATTAAAACAAAAAAATTTATATATTGACTAAAATAGTGAATCATCTATAAAATGAGTCTAGTGGTATGAAAATAAAGTTCACATCTTATGATAAGGATGGTAAAAAAATATATAGGGAATTTATTACAAAAACGTGAAGTGAATCCATTGAGAAATGTTTGGGAATATGGCTCATGGATGCTAGGATAATTATTATATAATTAATGAATCCTCAATGATAATATTATTAAATATAAATGACTTGGTAAATTATGAAAATCTGTTCCTGAAGTTAGTAACTTTACCTAGAAATCATAATCATCGAATGAAAAAGTTTTTGAAATTTTTCTTATTCTACTATGATTGATGATGGTCCATCTAATTAACTATTTATTTTTATGTCACAAGTTTATTTTTAATATACCAAAAAAATATTTGGACTATGTATCTACTCATTCAGTCATTCTACTTTAAATATCATATTTTATTCATTATTTTATTCTAAAACTAACCCTCTACTTAAGTATAAATAACTACACTACCCCCTTTGAAAACAACTCCTATCACACCTTCAAAATAATATGTTCTACCAAAATAATTTTTACTATTATTTTACTAGCCTTAGGTATGTATTGAGGTAATCCAACTCCATTTATCAAGGAATTATACATAATGGTTAGTATGTCATTCATAGTACAATTTGATATTAATTTGTGTATGGATTGGACTTCATTTTGTCATCCTAAGATTGATTGTAGGGACAACATTATATTTTTCAATTCTTTAATACCTTTAATTACATACCAATAAGTAGAGAAATTGATTTTAATTTGTGTTGAATGTTATATAGTACATGTTTTAAAAAAATTAAAAATATCAAGTTACTGATGTCCCAGTAGTGAATGAATATATGTATATTTTTCCTAATGATTTATTGGGTGTTATACATAGTCAGGAAGTTGAATTTAAAACTGACATAGTACATGAGGGTTATCCTATTTGAAACCCCTCTTATCGAATGACACATATAGTACATTTAGAATTGAAAAATCAATTGGTGGAGTTTCTAGATAATTGTTTCATTCATCATAGAACTTCTCTTTATGGTTCTCCTATCTTATTTGTTAAAAAGAATTATCCTTCAATGAGGCATTGCATTGAATATAAAACCTTTAATAACATCATAGTTACGAACATTTACCTTTATCTCTTATCCAAAAAAATTATCATGCCCTAGTAGAACAATACTATTTTATGATTGTCCTCATGTCAAGGTACCATCAGTTGAAAGTTAGGTTCAATATATTTTGAAGACTATGTTTCTAACCATAAATATACATTATGAGTTTGTATTTATTCAATTTTTCATCTAATTCACAAATAATATTTGTGGATGTAATGAGTATTGTTTTACATGTGTTCTGGGGTAAATTTGGGGTTGTGTTTAATTATGATATATTATTATATTCTAAAATATATTAGGATCATGAAAGAGGCCTAATGATTGTTCTAAAAACCATTAAATAAAATGAGATATAATGAAAAGTTATTATGTATGAATTTTGGTGGAAAAAAAATTAATTTAATATGAATTTTATTTTAGAGGATGGAATAATTGTTAACTATAAAAAGGAAACTTATTGAATAATATAGAAAAACAACAATGGACATAGAGATTCACAGTTTTCTTATATTATAGAGTTACTACAAGTGGTTATCTTAAAACATTTCTCGGTTATCTATCTAACAGAACACAAAAGGGAGTCAAATTAATATTGAAAAAATAATTTAAGGATTTTTATCATCAATATAAATGAATTTTTTAAATGATATATATTTTGTCTTTAACTCAATAAATAGTTACTTTTTAATATTTTTTTATGATTTATTTAAGGGACTTGGTTGTGTTATGAAATAGAACTATTAGGTAATTGCTTATTCTTCATGACAAATAAAACCTCCCAGGTAAAATTAATCGATGCTTGATCTAAAATTATCTTAGGTTGTTTTTTATTTAAAAAGTTTGATACATCAATAATATAGATAAATTTTTAAATTATATAATGATAACACAATTTTGACTTATATATTCACACATAAATTGTTGAACATAAGAATTAAGAGATGGATTGTGTTGATAAAGGATTTGACCACTAAATTAATTACCATTATGAAAGAGGAAACAAATTATGTTATTATTTGAGTAAAAATACTACTCTTAATAAACCATTTTATGTTTAGAACATGACCCTTGGGTTAATGATTTGGTAAAGTTTCACCTATAATTTGTGGATTCATTAGCATTCTATATTTTACTCAAGGACTTAGTATAATTATCACTATCAGAATTTATTAGGAATTTCCAAACTAAATATTGTGAGTTATAGAAAAGGGTTCAATTGGTTATGAAGGTAAAGCTCCCTAAATTTATCATTGAATAAATATTTCATTTTTTATCTTTAAAAGTATTATGTGGGCCTTATGATTCCTAGTTAAAGAGTGAAAAGTTGAGTGAAGGTCATAGTTATATATTTACAATTAATACTAAAAAAACTATGTTAAACAGATACCTTTTGGTGTATTATTGGTGGGACATAATGAAATGATATACAACTAATTTTACAATGAAATAATTAACATTTCAATCATTTAAAGAAGACATAAAATCACAAAACGGGATGCTTCAACCTTTTCATTTTATAGAGTGTAAAAGGGATAATATATCAATAGATTTTTAGTTGGATTTCCAAATATATCTTAAGGAAATATTGAAATTTAGGTTCTTATGTATTTACTAAATAAATCTATATATTTCCTTCCCATTTGATATATTATGTATTTTTATCAACTCATTCAATGGTAACTCAATAATATAGTTAGGTTATGTGAGGTTTTGTCACTCAATTGTTTTTTATCATCATCTTAGATTCACTTCTGATTTTTGGGATGGATGTCAAAATTATTTTTCTGATGAATTAAATTTTTTCATAGATTTTCATCCAGAATCTTATGGACAGTCCAAAAAACAATTCAGGGTATGGAAAAATTATTCTTGGGTTTTAAATGGATTTCTAGGGTTGTTGGGATCAGTATCATTATTTTGGTGAGTTTTCTTATAACAATAGTTTTCATTCAAGTATACAAATGGAACCTTCTATGGAATTATTAGACACCCCAAGGAATGAAAAAAAATTGTATAGAATGCATAAACAAGAGAGTGACTACAAAACAACACTTTGTCATAACTGAGCCAATAAACATAATTTTTTAACTTCTGTGATTTGAATTTTGAAAATCTGACATACATGATTTTGTCCAGGGTGATTTTTGGAGTATGGTAGAAAAAATGTTATTGTTGGTGAATAGTAACCTACCCTTATAAAAATTAACTCGACCTTGTGAATAGAAATGTACCCTTATAAATATTAATATACCCATATGAATTGTAACCTCACCCATGTATGTATAAATAAAATTTAGGCACATTATAAATGAAGTATAACATTTTAGAAATTATTAATTAAATTATTGGAATTTTGGTGAGTGATAAATATTTAATTATAGTTTTAAATTAATAAATGGATTAAAAATTCATTTTCATAAAATATTTTTTTAAATAATTATTATTTTTTCAATGATTTTGGTATATTTTATTGTGATCGTAGTTTAATTTTGAAAGTATTACAAAATCAATTTTAAATTTTCAATCTGTAATTTTATATTAAATAATGATTTTATTTAAAAAGTAAATTTCACATATTTATAAAAAAAATTAATAAAATGGAATTCATTTTTTTAATGTAAACACTAAAAAATGGTTATGGTGATCTTTTGGGATTTTTCTAAAATAGTTCAATTTTTGGTGAATAGTAGAACACGCTAATTTAATATAAATGCTAAATACATGGTTTATTGAGTAATTGGTGATGTAAGGATGATGTAAGAACACTTGGTTAGAAATCACATGTAATTATTACTATTCATGGTCACAAGAATCAATACTATTGCTTGTATTAAGAAAAATAATAAAATAATGATTAAGATTTTCAAAAATTTCTCATCTCCTCCACAATAAAACCACCAGACTCCCTCTTCTCTTCATTCATCTCAATACGTGTTACTAGTCCAAAATATGACCAAATCTATCTCTTAGCTCATCCCCCACATCCAGTATCCCTTGGTCTCATAAAAAGACCAAATCATCTCTCTTAAAGAGGTTCTCAAGGATGATTAATTAAAGAGTTAATTCCTCTTTTCAATTCATTTACTCTCTTTTCAAGTTCCATTATTTTCATTTATATTATCACCTATCATATTACAAATATTATGTCAAATAAACTAAATTAAATGTATTTTAATGTTTTTATGGTTATGTAATAAGTTATTATCATCTCTCATTTACCCTTCTTTTATGCTAGTAGTAAAAAACCATCTGAGATGTGGTAATTTGGCACATTCAAATACGATGGGTCTTAAATTTTTATTATCGTATCCAATTATGGTCATGAAAACATTATTATGGTTGAACGAGAGTATAATATATTTATTAATTCTTCAATATGGTTCTAGAATGTTTTTGTACACAAGGTTTTGATTTATAAATCAAAATGAGTTCATTGTGTTCAAAAAACCACCAATTAACCCAAACAGTTATCATTAAATAATTTATATAATGATTCGTCTTCAGTTCAAGTAACCAAATTAAATTTAAAAAAAAAATTAAAATTTTGGGTGGTCACTAATAACATATAACCTCAATTCTATAAAACCATCCTTATTTTACACAATTATTCGTTCATGTATATAAGTATATCTATCATAAAACAACCAGACTCGATCAATGAAATTGAACCTCTGAACCCATAAAAAAGGACATGAATGAACATAATAAGTTTATGATAAATAAATTTTATTTATAAGAGGATATTAAATCTTTAATTAATAAACCTAAAATTTGATTTTTTGGGTCATTAAGATCAAGATAAGAACACCATCGAACTTAATGTAAGAGTTTCTTCATCTCACGTCCATTTTTTGTAAAATATTCTATACTCACTACTATTAATTGTGTATGGTGTTTGAATAATTCCAATTTATGTTTAATATAATAAATCTATTCATTTTCATGATATAAATTTATAATTTTACTATTATTAATACTGGGGCATAAGATTCAATTTATTACAAAGTTGTAAATATTTTCTTTCCAAACCTCCATTTTCATTTCGGTTGCTCTAACTCTATACTCACCTAAATAGAAATCATATTTATTTTTATATACTCCTCATAAATTATAATTTAATGTTATATATATGTTTAATGATTATAATCCTTATATATTTTATATGTAGTTAAATTTTTTAAAATAATCATTCAAAAACTCTTCCAAAATGCATGCCTGATTCAAGGAACTTCTCGAATTCTTACCTATTTTTAAGTTCACTCTATTATCTTTTTTAAGACATTTTTATCATTATAAAATAACTATTTTTTACATGAAAATATATTTTGGTTCATTTCTGGTTTTATGAAAGCATACATGTCATTATTATTTAAAATATCTTTAATTAATTCCTTACATCGCACTAAAAGTTTTTAATTATAAAGCTTCATTAAAAACACTTTTAAATAATTTTTACTTCCATGAGATGTCATTTATGACTCTAATTTAATCTCAATATAATTATCATTTCTTTTCTAGAATATAAATATTTAAAACCATATTTATGACAAATATAGAGGATTTTTCAAAATAACTATTATTTCCTTTGTAAAATAGATTTTTTCCACATCACTTTAACTTTTATGAGGTATATGCCATTTTCAACACTTATTATTTTTATATGGTGTATTTACTGCCCATGGTTATTTCATATTAAGAGTATCCTTATTCTCATGGTATTCTAATGGATTATTATTGGATGTTTCAATGTGGTATGGGATGCTTTGGAATTTTTAAGGATTATTTTCTCAAAAATTTCTCAAATGATCTCCTTTAAAACTATAATTATTTATGTCAACATAATTTTATGAATCTTGTATTTCATAGTGGTTCATATATTATTATATCATCTAAAATATTTTTTTAAGGGTTTATAATTAGTTTGAATGTGTATATTCTATCTTGATATCGTTCAACAATTTACTTCGAATAGTTAGTGTTTATGTTTACATATAGGGAAAGTTATTTACATTTCATACGATAGTTTCAATATGAATGTATATGTTCTTTAAGTTTATCAAAATTAATAAGAAGAATTATTTGGACTTAGTATGTGTCGAGTGGGTCCCTCTATAGCCCCTCGGTGTATCAATAGGTCTCATGAGATAAACTACGGTCTTGGCACAAGGCCTTAACCAAATGGTTATTTATGGTCTTGTCACGAGGCCTCAATGGTATACTTATGATTTTCGGCATTATGCATTACCTCTTTATGAAACTCTTAATTGAAAGTTAATGTGGTTATTTGACTAGTAGAGTAACCATTATAGTGCTTTATTATTGCATATTTACTCTGCTCAAATTTCTTCCATATTATGTTCAACGACATGTTTTTTAGTTATTCACCGTGCCTAGTGTTTATCTTTATAATATTTTATACTATATTTCTTAACCTTACTAAGCATCTGAGCTCACCCCTTTCTTATTTTCTTTTTCTGAGGACACGAATAATTTTATTATGAATGACCTTCAGAGATAAACATATAATTGTGGATGTTCCTATTAAATATTATATATTTTTTTCATTTCATGTTATAATATTGAACCTATATATTTGTGTCGTTTGTCCAAAACTACTAAACTACTTGGTCCTTATAGATTTGATTCCTTGTAATAATTCTAATGTATTAAAATAATGCACCAGCTCCAGGAAACCGGGGTTGGGGAATTACACATTATATTGAAAGTGGTGTTGGATTCCATATTTTTGGAATGAAGTAGGAGAAAGGAAAATTATGATACTAGAGATGGTAGTGGAGATGGTTGAGAAGTTGTCGATATTTAAACAACATCTGAGGATGGGTTAGAGATTACTAAAATGTTATAAGGATAACCAGAGAAATGATTTTTTTCAAGTTAGTTTATCATGTTTTTCATAATAAATCTACATGAAAATTTGTTATATGTATTGGTAAATAGGTTAAGTTAAGTCTAGGGTATTGTATGAATTCATGGATAATGTTGGATCGGTTTCTTACCATGTGAAAATAACAATAGGTTCATTTGAGGTACAAATATTTTTTCATGATTTGATGTTAGGAATGAATGTGTTGTCTTTATCTCATATTTGGATCCTTTAGGTAGTTATATTGAAAGATAGAAATTATTTTAAAGAATATAATACTAATACTCTTGATCATAGAAAAAAATTATTACAGAACCTGTTAATTCACTAGGTTATGTTTTTTTGAAACTTCCATATGGTTGAAGAAGCAATAGAATAGTTTTAAAATGCTATGAGGGAAGGGCATAACAAATAAATATATAATTGGATAAAATTATGAGGATTTAATTTAAAAAAGAGTTGAAGGATGTTTAATCCCATTTAAGTTTGATATAAATTTTTTCTTATATTCATTAGTTATATTTTATAGAAACATATTCAAAATAAAAATATTTTATATATTTTAGTCAAAAATAAAAAATTATTACTTCTAATCAAATTTAATTTTTTGTTTTATATTTTTTTTATTAAAATAATTATTTATTAATTATATAATATTAATTTTTCTAAAATAATTTAAATTTTTCATTAAGGTTTTAAAAATTACATTAATGTAATTTTTTATAATTTTTTGAAAATATTGACATTTTAATGACTTGTGAAAAATACATACTTTTGTGGAAAATTTTATTTTATATTCAAGTATTTAAAAATTAAAATTCTATTTTGGATTTCTTATATATTTGCATTAAATCATATTAATTTAAATTAATCAAATTATGGTTTTTTAAATGAGGCTTTATACATAAATTTAGTATAAAATCTTATTGTACTCAAAATTGTCATTTTTCTGGAAAATGTTTTTTGTTGCGTATTGTTGGAAAAATATTAAGTTAAATTTTGATGTTTATATGTTTTTAATTTTAAAAAATAAATTCCATATTTTTAATTTTTCAATAAATATGTTAAATATATCAATTTTGTTATAGTTTAAAATAAATAGAAAATATAGTAATATTTGTTACCATGGTTAAAGGTAAATAATATAATTAAAGTTAAAAATAAAAATATTTTTACATGAATATGACCCTAAAACATGAATTAAATTTTAGGGATTTTTAAATTTCATCCATTCTCATCCAATATTCCATTATGTGTCCTACTTTGGCCATTTTAATGAGATTAAAATTTTATAATATTTTATTAAAATAAAATATAAAAATGTAACGCTATTGTTTTTAATATTTATAATAATATTAACATGGATATAATTATAGGATATGTTCAGTTATGAAGAGTAATTTTAAATATAAATAATTTACCTTCATCGTGTTTTTTTATTTTTTATTTTTAGTTAAGATATAACTTTCCAGGAATATTTACAAAACACTGAAGCAGTAATTATTCAATAATGAAAAAATTCAAATAAATGATAATAAAAATATTAAAAGTGATATAATTTTATAAAAATTATATGATCCAATAATTATATAGATTATATGAATATGTTGGGTATATATTATAATATTTTATCAAATATTAATTGTTGTGTTGATGTTATTACAATCAATGTAGAGAATGGTTATGAAAATTGACATTAATGATATATTATGATAAATATTTTTTTGTTAAATGCAATAAATTTTTTATAGATCATATATCCCTAAAATTTATTATTATATGTTTAATAATATCATTTATGGTACATTTTGGTTTCTTGGGTCCATTTTTAGTAATTATGTTGATCCTAGAAGATTTTAAATCATAGTTATTATGATAAGTGTGAAAGGATTAACAAGGAGTTAAAAATGATTAAGGTGAAGAAATAACAAAAAATTGTATATTTTTAATTTTATTAGAGTACATAGACCCATACTCATAATTTATTTTAAATGAATTAGTTTGGTTCCATTTTGAATTTAATTTTTTTTATATTAATTAAATATTTTTATAAACTCCAAGAGTGACCCTCTCCACTAGTGTAAAATATTATGAATTATTATCATTTATTTGAAATTTAAAATCCAGTTGGATTAGAAAATAACTATCCAAATTCATTCCTATAATCCCTCCCCGCAATATAAAAATCCTTTTTAGGAACAGTACCTACCTTACAGTTCTTAAGGTGTTAATAAAATGATAGTTTCCATAGAAGATTTATAGTTGTTAATTGCATATTTAAGTTTTATATCAACTTACAACTTATTAAAATCATATTAAACCATGATAAAATAATTAAAAAATTAACCTCCATATTTTAAGATGTTATTATTTTAAATATAATAATTTATATTCATCTACAACCTTTATTAAATGGTAGAGGACATTTTCATTCATGTGTACGACAGACTACTGCAACGCTAACCACTAAAATTGGATTTCCATCACCATCTATCAAGAATGGTTATAATGATATAATTAATGCTTATATTTTATACTAATGAAATATTTATAATTATATATGGATAATATATAATTTAAATTATTAACCTCCATTTAGTTACAATTGATAACATCGTTTATGCATACTTACGGATTATCGCCTCCACAAAGCGATGTGATTCTTTTTTCATCACTGCATCTCATGGATTATATTTGTAAGTACATATAAAGATGTAATTCAATATTTATTATATTATAATAATTATAAAATGGTAAAATAATACTTCACTTCCCTATATAATTATTTTTGAATAATTGAAACGTTGTTCATGCATATGTATAACCTACCATCCGCAAGATTGTAATATAGTTTATTTTTCATAACTACATTCTATATTTGGTGTTTTAAGTGTATTTTATGTATAAAAATGATAATTGAAATATAATTAATATTCTATAGATGGTTTATTAATGACCACTTTGACCATAGTAAACATGTGTAAGTAATTTTGGACTTATGAACTGAATATTGTTAAAATATCTCTTATGAGTTTAATTGATTGAATAATTAAAAATAGTAATATAAGAGATAAAAAATTGAATAATAATCATAGAAAAATGTATTTATACAATAAATATATAACAAATTTTTATGAATTATGAATACAAACAATTTATGTGATGAGTCATGCTCAATGTATGAAACTTTCTTTTATAAAACATCTTTTACAGTTTCCCTTAAAATTATATTTTATACCATATTTATATTTTATTAAAATGACTCATACAATGTTTATAATATTTTTCTTTTAACTTTTAATGTAATAATTAAACATTGTATAATATTTACATAATCTTTTGAATGGAATATTTTTTTCATTTTCCATGTCGGGTCCTTTATAACAATACTAAAAAGTTTATGAAAGGAAGACATTTTAACATATAAGGCATGAATTAATTTCAAACCACCATGAATAGTTTTTTCATTGAAGCTTCATTTAAATTTTTACAATATCATGTTCATGGAATGTTTTTCCATTAAAATTAAATGGCTTTTCTAAATTAGAAATATCTAATTGAAAAGATTATTTTCCCCAAGAATATTCTATGAGTGTAATGATAAAACAATAGATTTCATGATATACAGTTCTTGCACTACTAGAAATTTTATCTTTACCAACGGTTGTCCAAACCATTGGGTCTTGAGCCATAAGGATAGACATATCCCAATGGTTCTATGAGATCCATTGGGATATGTCTGAAAAAATCAGTATATACCAACGGTTTCAGTAAACCGTTGGTATAAATGTTTGCCAACAGTTTTAATCCTTGAGTAATACCATGAAGTATCTCTATACCAACGGTTGTGTAAACCATTAGTATAGAGTTTTACCAATGTTTTTCCACAAACTGTTGGTAAATCTCATGTAAAATTATCTATTCCAATAGTTTACAAATCGTCGGCATATACTTATACCAACGGTATACATAAAACTATTGGTATAAGTTCTTATTTTACACAAATGCCAACAGTTGTGAACCTTTGGCATATCTTTTTTATACCTGCAGTAGTAAGCCAGCTTGTTGGCCTCCCCTTGGGCAACTGCATCAATTCCACCAGCAAGACTGCAAATCTGCATAATACATACACATACAACAAGTAACACAAATCACCATTAACAAGTATACTTGCATAATACATAGATAATTCTATGTGAATTCTTGCAGAATTCTTTTAATTCATATATAATTCTTTCAATTCATACAAAATTCTGTATGAATTCATACATAATTCATCAAACGCATAATTCAAAGATAAATCTGAATACCTCCAATTCTGTATTTAATTACCCTCCACAAACATACCGAATTTACACATAATTCATAAGGTAATTACAGCATGTATCCACATAAAAAAATTATAACCATACACCATTAACATATAATTCATAAGTTAATTAAATACATAATGAATTTAATTCAGAATTCAGGGGGTTGAGGGATGTTCAGGGGATTCTGGTGGTTGTCCAAGGGGGGTAGGGGTGTCTATAGGGGTGGGGGTCTCTGGGGGGATGGGGGTGTCTGGGGGACTGTTCAGGGTGGGGGGGCTATCCATGGGGGTTTCCAGGGGGTGGGGTGTTGTCTAGGGGGTTGGGGAGATTTCCAGGGGGTGGGGTGGGGCGGTCCAGGGGGTGGGGTTTCTAGGGAGTGGTGTGGTGTCTAGGGGTGTGGGGGACGGTCTAGGGGTTGGGGGTTGTCCAGGGGGGTGTCTGAGGGGGATGTCCAAGGGGGTGTCCAGGGGGTGGGTGGTGTCATGGGAGTTGGAGGGATTTCCATAGGTGGGGGTGTCCAGGGGGTGGGGGTGTCCAGGGGGTGGGGTGGTGTCCAAGGGGTGGGGGTAGTCTAAGGGTTGGGTTGTCCAAGGGGGGTGGGGGTATCCACAAGGGTGGGGGATGTCCAGGGGGTGGGGGCTATCTAGGGGGTGGGGGATGTCCAGGGGCGGGGGTAGTCCACGGGGGTGACGGGGATTTACAGGGGGAGGGGTGTCGAGAGGGGTGGCAGGGTTATATAGGGGGTGTGGAATGTCCAAGGGGTAGGGGTGTTCATGGGGGTGGGTGGGGCTTTCCAAGGGGTATGGGGTGTCCAATGGGTGGACAGGTTGTCCACGAGGGGTAGGGGTGTCTAGGGGGGGTTGTCCGCGGGGGTGGGTGGCCTATCCACAGGGGGGTTTCTAGGGGGTGGGTGGGGTGGTCCAGGGGGTAGGCGGGGTTGTCCATGGGGGTAAGGGGTGTCCATGGGGGGTGGACGGGGCTGTCTAGTGGGGTACGGGGTGTCCATGGGGGATGTGTGTGTGTGGGGGGGGACTAACCATGGGGGTGTCCAGAGGGTTGGGTGCTGTCCGTGGGGGGGGTGGTCCAGGGTGTGGGGTGGTTTCCGAGGTGTGGTGGTGTCCAGGGGGGTAGGGTGGTGTCCAGGGGTTTGGGGGGCTTTCTAGGGGGTGGGTGTGTCCAGGGGGTGGGGGTATCTAGGGGGTGGGAGGGCTATCCACAGGGGTGGTCGGGCTGTCCAGGGGGTAGGGGGTGTCCAGGGGGTGGGCGGGCTATCCACAACGATGGGAAGGGCTCTCCAGGGGGTACAGGGTGTCCAGGGGGTGGGCGGGTTGTTCGGGGGGGTTCGGGCTGTCCATGGGGGGGGGGGCTATCCACGGGGGTGGTCAGGCTGTCCAGGGGAGTAGGGGTGTCCAGGGGGTGGGTGGGTTGTCCAGGGGTGGGCAGGCTAGCCACGGGGGGTAGGGGTGTCTCAAGGGGTGGTTGGGATGTCCATGGGGGTGGGCGGGGCTGTCCAGGGGGGGTACGATGTGTCTAGGGGGTAGGGGTTATCCACAGGGGGAGGGGATGTCTAGGGTGTTGATCGGGCTATCCCCGGGGTAGGGTGGGGCTTTCCAGGGGGTATGGGGTGTCCAGGGGTGTGGGGGGATGTCCACAAGGGGAGGGGTGTCCAGGGGGTGGGCGGGCTATCCACGAGGGTGGTCGAGCTGTCTAGGGGGTAGGGGTTGTCCAGAGGGTGGGTGTGTTATCCATGTGGGTGGGAAGGGCTTTCCAAGGGTACGGGGTGTCCAAGGGTGGGGGTTGTCTATAGGGGTAGGGGTTTTCCAGGGGGTGGGCGGGATGTCCACGGGGGTGGCGGGGCTGTCCAGGGGGTACAGGGTGTCCAGGGGGTGGGGGGTTCTCTTGGGGGGGTGAATCAGTCACAGAAAATCATCAAGTCACGTTTTAATATTTATAGATAAAAAATAAAGATAATGTGACCTACCTAATCACACATATATTCAGGAACAACAAATCAATTAACATAAAAAGTCAGTAATATCAATCAAAAATGTAACGTATCAATATCTCCCTCATAACAATCACTATCATCACCTTCATCATCACCCTTACCCTCATCCTCATCGTCGTTCACATCATCATCACCCCCCCCCCATCGTCCTCGTACTCAGCCTCGGCATCCTCATCTCCCTCCTCCTTCGCCTTGGCCTCCTCCTCTCCCTCCTCCTCGGCCTCCTCCTCACCCTCCTCCTCCGCCTTGGCCTCCTCCTCAGTATCGTCTTGACCACCACTAAAATTTCCACCTGTTTCACCATATATAGAACACGTCGATGAAATATATTCATAACAATTAGTAATGTCCTATGGTGGAAGTGTTGGACGTAAAACAACTATCAGTTTCATAAATGTAGTGTTCTCCCTAACAGAATGTTCTTCCATCTCTGTGGCCCTTTATTCAGACTGTTCTACCTGTGCCTTAACCTGTTGGAACTCGGTGGAACTACAACTCATACCTAAGGAGGGCCAATACTTCATCGGAACTATACTCTTCCCAGGTTGGCAGCGTACTCTACCAGGGTTCTCATCTCCCAACACCTGATGTAAGTGACGTTTGGCCCAAAATTATCAGGTTCCTGGGCATCAAGGGCCTCTAAAGTGGTCTGTTACAAAAAATAAATAGGTTATTAAGTTACAAAATAGAGATTAAAATTTTAAATCTACAAAGTAAAACTTAAAATCTTCTGTTTATTCGGTTTATTAACCACACTTCCATATTTCTTCTTTATACTCGAGAAAAATAGTTTTTATCGAGGAACACATCCTTCTATATTCAATTTATGTCTATACAATGACATTAAATGTAGGAAACCATAATTAAATATAGGATACCAAAAAACATTAATTTCATAACTAAAATTATATAACAACTTTAGCAATTGAATAAATTATGGAGAAATCAATAGAAAGTGCAAGTCGTAAAGAAAGATTATAAACTGTCATACCTACTGCCTCTCATTATTTGGCATCGTAGTACATCCCAATGTGTGGAGGTATATCTTAGCATCAATGTTTTTTTAATTCATCCAGATGAATCCTAACCAAAATTCAATAATTAGTATTAACAAAAAGCATGAAAATTTTCATTTAAATACCTCTAATTTGATTAATACCGTAAATTTTCTAGACGTCCAATGAGTAATCATCTATCGGTACTATTCTAATGGATAATCATCCACAACAGGGATTACCCCTAACTCTGTGCCCACTATATTAAGTCATCCAATGTACAACTTATGCTTATAATCTCTTCAAATCTCAGCTAAATCCTTTAGACGTGTTGGTCGTGCACCCTCACCGTCGGGGAAATTAAACTGAATCTGACACCAAATTATTAATTAATATAAAAACAAAAATTTATATATTGCATTAAATAAAACAGTTGTTTTACCCATATCTCTTCCATGGATTTATCCTTTACTTCATTTGGCAGCTATCTCCATTAAGGTGGGATAATATGAATGATGTTGTAGTATTTGGCATGTGACGCCAAAAAACACAAACATTGCGGCCCTGGTTTTTCAATCATCTAAGGATCTTCATTATAGTCCATAATCAATTGTGTGTGGTGGTTCCACACTGCACACATGTGTGTACAGGCTCTCCCCACCTCTTATCAGTAGATGTATCTATTACGAAATAAAAAAAATATTTTGTCAATACATGTAATAAGGAAAATAAATAATGGTGTAAAAAAAATTTAGGGTTATATACGTATACCTACGGTAGTCTGATCAATGGGCACTGCTAGATCCGCAGAGACTAAAGGAACACCATGTGTAGATGGAGTGGGTCCCAATGTATGCTCTGTAGGGACAGACTCTGGCAAAGTAGGAGTCTACGAAGATAGAATATAAAATCCTAGAGAGAAGGAAGAAGAAGTAAAAGAAGATGATAGGGATGGCTTTCCAAATTCTGGATGGGTAGTAGTAATCATCATCGTATATAGTAAATACGGGTGAGGAGGCTCAGATGTAAACAGTGGTGAAAAAATTGGAGGCCTAAATATCCCATGTGACCCTAACAATACATCGAGATTGGAATGTGGTATGGATGGTATGTCAGTGGGAGGAGCAGGGTCTAATTGGGTACGCCGACCATATTGTCTAGCTCTTATATATTTCCCACCACAACTTTAGGTTCACAGTCAACTCTGAAAATTTTTCTATTGAAGTCATCAAAAGTAATAAATGGATCATTTCCAATGGTAGTGGGATGGTGTCAATTCCATCATCACCATCATCAAAAATATGTCTTGGAATTACTTCAATAATGACAGAAAATTTCAGTCGAAGATGGTATTTGATATAAAAAAATTGTTTCGCCATTGATTATAATAAATATGGTTCATTGGTAGCAAGAGTTTGAGTCATATCAATTACACCAAATCCATAATCATCAATAAATGAGCCCAGCCTCATCATCGAATCAAACCACTTACATTTCATCAGCGTGACTCGTCCGTGAGAATAATAATCCAATATTATTATTTTTTCAACGACTTCGTAATAACCTACATTTTCAAATCATGTTCTACTATCTGATACACTAGCATAATAGTCTATTGTGGCAGTAACTATAAAATCATCATGTTTTGTTCTCATGTTATTTTCTCGTTTAGTAATAATAAATCTGTACCCACCGATAACAATTTATTTACAATCATGAACCACTGTATTAGGACCCAAATCCAAAGCTCTTATTTCCTCGGAGACAGAGTCAGCAAGAAAACTCAATACCTGAAATATAAATCAATATTAAACATAAATAATTATTGGTTTAATTATATTAAACAGTAATATTATTAACTACAATTTTAACCAAGAAGAAAACACTTTGCTATGAAAAGTCTCACTCCTTCTCAAAGATAAAGAACGGTGCTTTCTATTTATCATCGCCTTATGTTACCTATAGATAAAATTAGGAATAGTTTAATAGATATATATATATATATATAAGATATAAATATACAATTTACTTACCAGATGTAGTCATTGAACAAATAAAAGTTGAACAAAACTGTGTGAGTCCTATCTCCCGCTCTTCAAGGATCAATGTCATCAATGTATATGATCTAGAAATTACTCCTATTTGAGGAAGTGATAGAAAACTAGGTTCAATTTTCTCATACTATTCTTCTTCATTTCTCATTGGTTTGTTCATTCTTATAGTAAGATCAGAAAAATACATTGAGCAGAAATCCATACATTCTTGAGCCAAGTAACCATTCACGATATAACCTTTGGGATGATTCATATTTTGGAAATGAGACTTTAATGTGTACATATTTCTTTTAGTTGGATACATCCAATGAAAAAATAGGTCATCCTAAAAGTATTTTAGTTGTAATATGGATAGTCAGATGCAGCATGCATGTGAAAAATGATGGAGGAAATATTTTCTCTAACTCACACCAAATTATGGGGGCATCTGCAAACATTTTTTTCAAGAAAGACTTGGACAAATTCATAGCACAAAGATCTCTAAACAAATGGAAAAACTGAATAACAGCCACCCATACATTATTGGGAAAAAGATGATGAGTTTTTATTGGAATAAAATCATGCAGAATGATGTGATAATCATGAGTCTTAAATGATTTTAACTTCATATTTATTCTGTTGGCTCGTTTGGATATGTTGGTTGAATATCCATCAGTAACATTAATAGTTTCCAGTACTTACAGAAATTCCTTTTTTTTATCGGTGTCATCACATAAGAATCAAATGGAAGTTGCCATTTATTTTCACTGATACGCACATGATTCAATTTTGTTATGACACCTCAATACACGAAGTCACACTGAGACCATAAATCATCGTTGGTCTTACCCTTAACATTTAGAAGAATCGAAAGCAACATTTCACATATGTTTTTTTTTCAATGTGCATTACGTCTAAGAAATGATGTAACAAATTGGTTGACCAATAAGGAAAATAAAAGAAGATACTTATCTTCTTCTAATTGTAACAGGTTTCAGTGGAAACATTCTTTCACTTTCCAGATTTAATTTGACCCTTCCTGAATGAAAAACATAAATCATTAAATTCATTAAGCAAATCAGTTATAGACATACACTGAGGTGGATCATCAGTCTCTGTGGTATTGTCAAATCTTTGAAGATTATTTCTATATGGATGGTCCATTATAAATAATCGGTGATGTCCTATAAAACTAAAACTACAATGATGTTTTTGTCTTTTGGATCGTGTATTATTCATACAAACAAGACATGATATTTTTCCCTTCGTGCTCCATCTGGACATCATGGCATAAGTATGAAAATCATTGATCATCCACATAAGCGCATCACACATATAAAATATGTCTTTCAAGCATTCATCGTATGTGCGCACACCCAAATCCCAAAGAAATTTCAACTCTTTTATTAAAGGTTTTATGTATACATATATATCATTACAGGGATCATTAGGGCCAGATATGAGTATACTCATGAAATTGAAAGGTTTTTTCATACAAAACCATGGTGGGAGATTATAAATGTGTGTAAAAATCAGCCATGTGTTGTGAGACATAAGAATCTGCCCAAACAAATTAAAACTGTCACATGAAAGACCCAACCTCACAATACGCATGTCAGCTGAAAAATTAAGATTTTGAGCATTAAATCTCTTCCATGGAAATCCATATGCAGGGTGAACCATCTCATCAGTAGTTTTCTTTCTCTCTATATCATGCCATATCATTTTTATTTATATTTCATCATAAATAAAAAGATTCTTGAGTCTGGGGATCATTATAATGTGCCAAATTACTTTCTGTGGCACACTAGATTGTGTTACATCAACCTTTGGATTCCATCTGAATGTGCCAAATTTTATACAATCACTATGTTTCACATTTTCCACCTAGAATAACCTGAAATATTTCAGTAAAGGATGGATTTTGTTTCTTAAAAATCCAACGTCCTCAACTATCTTCCATGCCATATAGTGGTTTGAGGAAATATCTGCATCATCTGGAAGTAATTCCTCCAAGAAGGTAAGAATGTAATCGATGGTAGTATTAAAAATCCCAAACATAGTTTTCCCATGAAAAAAATTGGATTAAAAATTCCTACTTTTTCATTTTTCTACATTGTCAATATATTGGAGTCGTGGCCGCATATTTAAATTTTTTCACCCTAACAACATCGTCATTTTCAGTAGAGGCTTCATGTGTGCTCATATAGAAATCTTCTTGGGTCGAAATCCGTTCTTTTTCATGATGATGAATAAATGGAAACTAGACATATAACAAATTCTCCATTCCAGTCCTCTCATTTGGATCATCAGCAATTTGAGATGTCATTTTATCCCCATTATGATACTAGACAAAGTAGTTTTCTTGAAAACTTTATTTGTTTATGTGGTAGTGGACTTATTCATGGCTCAACCAAGTTCTTCCAATACACTTGTAACAGGGGAAGTCTATGTTACCACTATCTGAAGCATTGTGTAATTAAAAATCCAAAAAGGTCTCCAAAATGTTTTGAAAATCTCTTGAGATCTAATCAGTTTCATACATCCAACTTCTATCCATTCTGTAGAAAAATTTGTTATAAGTCATTTCGTCAAAATAAATTCAATAAGATTGAAGTTTCATCGAAAATATATTTAAGTAAACAAGAATTTTTCACATTATAAGAAACCATAATTGACACACTAATCTATATGAGAATCATAATATAAAAGACAACAAAATACTATATTTATAACAAAATATATTTGAAGAAACATACATGAGTGTACTAGATCAGGTACACTAGTGGAGGAGAATTATTCAGGAGTTGACTAATTTTTAGATCAAAGAAATTTTATATTTTAATAGATTATTTGAGTGATCACATATAATTTCCAAGGGGGTGGGGGTGTCCAGGTGGGTGTGGGGTGTCCAGGGGGTTTCAGGGCTATCTAGGGGGGTCGGAGGTGATATGGGGTGGGGGTCTGTCTAGGGGAGGATGGGGTGTCCATGTGGGAGGGTTTTCCCTAGGGGTGGCAGGGATGTCCAGGGGGAACTGGGTGTCTAGGGGGTGGGAAAGCTATCCACATGGGTGGCGAGGCTGTCCAGCGGGGTCGGGGTATCCAGGTGGTGGGGGAGTATCAGGGGTGGAGGGGGGATGTCTAGGGGGTACAGGGTGTCCAGGGGGTGGGTGGGGCTATCCAGTGGGGTATGAGGTGTCCAGGGGGTGGGTGGGTTGTCCATGGGGTTGACGGGGCTGTCCAGGGGGGTGCGGGTTGTCCAGGGGGTGGGCGGGCTGTCCACGGGGGTGGTTGGGCTGTCCATGGGGGGTGGCGGGGATGTCCAGTGGGGTAGGGATGTCAAGGGGGTGGGGGGCTTCTAGGGGGTGGGGACGTCCGGGGGGATGGGGGTGTCTGGGGGTGGTGGGAGGGTGTTCGGGGGTGGGCGGGTTGTCCACGGGGGTGGGGGGCTATCCAGGGGGTACGGGGTGTCCAGGGGTGGGAGAGCTGTCCACGGGGGTGGAAGGGTTGTCCAGGGGGGTCGGGGGTGTCTCAGGGGTGGGGGTGATTTCCAGGGTGGGGGGCTTTCCAGGGGGTATGAGGTGTCCAGGGGTGTGGGTGGGCTATCCAGGGGTGGAGGGGATGACAAGGTTGTCATGGGGGTACGAGGTGTCCAGGGGGTGGGTGGGCTATCCACAGTGGGTGGTCGGGCTGTCCATGGGTGTGGCGGGGGTGTCGAGTGGGGTCAAGAGTGTCTGGGGGGGCTTTCCAGGGGGTGGGGTGTCTGGGGGGATGGGGGGTCAAGGGGTGGTGGGTCAAGGGGTGGTGGGTGGGTGTCCAGGGGTGGGCAGGCTATCCATGGAGGTGGGGGGATGTCCATGGGTGGAAGGGTGTCCAGAAGGTTTGTGGGCATCCCACAAGGGAGGTGGGACTATCCAAGTGGGTGGGGGGCTTTCCAGGGGCAACGAGGTGTTCAGGGGTGGGCGTGCTTTCTAAGGGGGGTAGCGGGCGGTCTAAGGGGGCACGAGTGGGCTTTCTAGGGGGTGGTGGGGCTACCCACGGGGGTGGGTGGGCTGCCCATGGGGTGGAGGGGCTATCCAGGTGGGTGGGGGGATTTCCAGGAGCTATGAGTTGTCCAGGGGGTGGGCGGGATTTCTAATAGGGTGGTGGGGCTATCCAGGGGGGTACAGGGTGGGTGGGCGGGCTGTCCATAGGGGTGACAGGGATGTCCAGGGGGTACGGGTGTCCAGGGGGGTGGGTGGGTTGTCCAAGGGGTGGGCGGATTTCCAGGGGGTATGGGGTGTCCAGGGGGTGGGCATGCTATCCATGGGGGTGGTGGGGTAGTCCAGGGGGTTTGGGGTCCATGGGGGGGGTGTCCAGTGGGTACGAGGTGTCTGGGGGGGCTGTCCAAGGGGGTGGTGGGGCATTCTAGGAGGGTACGGGGTGTCTAAGGGGGTGGGTGGGCTATCCACTGGGGGTGGTCGAGCTATCCATAAGGGTTGCGGGGCTGTCCAGTGGGGTCATGGTGTCTTGGGGGATTTCTTGGGGAGTGGGGGTGTCCGGGGGATGGGGGTGTCTGAGGGTAGTGGTTGGGTGTCCAGGGGGGTTGGTGGTCTATCCACAGGTGTGGGGGCCTGTCCATAGGGGGAGGGCGTGTCCAGGGGGTGGGCGAGCTATCCACGGGGGTTGCAGGGTTATCTAGGTGCTTAGTGGTGTCCAGGGCTGGGGGCTTTTCAGGGGGTGGGGGCTGTCAAGGGGATACGAGGTGCCCAGGGGGGTGGGCGGGCTGTCCAGGGGGTGGAGGGGCTATCCAGGGGGTATGGGGTGGGTGGGCGCGTTGTCCATGGGGTGGGGGGATATCCAGGGGTACAGGGTGTGTCCATGGGGTGGGTGGGCTATCCATTGGTGTAATGGCCTAGAACTCTCCAATCCATTACTTGGGGAAAAGGTTCTATTAGATGTGTTTCGAGAGGTCAAGGTGACTTAGGGTGCATTTGAGTGGACTTTAAGGAAAACTAAAGGGCAGTAGCTTTCGCACGGGCTGTGCACGGTTTGTCTAAACCATGCAGCCATACCGTGCATAGTTAATGATGGAGACAGTGGTTAACGCATGGTTAGCACACTGTTTGTCTAACTGTGTTGTCTAACCATGCGAGGAGTGTTTGACGAGGCAGTAGCGACCGCATGGTTAGCGTACAATTTGTCTAATCGTGCAGGAAAACTATGCAGGCACTTAAATTAGATCCTAAAATTGGGGATCGCAACTTTTTCACCTCTAACCTTCTCGTTTAAGCTCCTAAGTGTCCATAACTCGGGATTACCCTTCCTTGAAGGTAGTAAAACCTCTCCCAAGAATATTCGACGTGATCTGAAGGCTTCTCTTGGAGAATCGAAGTTGGTTTCTTGAGGTATGTGATCATTCTTGTTTGGTTTCTTAGATATACTTAGATCTACTTCTCCTATTCTCTCGGTTTCTTAGATCTACACTCGTTATGGGTAGATCTAAGTGTTTGGATGCCAAAAATGTTGAGATTTGTTCTTGGTTGTGTTATGATAAGAGATCGAAGGAGTATTCTTGGAGAATCAACCTAGATTTCTTATGCTTTCTTCATTTGTTGGGGTTTTCATCAAAACCTTTGAGGTAGGGGATTCATTGCTTCTCTTTCTTTTACGTGAAACTGTATGGTTAGCATGTTTAATCCCACTAGATGACAATGGAATTGAAATAATAAATATTTTAACCAGATAAAGAAATTGTTATCGATCGTATGTTATTGCCTCTTGTTTTTCTGGATAGTGTGATATCTATACTTGTTTTTCTTAGTTGTTATTCTTGATGGAAATCGATAAAGAATGTAAAATGGGTTTATTTGATGTTTATTTTTCTAATAGTAAAGAGGCATATGAATGAATCTGGTTCTTGTTGTAATTTGATGTTAATCAAATTGGCGTATTAAGCATGTATAATCATTTTTGATAGCTTACTAGTGAGGTTCCCGATTTCGGAACCAACGGATTATAAATTTTTTCATTCAAGATGGTTTAAAAATTTCATTGTCTGATAATTCCTTGATGGGTTCTAAGTTACCCTCTTGTTTGTTGAAGGGATATAGCCCAATTGATGTGATGGTTGTTTTTCCTGCTGCTTGTGTTAAGATGTGACCCTGGAGGGGTGTTGGGATATGTGGGGGCATAGAGGACTTTTGCTTGTGGTAGCGGATGACGCCTAGATTGGCGAGATGCATTGGTTTATACATGTGGGTGTCAGGGAGGACACCAGGGATGATGGAATGGGATGGATGTGATTGTTATATGCTTTCTAGTTCTGTGGTTGGTTATCTACTTTACTTTTACCCACTCCTCAAGGCAGCTGGTCTTGCTTACCCTTCTTTCGAAAGAGGCGAAGATGCGCGGGATATTCCACGTGCTTTCCGTGTTTAGCTTCTTTAGGGATGATGGTTCTACTCTCTTGATATAGGCGGAAAAGACTACATGGGTAGTATATCTACTCAGCGTGTTGATACCCTTATGATAGTAGCATAGAATGTTTTTCTAGAATGACTGGGAATATGGGAAAGTGGTTCTGTAATGAATATTTGAATAAATGGTGTTAACCCATGGGGTTAGAGTTCGCTGGAACTTAATGACGAGTCTATAATTTTAAAGGGTCATTGGACTTTGGGTGTGATTCTAATTATGTTTAATGTGGAATTTCTCATAGTTAATTAATGTTTAAAGGCTTAATTAACGTAAAGTGGAACTGCTAAAAAAAGGAATGGATAAATCCAATAAAATTCTTTAAATGGTTTTCTGCTTATAGGATACCTAGTCTTAGAAGTGGCAGCCCAGAGTCTGAGAGACGTCAGCTGCAGTTGTGTCTAAGACTAGGTTATTCCCATAGTGTGGTTGTGATTTATACTATATTTTTACTTTTTGTGTTTCTATACGCAACTCCACCCTGTCAGTAAGGGAAACTGACACCCTAGGGATTCTGAGCCCTGGGGGTTTTTTCCCCAACATTCTGGTGGGAGGTTGAATGGCTGACTACCCCCTTTGTCCCCGCTCTCTTCTCTTGGTAGATACTTGTGTTGTTAGGCACAACGGTTAGTTTTCCCCATATATGTGTGTAGAGGGTTGTAATGGCTTGTGGTTATTCACACACATATATCCTGGATATAGTATCCTATGGACTACTATAGGTGTAATGTGTATAGGCTATGATGGACTGAGGATCCTTACTCGGTTTATGTGTTGTAATGGCTTGAGGTGTAATACCCCATGTATGATACACATTATGCGAGCTGTGGGGGCTCCAAGAAACTACCTGGTTACTTTTGGTTGTGAGGATAGTGTGGTGCTTCACCCAGGTATCTACGGGAAAGGATTTTTCATGCATGAGGTAAATATTGTGGTGCCTCACCAAAGTGTTTGCAGGCAAGAATTTTTGTAGAGAGATGCTTAGGACGTGTGATGTTGGGGAAAAGTGGAAAACCAGTGGGGAAGTAGTAGTGGGGTACCCTTGATATTCTTTATTTTATTCCATATTCTTGTATGCATTACTTGGTGAGAGTATCCTTGGTGAGGTTGGGAACTTAGTATATCTTTTTAGGTGATGAGTTAGTTTCACTAGTTGTTCAATGTGCTTTAATATGATTTCTTTACATTTGCATGAGAGGATTTGGGGAGGATCCTATTGAGTATACTGTTATACTCACCCTATGTTTTTATAAACTGTTTTTCAAGTCACTTGGAGAAGGTTGGATATCAAGCTGGTTTCTACTAGTTTGTGGTTGCAGGAACTGTTCGGGCTTGTGATTGCTGTTGTTTTTACTTTCTTTTGGGTACTTGCAGGATTTTCCTTTATAGTTTTAGTACTTTTGCATGACATTCCATTTGTGTACTTGGGTTTCTTTTATGTTTCCAGTTATGAGTTGGAGTTGATTGGTGTATATCTTATCTCTCTCTTCTGCATGTGTTCTCTTAGTGGGTAATTCCTCCCATTTGTGTGTTACTATACCCTCGGTGGTAGTCAGCAACTCGGGGCCTACTGGAGGTGGGACTCGGTGGTCATTATCTCCCTTCTCACATTGTCGGCCTTGGAGGGGTACACTTTGTGGGGAGGGGGTCGTGACAGAGTGGTATCAGAGCTCTGGTTGAGAGATAGGATAGAGTTCGGAGTTTGTCACAGGTGAGGTTGCATGGTTTGGTAGGGAAATGGTGTCATTAATGTTTAGAAAGTTAGGTAAACACTGTAGACTGGCTGATACATAGGCGTTTAGGTCCCCCTATGATCTGATGTACGAACCTTTAAGTTTACAATGGCTACTAAACAAGGTGATACTAGTTGCAGGGTAGAGTCCTAGGAAAAGATCATGCATCATTTTTATTTGTGCCTGAGTTTGAATGGGTAGACCTTGGGATAGGTTAACCTAAAATGAATAAAAGAAAAAAATTAATTAATTAATGTTGAGTCTTCCATATTCAAGGTTTAAGAGCTATAACGGTTTTTTATTTTACAGGTATGGCTCCAGGTTGACGTCCTCGTTAGGTTTTCATAGAAAACGTCCAACAGGCTGTTCCAGCAGGTCACCGCAAGGTAGAGGTTGATCACAAAGACACTTGGAGGAAGGCACTCTGAGAGTTTCACTTCCAGAGTCTGCAGAAGTACGAGGGATCCATTTTAGATACAGTCACAGAAGACTGGTTATAGGAGGTCGAGATCGGATTCAGTTCGATCCATGCTCGGAAATATCATTGGGTGTCCTTAGTTGTGATGAAGCTATGTGGAGCAGCAAGGCAATGGTGGTTCTTATTCCTCAGGGATCTTGAGGAATCAGAAATATCATGGGAGGAGTTACGAGACAAGTTTAGAGTCGAGTTCCTTTCTTCGACTACGAAGGCATCCAGTTTCCAGGATCTTATTACCCTTCGACGGGGGAGATCTACTGTTCGAGAGTTTGGAATCTATTTTAGGAACCTTTTACAATATTCTTCGGACCTATTACCAGATGAGGAGGCCAGGGCAAGGAATTTCAAGGAGGATTTGTGTCCATAGAACCAGCGCTAGGTCACCCCATTTATACTGAAGACATATCATGAGGTGCTTGCGAGGGCAGAGGTTGTCGAGAGGACTTTGTCCAGGACAGGATCATCACGAGAGGGGCATCGTCATGATCCCTCACGAAGAAAGGCTATGGTCTAGGGTTCCCATTTTTTAGGGCAGAAGAGTTTCCGTTTAGCCAGGGGTAGGTCCCAGCGCTTCACATCTCGTTTCTCTAGAGGCAGAAACCCTCAGGCCTATGCCAAGGGATCAGGCGCTTGTTTTTCTTGTGGTGGTCGTGGCCATCAGTAGCGAGAGTGCCTGACCTTTCAGAGTGGTCATCGTGCACCGGGAGCTACGCTCTAGGTTCCTCTATTGAGGCAGTTCCAGCCGAGGCAGCAACAGCTTGTTGCACTAGCTTTAGATCAGCAAAGGGTAGATGGGTTAGGTCGAGGACAGACCCATGACATTCCATGTCCTCAGAGAGCAGAGTGCGGCCATGGAGGTGGTCGTCATCAGGGTCAGAGAGGTTGTGGAGGAGGTTGTGGTCAGCTTAATGCTCTATAATTTCCAGCTCCAGGCGAGCCAGATGTCGTTCGAGGTACCCTTTTCTTGTTTTCTACCTTGGTGTATGCCTTTTTTGATTCAGGAGAAACATACTCCTTTGTATCACCTACCCTTGTCCTTGATTTGGGACTTGAGGTCGAGAGGCTTCCAGTACCCTTGGTGTTGACTACGCCAGTTGGTGGTCGAGCTGACTTGTTTGAAGTATGTAGAGACTGTGAGCTAGTGTTGGGGCAACATCGCTCTTGGGGAGATTTCCTATGTTTACTAATACAACCATATGATTTCATCCTCATCATGGATTGGTTGTATTCGGTGCAGGCTATTGTGGATTGCTTCAATAAGAAGGTCATTTTCATTAGTGCGGGTGGAGAGAAAGTGGTGTTTGTTGGTGAGTGAGACCTTCGGATTGGTCATAGGCATGTTCCATCCTTATCATCCATGATGGCTGAGATGATGTTGAGTTCTTCAGAGGTTCAGCAGTTGGCATTTCCTAGGGTCATAGAAGAGTACCCTGATGTCTTTACAGAAGAGGTTGTAGAATTACCCCCTCGACGAGAGATTGAGTTTGGGATAGAGCTATAGCCAGGAGCATCTCTTGTGTCTATGTCTCCATATAGGATGTCCCCTTATGAGTTACGAGAGCTACGTATATATCTTGATGGTCTATTACAGTGCGGTTTTGTTTGGCCATGTGTGTCACCATGGGGTGCACCAGTTTTGTTTGTGAAGAAGGCTGACAGAAATTTGCAGTTGTGTGTCGATTATCATCGCTTAAACAGAGTAACAATAAAGAATCACTATCCTCTTCCAGGGATTGATGATTTATTTGATCAACTGAATGGTGAAAGTTGGTTCTCAAAGATCTACTTGTGGTCAGGATATCATCAGATGCGTGTGAATGATGAGGATATCCCGAAGACTGCTTTCTGTTGTCGTCATGGGCATTACGAGTTCATTATAATGTCGTTTGGTGTGGCGAATTCTCCAGCCGCATTCATGGGATTGATTAATGCTATGTTCTGTGACTTCCTAGACAAATTTGTGGTGGTTTTCATCGACGACATCCTTGTGTACTCTATATATGAAGAGGAGCATGTGCAGCATCTACAAGCCATTTTGGGAGTTCTTCGTCAACAGAGGATATTTGGGAAGTTGTCGAAGTGTGAGTTTTGGACTCGAGAAGTCCGTTTCTTGGGGAATGTTGTGTCCCAACAGGGAGTTTCTATGGATCCATCGAAGATAGAAGTAGTTGTGTCTTGGGAATCCCCAAATACATTTTCAGAGGTGTGAAGTTTCCTAGGTCTCACAGGCTACTACAGGAGGTTCATAGACAATATTTCACGAGTTGCGACTCCTCTAATAGCTTTGACTTGGAAGAATCAGGCATTCATATGGTCCGATCAGTGTTAGGCAGCTTTCAAGTATCTAATGGAGAAGTTAGTAAGTGCTCCAATCCTTTGTCTTCCAGCTGAGGGAGTTCAGTTTGATGTTTTCTTCAATGCTTCACATCTGGGGTTAGGTTGTGTTCTCATGCACCAGAGGTCAGTTGTTTCTTATGGGTCTCGGTAGTTGCATCCCCATGAACGCAACTATGCCACACTTTATATCGAGTTTGCGATCGTGGTGTTTTCTATGAAGTTGTAGAGACATTACCTCATTGGTGAGCACATTGTGGTTTTCACTGATTATAAGAGTTTGAGGTATGTTTTCTCCCAGCATGACTTGAACTTGCGACAGAATCGGTGGATGGAGTACTTGCAGGAATACAAATTAAAAATATCGTATACACCTGAAAAAGGGAATGTTTTAGTTGATGCGCCGAGTTGAAAGTCACGCAGTGATGTTGTGCATGAATCCGTTGATTCCTGGAGGGTAATGGAAGAGCTTTCAGCAATACATCTTGATATGGGAGAAGTTGGGAGTATAGGTTGTATTTTTCAGATGATTGTACAGCCATCCCTGATGTAGAAGGTGGAAGAGTCCCATTTGGGAGATCTTGAGGTGGAGGTCTAGAGGGACTGAGTTATTTGTGGCGAGGCCCCTGTTGGTTGGACTGAGGATGAACAACACCGAGTGTTGTATCGTGGAAGTATTTTTGTTCCCTTGACGATGCATGAGACGGTTCTCAGAGAGTTCCATAGTTCATCTTTAGCAGTACATCCTGGAGTGACAAAGATGTACCGATCCTTGAGGAGTCAGTTTTGGTGTCCTAGGATGAAGGGTGTGGTTGTAGATTTTGTGTCTCAATGTTTAGTTTTAGAGAAGGTGAAGGCTGAACACTGTGTTCCATGTGGTCTCCCCCAACCATTAGACATTCCTCAGTGGAAGTGGAAGGACATCTCAATGGACTTTGTTATTGGTTTACCTCGAGCTCTAGGAGGACATGATTCTATTTGGGTGGTAGGGGATCGTTTAACAAAATCGTCCCACTTCATAGCAATCTAGGAGTCGAGTTCAGTGTAATTTTTGTCGATGTAGTATCTAGAGGAGGTGGTGAGACTTCATGGAGTCCATAGGATGATCATTTCTGATCGAGATCATCATTTTACCTCTAGGGTGTGGAGAGGTATCCAACATGATTTCAGTTCTCAACTATGCCTTGGCACTACTTTTCATCCTCAAATGGATGGTCAGACAGAGCTATCCATTCAGACTCTTGAAGACAAGTTATTCTCTCATGTTCTTGATTTTGGAGGTTCATGGATGAGGCACTTACCCTTTGTGGAGTTCGCTTACAATAATAGTTTTCACTCCACCATCGGTATGGCTCCATTTGAATCCTTGTATTTCCAACCTTTCCATTCTTTATTGTGCTGGACTGGGGTCATAGAGTCAGCAATTATCAGACCAGAACTAGTGAAGAATACAACATAGATGGTCCAGGTGATTCATGAGAGGATGAAGATAGCGCAAGATCGTTAGAAAGCATATGCTGATCAAAGAAGGAGGACCTTACAGTTTAATGTTGGGGATCATATGTTTCTGAAGCTAACTTCCTGACATGGGCAGTGAAGGTTTGGTTATGAAATTAAGCTTTCTTGCCGGTTTTTTGGGCCCTTAGAGGTGTTAGATCATGTTGGAGTTGTGGTGTATTGAGTAGCACTTCCCCCATAGATGAGTTTGATATATGATTTTTTCCATGTATTTTAGCTTTGTCGTTATCTTCATGATGACTCTCACATCATTGATTGGGGAGATATTGATGTTAATGATGATGCCACCTTTGAGGAGCGACCTGTGGACATCCAAGACCGCAAGGAGAAGGTGTTGTGCGGGCGTTCTATCCCTTTAGATCGTGTCTTGTGGCGACACGGTGGCTTGGAGGAGAGTACCTGGGAACGTGAGTCACGGATATATACTCATTACCTAGAGTTGTTTGATGTTTAACTCCTTTCATGTATCTTTGTAGCTTTTTGGTTATGAAACATTCATTTTTATGTGATGGCTTTCATTGTTGTTTTTGTGGCTTGTTCCCTTTTGACAGGTATCTCGAGGGGTGGTTTTTCAGGCCCTGTTTTGTTTTCACATTAGGTGGTTTTTGGATTCTCGAGGACGAGAATGTTTTAAGAGGTATCTGATGTAATGGACCGGACCTCTCCAGTCCATTACATGGTGAAAAGGTGGTGTCAGAGGTGTTCCAGGAGGTCAAGGTGACTTGGGGTGTGTTTGGGTGTCCTTTAAGGAAAACTAAAGGGCAGTAGCTTTCACACGGACTACGCACGATTTGTCTAAACTATGTGGCCATACCGTGCATATTAAATGTTGGATACAGTGGCTAATGCATGGTTAGCACATGGTTTGTCTAACCGTGTGGTCTAACCATACGAGGAGTGTTTTACGAGGCAGTAGCGACTGCACGGTTAGCGCACGGTTTGTCTAACCATGCGAGAAAACCATGTGGGCACTAAAATTAGATCCTAAAATTGTGCATATCAACTGTTTTGCCTCTACCATGCTCTTTTAAGCTCCTAAGCATCCATAACTCAGGATTAACCTTCCTTCAAGATAGTATAACCTCTCCCAATCATTTTGGAGGTAATCTGAAAGCTTCTCTAGGTGAATCGAAGCTGGTTTTTTGAGGTATGTTATCATTATTGTTTGGTTTCTTAGATCTACTTAAATATACTTATTCTCTTCTCTTATTTTCTTAGTTCTATGAATGTTATGGGTAGATCTAAGTGTGTGGATGCCAAAAATACTAA
The DNA here is from genome assembly GCA_963277665.1 of Viscum album. Taxonomy (NCBI): domain Eukaryota; kingdom Viridiplantae; phylum Streptophyta; class Magnoliopsida; order Santalales; family Viscaceae; genus Viscum; species Viscum album. Next base: position 339,963,481 of record OY728144.1, read on the forward strand.
GATTTGGTCTTGGTTTTGTTAGCAGAAGAGATCTAAGGAGGATTCTTGGAGATCAACTCAGCTTTCTTGTGCGTTCTTCATTTGTTGGGGTTTTCATCAAAACCTTTGAGGTAAGGGATTCATTGCATGTCTTTCTTTTTTGTGCAACTGTATGGCTAGCATGTTTAATCCTACTGGATGACAATGGAATTGACATAATAAATATTTTAACCGCATAATGAAATTGTTATCCATCGTATGTTATTGCCTCTGGTTTTTCTAGATAGTGTGACATCTATTATTTCTTGTCTTAGCTGTTGTTCTTAATGGAAATCGGTAAGGAATGTAAACCAAGATTATTTGATGTTTGTTTGGATAAAGATAAAGAGGAATGTGAATGAATCTGGTTCTTGTTGTAATTTGATATTAATCAAATTGGCATAGTAAGCATGTATAATCATTTGTGATAGCTTACTGGTTAGGTTCCCGATTTTTGAACCAACGGATTATAAATCTGTTAATTCAATATGGTTTTAACGATTTTATTGTTTGATAATTCCTTGAAGGGTTCTGAGTTACCCTATTTTTTGTTAAAGGGCCATATCCCAATTGATGTGATGGTTGTTTTTCCTGCTGATTGTGTTGAGACATGACCCTGGAGGGGTGTTGTGATATGTGGGGGCATAGAGGCCTTTTGGTTGTGGCATTGGATGACACCTAGAGTGGAAAGATTCATCAGTTTATGCATGTGGGTGTCAGGGAGGACACTATGGATGATGGAATGGGATGGATGTGATTGTTAGATGATTTTTGGTTCTGTGGTTGGTTATCTACTTTAATTTTCCCCACTACTAAAGGAGGATAGTCTTGCTTACCCTTCTTCTGAAAGAGGCGAAGACGTACGAGGTATGCCACGTGCTTTCCGTGTTTAGCTTCTTCAGGGAGTATGGGTATATGATCTTGCTATAGGTAGCAAATACTCGATAGGTAGTACATCTACTCACCGTGATGAGCCCCTTGTGTTAATAGCATAGAATTTTTTTCTAGAATTTCTGGGAATATGGGAATTTTTTTCTATAATGAATATTTTAATAAATGGTGTTAACCCATGGGGTTGGAGTTTGTTGTAACTTAATGATGAGGATATAATTTTAAAGGGGCAGTGGACTTTGGGTGTGATGCTAATGAAGTTTAATTTGGAATTAATCATGGTTAATTAATGTTTAAAGGCCTAATTAACGTAAAGTGGAAATGATAAAAAGGGAATGGAGTAATCCAATAAAATTATTTAAATGGTTGTGTGCTTATAAGATACCTAGTCTTAGAAGTGGCAGCCTAGAGTCTAAGAGATGTTAGCTGCAGTTGTATCTAAGACTAGGTTATGCCCATAGTGTGGTTGTGAGTTATAGTATATTTGTAATTTTTGTGTTTCTATATGATACTCCACCCTGTCAGTAAGGGAAACTGACACCCTGTGGATTCTAAGCCCTGGGGGGTGTTTTCCCCAACATTCTAGTGGGAGGATGAATAGTTGACTACCCCCTTTAGCCCTGCTCTCTTCTCTTGGTAGATACTTGTGTCGTTAAGAACAGCAGTTAGTTTTCCCCATATATTTATGTAGAGGGATCCAATGAATTGTGGTTATTCACACACATATATTCTGGATATAGTATCCTATGGACTACTATAGGTGTAATGTGTAAAGGCTGTGATGGCTTCAGAATCCTTACTCGGTGTATGGGCTGTAATGGCTTGAGGTATAGTACCCGGCATATGATACATGTTATGTGAGCAGTGGTGGCTCCCAGAAACTACCTGGTTACTTTTGGTTGTGAGGATGGTGTGTTGCTTCACCCAGGTGTTTGCAGGAAAGGATTTTTGGTGCATGAGGTGTATATTGTGGTGCTTCACCCTGGTGTCTGCGGGAATACTTTTTTGAGAGAGATTCTTAGGACGTGTGACGTTGGGGAAATGCGGAAAACTAGTGTGGAAGTAGTAGCGTGTTACCCTTGATATTCATTACTATATTTTATATTATTGTATGAAATACTTGGTGAGAGTAGCCATGGTGAGGTTGGGAACTTAGTATATCTGTTTAGGTGATGAGTTAGTTTCACAAGTTGTTCACTGTTCTTTAGAATGATTTCTTTACTTTTTCACGAGAGGCTTCGGGGAGGATCCTATTGAGTACAACGTTATACTCACCCTATGTTTTTATAAACTGTTTTTTCAGTCACATGGAGAACGTTGGAGATCAAGCTCGTTTCTACTAGTTTGTGGTTGCAGGAGCTATCCAGGCATGTGATTGCTGCTGTTTTTACTTTCTTTTGGGTACTTATAGTTTTTTCCCTTATAGTTGTATTACTTTTGCATGACATTCCATTTGTGTACTTGGGTTTCTTTTATCTTTCCAGTTCTGATTTGGAGTTTATTGGTGTCTATCATATCTCTCTCTTCCGCATGTGTTCTCTTAGAGGGTAATGCCTCCAATTTGTGTGTTAATATACCCTCAGTGCTAGTCGCCATCCCGAGGCCTACTGGAGGTGGGACTCGAGGTTCATTATCTCCCTTATCACATTGCCGTCCCAGGAGGGGTACACTTTGTGGGGATGGGTCATGATAGAGTGGTATCAGAGTTCTGGTTGAGAGATATGATGGACTTTAGAGTTAGGCATAGGTGAGGTTGCATGGTTTGGTAGGGAAACAGTGTCATTAATGTTTAGCAAGTGAGGTAAACACTGAAGACTGGCTAAGACATAGGCGTTTAGGACCCCCTATGATCTGATGTACGGACCTTTAAGTTTACAATGGCTACTAAACAAGGTGATAGTTGTTGTAGGGTAGAGACCTAGGAAAGGATCATGCATCATTCTTCTTTGTGCCTTTTTTTGAATGGGTAGACCTTTGGATAGGTTAACCTAAAATGAATAAAAGAAAAAAAACTAATTAATAAATGTTGATTCTTCCATATTCTAGGGTTAGGAGCTATAACGGTTTGTTATTTTATAGGTATAGCTCATGGTCGATGGCCTCGTCAGGTTTGCACAGAAAACATCTAGCAAGCTATTCTAGCAGGTCTCCACAGGGTAGAGGATGACGACGACGACACTTGGAGGAAGACACTCCGAGATTTTCAGCACCAGAGTCTACAGAAGTTTGAGGGCTTCATTTCAGATGAAGTCATGGAATACTGGTTAGAGGAGGTTGATATCATCTTCATTCCAATCTGTTCTCAGATAGAGCATTGGGTGTCCTTAGTTGTGATGATGTTATGTGTAGTAGCAAGGCAGTGGGGGTTATTGTTCCTTGGTGATCGTGAGGAATCATCGATCTCATGGGAGGAGTTCTGAGACAAGTTTAGAGTCGAGTTCCTTTCTTTGACTACGAAGGCGTCCAATCGCCAGGAGCTTCTTACCCTTCCACTGGGGAGCTTTATTGTTCGAGAGTTTTGAATCCGTTTTAGAAACCTTTTACGATATGCTTAGGACCTGTTACGAGATGAGGAGTCCCGGGTGAGGCATTTCGAGGAGCCTTTGCATCCATAGATCCAGCACCAGGTCACCCCATTTATGCTGAAGACATATCTTGATGTACTAGCGAGGAAAGAGGTTGTCGAGAGGACATTGTACAGGACATGATCATCACGAGAGGGGGATCGTCAGGATCCCTCATGAAGTAAGGATGTGGTCTGGGGTTCTCGATTTTTAGGGTAGAAGAGTTTCCGTTCGGACGGGGGTAGGTCCCAGCCCTTCACATCTCATTTCTCCAAAGGTAGCAACTCTCAGGAATATGCCAAGGAATTAGGCACTTGTTTTTCTTGTGGTGGTCATGGTCATCAGCAGAGGGAGTGCATGACCCTTCATAGCGGTCATCGTGCACTGGGCGCTACGCTCCAGGTTCCTCTATTGAGGCAGTTCCAGCCGAGGAAGCAGCAGCCAGTTGCACCAGCATTAGATCAGCAGAGGGTAGATGGGGCGGGTAGAGGACAGCCCCATGATGCTCCCCGTCCTCATAGAGCGTAGCGCGGCCATGGTGGTGGTCTTCATCAGGGTCAGAGAGGTCATGGAGGAGGTCGTGGTCAGCTTCATTCTCTAGTGTTTCTAGCTCCAGGCGAGCCAGATGTCATTCGCGGTACCCTTTGCTGGTTTTCTACCTTGGTGTATACCTTGTTTGATTCAGGAGTGACACACACCTTCATATCACCTACCCTTGTCCATGCTTTCGGATTTAAGGTAGTGAGGCTTCCAGTGCCTTTGGTGTTGACTACTCCAGTTAGAGGTCACGCTGACTTGTTTGAAGTACGTAGAGACTGTGAGCTAGTGTTGGGGAAAAACCTATCTTGGGGAGATTTCCTATGTTTAGTAATAAAACCATATGATATCATCCTTGGCATGGATTGGTTGTATTCAGTGCCGGATATCATGGATTGCTTCAGGAAGAAGGTCATTTTACCTGGTGTGGATGGGGAGCAAGTGGTTTTTGTTGGTGAGTGAGACCCTCGGATGGGTCATAGGCACGTTCAATCCTTATCATCCATGATGGATGAGATGATTCTGAGTTCTTTAGAGGTTCAGCAGTTGGAATTTCCTAGAGTCATAGAAGAGTACCATGATGTATTTCCAGAAGAGGTTGTAGCATTACCCCCTCGGTGAGAGATCGAGTTTGGGATCGAGCTATAGCCAGGAGCGTCTCCTATCTCTATGTCTCCATATAGGATGTCCACTTTTGAGTTATGAGAGCTACGTATACAGCTTGATGGTCTGTTGTAGTGTTGTTTTGTTTGGCCATGTCTGTCCCTATGGGGTGCACCAGTTTTTTTTGAAGAAGGTCGACGATAGTTTGCGGTTGTGTGTCGATTATCATCACTTAAAAAAAGTAAAAATAAAGAATCACTATCCTCTTCTGCGGATTGTAGATTTATTCGATCAACTAAAGGGTGAAAGTTGGTTCTCAAAGATCAACTTGCGGTCATGATATCATCAGATGCATGTGAAGGATGAGGATATCCTGAAGACTGCTTTTCGTTGTTGTCATGGGCATTATGAGTTAGTTGTAATGTTATTTGGTATGATGAATGCTCTAGTTGTATTAATGGGAATGATGAATGTTGTGTTCTGTGAGTTCCTAGACAAGTTTGTGGTGGTTTTCATCGACAACATCCTTGTGTACTTTACATCTGAAGAGGAGCATGCGGAGCATCTACAAGCCGTTTTGGGAGTTCTTTGTCGACAGCGGCTGTTTGGGAAGTTTTTGAAGTGTGACTTTTGGACTCGAGAAGTCCGTTTATTGGGGCATGTTGTGTCCCAACAGGGATTTGTTGTGGATCCATCAAATATAGAAGCAGTTGTGTCTTGGGTAGTCCCCAAGATAGTTTCAGAGGTGCGAAGTTTCCTTGGTCTCACGGGCTACTACAGGAGGTTCGTAGAAAATTTCTCAAGAGTTGTGACTCCTCTAACAGATATGACTATGAAGTATCAGGCATTCATATGGACTGATCAGTGCTAGGATGCTTTTGAGTATCTAAATAAGAAGTTATTAAGTGATCCAGTCTAGTGTCTTCCAGCTGAGGGAGTTCAATTTTATGTTTTCTTCAATGCTTCACATCTAGGGTTAGGCTGTGTTCTCATGCAGTAGAGGTCAGTTGTTTCTTATGGGTCTCTGTAGTTGCGTCCCCATGAACGCAACTATTCCACCCATGATCTTGAGTTAACGGTCGTGGTGTTTTCTCTAAAGTTTTGGAGAAATTACCTCATTGGTGAGCACTTTGTGGTTTTCACTGATCATAAGAGTTTGAGGTATGTTTTCTCCCAGCGTGACTTGAACTTGTGACAACGTCGGTGAATAAAACTTCAAAATATCATATATACCTAGAAAAGGGAATGTTTTAGCTGATCCGCTGAGATGAAAGTCATGCAGTGATTTTGTGCGTGAATCCGGTGATTCCTGTAGAGTAATAGAAGAGTTGTCATCACTACATCTTAATATGAGAGAATTTGGTTTAGAGGTTGTCTTTTTCAGATGACGGTATAGTCATCCCTGATGCAGAAGGTGGAAGAGTCCTAGTTGGTAGATCTTGAGGCGGAGGTCTGGAGAGACCGAGTTGTTTGTGGAGAGGCCGCTGGTGGTTGGACTGAGGGTGAACAACACCGAGTTTTATATCATGGAAGGCTTTTTGCTCCCTTCACTATCTGTGAGACAGTTCTTAGAGAGTTCCATATTTTTCCTTTATCATTACATCCTGGCGTGACAAATATGTACTTGTCCTTGAGGAGTCAGTTTTGGTGGCCTAGTCTGAATTGTGCGGTTGTAGAGTTTGAGTCTCGATGTTTAGTTTGCCAGAAGGTGAAGGCCAAACACCGTGTTCCAGGTGGTCTCCTCCAGCTATTAGATATTCCTCAGTGGAAGTGGGTGGACATCTCAATGGACTTTTTTACTGGTTTACCTCGAGCTCCATGAGGACATGATGCTATTTGGGTGGTAGTGTATTGTTTAACAAAATCGTCCCACATCATAGAGATCAAGGAGTCGATCTCAGTGGAAGTTTTGTCGAGGCAGTATCTAGAGGAGGTTGCGAGACAACATGGAGTCCCTGGGACGATCATTTCTGATTGAGATCCACATTTTACCTCCAGGGTGTGGAGATGTATCCAACATACTTTTGGTTCTAAACTATGTCTTAGCACTGCTTTTCATCCTCAAACGGATGGTCAGACAAAGTGAACCATACAGACTCTTGAATACATGTTACACTCTCGTGTTCTTGATTTAGGAGGTTCATGGATGAGGCACTTACCCTTGGTGGAGTTCTCTTACAATAATAGTTTTCACTCCACCATTAGTATGGCACAGTTTGAAGCCTTGTATGGTTGGCCTTGCAGTTCTCCGTTGTGCTGGACTAGGGTCGGAGAGTCAGCAATTCTCAGACCAAGACTAGTGCAGAATACAACAAAGATAGTCCAGGTGATTTGTGAGATGATGAAGACAGCGCAGGATCATCAGAAAGCATATTCTGATCAAATAAGGAGTCCCTTAGAGTTTAATGTTGGGGATCATGTGTTTCTGAAGCTGACTCCCCATCATGGGCAGTGAAGGTTTGTTCATGGAAGTAAGATTTCTCCCTATTTTTTGGGGCCTTTCAAGGTGTTATCTCATGTTGGAGCTGTGGTATATCGAGTAGATCTTCCCCCACAGATGAGTTGGATACATGAGGTTTTCCATGTATCACAGCTCTGTCGTTATCTTCATGATGACTCTCACATCATCGATTGGGGATAGATCGATATTGATGATGATGCAACCTTTGAGGAGCAACCTGTAGAGATCCAAGACCGCAAGGAGAAGGTGTTGCATGGGCGTTCTATTCCTTTAGTTCGTGTCTTGTGGCAACACGGTGGCTTGGAGGAGAGTACCTAGGAACGTGACTCACAGATACGTGCTCAGTACTGAGAGTTTTTTATGTTTAACTCTTTTCATGTATTTTTGTAGCTTTTGTGGTTATGAAACTTTCAGGTTTATGTGATGGATTCCTTTGTTGTTTTTATGGATTGTTCTATTTTGAGAGGTATCTCTATGGGTGGTTGTTCAGACCCTATTTCATTTTCACTTTAGGTGGGTTTTGGATTCTCGAGGATGAGAATGTTTTGATACATATCTGATTTAATGGCCTAGACCTCTCCAGTCCATTACTTGGTGAAAAGGTGGTGTTAGAGGTGTTCCGGAAGGTCAAGGTGACTTGGGGTGTGTTTGGGTGGACTTTAAGGAAAACTAAAGGGCAATAGATTTCGCACGGGCTGTGCACGGTTTGTCTAAACCATGCGGGCATACCGTGCGTAGTTAATGTTGGAGATAGTGGTTAATGCCTGGTTAGCACACAGTTTGTCTAACCGTGCGAGGAGTGTTTGACGAGGTAGTGGCGATCGCATGGTTATCACACGGTTTGTCTAGCCATGTGAGAAAACTGTACGGGCACTTAAATTATATCCTAAAATTGTGGATCTCAACTGTTTCGCCTCTAACCTGCTTTTTTAAGCTCCTATGCGGACATAACTCGTAATTACCCTTCCTTGAAGGTAGTATAACCTCTCCCAAGCATTTTGGAGGCGATGTGAAGGCTTCTCTTGGAGAATCTAAGCTGGTTTCTCGAGGTATGTGATCGTTCATTTTTGGTTTCTTAGATCTACTTAGATCTACTTCTCCTCTTCATTCGGTTTCGTAGATATATGCCTGTTATGGGTAGATCTAAGTGCATGGATGCCAAAAATTATGAGATTTGGTCTTGGTTGTGTTAGGAGAAGAGATCTAAGGAGGATTCTTGGAGAATAAACCCGACTTTCTTGTGCGTTCTTCGTTTGTTGGGTTTTTTGTCAAAACCTTTGAGGTAGGGGATTCATTGCTTATATTTCTTTTACATGAAACTGTATAGTTAGCAAGTTTAATCCCACTGGATGAAAATGGAATTTAAAAAAATAAATATTTTAACCGGATAAATAAATTGTCATCGGTCGTATGTTATTGCCTCTTGTTTTTCTAGATAGTGTGATATCTATGCTTACTTTTCTTAGCTGTTGTTCTTGATGGAAATTGGTAAAGAACGTAAACCAGTATTATTTGATGTTTTTTTGCTAAAGATAGAGATGTATGTGAATGAATCTGGTTCTTGTTGTAATTTGATGTTAATCAAATTGGCGTAGTAAGCATGTATAATCATTTGTGATAGCTTATTTGTAGGTTCCCGATTCTGGAACCAACGGATTATAAATATGTTAATTCAAGATGGTTTAAAGATTTGATATTTTTATAATTCCTTGAAGGGTTATGATTTTACCCTCTTTTTTGTTAAAGTGCCATAGCCCAATTGATGTAATTTTTGTTTTTTATGTTCCTTGTGTTGAGACATGACCCTGGAGGCATGTTGTGATATGTGGGGGCATAGAGGCCTTTTGGTTGTGGCAGCATATGACGCCTAGAGTGGAGAGATGCATCGGTTTATGCATGTGGGGTGTCAGGGAGGGACACTAGGGATGATGGAATGGGATGGATGTGACTGTTAGATGCTTTCAGTTCTGTGGTTTGTTATCTACTTTACTTTTCCCCACTACTCAAGACAGCTGGTCTTGCTTACCTTCTTCTGAAAGAGGTGAAGACGCGTGGGTTATGCCACGTTCTTTCTGTGTTTAGCTTCTCCAGGGAGGATGGGTCTACCCTCTTGCTATAGGAGGCAAAGACTCGATGGTTAGTACATCTACTCACCATGTGATCACCTTGTGTTAGTATCATAGAATGTTTTTATAGAATGCCTGGGAATATAGGAAAGTGTTTCTGTAATGAATATTTGAATAAATGGTGTTAACCTATGGGGTTGGAGTTCGCTGTAACTTAATGATGAGGCTATAATTTTAAAGGAGGCAGTGGAATTTGGGTGTGATGCTAATGAATTTTAATGTATAATTTCTCATGGTTAATTAATGTTTAAAGGCTTAATTAACGTAAAGTGGAACTGATTAAAAGGAAATGGAGTAATCCAATAAAATTATTTAAATGGTTTTGAATTTATAGGATACCTAGTCTTAGAAGTGGCAGCCCGGTGTCCGAGAGACGTTAGCTGCAGTTGTGTCTAAGACTAGGTTATTCCCATAGTGTGGTTATGAGTGATAGTATATTTTTATTTTTTTTGTTTCTATAAGCTACTCCACCTTGTCAGTAAGGGAAACTACCACCCTAGGGATTCTGATCCCTGGGGGTGTTTTCCCCAACATTCTGGTGGGAGGATGAATGGCTGACTACCCCCCTTTGGCCCTGCTCTCTTCTCTTGTAGATACCTGTGCCGTTAGACACAGCGGTTAGTTTTCCCTATATATGTGTGTAGAGGGATGTAATGGCTTGTGGTTATTCACACAAATATATTCTAGATATAGTATCTATGGACTACTATAGGTGTAATGTGTATAGGTTATGATGGTATGAGGATCCTTACTCGGTGTATGGGCTGTAATGGCTTGAGATATAATACCCAACGTATGATACACGTTATGCGAGCTGTGGTGGCTCCTGTAAACTACCTGGTTACTTTTGGTTGTGAGGATGGTGTGGTGCTTCACCCAGGTGTCTTCAGGCAAGGCTTTGTGGTGCACGAGGTTCAGATTATGGTGATTCAACCAAGTGTATGTGGGAAATCCTTTTTGGAGAGAGAATCTTAGGACGTGCGACGTTGGGGAAAAACGGCCAACCAGTGGGGAAGTAGTAGCGGGGTACCCATGAAATTCTTTACTATATTCTATATTATTGTATGCTTTACTTGGTGAGAGTTTCCATGGTGAGGTTGGGAACTTTGTATATCTGTTTAGGGGAAGAGTTAGTTTTACTTGTTGTTCGCTATGATTTAGCATGCTTTCTTTACTTTTGCATGATAGGATTCGAGGAGGATCCTATTGAGTATACTGTTATACTCACCCTATGTTTTTATAAAATGTTTTTCAGGTCACTTGGAGCAGGTTGGAGATCAAGATAGTTTCTACTAGTTTGTGGTTGCAGGAGCTGTTTGGGCTTGTGATTGTTGTTGTTTTTACTTTCTTTTGGGTACTTGCAGTTTTCCCCTTATAGTTGTAGTAATTATTCATGACATTCCATGTGTGTACTTGGGTTTCCTTTATGTTTCCAGTTTTGAGTTGGAGTTGATTGGGGTCTATCTTATCTCTCTCTTCCGCATGTGTTCTCTTAGAGGGTAATGCTTACCATTTGTGTGTTATTATACCCTGGTGCTAGTCGCCAACCTGGGGCCTACTAGAGGCGGGACTCGGGGGGTCATTATCTCCCTTCTCACTTTTCCAGCCCAGGAGGGGTACACTTTGTGGGCAGGGGGTCGTGACAATGGGGGTAGAAAGGCCGGCCAGGGGGTCGGGGGTCTGGGGGATTTCTAGTGGTGGGGGATGTCCAGGGGGTACGAGGTGTCCAGGGGGTTGGTGGGTTGTCTAGGGGGGTGGCGGGGCTATCCAGGGGGTATAGGGTGGGTGGGCGGGCTGTCTACAGGGATGGTGGGGAGGTCCAGGGGGTGCACTCTGTCCGAGGGGTGGGCGGGCTGTCCACAGGGGGTAGGTGGGCTTTCCACGGGGGTGGAAGGGCTGTCCACAACAGTGGAAGGGCTGTCCAAGGGGGTGGGGTGTCCGGGGGGTTGTCCAATGGGGTGGGGGTTGTCCAAGGGGTGGGGGTGTCCACCTCCCAGCTATTTCATAAAATCCAATCTTTATCCAATTGTAGCATGATTTCAAGCCTATTATAGATGACCGAGAAAACTGTTGTTGTAATCCATGAATATCATACATATAAATCACAACACACCCAATTGTAAACATGCCACCAAATATCATACATGGATCCGATTTTATGAGCCTTATTTTGATGGGACACCACTCATAAGAGTATGAACATTTTTATATCATTAAGTGATATGGAGTTGTACAAATGTTAAATTAATATGAGATTAATATGGATAGTGGATAAGAACCTGAGTGAGAGTTCTATGCAATAGATCACTTCTTCTTGGAAGGGTAAGAGTGAGTGTTGGTATGGAACGTCAAGAAAAGTCCTAATGTGTGAAATAAATTATACATTGGTTATATTTGATTCCTATTTTTTGTAGAGTATCATAGTTGACAACCCAACCCCCTCCCAGGACACCCCCCCCACACACACACACAAAAACCCATGCAGCCCCCCTACACCCCCCTAGATATCCCCTACCTCACTTAGACCCCCCCCCCCCCACCACCACCACATCTTGATATCCCCCCTAGACAACCAACACCCCCACCTCCCCCACCTGGATAGCCCACCCACCACCCACAAGGACACCCCCCCAACCTGTCCATCCCCCACCCCCACCTGGACAACCCCTGGATAGCCCACCCCCCCCCCTCCCTAGACACCCCACAACCCCTACCCCACCTAGACACCACACCCTAAACCCCTTGAAATCCCACACCCCTCCTTGGGGTAGCCCATACCCCCCTCCCACACACCCCTATATCCCCCTACCCCCCAGCTACCCCCTACCCCTGACCAACCCACCCCCCACCTGGACAGCCCCCCAAACATGGACAACCCCCTACCCCTCCTGCAGCCCCACATAGGGTAATTTTATTTAAAATAATTTTATTCATTAAGAAAGCCAAACCATCATGCATTTTCCATTTCATTCCAAACAACCAATTCAATTTATCAAAACATGACCAATTAAATTTATCAAAACATGACAAATTCAAATTATCAAAACATGAAAATTTCAATTTATAAGGATCTTTGGGTCACTTAGAAAATTTCATTGGGGAAAGGGGAAATCAACTACATGGTTAATTCCAATTTAAAATTTGGAGCATCCACTTAGTTGGTGTGGTGGTGTCTTAGGAGGTGTGTTGGTGTCCAGGGGGGACTGTCTAAGGGGGTGGGGTGGTGGGGATGTCCAAGTGGGTGGAGAGTGTCAAGGGGGTGGGGGAGTCTAGGGGTGGTGGAGGTGGTGTGGGGGGCTGTCCTGAGGGGGTTGTCCATGTGGGTTGAGGGGTGTCTAGGGAGGGTAGGGGTGGGGGATGGGGTTGTCCAAAGGGTGTGGGGTGTCCAGGGGGGTGGGGGAGTGGGATGACAAAAGGGTGGGGGTGTCCAAGGGGGTGGGTGTGTCCAGGGGGTGGAGGGGTTGTCCAGGGGGTGGGAGGTGTCCAGGGGGGTTGGGGTTTGGGTTGTTCACAATTCTCATCCATCACCCAACCAACGCTAAAATACAATTCCAATTTTCAGCTAAACTAAAGTTCATAGAATGTACCATATCATCCCACTAAACAAACCCTTTATCATTTTTGAAGTGTAGAAAAAAATAAAACAAATCAAAGGGTTCGGTACTCCAAAAATAGCATGAACTCTAATTTAGCTGAAATCAAAATAGAAAACATAAAAAAAGAGGAAGAACACTAAAACTAAGGTAACACATACTAATTTTAAGTGAAGATATAAAAAAATTCGATAGAATATGTATCTATTGATGGAAGGAATTTTGTGGCTGAGAAGACTTTGGAGGATATTTGGATTAGGGTCTGCAATCGGTTCGAGTGGGAGCTGGGGCGTTGGGTATTTGGGGGAAAACGTTCTCAACAGTTTTTAAAAACTGTTGGGAAAGTGTCTATTTAAAAATGGTTTGTCAAAACTATTGCTCTACCTTAGGGAAAATAGTTACTTCCCAATGGTTTTGGAAAACCATTGGAAAATATTTGGAATATTTACACATTGCCAATGGTTTGAACAAACTGTTGGCAAATGTTGCCTTTTTTACACTATAATAATGGTTTGAAGAAACCATTTGTATATTACCATTGAGAAAAAACTATATTCATGTTGTGTTGGGAATTGATATAATGATAATTTTTTTTGTTCAATGACATGGATTGGTGGTTATATTATTGATCAATTAAATGTGGTTTTATGATAAACTTAAGATTAGTGGGTCTATGATAGCCCTATGTTGCATTGTAAATTGAAATCAATGATATGGTTATTCCATTTAAAGGAGCGATATTTACGGTGATATTGAAATTATTTCCAAATTACCCTGCATGTTTTATCTATGATTGTAATGGTATCAATAAAAACATATTATTAATAATGGTACAATCATGATCAAATTTTTAAAGGACTTATATGCTACTTTTTAAGGGGAGAAAGGTATAACTTGTGAAAAGGTTATTTTTTCCATTTTTTCGAAGGAAATTTTATGATATTTATTTTCTCCTTTAATATTTATTATTAAACATTTTATAAAAATCAGTTGGTAGAGGATATGATTTATTGGGTTGGAAAATGTTCATATTTTTCCAATGTTTATGTTGAGAAGGAAAACAATTCGTCAGTATTTACGGTCTAATAGTTTATTTAATTCCATGTATGTCCCTTACGTAAATGTTTTTTACCAATCCAGAGTTTAAAAATATTTTTCACATGGTTTAAGGATGATTTGTGGAAATTATGTGGTAAAGATAAATATTTTGAAGATATATCCTAAAATGAATATTTTTCATATCTTATTTTTTTGTGGGAGAAAATGATACTGAATATATGTTACCACTTTTTAATATATTGGAATGTTATTTAAGAGCTATTAATTAAAGCTATTAAACTATAAACTTAAAATATCTTTTGGAACATAATAATGTGAAATACAATTTAAATTCACTGTAATATTTAATGTTTATGTCTAGGTCCTTACGGATTACACATATTTTCATGAAGAATATATGTTTAAATTATTGAATAGTGTAGCAAGAAATATAAATTGAATTAATATATGCAATCATAATCATTTAAAAAATGAATAATGGGAATATAATAAACCAAAATAATAAATTAAATAATAAAAAATAAAAACAATATGTGTTAGGGTTTTCTAAAAGATATAAAAATGAGTTAATATTGTGAAAGATTATTAATTACATAATATAATATTAAAGAAATTATGTTCAAAAAATTCACAAATTATGTGAAGTTGATACATCATCAATGAATAATAAAGAATCATCTCGTACAATTATTACACTAATGAAATTGATTATCTATAGGTGATCATATTTTAATTGAGTAAGACCAACAAAGTCAAATAGTTATTATTGATGTAACTTGGAGTGTACATTGGAAAATCATATCTCGCACGATCATAGAGGAATATCAATGATAATCATATAGTGGGTTGGGATTTAAAAAAAGGTGAAATAATCAAATTGGTACTAGGAGTTAGTGATGTCATCTAATTGGTTCCAGGATTAGAAGGAGTCTCTCAATTGGAATTGGATGAAAGGATGTATTTTAGTCCGAGCGGAATGTATTGAAAGTATTTTTTATGGAGATAGAATCCCAATGAGACTCTCTATTAGATCCTGAGTATAGAAAGTGTTTCAGTAGGAGGTGGGATCATTTTAATCACTTATTTGATAGTTAAGAATCATTTAATATGGGGAATAATCTATTACATGATGAATTAGGCTATCTGAAAAACGATTAAAATCATGTTTACTTCTCTCTCTTTTATTACAAGTGAATAGGATCTGACATTAAGAGAAAAAATTGATTATATAGAGAACTTTATTAAGTTTTATATGATTAATTTTAATGTAAAGTTAATAATATAAATAAAATACTTATTCTCCCCTTCCCACTAAGTAGTCAATCAAACCTAGGGCTCTGAAATTTGAATCATATAAAATTTCACCTCTAAATATCAAAGAATAATTATTACAAATGGGTAAACATATTTCTATCAATATCGATGGTTTTACCACATTTTATGTGAATAGTTATCATCACTAGAGGAATAATATTCCACCATCCTATAACATGTTCTTTAAGTGAGATATGAATAAATAATGGGTTTTCAACCCATTGCTCATAAAGATTCTTTTACACATGATGATAAGGGAAATATGGAGTTATATGTAAAGGATCAAAATTATATCATGATGTATTTATAAGAAAAGGTCTACAAAATTTTTATTTTCCTCTAAATCACCATGGAGATCGATAAAAAATTGTGATAATTTATAAAAGGAAATCCAATTTCAAGGAATCCAAACTATATGTTTGGAGGATTAACTTGTTGGACACCAAAATGACCTATGAGGAAAATGTTGATGGATGTTTCACCTGAGTGAATGAGGTTGTAATAAATATTCAAGAATTTGGTGAGAAGATGGATAACCCTATCATTATCTAAAATATTATGGGGAATTTTCTTGATAAAATTTATTCAAATATCTCATCCATAGAAGAAAAATATGATTTGTCCCTAGATGAACTACAAAACATTCACATAGCATATTATATGAGTAAAATTACAACATTCAAGAAGAATAAACAATTGAAAAATACATTTAAGTAAAAAAGAAAATATAATGTTAAAGATGAATAAAATGATGAATCAGGTGATTTAGATAATAAAGAGGATTAAGATGACAATAATAATGCTTCTTATGTTTTATAAAAACTATTCAAAAAGGTAAAGTATATGCGAAAGAGTAATAAATTTCAAAAATTATTTAATTACGGTAACACTATTCATTCTTCCAAGAAGATTCAAAATAATAATGTTGAGGAATCATAATTAAATGATTAGAGATATTTTATTCACAAATGGTTTAAGAAGAAAAAGAATTAATATAGTTGTATGAAGAAATATATAATGTGAAATAATAATTAAGATTCATCATCAAAGTGTCTTTAAAATAATGGTGTTGGATTCATTTCTCATGTAGTGGAAAAAAATTGATTCATAAATTAGTTTCGATGATGTAGATGAAATAAAAGAACTTTACTGAAATCTAGAATAAAAATTATAGTTACGCATGGGACTGATTAAATATATCATAAAAAATAATAGTCCTAAGAATGATAAAAAATTAACAACTAAAAATAAAAAGGAGGAAATAGTTCTTGTTGATGATGAAAATAAGTAATTGTTTAAGAAGGAAGAATCTCTTTCTAATGACATTAAGATAAAATTTTAAATTTTTTGAACAAGATAAGATTTTATGTGATCTTCAAGAGAATATGAATTCTAGAGAAGAATAGTTTTTTTGAGAGATGATAAATATGTTTCGGAAGATAGTATGAGTTGAATAAGTCTATAGTTGATTTCATTAAATCTATTAATATCAACATGAAATCTTCCCAATATGGAGGAAAGGAAGGTAAAAGTACACCTAATCATTCTGAGAGATCTGTAATTTCAAATACGAAAGAAGTGAAAACTAAAATTGACGACATGTGGTCCAAGAAGAGTGATCATAATTCTTCCACATCAAAGGAAGTTAAGAATATTCCATGAATTCCATACCCCCCCCCCCCCCAAGAGAATTATTTCACTATTTGTAAAAGGAAAAAAATGTTATAGCTCTAGATTCATCTAAAACCAATATGATATAATAATGCTTCATGGAGTTTGTTAGTGTTGTGGATATCAAGGTCACAACACATATTATTTCATTTTTAATATGACTTTTCCACGAATGCGGATGAATCAAGGTTGAGATCCAATGGGCATCTGAGGAAAACATATCATTGAAAATAAAATTTGGACATTTTTGTAAAAAAATCTATAACTATTTTATATATTCTGAATGATGTTGGTAGGATATGTAGATTAAAAGGTTATAAAGATGAGGTATTCATGAGAATATTTAAATGAGAACCTCTATCTACATTAGGATTCTAATAAATAAAAAAATAATACCAATGGAATGTCATGTGCATAATCTAATGAGAATGAGAATTTCATGAATGATTATCTAGTTTCATATCTACATCAGTTGGGACTGGATAAATAAAATGGATAACTTGATAGATTTTATTAAATCTTAAGGAAACAAATAGGCCTCAGAAAATTTGGTTAATGTTTTTAAGATTTTATCCATAGGTGGAAACATGAAGATCGATAAAACTAAGGTGGAAAATTTTATTCAATATAAAGTAAAATATTGTAATAAATAAGATAATCAAATCAATGACACTTAAATTAAAAATAATAGTTAATTTAAACCATCCCATATATATATATATTAGTTGAAAATAATGGACTAATGTGAGTGTAATATCACTATACAAATGTTGTTACTAAGATAATAAGAGTTACCTCATTATCCCATATTATGTTGTATTATTTGAATTTACTAAGTAGAAAATTGAAGGATATTTTTAAGGATTTTACATATGTACAACATTAATAATTTTATAGCTTGGTGTCTACAAACATCCATGAAATGGAATAAATAAATTCATTCCATATAGTGGAGAAACCTTTATAAGAATATTCCATCCCATCAAACTCTAATGAATCTACAAATTAAAGAGATTTTAAATATTATGCTTGAGATATGAAAATGAAATTTCATCCAAAATTATAAATTATATTGAACATGATAATTAAGGCAGAGTTTTTTATTGATGATAATATGAGATAAAGGTGGGTTTTGTTCTTTTCACCTAAACATTATGATTCATTTATTGAAGTGTGTGTAGGATTCTTATTTCATTGAAAATTCGAATTATTAGAACCCACATAAAATGGGAATTTAAGAATTCATAGCCTGATCCCAAATGAAATTTATTTTATAGAAATTCTAGAAAAACTAGAATATATATCTCGTTATTCTACATTATATTATCCCACCTAGAATTAGATTTGATTAACTATAAATTCATTTTTATGATAATCATGTGATATTAATCATCTCTTAGAACTGTGATAACCATACAGAAATCTCCCCAAATTACATTTTCAATTAATTTCCAAGAGGTGGGGATATAGTATGATAACACATATTGAAAATTAAATACATGACAAAATATTCACAAAAAAACATAAAGGGGGAGATTTTTGGGGCTACTGTTGCATTTATTTTTAAAAAAATGTCAATATGTGTTTGGTCAGATAAAGGTGAAGAGGTAATTCTTTGATAATTTTTATGAATTTAAAAGTAGGCATTGGATGTATTTCATGAGTAATTATCCATGATTTAAATGTGATGATTTATTATGATGATCTTATATGGAATAAATTAAAAAATGAAGGATGAATTTAAGACCATGGAAGTAATTATTCAGATGAAAAATTAAAAGGACGTGAAAAATATATATGTGAATTTATGTTTTTTCTGGGAAAGAAATCAGAGGATTTTATTTGGAATTATATTATGTTAAAAATTTTGATGTATGAGATTGTAAAAAATGGACAATTCTTAGTCAAACTAATCATCCCTAACATACACATGGGGTCCTAAGGGGTTATCCACATGGGATGAGGTTTACCTAGCCAATTGTAGGTGGAATGTGGAAGTGGGACATGCATAGAGTCCATGGAACATGCATGGGTATGACCATGGTGATCATGTAGTATGCATTGGTGGATTTAGTGAAAACTTGTGAGGTGGAATAGTTGAGTATCGTGTTTTTGTAGTGTATGTCTTTATTGATCCCCCACTACCTTGGAACATCCACTCATTAACATGGGATTATTAATTAGGAAGTCCTTTATTATACAACTAGAACAATTTTGGGCAATGAAATTATAATACTTTTAACTATAATTAAAAATACATGAATATATCATATTTAATATATCATGAATATATGAGTCTTCAATCATAATAGAATATTGTTCTAAAATTTTATCCAAGTATAAATAAACTAGTTTTCCAAATATCATTGAAAAACTATGATGAATGGTTTCACGGTCCCTGTGGTTGTTCTAATGTCGAGATTCTGAGGTAATGTGACCACAAATATCAATGCATGTAATATCTATATTTAATGTATCATATAATTCAATTATGTTGACAATGATGAATGAAAAAAAGGTTGTTTTTGTCCATTTAGAAATTTGAGGAGTTTTAACTTTATGAATTAGAATAAGCACATGATTCATATTTCTATGTATGTGAGGAGTTCCCACTTAATAGATGGTGCCATATTTTTCATCTTATTTTTTAGAAACCACCACAAAATAATGTAAATTAAAATAATACATGGCATAAAATTATTTTTAGATCCCCGAAGATAGTTTCAATATAGCTAAAAAAGTGGATATAAGGTGGAAAATATTTGTAATAAATTAATATCTTCCAAGTAGAGTAGATTTCATGCTGATTATGAGAAGAGATCTCATTTTGTAAAGAAACAGAGAAAACATTAAGACTTTTACTTCAAAAATAATAATCCATAAAAAAATTAGATTTCCCAAAATAGAAAGATCATATGAGATGATTGACATAAAAATATCATATGTAAGGCCCTTAGGATGAAATTAAGAAACACATTGGCTTTTATGTTTTAGCATTAGTATAACATGAAGTCTTACTGGTTTTCATGAACACGTTGAGACATATTAAAAAAGTGTATCCAAAAATGACCTTACATGAATAAGGAATGAGATAAACTTTTTACATAAGGATCCATTCTTAAAATTTTCATGAAATTCCTTACTTGTTCTTTTATAGTGATTGATTCAATAAACTACGAGGAAGACAATGCTTACACCTATTATTGTGAATAAGAATAATTGCAACAATAGAATAGTGTTTCATGAATTATCACATTCAGGAATATGTTAGATATTAATTAATTGTAAAATAAAAACCAAAAAATAATAAAACAAAATATCCGATTAAATAATAAAATTAAAGGACAATTTGTGTTAGGTATTTCAAATGGATAATATCATAGGTAAATATTGTGGAATATTATTTCCTGCATAAAACAATGCTGAAGGGAATGTGTTCTCAACAGGCACAAATAATGTGTGGCAAAAAATACATTACTGAAGAAGGAAGAATCATTCCAAGAATTTTCTTCACTGAGTAAACTGATAATCTACATATGATTAGATATTAATTGATCAGGAACAATAAAATCAGTTAGTGGTTTTTGAAGGAAAGTAAAGGTATCTTGAGATAGTTTGATCAAACATGATCATAGATAAATATCAATAACCATCCTATAGTGGACCAAGACATAAGCAAGGGTGATGTATACTAATTAGTTTCGAGAGAATGTGATGTCTTCTAGTTAGTTCAAGGGGAAAATGATGTCTTTCAGTTGGAGATGAAGAAAATTAAGTCTTTAATTTAGAGGTTAAATAAGTGAAATAATTTTTTTGAAGATGGAAGCACAGAGATTATCTTGATTAGAGATGGATCATAAGAAGTATCTTATTTATATCTAAGAGAATAATAATAACTTTTTTAAAAGTTAAGGATCTATAAACAGGGGGAATAAACTATTTTATAAAGTATTAGGATCTCTATAGAACCTTGTATATCATTAATGCTACTTTAGTCATTATTAAAACTATACATGAGGTGATATTGAGGGATAATGTCGAGTGCATCGAGAAACATAACAAGTTAGAGAGGTTTAATTTTAATAAAAAAAATTCTTAAAAAGGAACCACCAATTCACCCCTCCCCTCCTAGTGTTAAATCTAGATTGGGTCTATACTAAAATCACATAACAAAAATATTTCAAAACAAATATCGTTCATATTAAAAAAAGAGGAAGTAATGTCTAATATCCAAAACAATATGTTGGAACCCGTTGGATTCTTGTATATCCACCTCACTATGGGTAATATTTTGGAATTAATTTATCTCTTTTACATGAAAAAAAAATATGAGCACCACATGATATATCAAATAACTAATTTATAGATATAGATAAGTTTCACCAGATAACAAACACTCCTGAAGATTCCACTCAATTTCTTACTGGGTGTAGTTTTTCTTTTAGTGGCCCTTCCTACCACATAAAAAATGGATAACATATTGTTCCCTTAATTTACCCTAGATCATCCTCCTCTTACAAGGGTATTTTAATGCATATTTGTACATATTTTTTTCTTTTATCTTCTTTTAATTTATCTCCTTTCATTTCATATAGTAATCAATGGATTTTCTTGCTTCATATCCTAATCATGTTGATAATTTTTTTTCAGAAGATATTAGAGAGTATTATATATGTTGTTCATGTTGATTTTTTTATAAAATTTCATAATATTTTTTAGAGTGATTAATGAATGATATTGATTCATAGTTAATCAAGTAGCATAAACCCTAGAACCAACAGATACTCAATGTATCAAAAGAGTTTAACTGTTTTTGGAAAATATAGTGCATATAATCTTTGACTTCTCATGAATATTTCTTTGGATATCTCAACAATTCCTATTTGTATATATCTTGATAAAAATAACTAATAAAAAATACAAGGATATAGGTATTCATGCTATCATGTGACATAAAGATTTTTCTATACATGAATGGAAACATTAAACACTAAAATCTAAATAATTATTCATGTTTCTTTCATATAAAATGATTAACTCAACACTCACCTCCTTATCAAGAATATCAGGGATTGACGAATATAAAAAAATAATTTTTACATGGTGGAAAATAACCTATAATCATTAGAACGATTCATATAAGTTACTACAAATTAAGAGTCATAATTTCTCCAAAAACAATTATCATGTAGATAATGTGGTTGATGAACTCATTACTATTAAACAATAATAAGAGAGATGATTATTCGTACACTTTTTGTTATAAATTATTTTTAACACATAATAATGTTGATTGTATTAAGTCTCTCACTATTTTATATTGTCTCAACAACTATCAACGTTGAACTTGAAATGTCCCATAACAAAAAAAATCAGTCTAGAAATCCATACTTCCCTTCTTATGATCAAAATAATGGTCGGGAAAATAATGATAAGGTTTTTTGGTAAGTGGTCTTGAAAAATTCCTTCTTGGAGTTTAATTTTATATTGATTGGACTCATATATCATTAACTCTTGACTCGTATATTCTAGCCACATTATTCCAAATTTGTATTGAATCGACTATAATAGTAAAATTCTATATAGGTTTGGTTTTGTTTAACCATATTCTTAGTTATGACTCCTTAATAATTATATGTTCCCCCATTAGGGCATGAAATGACACTTTAACTATGGTTTTACTTAATTTTGATAATGGTAGGCATGGTGTATTAATATTATCCTGAGGGTTTTTTATTAAACATACAATTTCTTATTTTAGCTTTTACATGGCTTATTAATATTTTGTGTATTTTACTATGTGATTAACCATGTACTTCTAAATTATATATGCCTAATCCTTTAATTTCAATTTCAAATATTTATATTAATCCATATATTTATGTCATCAAGGTCCTCCATCCATAAAATAAATCATTCAAAAGATAAAAATAATATAAATAAAAAATGGCATGATCCTAAGATTTTATTAGATAATACTTTATTGAGAGGATAATAAACAAACCATTAATCATTGTTTAAAATCCCATTAAACTAATCTAGGCTAGAGTTTGTGGAATTCTACAATTTTCCCATATATATCATTGGTTTTTTTTCACCTTGGGTCTATATTAAACACCCTTCATGCACCTGGGAGCTCCATTCTAACATATATCATACTTAACTCTCAGGTATGGGGAACTAGAAATGTGTTTTTAAAAATATAAATCACAAACACATAGGCCTATACATGATAAAACTATTTTAAAACCCCCATGAAATAATTATATTAAAAGAATCCATATACATACAATGGTTGGTCCAAACTCCTGATCAACCATTATAGAAATTACCACACATTTAAAATCAATCGCTGGATTTCATTTTGATTTGTTAAATTATTAATAAAAACATTCATGAATTAATTAGAATAATTATTTGATTAAAAAATTAATTAAATTTTTCTTATTCTCTATCTAAGATCCCTTGAATATTCTTATCCCTTATAATTTTAATTAAATTAAATTTATTGTAGTTTAATAAAAACATAAACAACTTATAAAGTTATGAAACTTAGTGAGTACCTATTTTAACTACTCCAATTGTATAGAGATCATATATATTTTACTCATGTAGCATGTATCATTACCATTTTATAACATAACTCTATGTCATTTATGAGTCAATAAATGAATCATAGAACACTTGTTAATTAAGAGAGTGTTTAATGATTTTAATGTACATGATGTAGTCAACATATTATGACTATACAAGGTATGTAGTTAATTGAATTAATAATAAATTAATAATATATATATATAATATCACATGGAATACATAATTTAATAAGGAAATATGAAACACATGTCGTTGATGTTTTAAAGTTTACTAAATTAAATCATAATTTTCTACTTTAGGATGTTGAATTAAAAATATCTTAATCTAGGTACACATCATGTACATTATTCACCTTCTATTCATGATACATGCGTATGGATCTAGAATGTATTTATACGTAGACATTTATGTGATACACTATTTGTAAATCCAGTAAAAATTGTGTATCATCATTATTAAAAATTCATCAGTCATTTTGCATCACATAAATAATTATTGATGGGTATTTTACTATGAATGTTGTAACACCATAGGATTTTTGAAAAAAAAATCAAGTAAATTTTATCATTTTGATATTTTGAGTTACATGAAACCCTGATTTTAGCATTACCTTATACACAACACCGAGTAAAAAAACACATGGAATACTATTAAAATATTATTATTTTATATCATAGTATCACTTGTTTTTTGGAATAGAGACTATGAATATGATTAAATAAATAATTAAAATATATGAAATGAAAATTTTTACAAAATGAATACATTTGTGACTAATTATTTAAAAATGAATTTAATAACCTATTTGAAAATTAAGGAAATCCTTTTCTGGAAAACTCTTTTTATATAATAAAATGCGTTATTCATTGATAAATTGAACAACCCACTTTTGGTGAATGGTTTTTCATAAAATTATATGTTTTATTTTCAATAAAATTCTTAAAATTCTTCTTATATGTTTTCTTCAAATAGATAATAATAAATCCAATTTTATAATTAATTTTTTTTTTAAAAAATAGTTCTTTTTAATTTTGTGTGATAATTTTAAAACAGATTTTTGGAAAATTTAATAAATATATTTGAAAAAAAACTTCATTTTTGAAATAATAATTTTATAATTATCTTACAGTTATTTTTCTGAAAAGATTAATTTTTTCATTAATAGTTAAAATTATAATTTTTTTATTGAAAACCACCATTTAGTTTGAATAATTTAAAAATTTATTTTATTTAAACAAGGATTTAGAAGTAAATTTTCTTAAAATAAATACAAATTAATCCATTGGTGTACTTTTGAATCAATTTCATATTGAATTTAGGTATAAAAGCATTTCAATAATGTTAACATTTTCTATTAGAAAACTCACTTTCTCATCGCATCTGTGGGATTAATTTAAATTAAAATTTTCCACTTATGTGAATTGAATTTTATAAAATGGATTATATATTTTTAATAAAAATAATTTATATAATATTTTAAGCTATATTTAATTTTGTACAAAAATTATTATTGAAAATAAAAAAAGGTAATTATTGTCATTGGGGTTAAAGTGGGATTATAGGGGTTAAACTAAAAAAATAAGGGTAAAATGGCTAAAAAACATGTAAAATTATTATTGTATTTCCATATTTAAATATTATACATATCAAGTTCTTATATATGGTCATTTAGAATAATTTTTCATAGAAATTAATTTATTATTTTGGATTATTTTATGAAATTTCCATGTAGTTTCCAAGTGGGTTCCTTTCCCCCACTTGTAAAATCAATCCACAAACATTCAATTATTCACACCTCTAAAGAAATATATTTATAAAAACAACCATTCCAAAATACCACCCCAGTATTCTTATACATTTTATAGAGCTATTAGACCTCCCAAAAGACCAACACTATTACCCTTAACAAGGGATCCAAAAGAGGTTCTTCTAAGAGAGGGTAATTATATTCACTAAGATCCTTTTTTATTTCTTCCTTTTCGACCAAATATAATGTATTAACAATAAATATATAATTACTAAATTATATGATATATACTGATATGATTTTATTTTAATTTAATAACCAATATTCTACTACACATCCATCTAATGAAAAACAAAAATGTCAATCATGTGTACGCCATACTACCACCTCACAAACTGATGTAGTTTGTTATGAATCACCACCATCCAATGATAGATATAATGATGGATTTAAAATATGTGTAATATATTTTAAAAATTAGTATACTTTTTAATTATTATATCAAATATTCCTTCTAAATTTCTATTTTATAGAGGATACAATATTGTTTCTCATGTGTGTGGCGTACTACCGCCTATCGAATAAATGTTTTTCATTTCTATTTACACATTACATGGAAGGTTATGAGGAAACTTATAATAAATATACAAGATATATATAAATTAAAAATGATTCTATAATCTTAATATATTATTTACCTTCCTTCTTTTTCAATCTTTCGATAAAATGGAAGAAACGTTAATGTGTACGTACGACCTACCGTCTCCACCAAAAATGAATTTTATTTTCTCTATATAACATTTACAGATTGAATTAAATAAACATATAATTAATATAAATTATATTTATATCATTATTATCTTTTTATATATTATTTAACCTTGATCAATTTAATAGGACCAAAAATAAAAAATTAAAACATAAATGAAAAACAAAGCAGTTATTGCCTGAAAAAATTCATTAACACAGAATTGTAAATAAAAAAGTAATAAAAGGTCGTAAAAAAATAATATATGGTATGATATATATAGTAATTTTTATTTAATATATTTATAATAAACTTTTATTTAATATACAGTAGGTTTTATTTTTTATGAAGGAATTCAAAATATATGGTAAATGATTTTTGTCTCACTTTTTTACTTCTTTGAGAAACATGTAATAGTGACCACCTATTTATTTAATGTGTTTTATATACTTAAAATTAATGTATAGTATGAATATTCTCCAAAAATTTATTATTTTTTAAATATAAATTACAGGATCTCTATTTCATTGGGATAACAGTTGAAAATATACCATATCTGTTAGGGATATTGGTTTCAATTCTCATTATTTTATTAATATGTTTGGTTATAAACCTATCTTTTTTTTGGAAGTTTATATAAAAACTTATTTACATGTAATTTGATAATATTTTTTATTCCTAGGATATTTTACTTTTTATATAATTTTATTATTTAATGGTAATTATAATACAATGTTACCAATGTGGTAATGCTTTTATGTTATAATCTCACTGTTTATTGAGATTATTTTTGTTTTTTCATATGATGATGAAATCCTATAGTACATATCTACGTATACTCATGAAATTTATTCTCTTTTTTTATTTCTAGAGAAGTTATGTTTTAATTCATTTTCCTATCATTATATACTCAATATTTGAAAATAATGTTTTTAATATGAACCGAATTTATTTCTCTCTTCAGTTGAAACACATTTATCTTCCATATAAATGTTTTCTACAAATATTTTAAATTTTTTTAGCATTATAAATAGGAATTATCAAAAAAATTATTACCCATGTTACTATTTTTACAAAAAAAATTAAAAAGAATATTTAGGTTTTTTTTTGAAAATCAATAACCATTTGTTTTTTATTAAAAATGTTAAAATAATCCTTATTTCAACCCGTACATGATGAATGGTATTTTATCTGATCATGAATACTAGTTTTTTTAATGATTCCTTTATAAGATTAAAATTTTACTTTCAATGATAAAAAATTTTGAATATTTTTTTATGTTTTAATCATTTTTTCAACTTGGAAAGGTAATATTCCTCAAAAATGGTTCCATGTAGTTTTTCATAAAAAATCATTTTCCATATAAAATAAAATCATTTGATGTTATTTATTCTTAATTGAGGATATAGTCTATATATACCATTCTTATTCCATCTTTGAATGGTTTATATTAATTATGAAAACATTTTTAGGAAACCCATATCTTTTCTAAGGGTTATTTTATGATTATATGATGAAATGATTACGAATATCATTTCTTTTCCATGTATTATGATATAAATAAATATTTTATAAACCCTATTTGTTTTAATTAGTAATAATATGATTAATGTTCTGTAAAAATGTGGTAAGAAAATTTATGGGTAATGTGATGGATGATAGCTATATATCCCTCCAATTAATTGGATAGTAATTTATTTTTTACAACCTCAAAGGGTACATGAGAGGATATCCCATGCCCATAAAAAGAGGATACATAGTAGGTTATGAGAAGACTGAAAAAAGAGGGTACATATAAGGTTATCCCATGATCAAAATAATATGGGACACAAGAGGTCACCCCAAGCCCAAACAAGTGGTTACACATGAGGTTTTCAAAAGGTTGAACTAGGTACATGAAGGATTAGCCTAAAAATATTATGTAATCAATATAATGGTAGATTTTATTAAAATAATATTTTATATGCTTAAGTGTTTTAAATAATTATATTTTCTATTATTATTTTATGAACTCATTTATCATGTTCTTTTATATCTTTATTATTCATATATTAGGAATTTCCATAAATTGTTCCATAACTCAAGATTATGATATTTTGATATGTAGGGTGAATTGTTTAAATATTAAGCTATTATTCTCATAAACTTATGATCATGTTATGGTTACATCTCTATCTTATTTACACTTTTCGAGTATATAGGATTATCCATTATTATGTTTCCCTTTCCTTGGTTATGAAGTAATATATTATGTATCATGTGAGTAATAAGGGATATAGTTAATAATAACATAGTGAGAGATGATTTATTCATATAAAAACCAATTGCTTATGATTTCGTGTTTTAAATGGAACTACACCTTTATGATCCTAAAGAATTTGTTTTTATAATATATTGAATGTTCATATAAAAATATGTAATATATATGTTTTAAGGATTGAGTTGTTATATATTTTCACTGCAAAAAACAAGTATAATTCATGGTTTGTAACTCAGTTATATAGTGTGTACTCCCACATAACATGTGCCACCATGTATTGTACAATATGCAGAGCATTAAATATACCATGTCCCCATTATTATAATACATGTAAAATAAATTAAAACTACATCGTGGAGTGGTGAATTGTGTCCCACAATGTGTACATTGGATACACATATTTTAATCTACTGTTGTCTATAATAACTCCATGGCACCTCTTGACGTATTATTCATATGTTATTTATAAATATTGAATTGGATCTTGATTAATGTATTAAGAAACTATTATTGGGAGAATATATCTCATTGATTTAATTAAATAAAAAAATATGAAATGAAAACAAAATTTATATGTTAAAATGATCAATAATAATTAAATTATTATTTATTTAACATGACCACTATGATATCACATGTTGGTTGGATATGTAGTAGAGTCAGCTATTGGGAATATAACCAACCTCACATGGGTAGGATTCAGTGGATCATTAAAATTTGACATGATGTGAATTTCAAGAAAAAATATTTATTCTAATATTATTGAAATATAATTTTACTAGAACAATGTGGGGTGATCTTTTAATGTTAATTTTTTATTTATATGAAACATAGTAATAAATATTACCTTATTCATGATATCTTTCTTTGATGATTGTCTTTACTATTCTAACTCGATCAGTTTATCATTGTTTCAAAGTGATCAACCATTGAATACCCCCTCAATAGACATTATACATGTGCTCCTCCAAAATATGAAAAAATGATAAACTATGTATTATAGTGGATGATTAATTGTATTTCTTTTATTTCATTGTAGCTTTAGGCTCCTTCCTTCATAAAATAATTTCTTTTTTTATTCTCAGTCTCGAGAGGATCATAGGAGGAGGGATACATTGAGAGTAAATTGTTGTGTGAAATGATTAAAATTTATATGATTTGGAAAACAGTCTATATATAGACATATGATTAGGGTTTAATATTCAATTAATTGTAATGTCCCTTATTAATATATATTAAACTTAAGAGGAACTATGATACAAAAAATAATATAATAGTATTCTTTTAATTTATGTCGTGTGATAACCAACATAACGATAAATATTTATTTTATATTATTTTAAATAAATATTCATCACTAAAAAAATATAGACCTCGAAGACACCTCAACATTTATTGAATTATCTTATAAAAATTTAAATAAGTATTATTCATTTAATAAAAAAATTAAAAGTCGAATCAATGGTTTTTATATAAATTCATATTTAATATTAAAATAAATAAAAAAAATCTAATTTAATAAAAACAATATTTATTATGAAGTGAATAAAAATTGATAAATAAATATTATATATTTATGTAATTAGGCAACGACCATCTGAATAAATATGTATTCAATATTTTTTATTATTTAATAAATTTGGAATAAATATTTCTTCTCAGTTATAAAAATAATATTTATTCCAATTTTAAAATATGTATAATATTTAATTTTGACCAATTCAAAGACTTTGTGTGAAACTATATTAGACTCTTTCTTAGTAGAATCAGGAGGGCTTGCATAAAGTCCAAGATTACACTCAACCAATGGGTCAATCAACTAGTGAAAAAACAAATTTTTCATAATGAAAACAACCACATATGATCACTCACTATATGGTATAATCCCTTTGTCATGATATCTCAAAGAGTGGGTTTCACACTAGTTTCATCAATATAAATGCTTGATATATCTTTCTATTAATATCTAAAATGATCATACCTATTCACTATGTCTAATGAATTTAATGTGATGGTATAATTTTAGTCAAAGTGTGGTGATATAAACATCAATAAAGATGGAAGGTACAAATCCTTACTTGAATTATTCATTGATAATATATCATTCATCACACACCCATAATACTAAACTTCATTATATATTATCACAGTTTTCTACCATTTATCAAATTGAATGATTCATGATATACATCATTTACAATATTAAAGTATCGGGATCACTACACATGATCATAAATAGTAATATCCATTCAAAAATAAAAATATTTATTTCTTAAATGTGAGTTAGATATAATAATCTCCCCCTTAGATATTTCTATGTTAAAAAGTCATTATATTGTGTATCATCTTCTTAAGAATAGACAGACCAAATGGTCAATATATTATGTTACCAATCACTAAATGTTATTTGAATATTGAATATGGTTTCATATTATTATCATGGTATTTCAAGGATGTCATCATAGTAGTGATCTAATATTTTATTTTCGATGATAAATGTACTATAATAAATTATTATATAAATATCTTTTAGAAGTATAAAAATATATAACAATTTCTTTAATTAATATTCATCCTTATAATTATACATAAAATATAATGTAAAAATAGTTGGTTTCAAGAATCCATCAGTATTATTTGGTAAGTCATTAATATTAGTGTGTGTCCTTTAGTATTGATATCTCAAGTTTTTTTAATGACTTCTTTTTGTTTTAGACATTTAACATCTCATTATGGTTCTTGTGTAATTGTCGTCAACATGGTTTGATGTTTTTAAAAATTATTTTGTTAGTTGTTTTAATTTGAGGAGAATTCTGGAGTCGTTTATCTTTGATTTAATGGATTCTTCATATTTTTTTTATTAGAGACTTATTTTAAGTATATCTTTTGGTAAGCACCTTTCAAGACATATTGGACGTGATAAATCATATATAGGGGATATTGTAACAACTTCTATACCAATCACCTTGATTAATATGTAATTAAGATATTATATATGACGTTATAGAATATTGATGTAAATTTTTATTTTATTTCTAGATTTGGTTGTTGGTTATTTTTTTACTTGAGGATTTAAATTTCAATTTTGGTATTTTAGGATTACTTCTTGGGTTTTTTGGCTGGGGTTTTATTTTTAGTAGGTAGAGAAGACATTAGGGGTATCGATGAAGATGTTCCACTGATTCTTATCAACCATTTATTATATTGTGTAAACTATAGAAATCCATTATGTTCTTAGAGTACCTAGTGGAGGCCCTAGTTCCTTTTTACTTCCACTAAGTAATTATGGTCCTAGAATATGTATATTGAATCCTTTTTTCTTGTTTTTTAATATTTTCATGTGCTTATTTAACTAGTAAACCATATTTCCCTCCCTTCTCCCTTGACATATCTTCCCAATATCTGATGGAAATACATTATCATGGACAATTAAGGTATTTTTTTCTCTATGCTTTCTCCATCTTAATTAAATATTATTTCAATGGTTCTTCTCCAACCAAATTAATCACAATCCTTTCATCTTATCCTTTATTTTATTATCACTATTTTTTCTCTAATCACGTGTGTAGAATTAGGGATCATTGTATAATTTTCACTAGATAATTTTGGAGTTCATCTAAAATATGATGTCTTCCTCTTAATTTTATTTATGGAGATTTTAGTTGGTTAAATTCTCATTTTTTTATCAGTAATTTGATTTATGTTGATTTAGTTATGATTTATGTTATCAATTTTTAAATTTCAGTTTGGATGTTTATCCTTTAATTTATAGATATAATTTTAGAATTTATTATATGTTAATTTTAGGTCAACTATTTTGGTTATGTTATTTTCTTTTTTAATATATTTTAGTTATTTTGTTATGTTACATAAGTATTTTGGTACCTTTGGTGATGTGTCTTCATTTTGAAATTACTATGTTCTTTTATGAGGTTGGTCGGAGTTTGAATTCTCTAATATAATTATGGACAATGGTGATGAATCCTTCAGTTGTTTCTTAAGATATTCCTATAACATGTATTCTTTTATTTTTTCTAAATTAATAATAATGATAATTTAGATTTAGATTTCATGAACAAATATTTTCCAATGATATTTTTAGATGAATGTTAAAAGGTTTTTCTAATTTTTTTGTTTCCATCAATGTAATAGATATTCTTTCTCTCCATTAAGGATATATGAATTTCCAAAATAATATTTTTTTTTTCAACCCCTTATATGATTTGGAATTTTATGTTGAGTGTCTCTTCTTATGCGAGTAAGGTAAAACATTATTATTTTATGGCTCTTAACCCAAATGATTAAATTTTTTTATTATTTGTTTGATATTAATTATGGGTTGAAATGTAATATTAGTACGGTGATGAATGTTAAAACACATCAAATATAGTTTGTATATTTCGGATTTTTTAGATTAAATAAATTAGTTTCTCTATAGAATATGTTAATCTAAACATGATTCACATGTACTACAACTAATATACACTAGGTGGTGACATTATTTGAACATCCATTATATTCCTTAAAGTTTTTGGCCATTTCTTAATTATCCCCTTATTGTTGTTTCCATAATTACTTATACGTCATTTAAATATAGACTAAAACTACATTTTTACTCCATACATGATATTTTATATTTTTGTAATATCTTATGACCCCTTCAATGATTGTAATAATTTTTGGTTGATTCCTTACTTGTGTGATTTTATAGTTGACTACACTAAGAAAGTATAAAATTATATATTTTCTAGATCATATTAAATTTCTATTATGTAAAATGGCATATTTTTTTGTTATGGTTAGTATATTATAATATGGATCTATAATTATTATAATTCACATTGATATGGTTTAATATATTTTGGCCATACTAGAAGCAGTGCATAATTGTTTTATGAATTGTGACACATGATTTCTATTGGTCATAATGAAATATCATTACATTGGTTGGTTTTTTAAGTAAAGGATTTTAAACGTTTCCACTATAAATATTTTAAAATTTTATTTTGACCATTTATGTACAGGGTTGAATAGTATGGCTTTGACCCAAAAATTTTATACCTCATTCCCCTTCCCATAGGATTGACTATGGCCTTAAATATTATATACACATTTCCCATACCATGGGATGGGATGATGAACTAACCCTTTTTTGTTAAACTATATGGATGGGTTAGAATGCAATATTTCCCTCCCTATAGTCACTACAATGATGTTGATTGTTTCCCAATGAAGGTGGCTTTTGGTGTGGTTCTTCCTAGTATGAGGATTTATTAATATAACTATTATAAATATGTATATTTCTCACTAATGATCTCTTGATTGATATTACTTATTGTTATATAATTATACTTATTGTTTAACCTGAAAACAACATATATATATATATCCAGGTGTGTTTGTGTCAACGTGGGTGTGTAAATGAGTAGACATGTTTCTTCATAAACTCAATAACCAATATTGTTTTGACATACTATTTCACATGACCCACTAAGTATTTTGTGCTAAAACTATAATAATAAACCTAATTTGACAAAGAAAATATCATTTATTTTGGTTTAGGTACTTATATTTTAATTGGTAGAAATTATATATTTGTGGATAATAACACACATTTTTCATCGAAGCGGGATCAGTTCCCACATTCGAGTTGTCGGAGGCTATGTATAACATATCACATATTTATAAATTGGTTATTATTTATATTAATCCATGTTTGGTTTGTCACATTTCTTTTCCTATTTTCATACTGTAGGATATAAGTTAATGGTTCATGTATGAATTCATTTAAAGTGTTGTAATAATTTTTATTAATCTTATTTATTTACATAAAATATGTCATGTTTACGGTTCATTTCTAGAATGTATGATCTAAAGACCATTTATACTGGTTGTATAGTAGAATATAAGCAGGAAATATGATTATAAATGAGTGTTTAGATTTCTCCCAAACTATACTTCAAGACATGTGAAATTATTCTTCTGTCCCTAGGGAATTGAGGGCATTCCTAGAGTAGTATAAATCCCATTTACATGTCAAATGGGAATCTGATTCAAGGTATCTCTTCACCCCCTATGATAATATAAAAATAGATAATATTATCATATATCTTTATTCTATATTTCATTTATAAAATACTAAGTAATTTTGTTATAGATTATGGGATAACTCTTTCCTTATTCATGTAAACCCCAAGACAGATTCTATGTATGCTCACAAAAAAGGATTAGCAACTCAAATAATTATTCCATGGGTGATATAATACATTTAAATTAATCACTTATTAATGATACAGTTTATTATGTGGAATGATGAAACTCCAACCATTTAAAAAAATATTGAATTTGGGTCCCTTTTGAAACTACTAGTTTGATGGAGATGGTTGTATCGCAAGACTTAATGGATGTTTATCAAATCTTTATTTGGGTTGTGCCTTTTTCATGACATCTCTAACTTTATTTTGTGTATGAAAATATTAAATCATCATTTGATTATTCTAAAACATTTCCTCAATGAATTGATATATCCTCTTAGTGAACATAGTCTTTATGTCATGAAAATGAGTTTTCTATGATTAATAATACTTCAGTTATCACCATTAACTATAATGGGATATTTAACCTTAACTCCAATATTTTTAGTTTAATGATTCATCAATAGAAATTAATTTCATGAATGATTAGTTGTGATGAATTCACGTTTTTAGTAATCAATGTGATCAAAGCATCCTTCATTCTTAGCAATGAAACAAAAAAAATGTGAATGATAGAATATACCACATGATGTTTACTATATATCATCCACTAAACCGACGTAATCAATATTTTAAAATTTTGGAAATTACATATGTTATTTAGATTGATAAAATAAAAAATCACCCATAACAGCTATGAAATATCATCAAATTCATTTCTATTCATGAAATTGTATTTTTGTGCGATAACACTGGTATATTTTGTCCTGAAAAGTTAAACATAGTAGTTTTGGACTTTCCACTATTAGGTAAATTCTTTTTTCAGTGAATTTATTATATTCTATCACATAGACCACATTGTAGTCACAATATCTTAGAAACCTCATCTAGGTAGAATCTTGTCTTTACATAGACATGGAATCCTTTTAAAAAAATATTTTCATAACATCATTATCAAATTTATATTTACAAATAAATGTATCATGCCTTCATTTTACCACCTAAAAACATGGAAAATGTGTAAAGATCCAATAATTATCATTTTGATATTATCCCTCTATAATTTCACAGTATTCATATATTTTCATTATTTTAATACAATAAATATTCATTCATGAGAAAAATTAATAACTTTCATCCACAGATAATTCTGTTTTCTTTCATAGTGATTATGATCTACCCCAACACATTAGAGTCTTAGATTTATCACAGGTTGATCAATACTAGGCTACTAAACTGTTACTTTTTTTATATAATTATTTCATTAAATTATAAATTTCATTTCCATTAATATGAATATGATATCAATATTATTGTTCGATATACTTTAATCCTCAAGGAATCCATTGGTGGATGACTACTTAACATCCATCTTGAAAACATTAATCATTCTTACACTACTATGTCCAAGAATAACTGAATCATTTCTATTATATACAGTAGATAAAAAGTATTATCTATATCAATTCCTTCATCATCGTAATATAATTTTCATAATATATATTCCTTTTTATAAATCACATTTCATTTTAAATTGATTTTAATATGGAATACCCACTTGGTTCAAATAAAACGTTTATTCCTTATACATATATCAATTTTCCAATTATAATTATTCTTGATTGGGTAAATATATTCATGCAACAACATAAAATAAATAACATCCTTCTATGAATCTTCAATGATATTGGGGTCAACTAGAATGAGGAGTGACGTTTTTGGTAGTTACCTCATCCATATTATTTTTTATAGAGTTTTATGATGAGAAACTATTCCTTGATTTTGTACCTTTTTCTCGTACTCCTCAATTCCATTTTTGTTTCTTAAAAAACACATCATTGGTGTATTCCATGGATTCTTCTCTAATCAATTGTGCACCCCCTACGATACTCTAATTAACATTACTATCGTGCAGAATTTTATCATTGTTTTATTAAAAATTATACTTGTTTTATACTGGAGTAAGATATTCACTTTCAATAATATTAATAATATTTTTATTAAAACATTTTTAAATTATTCTATTTTGATGAGTATCAAAGAAAATTCCCTTCATATTTTTTAGATCATGACTTCAGGTGACTCTTCGATTTTATAATAATTAATCATATACATTAAATGCTTTGAATATATTAAAATGTATGATTATTTCTATAACATACCAAATATAGATTTTTCCCTTCAAAAACTAACAATATATCTTAATTGGGGATATATAATGATGTCAATACCACAACTTTCGAAAACATATCTATTAGCACATCCCCTATCAACATCATTTGATCAATGAAGTTGATGATCAAAGTCATCCCCCCAGCTAAATTTTTTTTCAGATTCCACATATCTAAAACATTGTTATTTATACCATGATTCTTGAGATAATCTTTCACTTGTTTGTTGGTAAATTTCATGATATTATTTTTCAATTTTATAAAAAAATTCATTTATTGTTCTTTTGAAATGATCTCAAATAATGAGTAATGTAATTGAAAAAATTGGACTTGTGAGTGATCTCTATCAACAAGTCCATCATGAAAAAATTATCATCTTATGAAAAAAATATTTCCACCAATGTATACTACTCATATAATCACATAAATTCCTATATGAATTGAATCTATGAGACTTTCTAAATTTTTTCCATCAACTCATAACTCATCTGAATGATTTCCCCATTTGTATTGGTATCATATGTGTGTGTTTGGTCAAATGAGTTTCTTGGATATCATGATATCCTTTATTTTTTAATAATTATTCCAATTAAATTTTAAAATAGTATAAAAAAATTCACCAATACATTTTCATTCTTATTTGGATTAAAATAATAGGTCTTCTACTCCACTAATAAGGTAAATATTTCTATTTGTATGTTATCCTTTGAAATATCCCCACCCTACCTACCCTTGAACCGGTAGCTAGATCGATGGCCATATGACCTCAAGTGCGTCTCCCCATATGCCAAAGATTTCCGAATAGCAGAAAGTCTCTATGGATAGTCAGAGGGGAGACTATTCCCTCATATTCAGCGTGCAAATCAGAAATAGATAATAAAATCAGAAAATAGTAGAATCATATAAAACAATATTCAACTACATAATAAAAATGTCCAATGTCAGTTTATACAATGCATTCTTGTCATGGGGACACATATCAAAAAGAAGTAAACAAAACAGCATGCTTTACATTACAATATAGAAATAATGAAAGGACTCAATCCCCAAGGGCGATCATCACGAGAATCCCAAACTCATACTCATTCCTTTACTCCTAACTCCCATGTACATGTAACACCTATATGCAAAGGTCCAAATTTCTGCAAACAATAAATCTTACATGGGTTCCCTAGTGCAATGGCGGCGCAAAAATGGTGTGATATATACATCTCAGTAAGCCAGGACCACCGGTTGTCTAGATCAATCTAGAAAATTCAATATAAAAAATAATGTATAGATATAACAAGGTAATAACTTAACTGAATAAATAACCAACAACCCATTCGGGTTCTACAGGGACACCTGAAATTAATACCTTCTTCGGCCCGTGGTCGGAATAAGACTATGCTGAAGAATCATACTAGCATATTTTTGAAACATAAATTTTTTTCAACACTTTACCATTTATTCTCTATTTAATCATTTATTATATCCAATGATCCCATGGTATCCCTTAACTCAATACTAACTTCGTCTCGTGCTAGAATTCAAATCATTCCCAATATTTCTTTATTTAATCACATTCAACATGAGTATGATTCATATCTCTCATTAATTTCATAATTCATTCATATATATTACTATTGTTGTAGAACTTCATGTCTAGAACTGAAAAACCTAATTCATATATTAATAATATTGGTGTTAGAACGCCATGTCTAACACCTATTTCTTGTTTAGTGTATATCATCATATCTAACACCCTTGCATCTGAGATCTTTGATAAATATTGTGGAGGAACTCTATATCCATGTCTCAACTTCTACGTTGGTCTAGGATGTCATACCTAGCACCACATTTTCGTTCATTTACATTCATTCGATAACTATTGGGTAGGAACACCATGTCCATGTCCCAATTTCAACATTGGTCTAGGATGCCATACATAGCACCACAAAATCACATCCATTTAATATTTCATTATGAAATAATAATTTTCAACATTATTCATTTACTAATCCAATGATTAGTTAAACATTTCATATGCCATTGGTTAATTAAAAAATTAACTAGGTATATACTCCATCAATTAATTCACTAATTAATTAATCAATCAATACAATTCTCATTCAATAATTAATTCTTCAAAAATAATTAATTTAAACATCACAATAATATAATATAATTAATACACCCTTAAATATCTCACTTTATTCAAATTATCAAATTACAATTAATCCACCAATTAATTATCCCAATTATCCAATTCAATATCTTATAATTAATCCCCTGATAAATTATCAATATTTCATGTTCAAGAACATGATTAATTCCCAATTAATTATTGCATTCTAAATGTCATATTTCAATAATTAATTCTTCACAATTAATTATCCAAATCAGTTATCAACTTATCGTAATTAATTTTTAAAATTAATTATTTTTAATCAATAGTATGGCACTTAATTAATTCACAATTATTTATCTACATAGAAAAACATCATCTCATAATTATTTTCTAAAAATTAACCAATCTAATATCTCAATTTCAAATCTATAGGTTCATAATTAATTCACTAAATAATTATCTTACCTTATCCAATTAAAATCACATAATTAATTCTCTAATTAATTATCTCAAGTTATCATAGCCAATACTAATAAATTACACTTAACCCAAGTGCATCAAAAAAAGGGAAGATATAGTAATTCACATTACCACAAGCTAAATTAACATGTCACTTTAAACATTATGTTTTTAGCTTGAGGGCAGTGCAC
The DNA here is from genome assembly GCA_963277665.1 of Viscum album. Lineage (NCBI taxonomy): Eukaryota > Viridiplantae > Streptophyta > Magnoliopsida > Santalales > Viscaceae > Viscum > Viscum album. The sequence continues at coordinate 340,002,795 of OY728144.1, forward strand.
CTATGTTGGAGGGGTTTTAATACAGAACATGATTTTGTAATGTATCAAATAGTTTTATACCAATAAGAAATTTTCTCCAATATTGTTGTCAAATTTATCAAAAGTATTAGATTAACAAAAACTTCATTTTTTCAAATAAAATTAATGTTTTGGACCCTACCTCAAGTAATTGGCCAAACCAATTCTTTCTAACATAATCTACAAACTGCTCACGCACACACACCTCCAAAAAAGTGTTCGCACACTTAGAATTCATCATTTCACCCAAATATGACATAGTTGAACCAAATCGAGAAAAATCACCATTTGTTTGGAAGAGAGTGTTGAAATATGGACCAACGGGTCCTAGGACATTATCTGCACCACCTATAATAATAAGAAGAGAAGAAACTGAATTAACCTCGGGCCTTATGTTTTCGGCCTAATGGAGGCTGGGGGAAGAAGAACCAAAATAGAAGATGTGAAGAACGAAACATGGATAGAAGGACTTACCCCGATGAGAAGAACAACTTTTGTGAAGGAACCACTGTGATCTGGTCCATGGAGAGGGATCTGAGTTGGGGAGTGGTGCTCCTCTCCATGGGAGAATAAGGGGATGGGGTCGCGCCTCACCCTGATGTTTACTTCCCTCTTATAACCCCAATTAGTTTTATAATATTTAATAAAATAATAATAATAATAACCATATTATTATTATCATTTTAATTTAAATGATTCTTTTAAAAACCCCATAACTCCCCCATTACACCTTATTTAATTAAATCTTTCTCCAATGAATTTAATTAAATTAAAACTCTTCATTAACTCATTTAATTAAATTCCCTTCAATGAATTTAATTAAAACAACTCCCACTCAACTCTATTTAATTAAATCCTTCCAACCATAAATTTAATTAAATCATTTGCCTCACTTTTCATTAAATAATTAAATTCATCCTATACTTGAATTTAATTAGGTAAAACCCCAACTCCACATTTATTCTTCATTAAATTAAAATACATTGACTTGGATCTATTTAAATAAAACTCCAACTCATTTAAATAAATTATCTCATATAAATTTAACAAGATGAAACCCCATTTTTCATTAATTAACTAAATTCATTTTTTAATTATGCATTTAATCAATTTAAAAACCTCATATCATGAAATTTAATTAAATCCCTCGCAGTAGGGAATTTAATTAAATAAAATAACATGAAACCCAAAACTGGGTAAGCCGCATGGTTTGTATCGCACGGTCTGGAAAACTATGTACCAACCTTGTGGGACCTTCTGTCTAAGGAACCTACTTTACACAGTTGGTCATGCATTATTTTACTAACAGTGCGCAGATTGTGAGAGCACCTCTATCTCACCTTTATCAAGAGACATAGTTTTACCCACATAGTTTGACTAATTGTGCTCAGCCCATGTGAACGGCACTGCCAGGTTTCATGCTCCTGAAACCCATTGAACCACCATTAAAAATACTAAAACCTTTAACCAAGCCTTTTATCAACACTTTTAATTAGTCCAAACTCATGAATAGTCAACCCAATTGTTGGTTTTAAGACCGACCCATCCAACAGATGAAAATTTTATAAAACTTTTATATTTTAACCTGGTTCAAAAACACGGGACTTTACAATTTACCCACCTTAAAAACCTCTCATCCTCGATAAGATAACAGAAACTACTACAGCATTAACCAACCCACCAAGGTCATAAAGTCTCATTTAATTAATTACATGGTGTTTATAAACCCCAAATTAACCTTTAACAAAATCACTAACCCAATGACTTAAACCTTGTAAACCTGATCCAATGATTTGAATCCAACACAAAGAATAAAAATGTTACATAAACAAGCCCATCCTACTAGAGACATGATCATGTCATCGTCTCCTAAATTGGTATTGTCAACCCAAAAATAGACATTCACCATTTACTTAGTGATGTGCCTTTAAAAAGATTCAATCACCAACCACAAGTAACCCAATTCCTCACTCAACTTTCGGTGACCTCTCCAAGTCACACCATCTCGAGGTTACCTTAAAAAAAAATTCCGCCGCACCAATGAAAGTGTAACCCAAATAACTGCACATCCCACATACAAACCAATTAACAACCACTTATCGAGTCCAATAACTTTTAAAACATTAGCACAGTGTATGACTAACACTATCTCAGTGCCTCCAGGATGAGGTCAAGATATGGTACATGCTCATCTTCTTAAAAAGATATCACTAAGAGTAAACTCAGGTCCACAAAAGATCAATCTCACTCTCAACGATCAAATATTTACAAAAAGTCTCAGCCTCTCTTGTCAACGCGTTATCAACAAATCATTGATTCCTGCATCCCCCAAGGCATCCTTGTTCCTTAAAATCATACCACAAAAAATTACTTGAAAAACATGCTGATGCAACATTACCCACCTTAGGAGTTTCCATGTCATTGAAGAAAAGATCAGTCGGTCACAAGCACACTATTTTTGAAACACCATAAATGCATATGTGACGTTCTATGAACAATGATCACCACATCAACATATCATATGAATGCCACAACTTAAACCTATCGACATGTCAAAACACCCAAGTCCAAAAAGGTATAGTAATGATAGTGACACTATAATAGAACCAACATCAAAATATCACAGTAGAACAAAGCATCTCAAGATCTAAGGGTGATACCTACCATGGGCTAGTCCTTTACGAAGCATACGCTTCAACCCAATTCTTGGTTATGAAAAACATAAATCACTAAGCTCAAAAGCCCCCATTTTATTATAGTCACTTCATTGAATTCATTTTAACATATAAAAATTGAATAAATTTTCATAAAGCCAAAAGTACTATTCCACAATAAGGAACATGATCTTTACACAATGATTCTTGACCAAAATAGGCATGCTATAATAAACTTATTCTAAAACATTTATCATTTAGTGTGATTTAATTTTTAAATATGCAATTTAGCATTTAAATTCATTTTAATCAGAAGGTGACCTCTGAGGGTCCCATTAAATTCAAAACATATAGGTTCTTCAAAAATCAACCCTATAACAGTTTATTTTAATAAAAATTCAACAGTTTTACATTTATAACCATTTCATAACACACTATGGTTATACTAGGCTTCATCACATGGGTGGCCATCTACCAATTAATAAGGTTCCAAAACACCATATCGTTGGAATTTGGCTCCCAATTATCACAATTACATTTAACATTTTTTAACTTTAGCAGCCACTTTTTCTATCGTTTGAATACATGGGTTACCCTTTTCTTAGCTATAAGGCACACATTCACCTTACAACTAAAATTGGATCCTATTGAAGATGTAATCAATCCGAATGTTTGTATACTCATGCATCCATTTACACATCAAAACTACTCTACCATGTCATCATTACCAATAACACAACAGCATGTTATAACATAAAAGCATGGAACCACATAAAAACATGATAATAACATAGGAATAATGTCATGTAAACACCAAATCATGTTATAACTATCACTGAAATTGTGGAATTCTAAAGAAAATCAAAACATGGAATTCTACCCAAGGCCCATAATCAAAATTAGATGGAAGACTACTAATGAAACTACATGGCATATGATATTCATGGAATTTGAATCTATAAGTGCCTAATATGATGAATTTAATTCCATATCCATTACATATCAGGCTGAGGAAAATTTTTCAATATTATCCAAATCAATAAGTAGCGGAAAATACACCAGTCACTCATGGTGAAATCAAATCAATTGTAACCTAAAACAGTATAAACATTAATTCCCATACCTAGAAACTTGGTATTTTCTCATACATGGGGTGATCAGTCCCAAGCAAAACTATTAACTGATTGATGACACTTTTTAGTATTCTGTCTACCAGCCCAAAACAGAAAGGCAATGGAAAAAAGAATCAAAACCTGAACCACTGATACTACTTCGTAACATCCCGACCTGAATTACACTCAAACCGGTAGCCGTGTCGGCCGCCACATGACCTCAAGTGTGTCTCCCAACATTCGATATGCTGTCGAATAGCAGCGAGGGTCTATGGCTAGTCAGTGGAGAGACTATACCCTCATATTCCTAGTGCACATAAAAAATAGATAATAAACTCATAAAATAGAGGAAGCATATAAAACAATATTCAACAAGATAATAAAAATGACCAACGCAAATTTATAAAATGAATTCATGTCATGGTGATACATATCGGAATACAGTAAACAAAACAATTTTCTTTACATTACAATATATAAAAAAAGAAAGTACTCAAGCCCCAATGGTGATCTCTAAGAGCATCCCAAACTCCTGCTCGGTCCTTTTCTCCTAAATCCCAAGTACACATTACACCCTCATGCAAAGGTCTATAGTCCTACAAACAAGAATGTCGACTCAGGTACTCCAGTGCAATAGCGGCCCAAATAGGGTGTCAGATATACATCTTAGAAATCCTGGACAACCATTTTTCTAGCTCAATATAAACAATGCCATATAACAAATGATGTGAAGATATAACTAGGTAATAACATAACTGAATAAACAAAAAACAACCCATCCATGTTTCAAAGGGACATCTGATGGTAATACATACTTAGGCTCGTTCCAGGAATAATAGTCTGCTCAAGTATCATACAAGATGATTATCAAACATAAATAACTTTCAACTCTTTACATTTATTCTCTATTTAATCATTTATTTTCTCCATGGTTCCCATGGTATCCCTTACCTCAATAATATCTTTGGCTCATGCTATAATTCTAATCATTCTCAATCTTTCTTTATTTAATCGCATTCAACAAGAGTGTGATTTATATCTCTCATTCATTTTATAATTAATTCATATACTATACTATTGGTGTAGAATTCCATGTCTAGATCCTAAAAACTCGATTCATATATTTACACTAATGGTGTTAGGACTTCATGTCTAACACCTATTTCTCCATCTGTATAGATCATCATGCCTAACACCCTTACATATAATCTCTTAGATACCTATTTGGGAGAAATACCATGTCCATGTCCCAACTTCAAAATTAGTCTAGGATGCCATACCTAGAACCACATTCTCATTCATTTACATCATTTGATAACTATTGGGGAGGAACACCATGTCCAAGTCCCAAATTTTACATTAGTTTAGGATTCCATACATAGCACCACAAAATATCATCAATTTAATGATTCATTAAGTCATAAAAATATTCACCATTATTAATTTACTAATCCAACAATTAGTTAAACATTTCAAAGGCCATTATTTAATTCAACAATTAACTAGGCATATAACCCATTAATCAATTCATCAATTAATTAATCAGTCAACACAATTGTCATTAGATAATTGATTCTTCATAATTTATTATCCTGGACATTACTACAAAAGAATATATTTAATACACCATTAATTATATCATTTTATTCAAATCATCAAATCATGATTAATCAAACGATTAATTATCTGAATCATCCAATTCCATGTCTTATAATTAATCCCATGATTAATAATTTATATTTAAAGGTCAAGAAAATTTTTTATTCACAAATAATAATTTCATTATAAATCACATCATTCCATAATTAATTCGTCACAATTAATTATATAAATTAAATATCAACTTATCATAATTAATTCTCACAATTAATAATATTTAATCAACATTATGGCAGATAATTAATTCAACATTAACTATCTTATATAGCCCAAAAATCATCTCATAATTAATTTCCCCCTATTAACAAATTCAATATCTCAATTTCAATTCTCTAGGTTCACAATTATTTAAAAAATAAATTATCTTTACATATCCAATTAAAAAATAAAAACTAATTCCTCGATTATTTATATCAACTTTTCCCACCAAATACTAAGAAATTCCACTTAACCTATGTGCATCAACAAAATATTATAGAAATAATAATTCAAATGACTAAAAGAAAAACGAACATGTCACATTAAACATTATGTTTTTAGCATGAAGGTAGTGCACGTCCATTAGAGGGGTTTTATTTGAAAACGTGATTTTGTAATCTACCAAATAGATTTATACCGATAAGCAATTTTTTCTAATACTGTAGTCAAATTTATCAAAAGAATTAGATTATCAAAAACATCATTTTTTCAAATAAAATCAATGTAGAGGACCCTACCTCAAGGAATTGGCCAAACCAATGCTTTCTGACTTAAACCGCAAACTACTTATGCGCACACATCTCCACAAAAGCGCTCGCACACTAGAGATTCATCGTCTCACCCAAATATAATGATGGTGAACCAAACCAAGATAGGCCAATATGATTTTGGTAGTTGTTGTAGAAATATAGAACAATGGGTCCTAAGACATCATCTACACCACCTAGAATCAGAAGAAGAGAGGAAACTGAATTAACCCCAGGACATAGAATTTCAGCCTACCAGAGACCGGCCGAAGAAGGGCTGAAATGGAAGATATGAAGAACGATACATGTGGAGAAGTACATACCTCGACGAGATGAACAACTTCCGTTAAAGAACCACCGTGATTTTGTGCGCGTAGAGGGAGCCAGGTTAGGGAGTGGTGCGCCTCTCCATTGGAGAATGAGGGGAGGGGGTCGCGCCTCACCCTACTGTGCACCTCCCTCTTATAACCCAAATTTTTTTTATAATAGTTAATAAAATGATAATAATAATAATAATAATAACCATATTATTATTATCATTTTAATTTAAATGATTCATTTATAAACCCTTTAACTCCCCCATTACACCTCATTTAATTAAATTCCTCTCAAACGAATTTAATTAAAAAATACTCCTCCTTAACTAATTTAATTAAATATCATTTAATGAATTTAATTAATACAACTCCAACTCATCATTATTTAATTAAATTATTCCAACAAAAAATTTAATTAAATCATTTCCCCCACTTTCATTAAATAATTAAATTCATCCTATCCTTGAGTTTAATTAGGTAAAACCCCAAATACACATTTATTCCCTATTTAATTTAAATCTATTTACTTAGATCTAATTAAATTAAAATCCAACTCATTTTAATAAATTCCCTCAAATTAATTTAATTAAATGAAACCCTATTTTGCATCAATTAACTAAATTCCTTTTTTATCCATGAATTTAATCATTTAAAAACCCTCATATAATGACATTTAATTAAATCCCTCACGACTGAGAATTTAATTAAATAATATAACCTGAAATACAAAACTGAGTAATCCACACAGTTTGTCTCACATGGTCTAGAAAACTGTGCTCAAACCATGAAGGGCCTTCTGTCTAAGGAAAATACTTCATATGGTTTTTCTCACATAGTTTTCCTAAAAGTGTGCAGACCATGAAAGCGCCTCTGTCTCACCTTTAGCAAGCAGCAATTTTTGATCTGCACGGTTTGACCAACTGTGATCAGCCCGTGCGAATGCCACTGCATAGTTTGGTGCTCTCAAAACCCATTGAACCACCCGTAAAACTCCCTGAACCATTATCCAAGCCTATTATCAACACTTTTAAATAGTCCAAACTCACGAAACATCAACCTGAAGCTCAATTTTAAAATTGACCCATCCAAGAAACAAAAAAGTTAAAAACATTTGATTTTATCCCAGTTCAAAAACACGGGACATTACATCTTTATATCAAAATCACTGCATATTTTTCTTTTATTTAATAATAATTCATGTTTAATTTTATAACATTCTATTTTTCAAAAAATTGACATACCTTATGTAATATGGGACAATTCCTTAGACATGCAATTCATACATGCGCTTCATGTCTAGATAACAAATATTTGTAATATGTGTTCCCATAATCTTCATATATTCTTTGATACCAAATTTTAGGAAATATTACATAGAAGACATAATTCTTTTGATATAATTCATATTTCATATCACATTTAATGTAAAACAACATTCATGGATACATTCATTAGTTTGATATACTCATTTAATTCAACATCCACCGTGTTTTCCTTAGTTAATTTCTTCATGATCCACTTTCATTAATTTACTTTTTTGTTCATGAATATTCTTATACATCATCTTGATATATTGAATCAATTTCATATTAATATGCTCAAAATTAATATTTTTTCTACATACTTTTTAAAGCCTTCAACTACTTTGATATTCCATTTTTTGGTCTCCTTTATGATACTCTTTTATAAACATGGTGTGATTTTATTGTATTTGTGAATTTTTCCATCAAATAGAAAATTAATCCATTAAAAACATACTTTGTATATTAAGTTTTTTCACATCTAATCTCATTTAATTTTCACCATGGAGTACCACTTTATTATATTTCATATATACTTTTCACATATTTGCTTCCAAAAAAAACTTTTCAGTGTATTCTTGTGTATCTTAATTAATGGTTTATTGATATATTAAAACATTTTATTGTTACAAAATAATTATAACTTTTTGTTTTGTGTTCTTATGAAATTCTATTTATGATTTCTAATATTGATTTTTATAATTTCCTATATTTAATTTTCCATCATTGTTGAGGTTTTTCCTTTATAGGTAATTTTCCAACATCCCAGTTGGATGTATGTGGTTCACATTAACATTCTTCATAACCTAGGTGATTCATTTTCAAAATGAAATATAGTGAGTCAAGAGCCTATCTTGATATTCAATATATTAACCACAAATAGATGAATTTTCCATTAATCCCCCCCCAATTATAGTAACATGATAATTTAATATTACAATGAAAATTTATATAATTCATTTCTATTAATCAATTTTTGTTTTCACTCAACCACAATCTCAGAAATATCCTGATTTCTAGATTTGATCATTTTAAATTATACCACTTTGAATTATTTCTTCTCTTATTTCTAATATATATTGTGTTATGAATCCTGAAATATACCAATTTTTTGTTATTATACTGAATTAAATATATATTTACATGGGAGTTGTATCTATCTAAAATTTGACGTCAACTCTCCCATCAATATACTCATCTTCTACATCTGGCATCTTTATTTTTGTTTTCTTTTAAAAATGATAAGGACTTATTAATTGATATATTTTCAATAAAAATTTTATGTTTTGCTATTTCCTAAGAGATAAAATATTATTCTGAATGAATATTGATATATTTAAAATAGTTTTTCCTGAAATACATTTTCAATACTAGGAAACTAAATATTTCTCCATGGTAACATCATATTCATTTTTGTATTGAAATTTATTAGGAAACCATAAAAAATGGAGATTGATATTTCCACTCTAAATGTATGTATGTGGATGTTGGAAATTAAATATATTTTTCCATTTTTTAATATATTACGGATGGAATGACATAAATTTATCATTGTTTATCCCTTTGTAATCCTCATCCTCTTAGAGATTATTCAATTATTTGAATTAAAATTCTTTAGTTTTCTCCATCCCCGTATAGTCATTTTCATTTTTCCACATCTCATACGTAATTAGATTTTACTAATGGATATCTAACGTAACCTTTAATGAATCCTTTTATTCATGAAATGTGTCCTTTGTATTAAATCGAGGTTGAAATATTCTCAAGATACACATAAAGATTTTAATATCATTTATGGTTTCTCTTAGTCCATGAATATCCCACACAATTATGTTCACATGATCCAAGAGTTCCTTAACAAATTAATTTAGGTGAATCTTATAATACTCATAATGTTTCAATGAAATTAAAAATGTTCTACATATTCCCCCTAAGATTCCTTCACATATATTATGTAGCATTTCACATAATGATTGTTCGGATTTATATAAAATCACATTTATATAGATTAAATAAGAAATGCATCCATGTAACAAATTGATACCATCATAATTGGATTCTACCTCATTATAATATCTTTCTAATAGAGATATTCTCCCAAATTTGGCATTAATCCATGTATTGATGTTTTATATACATGGTTTCCAAATGATAACAATATTACTACATTCATTTATTCAATAATAAATACTTATTTTAATCAAACATCAATATTTCTTGGTTGTTAAAAATCACTTTCATGGATTATATAATAGATAACACACATTCAATTTAAAAATCATCTTTTATCCCACTTATTCACTTCATTAATGGAACATACCCAAAGTGGTGGTGGATGAATAAGGGTATATCAATCCCATATATCACATCTAATGTTCTTATACCATGGCGAATCAAATAATTCCCCTTCCTCCATTAAAATGAAATATTGAACTGGTAAATCATTAAAAGAGAGATACATGTGATTTTTTAATTGGTTCACCCACACTGTGATACACCCATGGATAATACACTCAATGATGTGTCGATGTGCAGAAATCTATGAGCTCATTAATTGTTTAATACATGTTCAGAGCAATCGTACTAACCCACTATGTTTACCTCACATATAATGGTATAATTACCACTTCCCTCTCTCACATATATATATCACTTATCCACCAATTAATTCTTTTTTTATATGAACCGGTTTTCATGTATATTATTTTTTAAAAATTGAATATTAGAGAGAAAAAAATATATTCATTGGAATGTTAGTCATTCGTAAGTAGATGGACTTTCTAAAAAGTAATTAATAGGTCTACTTATCTACAACATTAGTTCCCTATAATTTTTATATCTTCTAATGAAATAAAAAAAATCTAAAACATTGTATAACTCTTTTTAAGTAATTATCTAAAAACAAGAATCATGATGTTTTTACTAAAGAAAGTTGTTAATGTCATCATTTATAATGGGTGATCAAAAAATCATCCCATATGGAGGTTCCTCCGTAGACATGGGAAAGAAGAATGACCGAAAAAAAATACACATATTATTATAAAATTAATTTTATTTAAAACATAATTAGATATTTTTTATGAAACTGTTCACCAATTTGTGGAATAGTAAATATGATACCTATAGTTTAATAGTGTTTTAATCATTCTGTACTAAATATTTTTAATGGTTTTTCTAGTTATTTAATTTTTATACTTATGGTAATATATATAATTCAGCATACTACCTCATATAAAAGTATGAAAAAAATACAAAGCATGTTATTCTTGCATGTTCATCTACTAAAGTATGTACATCTATTTCATTTATTTCTATTGATTTTGTGTGTCTACTGAGGTGAATATGATTTTGACATAGTTAGGTGGGTATGGTTGAAAAACATCTTATTTATGGTATGCACTGTCAAGGGGAATACAATGTTATGTTTGTTTGGATAACTTCTATGCATCTCTATTTAATGAATTTTCAATAAATCAATGAATCTTGTATTCTAGTGGTTCTAGAAAAATCTCAAGTAATCATTATTTATGGGAGTTTTTCTCCCCAAATATGGTATCAAAGGGATAGTTAATCATTAATAGGTTCAATAATTTGATAAAATTACATAGATAAAATCATTTAGAGGATAGAGTTGGATTGATAAATTTTACAGAATGTAATTTAGATTCTGGATGATATATATTGTATAAAATTTAATTTTGAAAAAAATAGGTGACCCTTTATATGGTGAAAGTTGGTTCTAATGGAGAATGGTTAATGGGAATATTTTGAGAGAATATTATTGGAACTAGAAATAATGTATCTGGAATGAAATGATAGTTTTGTTGTTATAGATAATAAGGAGATAAATATTTTTTGAATGTGTCAACAAATGAGTATAAAAAATAGATGATAATCAACAATATTTTCATATTTTGATGCTTCTTGAAATTAATTTTTCAAATGGAAGAGAAATGAAGGATAGTTTGAATTCCATAAATATGATTTTTTTTGAAGATATAATCAGTAGATGTATATTTTTATGATGATGTATATGTTTTTATATTCTTATATTCACTTCCAAATAATTATAATTCTATGGTTAAGTTATTTTGTAACTTTATAAGAAAAATAAATATATTTTTTAATGACATATAGAACATATTGATGAATAATTTTCTAATATGGATAGATGTTGTATTATTTAAATATAGTGCACTTAAATTTGGGGGAACATTATGGTTAATCAATTTGAAGAAATTATATAAAAATAATCAAATATATGTAAAATAACATTAAAGAATTAATGGTGGGTCAGTTGGTCCTAGTAGAACTTCTTGAATGTTTCCGAAGAGAGAAACAATCACAAAAGACTATAAGATATTTGAGTTTGTTACCTTGAACAAACTTCTAATAACATTTGGATTACTTTAATATGTATTTTTTAATATTAAAAAAATATCTTATAACATTATGATTTTTCTTCTATGGTATAAAATATGTGATAATGTCCTTGGTGTATGTAACATCCCCAGTAAATAATGAATAAAACATTTTCGTGTTTATTAATATTTACGAATTAAATATTAATTTTACTTTAAATGGGTTTCTATGTTCGATAGCGTACCCGATACGCAACGATGAGTTCCTTTGAAAACTTACGTTGCACACTAGTAATATAATAATATTATTTTAAATGGTAGTTAAAACATAGCCATTGTATTGGCGGGAATGGATAGAAATAACTAAAATATGATTATATATGTTTTTTAAATGTTTTTACATTTATCCAATAAAAGATAAAGGCTTAAAATACGGAAAGAATTCAATTTTAGGCATTTATACCCTAATTTTCACTAAAGGTTCAATTATCACCTTTTGATGGTGAATCGTCATTAAATATAGTTTTTTTCACTCTTATACATTCTATTAGTCCAAATAAAACTATTATTTATAATCGGGACATCAAAATTTACTTTGTGTAAATTTTTGGTATCTTTCCGATAAAGTTCGTTTTTTTTTAATAGTGTAAAATGTTGTATTTTAATTCAAAAGCTCTTTTTAATCTAATTTATTTATATGATTAGATTATCTTTTGAATTGGTTTTAAAGTGAAATTAGAAAATATTTTTACCATTAAATCCAATAGTGGTCATTGGAATTAATTTCACTTTGAAATCGGACTTAAACTAGTGTCAATCTTTTGATACTTATTGTTTAATAAAAACACGCTATTTATCATGACAGCGGGAATTAATTATTAAATTAATTAATGTGACTTATATGTTTTGAATTTTTTAAAATAGAATTCATTTTTTAAATCGGAATATCAAATATATTTTAGGGTGAAATTTTGGTATTTTTCTGAAAAACTTCAATTTTTTATGAATAGTGAAACCACTAAATGGTACTTATAAAAACTGATTTTTTGTTTAAATGAAATTTTACCACTTCTATGTTTTGAATTTCAAAAATCCGACATACATGGTTGTCATTAAAAAGTAAAATGTGGTTCAATGAGATTAAAATAATTTTTGGTGAATAGTAACTTTTAAGTTCTTAATCGCGATTAGAGGTAATTAGTGTAGTTTAAGGTAAAAATAATGTTTTAATAATATGAAATGAACTTGACACATGTCCTAACCTCATTGTATGTGTCATGGCCGACCAAGAAAATACATGGGTCAACTTGGGTACCCCATGGAGCCACTTTGGTTGGAAAATGACATAAATACCTTTTATTTAATGTTAAAGTAAAAAATGACACAAACATGAAATGTTTTACTAAAACAATTTTTACATGGGGTTATACAATTCATATGTTTGACTATAAGTATTCATTGGAAAGATAAAAATATTTCATACATCATAGTATTTTTTTATAATTTTTAGACATTAAATAAATTAAATTATTTATGACATCATGATGATGCAGCGATGACCTCATTATTTAACGATTTAAATAAAATGGAAAGATAATGTAATATCTAAGACCTACACATGTCCAAAACCTATTGTATGAGTGTATTTCTAACCCTTATCACCTTATCCTTGAATTATATCAATTTGGGACCTCTTAAATACGAATATCATTTTAAACTAAAGTCACTTTTCCTTACTTTCCAAGAGTGCCCCTCCTCTCCTCTTATAAAAGGCCCCCACCTCTACCACCTTACCCACACTCCCAAAGCCTTTTGATTGGCCAACCTCTACCCAATTTGTCTCTCCACTTCCCTATATTACTCCTTAAAGCCTCACTTTGTGCAGAAGTCTTCCCAAGGAATCCTTTGAGCTCAAACCAAATGGAGTTACCCGATTTTAAGGTAATATCTTCACTTGAGTCCTTTTGTTTTATTTTGATTCTCCAACCCCCTAAACTCTTTTTATTCTTTTCTTTTGTAACAACTAAAGTATCCTCAATATACTAGTATGTTTTTATAAGAAGTATTAGAGATACACTTATACACACCTACATCTAATGGTTAAAGAACATACAGTTTCCGTGGATGGCGAATTTCTGCCTCCCGAAACGATGATTGTTCAACATTCTTTTAACGCCTTCAAAGGTGGACATTAATATGAAACTATATTTATATATGATATATAATATGTTTATGTTTTTTTTAATCTTCTGTATTTTTCATTTTGGGCATTACTTTTACGGTTTCCATTATGGGTAAACGCGATATCTTCATTTAATGAAGTGCGGACTACCGCCCCCTCAAAGTGATTTGATTCGTTAATTCCATATGTGGGACATATAAAGGATGGATATAAAGTTATTATATATGATGTTATACTGGAATTATAATATACCTCTATATCATTATTATTTCTTTCCATTAAAGTATGTGATAGAAATGAAAGTAGGGTTCATGCGTACGTACGGCTTACCGTCTCCATGAATGGTGCATTTCATTTCTTATCCCAAAATGTAATGTACTATTAAAATTACATGTATATAATGGATATATATTATGAATGATACATATAAATGATGAATATAATTCTGGAATTAAAATATACATACCTCTCATTTAGTTTTAATTCCATTAATATGACAAAGAAATGAAAGTAGCGTTCATGCGTACGTATGGCTTACCGTCTCCATGAACGGTGCATTTCATTTATTACCTCTAAATGATTATGTAATATTATAAATACATGTATATTCTGGATATATATGATTTATATGATATCCAAATCAGGAATGTCATTCTGGATATAAAGAACCTTTGACCACACGAACAACATGTAATTGTAAGAAGTCCACTTTCGACTAAAGAACCAAATATCGAAAAAACAAACATTATTAACTTAAATGATTACATAATGTTTATAACATGTAAATAAGTGATATAAAAGGAATAATGAACTTGAAAAATGTTCTTTAGAAAATAGAAATTAACTCAAGTTTATTATTCAGAATGTTAAAGAACGATCGAGTCAAGTCGGACCCGAGGTAAGGGACTTCGTCTCAATCTCCTTTCATTGAGGCATAATTCGTTTTATACACAACTATATTTTATACGGTGTATAAACCCCTTTGACTTTTACTTTTATACAAAAGTAATCTCTTTCTACGAAGCATTTTACAAAACGACAAAAAGGAATGTTTCTTTTAACGTATGCGGTGACAACGACCTTTTCCGTCGCCGCGAGTATTATTTTGGTCTTTGGCTTCCTGAACAAGCCGTAATGTTTTTTTTAAATGAAATAAATATCATATACTCATTTATGTATTTTGGTATTGAAAATATTTTTTATAATAGATTTGTTATGTCAATATATTTATGTGATATATTGTGATCAAAGTGTGGAAATGTTTTCTTTCCATTATATTTGTTTTATGATTTTATATTGGTACTTGAACATTTGACGGGTGGTTACGTGATAGACCATATGACGAGTGGTGTCGTGAATACCAGGACGGGTGGTTACGTTATAACCTCCAATTCATTGGGTATGGAAGTCGGCCGTATGGATATTCCATTAAGTATGTATGGAAGTTGGCTGTATGGCTATTCCATTAAGTGATATGTGTGGAAGTCGACCGTATGGTTATTCCACTTAAGTTTGTCTATGTCCCAAGTTACCTTTATATGTTATGTGTTCTTTCTATGAGTTTTATGGTAATCTTTTGGTTACAAAAGGGTAAGTAATGATCTTTTATTCAGTGAAGAGTTTTTACTACTTCATAAAGGTGAAAAGTATTACTTTGATAAAGTATACATGGTTTACTTTTTTTGATAAACTAACAGTTTTTATTCTTTGTGTATCCCTTAATGAGCTTTTTATGATCACCCCAAGTTTTTTTGAATTGTTTTTCACAGGACTTAATGTGGAATAGGGTCAAGGATGGGATCAAGGGAATGTCATGCTATATAAAACATGGAACGAGACATGTTTCTTTTTAAGAGTTTTTTTTTATTCTATGGAAACTTAGTAGAAGTGTATACTTTGTAATCTATTGAGATGTAATAGTTATGTTCTAATTCTCTAAAACTCTAGACCTGAAAAGATCCTCAATGTTAATTATTAATTTAATTCAATATTAAGAGATGTTTAAGGCTGGGGCCTTATATTTGGTATCAAAGGTTGGTTTAGACAACTTTAGGAGTTAGAAAAGTGTAAAATTCTAAGTTAATTTATGGTATGATTGAAATGATATAGCATTTAAAGATTACCATGTTGCTTCCCCTAAGATATTTCAGTGTTAAGAATGGTTTTTCGTAAAGGAAACAGAGAAACTTTTTCTGGGAAGGCATACAGAGAGATATGACCTTTCAAATCAGTATCCTGAGATGGTCAGAATCAGAATTAAACAGTTTGTTGTAGTGATGGATCAGTTGACTCAGGTTACTACCGAAGGTTTGTTGAAAAGTTTTCACGGTTATCTAGTCCAATGACTAAGCAAACTCAGAAGGGTGTTAAGTTTATCCGGACAAAATAATGTGATGATTGTTTTGAGGAGTTGAAAAGACGATTGGTGAATGCTCCAGTTTTGGCACTTCCTTCCAGAAATGGTGAGTTTGTTATATATAGTTATGCTTCGTTGAAGGGACCTGGTTGTGTCCTTATGCAGAATGATCAGGTAATTGCATATTCTTCACGTCAGTTGAAAACTCATGAGGTAAATTACCCTACACATGATTTGGAATTAGCTGCTGTTGTTTTTTCTCTAAAAATTTGGAGGCATCATTTGTATGGAGTAAAGTGTGAAATATATACTGATCAAAAAAGTTTAAAGTATATATTCACTCAGAAAGAATTGAACATGAGACAGAGGAGATCGCTAGAATTAATCAAGGATTATGATTGTACAATTCATTACCATCTGGGAAAAGAAAATAAAGTGGCTGATGCTTTGAGTCGAAAAAGTAATGCTTCATTAGCAATGTTGCGTTTGGAATGTGATCCTTTGGTTAAGGATTTGATGAACATTGGCATAGAATTTTTTGGTGCAGGATGTTCTTCTGTTTTCTTTCAGGTATCAGTGAAATATTCTCTATCAGACAGAATCAAGCAAGCACAGAAGCAAGATAGTGAGTTGCAGAAAAAGGTAGAGCTGGTTCAGAATGGTAAGTTTCCTGAATTCAACATTAATAATGATTGTGTTTTGAGATTTGGGAAGAGATTGTGTGTGCCTTGTGATTAACAGTTGAAGAATGAGTTGTTATGTGAGGCTCATAGTTCCCCGTTTTCAGTTCATCCTGGTAGTACTAAGATGTACAGAGATCTGTGGGAGTATTACTGGTGGGATGGAATGAAAAGAGATATTGCTGATTTTACTGTGAAGTGTTTGGCTTGTCAGTAGGTTAAATCAGAGCGGCAGTTACCAAAAGGTATTATTCATCCTTTACCAGTGCCAGAGTGTAAATGGGAAAATATATCCATGGATTTTGTCATGGGATTACCGAAGACATCTAGAGGTAATAATGCAATCTGGGTTATTGTTGATCGCTTGACTAAATCTGCTCATTTCCTTGCTATACGAGATACGTTTTCCCTAGATCAACTTTCCCGTTTGTATCTTAAATAGATAGTTAGGGTACATGGAGTTCCTCTCTCCATTGTATCTGACCGTGATCCCAGGTTCACTTCTAACTTTTGGAAAGGCCTTCAGAAGTCGTTGGGTACTGAATTAAATTTTAGTACATCTTTTCATCCTCAATCAGATGGGCAGTCAGAACGAATGATTCAGACCTTGGAGGATATGCTACGAGCTTGTTCGATGGATTATTAGGGAAGTTGGGACCAACATCTTTCTTTGGTTGAGTTTTCTTATAATAACAGTTTTCATTCCAGTATACAGATGGCACCATTTGAGGCATTATATGGGAAGTAGTGTCGAACTCCAACATTTTGGGATGAAGTGGGTGAAAGGAAGCTGATGGGACCAGAATTGGTAGAAGAGATGGCAGAAAAAGTTTAGTTGATTCAGAAACACATGAGAACAGCTCAAAGCAGGCAGAAGAGTTATGCGGATAACCGGAGGAAGGATCTATCTTTAGAGGTAAGAGATCATGTTTTTCTCAAGGTTTCTCCATGGAAAAGTGTGATGAGATTTGGTAAGAAAGGAAAGCTGAGTCCAAGGATCATTAGACCATATGAAATTCTGGAGAGAGTTGGATCAGTTGCATATAGAGTGGCTTTACCTCCGAGTTTATCTCAGGTACACAATGTTTTTCATGTTTCGATGCTGAGAAAGTATATGCCAGATCCATCTCATGTTTTGAGTCCAGAGGTAGTTCAGCTGGAGGAGAACCTATCTTATGAAGAACAACCAGTCCAGATTCTTGATCGAAGAGAGCAAGTGTTGCGAAATAAGGTAATCCACCAGGTAAAGGTTTTGTGGAAAAATCATATGGTTGAAGAGGCAACGTGGGAATCTGAAAATGCTATGAGGGATAAATACCCCCACTTATTTTGATAAGTGAATAAAATTGCGAGGACGCAATTCCCAAAAGGGGGGAAGGATGTAACATCCCAGGTAAATAATGAATAATACATTTTCGTATTTATTAATATTTACGAATTAAATATTAATTTTACTTTAAAGGGGTTTCTATGTTCGATAGCGTACCTAATACGCAACAATGAGTTCCTTTGAAAACTTACATAGCACACTAGTAATATAATAATATTACTTTAAATGATAGTTAAAACATAGCCGTTGTATTGGCGAGAATGGATATAAATAACTAAAATATGATGATATATGTTTTTTAAATGTTTTTATATTTATCCAATAAAAGATAAAGGCTTAAAATATGGAAAGAATTCAATTTTAGGCATTTATACCCTAATTTTCACTAAAGGTTCACTTATCTCCTTTTGATGGCGAACCGTCATTAAATATAGTTTTTTTCACTTTTATACATTCTATTGGACCAAATAAAACTCTTCTTTAGAATCGGGACATCAAAATTTACTTTGTGTAAATTTTTGGTATCTTTCCGATAAAGTTCATTTTTTTAATAGTGTAAAATGTTGTATTTTAATTCAAAACCTCTTTTTAATCTAATTTATTTATATGATTAGATTATCTTTTGAATTGGTTTTAAAGTGAAATTAGAAAATATTTTTACCATTAAATCCAATAGTGGTCGTTGGAATTAATTTCACTTTGAAATCGGACTTAAACTAGTGTCAATCTTTTGATACTTATTGTTTAATAAAAACACGCTATTTGTCATGATAGTGGGAATTAATTATTAAATTAATTAATGTGAATTATATGTTTTGAATTTTGTAAAATAGACTCCATTTTTGAAATCGGAATATTAAATATAGTTTAGGGTGAAGTTTTGGTATTTTTCTGAAAAACTTCAATTTTTGATGAATAGTGAAACCACTAAGTGGTACTTATAAAAACTGATTTTTCGTTTAAATGAAATTTTACCACTTCTATATTTTGAATTTCAAAAATCTGACATACATGGTTGTCATTAAGAAGTAAAATGTGGTTCAATGAGATTAAAATAATTTTTGGTGAATAGTAACTTTTAAGTTCTTAATCGCGATTAGAGGTAATTAGTGTAGTTTAAGGTAAAAATAAAGTTTTAATAATATGAAATGAACTTGACACATGTCCTAACCTCATTGGATGTTTCATGTCCGACCAAGAAAATCCATGGGTCAACTTGGGGACCCCATGGAGCCACTTTGGTTGGAAAATGACATAAATACCTTTTATTTAATGTTAAAGTAAAAAATGACACAAACATGAAATGTTTTACTAAAACAATTTTTACATGGGGTTATACAAGTCATAGTTTTTAATATAAATAGTCATTGGAAAGCTAAAAGTATTTCCTACATCATAGTATTTGTTTTATAATTTTTAGACATTAAATAAATTAAATTATTTATGACATCATGATGATGCAGCGATGACCTCATTATTTAACGATTTAAATAAAATGGAAAGATAATGTAATATCTAAGACCTACATAGGTCCAAAACCTATTGTATGAGTGGATTTATAACCCTTATCACCTTATCCTCGAATTATATGAATTTGGGACCTCTTAAATCCGAATATCATTTTAAAATAAAGTGACTTTTCCTTACTTTCCAAGAGTGCCCCTCCTCTCCTCTTATAAAAGGCCCCCACCTCTACCACCTTACCCACACTCCCAAAGCCATTGGCTCGGCCAACCTCTTCCAAATTTGTCTCTCCACGTCCCTATATTACTCCTTGAATCCTCACTTTTGGCAGAAGTCTTTCCAAGAAAGCTTTTGAGCTCAAACCAAATGGAGTTACCCTATATTAAGGTAATATCTTCACTTGAGTCCTTTTGTTTTATTTTGCTTCTACAACCCCCTAAACTCTTTTTATTCTTTTCTTTTGTAACAACTCCAGTATCCTCAATATACTAGGATGTTTTTATAAGAAATATTTGAGCTACACTTACACACATCTACATCTAATGGTTAAAGAACATACAGTTTCCGTGGATGGCGAATTTCTGCCTCCCGAAACGATGATTGTTCAAAATTATTTTAACACCTTCAAAGGTGGCCATTAAGATGACACTATATTTATATATGATATATAATATGTTTATATTTTCCATAATCTTCTGTATTTTTAATTTTGGTCATACCTTTATGGTTTCCATTATGGGTAAACGTGATATCTTCATTTAAGGAAGTGCGGACTACCGCCCCCTCAAAGTGATTTGATTCGTTAATGCCATATGTGGGACGTATAAAGTATGGATTTAAAGTTATTATATATGATGTTATACTGGAATTATAATATACCTCTATATCATTATTATTTCTTTCCATTAAAGTATGAGATAGAAATGAAAGTAGCGTTCATGCGTACGTACGGCTTACCGTCTCCATGAACGGTGCATTTCATTTCTTATCCCCAAATGTAATGTACTATTAAAATTACATGTATATAATCGATATATATGATGAATGATACATCTAAATGATGAATATAATTCTGTAATTAAAATATACATACCTCTCATTTAGTTTTAATTCCATTAATATGACAAAGAAATGAAAGTAGTGTTCATGCGTACGTACGGCTTACCGTCTCCATGAACGGTGCATTTCATTTCTTACCTCTAAATGATTATGTAATATTATAAATACATGTATATGCTGGATATATATTATTTATATGATATACAAATCAGGAATGTCATTCTGGATATAAAGAACCTTTGACCACACAAACAACATGTAATTGTAAGAAGTCCACTTTCGACTAAAGAACCAAATATCGACAAAACAATCATTATTAACTTAAATGATTACATAATGTTTATAACATGGAAATAAGTGATATAAAATTAATAATGAACTTGAAAAAGGTTCTTAAGAAAATAGAAATTAACTCAAGTTTATTATTCAGTACGTTAAAGAACGATCGAGTCAAGTCGGACCCGAGGTAAGGGACTTCATCTCAATATCCTTTCATTGAGGCATAATTCGTTTTATGCACAACTATCATTTATACGATGTATAAACCCCTTTGACATTTACTTTTATACAAAAGTAATCTCTTTCTACGAATCATTTTACAAAATGACAAAAAGGAATGTTTCTTTTAACGTACGCGGTGACAACGACCTTTTCCGTCGTCGCGAGTATTATTTTGGTCTTTGGATTCCTGAACAAGACGTAATGTTTTTTTTAAAATAAAATAAATACCATATACTCTTTTATGTATTTTGGTATTGAAAATGGTTTTCATAATGGATTTTTTATGTCAATATATTTATGTGATATATTGTGATCAAAGTGTGGAAATGTTTTCTTTCCATTATATTTGTTTTATGATTTTATATTGGTACTTGGACATTTGACGGGTGGTTAAGTGATAAACCATGTGACGGGTGGTGCCATGAATACCAGGATGGGTGGTTACGTTATAACCTCCAATGCATTGGGTATGGAAGTCGGCCGTATGGCTATTCCATTAAGTATGTATGGAAGTTGGCCATATGGCTATTCCATTAAGTGATATGTGTGGAAGTCGACCGTATGGTTATTCCACTTAAGTATGTTTATGTCCCAAGTTACCTTTATATGTTACATGTTCTTTATATGGGTTTTATGGTAATATTTTGGTTACAAAAGGGTAAGTAATGATCTTTTATTCAGTGAAGAGTTTTTACTACTTCATAAAGGTGAAAAGTATTACTTTGATAAAGTATACATGGTTTACTTTTTTTTGATAAACTAACAGTTTTTATTCTTTGTGTATCCCTTAATGAGCTTTTTATGCTCACCCCAAGTTTTTTTGAAATGTTTTTCACGGGACTTAATGTGGAATAGGGTAAAGTATGGGATCAAGTGAATGTCATGCTATATAAAACATGGAACTAGACATGTTTCTTTTTAAGAGTTTTTTTTATTCTATGGAAACTTAGTAGAAGTGTCTACTTTGTAATCTTTTGAGATGTAATAGTTATGTTCTAATTCTCTATAACTCTAAACCTGAAAAGATCCTCAATGTGAATTATTAATTTAATTCAATATTAAGAGATGTTTAAGGTCGGGGCCTTATAGTGTACTTGTCTTAGTGAATGGTCAAAACATCTCCCACTCTAAAAAGAACCTAGAGGTTCAAAAAAAGTATTCCTAAATATATTTTATTTAGATAGATGATTTCATTGGATGATAGAAAAATTATATAGGCTATCAGGGTTAGAGACTCATAATACTTTTAGACGTATCCTCAAGTTGTAAACTGTTGTTAGTATTTATTGAAGGAGAATTTGAGAACATGACCTGCCAATCATAAATACACATTTATATGTGTCAATGGATTAAACTGCTTCAATAGATTTCTAACAATACTTATACATTAATATTATAATTAATATATTTCAAGAGTATAATTCTTTGATGTATTAATGAATAAAATGATGATATATACTCACAGAACGTTAGGATATATTTGGTAACTCATGAGTGATATTTTATTAAAGAATAATGGAAGAAAATATTTACCCCTTATGTAATTTAATGGAACTAGATATCTAAGGCCCTATTATTGGAATAAAACATCCTATTTAATTTAATATCCATGAAGGTGTTGTCATCATGTTCATTTTTGGAAGGTCGGTGAATGATAAATCGATCAAATTGGTTGATGACACTAATGTACATATTTCTTTATTTGAGACACCATAAAAAATTGTTTCTTTTTTATAGATTCATTTTTAGTATTTTATAATTATTTATAACATTATCTTCATTCTCATGGGGAACATTGGAGGGTTGAAATTTTTTTCCCTTGGACTATAGGTAGTGTTTTTTAATGCCAGTGAGAATTGGGTCGATACGGTCACACACTAGGTTTATTCAAATGATCTGTTTAATTATAATTTAACTTAATATGTATGATAAATTTTATTCTCAAACATGTTTTAATAATTATTTCTATCTATTTGATCACAAACATTCAAGCCCCAGTTATCTAAGAGAATGTATATGTGAGTCAAATATTTAATAAAAATATATTCACAAGATATTTATTTAACTAATTATAATAATATAAATTAAATATTTATTATTTTTTGTTCATAATGTAAACAAATATTTATTTATTTATTTATGTGAATTTTTAATAAATATTTATTTATTATTTAAATAAATATAATATTTAAATATTTATTTAAATATAATGTCATGATATTTATTTAATGAAGAAGTAACCTTATTCAAGGCATGATAAATAGTGATGAGGATTGGCAGACTGAGTTTAACGGTCCAAATAAATATTTCCAATTTAATATTGTTTGACTAAATATTAATTTCTAAACATATTAAAAATAGTACTCATTTTATCTATGATTTTAGAACACGTAAAATAAATAATATAAATACAATCACTATTAGAGTTGGGGTTTAATATGAATTATGCAAATAATTAGGGACCTTACATAATAATTTATAAACTTGGTCGAGAAAGACATAAAGTGGGTTATTTCATTATGTGAGAAAAAATACATAAAAAATTCTAGGGATAATTACATCATTACCTAAATACATATCTCCATATAAAATTATAATGACAATAGTTTAATTCTCCTCCTTTACCAGATAAATCGCATTTCCCTTGAAGGATTTAGTTTCCATCAACATCATTCATTATAAGTGTTAATTTCATCTTCTCTTGCACTGAGATAACAATGAGGTTCTAATTGGAGGTATATAGAGAATATATTATTTAACTCTAGAGAGATTCTACCCATGATTACTCTTATACAGTGAAAATAGGCCAAATTGGTCAACCAATTCGTCAATGGATAAAGAATTCCAAGAAAGGTAATTATTTAATTTAATATATCAATTATAATTTGTTTGTGAAAATATCATGTCTTTGTGGATTCCAATAACACAATTCAATCTACTTTAGATGATAAATCCAAATAAGATTGTGAAAGAAAATTATTTTACATCACTAGACCCACATCTTTCAGGCCATAGATCCTTTAAGTAGTATTATATAGGTATGATACAATTTTATAAGAACTTATTTTTTTGTTGATTATACACAATTGTTGTCGGTTTTTAATTTAGATACTAATGGAAATATTTTTAAAAAATTATATCTATTCATTAATCTTCCAAATAATATTAATATAATTAAGTATACATGAATAATGATAAGATATTCCATCAAGAGTAACTAGGGATTATGGTTGGTAGACAGGGATACATGATGTATAGAGACAATTACACACTGTGTACAAGAGTTCACTGGACTTGGATGTGTCAAAGGATACGTGACACACCAAAAAGTATTAAAACACTATGTATTTTTTATAATATATGTTGACTAAGATAGCCATGTACACAGTGTATTAGACTATACAACTAGTAGATATAATACATATCGTGCATTCTACATTGCCTAACCATGAAATTCATGCTAATTCTGCTGTCAAAGGAACATCACAAGGTTTTGTAAGACTAATAGGTTGGATCAATAATGATATAAAAGGTGGTTAGTATGTATAAATGATATGTGACTCATTTATCCATGTGTTTAAAGAACACAATTATTCAAATGGAATGTTACATGGACACACAATAAGAGGAACACATGGACAATATATCATTATTACATGTCATGTAACCTAGACAAGATGCACATCAAGTCCCTATGTTTTCATCATAGATATATGTAAAAAATAAAAAATATTTAAAACTTGTTATTATATACCATGCTCCCAACTAGTAAATAAAAAAATTAAATTTCATAAATAATAATTAATTATAGCAACAAAATCAAAATTACATTATTGACATAATAAGTGTTGTCTTTATAAAAATGGTTTTTAGAATAAAAGAATTGTGTCCTAAGTCCATTTAATTATCTATAATTACATGTTAACCCATTTATTTTATATATTTAATTTAAAAAAATTTATCTAAAAGAGTCATGAAATGGTAATTTAGATAATTAAACTTAATTAATTAATTAAAGTACTTAAGTATCTTTTAAATTAATAATAATGTATGAATAAATTTAAATGATAGGTATTGAAATATTTTGTATTCCTTGAATTCTATTTGGATGAACATGGGTTTATAATAGTCATTGTATATGATTCATTTATTTAATATAGTTTATGATTTCCAGAATTTTTTATTAATATCTTGTATTAAATAATGTCATGTGATTCATTCCACTCCAACAAATATGAAAGGCTAGTTGTGCCTATAGTCATATTTTTGTAAACCTCCAATAACCAATACTTTATTTCTCGTATCCAACATGTGAGTAACGTTATTCAATGGATGGAGATCCCATGTAAGTGGAGGCAATTCAAGTTTGGAGATGAGTCACAACTAATCAAAGAGGTATATAGGAGAAAAGGTGGAATGATGCAACTCAATATAGGCATGTTTTCCAGAGTGAATTCCAAAGGGAAAATAATTGTTTATATTATTATAGATAAAACAAACATTAAAGAAAATAGTGTTCATATGAATATATTTCTTTAATTTCTATCAATGTATTTGTAATTAATAATTAAATTTTAAATAATTATATAAATTAACTCATCGGACTATAGATGGAATTGATATTAATATTATAATTTTTGTAACCATTATATCAACATGGATAATAAATTAAGTAAAATAAACTAGATATTAATAGGAATGTGATAATATATAATATGAAGCTTTAACATTACTATAATAATTTAACAAGGAATCTATAAAGTCATTAAAACAATTCACTACATGTGTAAAAATATAACCATTGTTCAATGTGCATAAACAACATCTAAGGGGTTATTATAATTATCTGAGAATCTATTTCTTATGTTTTTTATAAATATAAACTATTTCACATTAAGGGATTATACCCTCCATGATATGAATTATAACTAATAGGAAATTTAATAAGTAAATCATAATCTAAACTTTTTTAATTGGAGAGAGAACTCAACATATCAATAAGTCGATACATAATGAATTTAGACTGTAATGCCATTTTGAATACCATAAAGCTAAATAACAAACATTAATTGGGTTATAAAAAAGAGAAATATGGATACCTTCCAATATATTATATATTTAATTGGATAACATATGTTCAATTTTGGGGTATATTGGGACTTCATAAAATATTTGGAGATAAATAAATTAAATTAAATTTATTATCTAATTATTAATCGAGAAAAAGTAAGAAAAGTATTATATTGGTTTTTATATAAATGGAAACCCACATGACTATAAATATATCACTATGATTGATATTATATAACTATAACCTACCGACTATCTAGGATTTCCAACAATGGCATAGCCCTTCATGTGTAATAAGAGTCTATGAACAAATATTATATGGTCTACAAAACCATATTCTCGTGGTTACATAAAAAGATGTCAGTAAAGAAGAACTATATATATATATCATTATGAAACATTTATATTTTCCCAAACATGTCCAAAATTTTATATCATATTCCATGTATATAAATATTTTAATGTAATGTATGGATTTGGATCCAAATAGCATCAAATCTCGCCTCAGTTTTCTTTATCGTGAGAAGGTGACAGAAGAGATATTTGAGATATAAAATTCATTGTTCAAGTGAATTATTAGAGATTTATAACTTTATAAGACTTATAAATTTAGTATGAATGGATATATTTATATCTTAATCTTATTGAGGAATACAATCCATGATAAGATGCATATAGTTTTCATTATTTCCTCAATATATAACTATTTCTCCAGTTTTTTTCTAATAAAATGAGATATAGTGTCAAGACTCTTTTCAAAATCCTTGAACATGTTATACATATTGATAAAGAAATGGGGTGTGGATTTTATTACCATGATATTTTATGAATTTTATTTTCTAATATTTTTAATTTTGATAGCGGGTACAACACACAACATCATGAATTAATAGACCGTAAAATAATATTAATATAATTATTTTAACATGAATGTTTTTCAAAAACTGATTAATTTGGTAGTATAAATAGGAATAGTTATTTATGATTATATACAATTGTTATATATAAGAAAAAAATATTGATAAAAAATTACTTAATCTTTTGAAAAGTCATTATATGCTTTGAGAATTATTTATTCCCAATAAATGTTCTTATTACATTTTTTACACATATAATAAAAGTAGTTTTTCTCCTTATAGAAATCTATTTGAAAAAATAAAATTAATTATTGAAATCATCATGTCAAAATATTCTTATATTAAGTTTTTAAAAATTACCTTTTAAAAAGATGAATTTTGTAATGAATAGTGAATAAAGCTGATTTTTATTAAAAACATTTATTTCATGTAAATAATTTATAAGTAATTTTTTTTATTAAATATAGTTTTAAAGAAAAATTTATTAAATTATTTAATAATTAATCCATTTTATGTCTTTTAAATCAATTTTATCTTGAGATTTTATATTAAAGCTTCTAATACATTTGAAAAAGGTTTCGTTGGAAAATAATTTTTCATCACATCTACAGGTTAAATTTAAAATTAAATTATGAATAATATTAGAATTGAATTGTTCCAAATAGATTCTATATATATATATAAAAAGTATATTTTTATTATATAATTATGTTGTATAAATTGTTTTTTTATGATGAATAGTAAAACAATAAAAATTAATTGTCATTGTTAAGGTTAAAATGGGTTTACATGGGGTTAAAAAATGATAAATGATAAAATAAACTTAAAACTGGTCCAATTAGAATTTTTGGGAATATTAAAAACATAAAACATATAAGGTTTATTAAAAAGTTTTTTATATTCCTTCTTTCATTTGAAAAATGTCAGTATAAAATTTTCATTTAAAAAATTTCTAAGGGGTTCTCTCCCCCACTTATGAAAGGGTACCCACTATCCTCTCCAAATAACTATTCAAAATCCTATTGGTTCATCCAGGACAATCAAAAATATATTCCTTAATTTCCTCCCCACATCATAGTGGACATATGTGTAACATCCCAGTTCTGGGTTCCACTCAATGAGTGCCCCGAACCCAGTTTGTTACATGACCTAAAGTGCATTTCCCAAAACGCGAGAGGCTGCCGACTAGCAGTGAGGGGCCAGGTCTGATAGTGGGGAAAATATGCCCTCATTTGTCAAAGTGTAGTGCAGTGGAATAATAAAAACATACAACAATAGCGGAAGCAATAAACCATGCACAATTAAAATAAACAACTGCAGTAAAAGATAACCCACAGTTATATATATAATGATGCAACATGTCTCAAGTTCCATGAAAATAGCCAGAACATGTTACACAGCAATTACAGTACAGTACAATACAAAGTACAGCAAAACCAAAACAAAATAGTTGGTAGCATCGCGGGCCTAAACTCAATCCCATGCTATAACGACCCATACTTTAAATACATTTCTAATACTTCAAAATTTAAGTACACTTATTACAACATATAACAAAACCATAATAGGACCATATAAGTATAGTGCCTATAGAAACTGGGAAACATAAAAAACTGGTTCATAAAGAATCTACATTGTCCCCCATTTATTTCATTATATCTAGAATCGCTTTTTGGCATATTCTACTTAATACCCCTCTTCCTGACCTAGGGAAAAGAAAACATAAAAAAGGGAGATCTCAAATTCTCAGTAAGGGTAAACAAAAGAAATATAAATCACATCATATTCATAAGAACATAACATTTTTGAAATCTTAACCTGAAAAGAGATCATAATTTCATAACATGGGATAAATCATAGTAGTGAAATGTAATCCCAATAATAATAACTTGAAACTATGTGGCATACACACATAATCATAGAGAATCATTTCTTAGTAGTCAAGACTCATTTTCAAGACTATCTTAGCGGACAAAGTCCATTTCTAAACTGAGTTCACTCCTCGTTTCAGTCCTATATCACTGAACCGGATTAACCTGTCATTCCAGCCATGTCTATCTCATGAGATATAAATCATTACCCAATGCATTGGAGGGAGATATAGGTCCCACCCATCTCATAATGAAACCATTCTTATGTGTGCCACAAAATCATAAATCATACATCATAGCATAACCCATGTAATAAAAATGGGAATCTTAAACATCATTCCATCATAACATAACCCATATAAGATAAAAGGACATCATAAAAAAAATAATTCCATCATAACATAATCAAATCAATGTAAAAATAGGGATAGAAAGAGAACCCTATATTATCTTAGATGGAAAATAATTTTGATAAATCACTTGAAGTCCATTCTTGAGGAAAATATCCTTTCTACTTCAAAAACATGTTTCCTTTCTTAACATGTCATACAATTTTAAACTAAAATAAGTTGATTAAAAATAAACTTGAAAACTTGTAAAGGAGGTTTCATGGAAATAATGTTCTAAAAATCCATTCATGCCGTATAAGTTAAAGAAAAATATTATTCTCGTACTTTGGCTGGAAAAGTCAAAAAGTGCCTCGTACTAAAAACGACAAAAGATTCCTTTCATATCTTTTACTAAAAACTAACCAATGGGTAAAATTGGATTTAAAAAATTGTAGGAGGATAGAAATAATATTACATATTTATGAAACATGTATGTGGATGATAAATATTCCCCAGTAAATTCTGAAGTATAAACAATCTCGGATAAAAATGAGATTGTGAGATTTTCCCTTACCTTAGGTCTAATTTGCTTCGTACGTGTACGAACCTCCTGTATAATTATTTAAATAATGTTATTGACTTATTCCAGAATCTTAATCATTGTTATGATATCATATATGGTCATATTCTTAGCTTCTTATTAGTAATATTTCATTTGCTACTTGTTATTCAGGTGTTTATTGCTTTTTTTGTTCTTATGCGTGTATTGTCGAATAAATTCTTATTATTATTTTTAGGTTATAGATACCTCATTTATATAATGGTATTATTTTAATATAGATCATATTTATTCATTCAATCCATTTATATAATCATTATGAAATGAAGATCATGTAGAACGAGTCACATAACATCGTGGAGACGGTAGGCCGTACGTACGCACGAGCGATGATATCATTCCCATGATCATGGAATTATATTTAAGTGTATGTATTCTATTTTATAATAAATATAACTTTACAATAATAATATATAGTTATTCTTTACACCATTATACCCATCCAAGTAAGGTGGTGGTGGAAAACAGATTACGCCACGGCGTGGAGACGGTATTCCGTACGTACGCACGCGTGGAGATTTCATTTTCTGTAGGATGGATAGAAGGTAAAATAGATTTGTTTCATATTTATAATAACATATACGTATATGATTGATACTGATGTTATTACTTCATAATTAAACAACTAATGAAGAAGAATTATAAGAAGAAATAAAGTTGAAAGAATCGGTAACAGACATTTCCTCTTCTATGAGGCGGCTCTTCTTAACCTCCTCTTAGGGCACTAAATATGGTCTTTGAAGAAGACCAGGACCTATAGGATGTTTCTAGGGAAGTTGGGAAGGGAAATGGGTAGGGTTTGGCCAAGCTTGAAGGCTCAAAGTGGTGTGAGGAGGAGAGCGAGGAGATGCCCTTTTATAAGGGAGGACATGGGTACCTTAGGAAAAACTTAAAATATTATTTTATAATAAAGTAGTATTTGGTTTTTAATAGCTTAAAACTGATTTATTTCTAAGCTAATGTGGGTATGGGTAGAAATCCTCTCAACCAATATATTTCAGACAAGTTTAGGTTACTATTTTAACATTATCATTTAAGTTTAACTATAAGTTAAATAATTTAACTTTTACCGTGTCTTCTTGTTTTCTTACACTATATGGTTAATAAACATACTATAAAAAAGCCAAAAGAACCCCAAGTTGTTAATTATTAAAATATATAACCTTATATAAGTTATTGTTCCTAACCTTAGATTTTTAGGAATAAAATAATAGTTAATAATATAATATTTGTTTTAAAAACTATTTTATGTCACTTTCTGAAACTATTTGGTATTTGATTTTTGTGAAAATCATAACAGCATGATTAGTTCTAAAAAAGTTAATTAAATCAATAATAATATGTCATATTGACCTATAAAATTATTTTAATTCATTAAATGTCTCAAATTACATTTATTGAGGTATTTATAATATCAATTATGTTAATATTTCTTTAATAAGTTAATTACTGCATCATCATTGTATCATAACTAAATTAAATTATTTAAAGTCTTAAAATTATAAATAAAATACCATTATGTAGTAATTAGTTTTATATTTATAATGAATATTTATAGTAGAAATTATCTTATTTATTACCCTATATTAAAAATGTTTTAGTTATTAAACTTTGATTTTAACCTTTTTAACTCTTCTTTAAATAAAATAATAATAAATGTCCTAATCTAATCCAAGAGGACCTAAATGGTCATATTTTATTCCTAAGGTTGTTTTTGGTCGAATTAAACTTATCCAATAGAATTAGTACATGTGTTAGGGTATTAATAATACCATTTTACCCTTAATTACCCTATTTACTTTTAACCATGGTAAATAAAAGTAAAAAGTTACTATTCACCAAAAATTATTTTTATCTTATTGAACCACATTTTACTCCTTGATATTAACCATGTCTCTTTTATTTTCTAAATTCCACTCATAGAGGCGGTAAAATTATGTTTTATGTAAATTTTCAAACTCTCCTAGGAGGTGGGTAAAAGACGGTGAAAAGTTCAATAAAATTTTTATATATCTAAAATTATTATAAAATGACTCCAATGAATTAATTTTAACTTATATAGGTATTATTTATCACTTATTACATAAAATAAATTTAAATAAAATAAATAATTATTTAAATAAAAAGTCAGTTTTTAAATAGTAACCTAGTGTTTTCACTATTCATCGAAAATTGAAAGTTTTTAGAAAAAAACCAAAATTTCACCCTAGGCTAATTTCGATATTCTGAATCCAAAAATGAAGTCCATTTTGAAAGATAAAATTTCAAAAAGTGGGTATTACTATTCATAACGGCTAGTTTTAATAATATTTTAATAGCAAATCGTTGTTTAGTGAAACTCGGTATTGCGTACAACGCAAACTATCGAGGAAGGTCGCGATTGAATGTAAAGCAAGCCAAGCTATTGTTGTGTGTAGTGAAAGATTCTTTTGATGATTTATATAACATAATATTTCTCATAAAAATTTTGGGTGTTACATTCTACCCCCCTTGAAATAAATTTCACCCTCGAAATTTGTCACTTTGTAACAAACAGATGAGGATACCTCTCCCTCATCATATCCTCAAGCTCCCATGCAGCTTCTTCTAATTGGCGGTTCCTCCATAAAACATTCACCAAGCGAGTGGTATTTTTTTGTAGGACATTTTCGCTACGATCCAGAATCTCTATCGGCTGTTCTTCATAAGAAAGATCTTGCTCCAGCGGTACAACTTCTGAGCTGAGTACATGTCAAGTATCGGGTATGTACTTTCTCAGGAGAGATACATGGAACACATTTTAAACTTGAGAGATATTAGGTGGAAGCGCCAATCGGTAATCTACCTTCCCAACACAATCGAGTATTTCGAAAGGACCGATATACCTAGGGCTCATCTTTCCCTTCTTTCCAAATATCATTACTCTCTTCCAAGGAGATATTCATAGGAACACTATATCACCCACTTCAAACTCTAGGTCTTTTCTTCAGTTATCGGCATAACTTTTTTGTCGACTCTGAGCTGCTCTTATGTGTTGTTGAATAGATCTGACCTTTTCTGCCATCTCATCAACAAGATCAGATCCTAATAGCTTTCTTTCCCAAACTTCATCCCAGCAAGTTGGAGTTCGGCATTTCTTTCCATAGAGAGATTCATAAGGATCCATTTAAATACTGGAGAGAAAGCTATTATTATAAGAAAATTCCACCAAAGGTATGTGTTTATACAAACCTCCTTTAAAATACATAGAGCAAGCTCTCAATATATCTTCTAGAGTTTTAATTTTCCTCTCAGACTGACCATCTGTCTACGGATGATAAGCAGTGCTGAAACTCAACTCTGTATCCAGAGTATGCTGAAGACTTCTCCAAAACTTTGAGGTAAACCTCAGATCTCGATCAGATATAATGGAAAGTGGTACTCCATGAAATCTTACCACTTCCTTTACATATATCCTGGAAAGTTGATCCAGAGAGAAATCTTCTCTAATAGAAATTAAGTGTGCTAACTTCGTAAGACGATCAACTATAACCCAGATAGCATTATTGCCTTTGGATGTTTTAGGAAGTCCGGTAACAAAGTCCATAGTGATGTTTTCCCATTTCCATTCGGGTATGGGTAATGGTTGTAACATCCCCTTAGACTTCTGTCTCTCAGCTTTAACTTGCTGACAAACCAAGTATCGAGAGACATATTCAGCAACATCTCTTTTCATGCCATCCCACCAGAAGTACTCTTTCAGGTCCCTATACATTTTCGTGCTTCCAGTATGAATAGAGAATGAAGAACTATGAGCCTCATCCAGAAGCTCCTTATTTAATTATGGGATGGGAGGAATGCAAACCTGAGTCCTGAACCTTATTATCCCATCATAATCAAGGTTAAATTCAGGAACATTTCTCACCTTCTTTTGTAACTTTACATCTTCTTTATGTGCCTCTTTAATCTTCACTTGTATAGATGGTTGAACATTAATTTGAGAAAGATAAGATTTTTCCCCTTCCATTATAATTCCAAGATCCATCCTTTGTAAACCCATAAATATTGGATCTTTTGTGATCCTCATCATGGATAATCTCGCATGGTATTGTCAACTTAATGCATCTACCACCTTGTTTGCTTTCCCAGGGTGATAATTAATTAAGCAGTCATAATCCTTAATCAGCTCCAACCATCTTTTTTTGTGCATATTCAGCTACTTTTGTGTGAAAATATACTTTAAACTTTTATGATCAGTATAAATATCACACCATTCACCATAAAGATAATGCCTCCAAATCTTTAATGCAAAGATTACCGTAGCTAATTCAAAATCATGAGTTGGGTAATTTTGCTCAGGGATTTTCAACTGTCGTGAGGCATAAGCTATCACCATATCATTTTTGCATGAGAAAACACCACAGTCCCTTCTTGGATGAATCATTGTAAATCAAAAACATTTCTCCACTACAAGTCAGTGTGAGCATAGGTGCACTGGATAACCATATTTTTAACTCCTTGAAATTCACTTCACACTCCTCCGTCCAAACAAACATAACTCTTTTTCAAGTTAACCTGGTGAGTGGATTAGATTATCATGAAAAATCCTTCACAAAACATAGATAATATCCATCCAAACCAAGAAAACTTCGGATCTCAGTTACTATTGTTGGTCTCGACCATCTTTTGATAACCTCTGTTTTTTCTGGATCTATAGATATCCCCTCTTTTGAGATTATGTGACCCAAAAATGAAACTTTTTGAAGCCAAAATTCACACTTGGTAAATTTGGCATAAAGCTTATCCTTTCTCAGGGTCTTCAATACAATTCTCAAGTGATCTTCATGTTCTTCCTTTCTATTGGAATAGACAAGAATATCATATATAAAGACTACGACAAACTGATCAAGATAGTCTCTAAAGACTCTATTCATTAGATCCATGAAGATAGTAGGGTCATTAGTAAGACCAAATGTCATCACTATAAATTCATAGTGTTCATACCTTATACGGAAAGTCTTCTTTGGTATACCCTCCCTTTTGACCCTTAATTGATGATACCCTGAATGAAGATCAATCTTCTAAATAATTGAGCTCCGTGTAGTTGGTCAAATAAGTCATCAATGTGTGTGAGAGGATATTTGTTCTTGATAGTGATCTTGTTAAGTTCTCGATAATCAATGCAGAGTCTCATTGATCCATCTTTCTTCTTAACAAACAGAACAGGTGCTCCCCAAGGTGATGCACTAGGGCATATGAATCCCTTATCAAGATTCTCTTGGAGTTGATTCTTCAATTCCTACAACTCAATTGAGGTCATTCTATAAGGTGTATTTGAAATAGGTAAAGCACCCGGTACGAGTTCTATTGAAAACTCAACTTCACGATTTGGTGGAAGACCAGGCAATTCCTTTAGAAAGACGTCATCAAACTCCCGTACAATCGGAATATTCTTAATCGTGAGTTTCTCTCCAACCATTTGAGATAAATAACCTTCATTTAGTGGAATCAAGACCCATAGGATGGATGAAATTTCCATTAGAAGGTTATGTTCATCCTTGCATCGATAGACGATCATAGATTGATCTGGAATATGAAATATGACTTCCCTTCTTTGGCAATTGATATGAGATCCATATAAAGAAATAAAATCCATTCCAAGAATCACATCAAATTCCACTATAGGAAGGATCACAAGATTTGCAGGAAGCACTTTCCCACAAACTTCAATCAGAGAATAATTGTAAACTTTTGATGCGACTGTTGTACCATTAGGGGTTGTCACAGCTAACTCAACATCTAATTTTTGGGGTGATATGGCAATACCCTTAGAAAATTCTTCAGAAATAAAAGAGTGGGTGGATCCAGAATAAAATCAAACATTTTCTACTTTAGAGTGGATGGTAAGTGTACCTTTCACCAATTCATTATCATATTCCACATCACTGATACAAATTTCATGTGACTTTCCTTTTTCTTTGGCCTTAAGAGTTTGTTGACGTAGATCATCATCAAAAACCATTGGATTAGGGAATTGATTATTATAATGCCCCATTTCCTGGAACTTGTAACATTGATGTGTAGGAGGTGCACTCTGTGTAGCCTTTTCTTTGCTCGCATCACTAGACATCTTCTTCCCATCATTGCGGAATTCAAATGCCTGATGACCTTCCCTTCCACATTTGAAACATTTACTTGTCCCTTTAAGAAAACTCCCTCCATGTTTATTTCCACACTTTGAGCATAAGGGAAAAGTCATCTTCTTTTCAGTGTGCTCTTTAGATTTCACTTTGAATTCCATTTTCCTCTTCTTATCAAACCCATATGACTGATGGGTTACTCCAATCTCCATTTCAACCTTGAGAGCACATCGAACGATTTCCTCATAGCTATTTAATTCCTTTATGGCTAACGCCCTTAGAAGACTTGGTTTTAAGCCACTAAAGAATCGATCGATCTTACTCTCATGTTGGATAATAATTCAAAATGCGTACCTTGAATGTCTTGTAAAATTTTCTTCGTAGGTACCAACAGATTAATCATCCTTTTGCTTCAGTTCAAGAAACTCCTTCTTCATCTTTGTTTGAGGAATACTAGGGAAGTACTTATTGAAAAATAAGTTCTTTAACTCGTCCAATTCCATGGAATCAATTTCATCTCTTGGCCTCGTATTATTGATAAGATTCCACCATTTATTATCTTCACCTTCCAAAAAATATACTGGTAAGATGACTTTATCATGTTTAGGACATTGAAGAACTAAAAATATATTTTCAGTGGTACTGATCCATTGTTCAGCCACTAATAGATCAGTAGACCTGCTGAATGAGGGTGGACACTGCCTCATGAAGGATTCGAAAGAATGTTGCTCCTTCCTTTGCTCGTTTGGAAGTCCTACAAGATTCATATCTTGAGAAAGTTATGTGATCATGGCTACAATATTTTTCATTCCATCTCCCATAACATTTGGTTGCTCAGGGGGACAATCATTGCATTGTCCGTCGCATTCCGCATTAACACGGTTCCTTCGGGTTCTAGCCATTTACTAAAACCAAGAAGAATAGTGTGAGAAACACTAATTATAATAGGAAAAGCACATAATCAGGAATAAAATCTCACAATTAAGGTCTTATCATAGCTTGTTCATGGCCATTTCTAAGACACTAAGATTGTTCTATGCTTAGATATATCCTTAGGGTTCTTACTAAGGCTTTCACATCCTAGTTTCCAATGGTTGACTATACCTTTCCTCTGATACAAACTATAACAAACCATACTTTTTATACATTGTTAATACTTCAAAATTGAATTACACTTGTTACAACATATAACAAAACCACAATAGGACTGTATAGGTATAGTATTTTTAGAAACTGGGAAACATAACCTACTGGTTCATAAAGCATCTATATTATCTCCCATTTATTTCATCATATCTTGAATCCATTTTTGGCATATCCCTCTTAATACCCTTCTTCCTAACCTCGGGAAAATAAAACATACAAAATGGTGAGCTCAAATACTCAGTAAGGGTAAACAAAAGAAATATCAATCACATCATATTCATAAGAACATAACATTTTGGAAATCTTAACGTGCAAAAGAGATCAGAATTTCCTAACATGGGATAAATCATAGTAGTGAAATGTAATCCCAATAATCATAACTTGAAACTTTGTGGCATACACACATAATCATATAGAATCATTTCTTAGTAGTCAAGACACATTTCCAAGACTATCTTAGCGGAAAAAGTCCATTTCTGAACCGATTTCACTCCTCATTTCAGCCCCGTATCACTGAACCTAATTAACCTGTCGGTCCAGCCATGTCTATCTCATGAGATATAAATCATTACCCAATGAATTGGAGGGAGATATAGGTCCCACCCATCTCATAATGAAACCATTCTTATGTGTGCCACAAAATCATAAATCATACATCATAGCATAACCCATGTAATAAAAATGGGAATCTTAAACATCATGTCATCATAACATAATCCATATAAGATAAAATGACATCATAAAAAAAATAATTCCATCATAACATAATCAAATCAATGTAAAAATAGGGATAGAAACAGAACCCTATATTATCTTAGATGGAAAATAATTTTGATAAAACACTTGAACTCCATTCTTGAGGAAAATATCCTTTCTACTTCAAAATAATTTTTCCTTTCTTAACATGTCATACAATTTTTAACTAAAAGAAGTTGATTAAAAATAAACTTGAAAACCTATAAAAGAGACTTCATGGAAATAATGTTCTAAAAATACATTCATGTTGTATAAGTTAAAGAAAAACATTCTTCTCGTACTTTGGATGGAAAAGTCAAAAATCGCCTCGTACTAAAAACGACAAAAGATTCTTTTAATATATTTTACTAAAAACTCACCAATGGATAAAATTGGATTTAAACAATTTTATTAGGATAGAAATAATATTACCTATTGATTAAACATGGATGTGGATGATAAATATTCCCCAGAAAATTCTAAAGTATAAACAATCTCGGATAAAAATGAGATTGCGAGATTTTCCCTTACCTTAGGTCTGATTTACTTCGTACGTGTCCGAACCACCTATATAATGATTTAAATAATGTTATTGACTTATTCCTGAATCTTAATCATTGTTATGATATCATATATGGTCATATTATTAGTTTCTTATTAGTAATATTTCATTTGCTATTTGTTATTCGGGTGTTTATTTCTTTTATTGTTCTTATGCATGTTTTGTCGAATAAATTATTATTATTTTTAGGTTATAGATACCTCATTTACAGAATGGTATTAGTGTAATATATATCATATTTATTCATTCAATTAATTTATATAATCATTATGCAATGAAGATCATGTAGAACGAGTCGCATCACATCATGGAGACGGTAGGCCATACGTACGCACGAGTGATGATATCATTCCCATGATCGTGGAATTGTATTGAAGTGTATGTATACTATTTGAGAATCAATATCACTTTACAATAATAATATTTAGTTATTATTTACACCATTATACCCATCCATGTAAGGTGGTGGTGGAAAACAGATTACACCACGGCGTGGAGACGGTATTTTGTACGTACGCACGCGCGATGATTTCATTTTCTATAGGATGGATAGAAGGTGAAATAGAGTTGTTTCATATTTATAATAACATATCAGTATATGAGTGGTACTGATGTTATTACTTAATAATGAAATAACTAAAGAAGAATAACTAGAAGAAGAAATAATGTTGAATGAATCAGTAACGGACATTACCTCTTCTTTGAAGCGCCTCTTCTTAACCTCATCTTAGGGCACTAAAGATGGTCTTTGAAGAAGACCAGGATCTCTAGGATGTTTCTAGGGAATTTGAGAAGCGAAATGGGCATGGTTTGGCTGATCTTGAAGGCTAAAAGTTGTGTGAGGAGGAGAGGGAGGATATGCCCTTTTATAAGAGAGGAGAGGGGTACCTTAAGAAAAACTAAAAATATTATTTTATAATAAAGACATATTCGGTTTCTAATAGCTCCAAACTGATTTATTTAGAAGATAAGGTGGGAATGGGTTGAAATCATCTCAACCAGTAGATTTTAGACAAGTTTAGGTTACTATTTTACCTTATAATTTAGATTTAACTCTAAGTTAAATAATTTAACTTTTACCGTGTCTTCTTGTTTTCCTACACTATATGGTTAATAAACTTACTATAACAAGCCAAAATAACCCCAAGTTGTTCATTATTAATATATATAACCTTATCTAAGTCATTTGTCCTAACCTTAGATTTTTAGGAATAAAATAACAATTAATAATAAAATATCTGTTTTAAAAACTATTTTATGTCACTTTATGACACTATTTGGTATTTGATTTTTTTGAAAATAATAACCGCATGATTAGTTAGAAAAAAGTTAATTACATAAATACTAATATTTAATATGTACCTATAAAATTATTTTAATTCACTAAGAGTCTCAAATTACATTTATTTAGGTATTTATAATATCAATTATGTTAATATTTCCTTAATAAGTTAATTACTACATCATCATTGTGTCATAAATAAATAAATTTATTTTAAGGTCTAAAAATTATAAATAATATACCATTATGTATTAATTCTTTTTATCTTTCTAATGAATATTTATAGTCAAAATTATCTTATTTATAACCCAATATTAAAAATGTTTTAGTTATTAAACTTTGATTTTAACCTTTTTAACAATTATTTAAATAAAATAATAATAAATGCCCTAATCTAATCCAAGTAGACCTAAATGGTCATATTTTATTCCTAAGGTTGATTTTTGTCAAATTAAACTTATCCAATAGAATTAGGACTTGTGTTAGGGTAATAATAATACCATTTTTACCCTTAATTACCCTATTTACTTTTAACCGTGGCAAATAAAAGTAAAAATTTACTATTCACAAAAAAAAATTATTTTTATCTTATTGAACCAAATTTTACTCCTTGATATTAACTGTGTCTCTTATTTTCAAAATTCCACTCATAGAAGCGGTAAAATTAAGTTTTATGTAAATTTTCAAACTCTCCTAGGAGGTGGGAAAAAGACGGTGAAAAGTTCAATAAAATTTTTATATATCTAAAACTATTATAAAATGACTTCAATGAATTAATTTGAACTTATATAGGTATTATGTATCAATTTTGACATAAAATAAATAATTATTTAAATAAAAAGTCGGTTTTTAAATAGTAACCGAGTGTTTTCACTATTCATCAAAAATTGAAAGTTTTCAGAAAAAAACTAAAATTTCACCCTAGGCTAATTTCGATATTCCGAATCCAAAAATAAAGTCCATTTTGAAAGATAAAATTTCAAAAAGTGGGTATTACTATTCATAATGGCTAGTTTTAATAATATTTTAATAGCATATCGTTGTTTAGTGAAACTCGGTATTGCGTACAACGCAAGCTATCGAGGAAGGTCGTGATTGCATATAAAGGAAGACAAGCTAGTGTTGTGTGTAGTGAAATATTCCTTTGATAATGTATATAAAAAATATTTTCCATAAAAATATCAGGTGTTACACATGCTCCCCTACTCCTCAGCAGCAATCAAGTACCTATATAAGGACCCTTTCCCTTATCCACACCTGCAGAAACGTAATCTGTTTGGGCTGAAAAGCATGACCCAAACAGGGTGTGAGAAATAATCTCAATAGGCACCCACCAAAGGCCCGTGCCCAACTGTGTGAAAATATGCAAAAATAATGTGCAATAGTAAAATTCAATAAACTAAGGAGTACTCAAAAGTAACTAACTTTACCACTTATATTAACATTTTATTATTCATTTAATCGTTCATTATAAGGAAACCATGATAGTGAATTTCTATGTAAACAGTCAGTGTCCTCAGACATGCAAACCCTTACCCTCAGGTAATCAGAATCTCGCCCTCAGGCATTGCCCTCAGGCATAACGGATATTTCCCTCAGGCATACGAAGTATCGCCCTCAGGCATAGAATTCACTACCCTCAGGCATACGAAAAGTTTCCCTCAGGCAAAATAGGAAGTTTCCCTCAGGCTAAGCAGTACCTTACCCTCAGGCTAAAAAAACAATGCCCTCAGGCTAAAAAGAACACCGCCCTCAGGCTCAAGTAACCGGGCCATGCCCAACACGTAAATAAGCAATTCACATTCAATTCCTCTCAAGGCAATTTAATAAAAATTATTACAATGGTATACTCTCGGGTATCCTAGCCAAACGGCTAAATAGAAGAACACACCCCTGGGGTGGTCCTGGATCCAAGCATAAATCCCAAACAATAGTTTATTATCACAATTAATTACCTATAAAATTCTAGGTATTTAATTTAACAAGTCCTCAGCCATATGACACCCCATTAATGGGTGCATATCACAACGGTACACAAAAACGCACAACAGTTGGAATTTAAATGCCAAGCCACCTACCTCGATCACCCGTGATCTATATACCCGAATGATGCCTTCTGAAACTTCCAAGAACATCGTAAATATGAGGTAAAATAATTCTTGTTCAACCTCCAATAACTTCCATTAGAGGAAGGATTGGAAATAACTACGCGAGGAGATGGGAGGGCTTACCCGTGCGGTTCCAACGTGATCAACGGAAGTGGAAACGGATTCCCGATGCTCGATCTGGAGATCCACAAATGTTTGGTCGTCCTCTCCCGAGACCCCATCCGATTATAAGCCCATCCTATGAACAGGGTTGGTTACTGCCCATTTTAAGCGAAAAAAACAAAGTACATAGCGTGTACTTTTGACTACACGGCATGTACTCCCCTCATTTAACTGTTCCTCTGGCGACACTGCCAAACTGTTCATCTGTCGACATGAGTACACAACGTGTATTCTTGACTACACGGTGTGTACTGTCACCCAGCTGGTGGCTTCTTCCACCGTCTTAATTTTTCCCTACCGACTGACTGTACAGCGTGTAAATATCCACTACATGGCGTGTAGTCGGTTTTTACACCCATCATTGCCAGCATGGCTACACACCTTGTGTACTCATCCCACACGTTTAAAGTACATGGCGTGTGTAATAGTACATAGCGTGTAGTCCCAAAATTCAGGATTTTTCCCCATTTTCCTTATTTTCTCAAAAACACTTAAGGAAAAGAGAAAAGAAGAAATTTGTACCTCAAAAATAAGAACCGGGTTCTTACAAACTTCCCCCCTTAGAGAAATTCATCCCCGAATTTCCCTTCCAAGGATGGTGAAGATATAGTTGTGAACAAATCTGGCCACTGAGAACATACGTTGGTCTCCCACTCCCAGGTTTCATCATGTACTCAGCCATGCTGCCATAACACCCGTACGAGAGGAACTGACCGGCCTCGGAGAACCTTTGTTCTCCTATCAACGATACGAATTAGATTCTCCTCAAAGGACGAATCTACCTCAAGTTCAACCTCCTCTAGCTGAAATACGTGAGACAGGTCTGAAAGATAGTGGCGCAACTGAGATACATGGAAGACGTCGTGCATGGCTTAGTAACTCTGTGGTAACTGAAACCGATAGGAAATCGGCCCCACTCTCTCCA
This sequence comes from Viscum album, assembly GCA_963277665.1. Lineage (NCBI taxonomy): Eukaryota > Viridiplantae > Streptophyta > Magnoliopsida > Santalales > Viscaceae > Viscum > Viscum album. The sequence continues at coordinate 340,046,278 of OY728144.1, forward strand.
GAATCTCAAATGGACCCACATACCTCGTTGAAAGTTTACCCATATCCTGATCCGCATGTGCCCCAACCTCAGTGAAACACACAATAAAACCTGATCCCCAACCACGATCTCCAAGGGTTGTCTACGGCGATCAGTATAATATTTCTGAAGAGACTGTGCGATATCCATCCATTTATGAATCAACTGGACCTGTTCAGATGTCTCCTGCATGATACATGGTCCCAATAAAGCTGCCTCACCTGCCTCTAACCAGCACAAAGGTGATCGGCATGGCCTACCATATAAAGCCTCGTAAGGTGTCATCTTGATATTTTCCTTAAAACTATTATTATAGGAAAACTAAAATAGGAGTATATGCTTCTCCCAAGAGCCTCTAAAGTCTAGGATGCATGCACGAAGCATTTCCTCAGGCACCTGTATCATACGCTCTGACTGACCATCGGTCTGAGGGTGGTAAGCTGTGCTCAGAAGCCCCTGTGTACCTAGTGCCCTCTGAAAACTCTGCTAGAAACGAGACGTAAAATAGGCGTCCCTATCTGAAATGATAGAACGAGGGACCCCATGAAGACGTATGACCTCTCGGATATACAACATCATGAGCTCGTCAACATGGTCTGTCCTCAGAAAAGACTACAAGACGTGTCCCTCAAGTACACGGCGTGTACTAGACGAGCTTCGTCGACCCGTGTTGTTAGTTACAGGGCCGGATACACGGCTCCAACTACACAGCGTGTTCAATATACACACAGTGAGTACAAGAAAAGATTACACCGACATGTGTTGTTAGTTACATGACCGGATCCCAGGTCAGACTACACGGCGTGTTCCATAGTGGACACGGCAAGTATGTATTAAGGTCTCCCCCGTCCATGTTTTTTAGTTACACGGGCGGACTCCGGGACAACACTACCCGGCATGTACATCTGGTACACGGCGTGTACATCTCAAGCATTTCCCTTCCCCGTGTCCCCACCCACACGGTCTGTGACACGGGAAGAGACTACACGGTGTGTACTTAGGTTACACAGCATGTACTCAAAAAAATTTCTTTTCTTCCTGAATAGAAGAACATACATGGCGTGTTTAAGGTACTACATGGCATGTATTCTAGGTTTCCATATAGTATGCCTCAGAAACTTCTCTGGAACCCAGAAAATACTAAAAAACAACACTTAAGTGCTAAATTCCAATATGTGAGGGCCCATACTCCCCGCGAATCAAAGTTTGAAATCTTATATGTGTTATAACAAAATAAACAGTCAATGATCTGCCAAATTCCGGTCATTGGGGGCCCATACTCCCCAGAAACCAAAGTTTGGTGTCCATTCTATAAACAGCCTCATACAAAAATACCCTATCAAATAGAAGGTATTTATCAAGAAGCTATTACAACAGCATGCTTTTCTAGCACAACAACTATCACAACAACATGAAATTTCTAATGAACCTATGTTGCATGGAACTATGCATGGCATGTGATTTCTAGAATGTGCCTAAATGATGCATGAGATGGCATACCCTCATCTCATCAGTTTGCAGCTAGATAGAACCCATGAATAAAATATAAATAGCACAATCATAAGTGTGTCACCCTTTGGTGAAAATCAATTCAACTGTAAAATTGCAAAATTAGAAGAATTGCAACATGAGGTAAATTGGATTTTCCCTATACACTGGTTAGCTACACCCAGGCATAGCTTATTACCAACTACCGTTCTCATCCTATCCTTGACTAAGGCTCCAAATAGTAAGTCAAAGAAAAGAACTCCCCTAATACCACTTTTTAACATCCCGGTTACGGGTTCCACACAATAGGTGCCCCGAACCCGGTTCACCACGTGACCTCAAGTGGATTTCCCCAAACGCGAGAGGCTTCTGACTAGCAGTGAGGGCCCAGGTCTGATAGTGGGGAAACTATGCCCTCATTTGTCAAAGTGTAGCGCAGCAGAATAATAAAAACATACAACAATATCGGAAGCAATAAACCATACACAATTAAAATAAACAACTACAGTAAAAGATAAACAATAGTTATATAGATAATGATGCAACATGTCTCATGTTCTAAGAAAATAGCCAGAACATGTTACACAACAATACAGTACAGTACAATATAGAGTACAGCAAAACCAAAACAAAACAGCCGATAGCATCGTGAGCCTAAGCCCAGTCCCATGCTCCCTTACTCCTCAACAGTAATCAAGTACCTGTATAAGGACCCTTTCCCTTATACACACCTACAGAAACGTAATCTGTTTGGGCTGAAAATCATGACCCAAACAGGGTGTGAGAAATAATCTCAGTAGGAACCCACCAAAGGCTTGTGCCCAACTGTGTAAAAATATACAACAACAGTGTGGAGTATTAAAATGAAATAAACTAAGCAGTACTCAAAAGTAACTAACTTTACCATTTATATTGACATTTTATTATTCATTTAATTGTTCATTATAAGGAAACCACCACATTGAGTTTCTATGTAAACAGTCAGTGTCCTCAGACACGTAAACCCTTACCCTCAGGTAATCAGAATATCGCCCTCAGGCATTGCCCTCAAGCATAACATATATTTCTCCCAGGCATACAAAGTGTCGCCCTCGGGCACAGAATTCACTGCCCTCAGGCATACGAAAAGTTTCCCTCATGAGAAATAGGACGTTGCCCTCAGGCTAAGCAGTACCTTGCCCTGAGGCTAAACAAACAATGCCCTCAGGCTAAAAAGAACATTGCCCTTAGGCTCAAGTAACCGGGACATTCCCAACATGTAAATAATCAATTGACATTAAATTACTCTCAAGTAAATGTAATAAACATTATTAAAATGGCATACCCTCGGGTATCCAAGACAAATGGCTAAACAGAAGAACGCACCCTCGGGGTGGTCCTGGATCTAAGCAGTGATCCCAAACAACAGTTTATTATCACAATTAATTACTTATACAATTATAGGTATTTAATTCAACAAGTCCTCATCTATATGACACCCCATTCATGGGATCATATCACAACAGTACGCAAAAATGCACAACAGTTGGAATTTAAACACCAAGCCACCTACCTCGATCACCCATGATCGATATACCCAAATGACTCCTTCTAAAACGTCTAAGAATTTCATAGATCATAGGTAAAATAATTCTCATTCAACCTCAAATAACTTCCATTAGAGGAATAATTGGTAAGAACTATGCAAGGAGATGGGAGGGCTTACCCGTGCAGTTCCAACATGATTGACGGAAGCAAAAATGGATTCCTGACGCTTGATCTGGTGATCCACAAAGGTTCAGTCATCCTCTCCCGAGATCTCGCCCAGTTCTAAGCCAATACTATGAACAGGGTTGGCTACTACCCATTTTAAGTGAATAAAACAAAGTACACGGTGTGTACTTTTGACTACACGGAGTGTACTTTTGACTACACGGCGTGTACTCCCCCCATTTAAATGTTCCTCTGACGGCACCACCAAACTATTCATCCGTAAACATGAGTACACGGTGTGTATTCTTGACTACACAGTGTGTATTGTCGCCCAGCTGGCGGCTGCTTCCATCACCTTACTATTTCCCTACAGACTGACTACACGGCATGTAAATATCCACTACACGGCGTGTAGTAAGTTTTTACACCCATCGTCGCCAGCATGGCTACACACCCTGTGTACTCCTCCCACACGGCCAATGTACACGGCATGTGGAATAGTACACGGCGTGTAGTCCCAAAATTCAGGATATTTCCCGATTTTCCTTATTTTCTCAAAAAAACATAAGGAAAAGAGAAATGAAGAAACCCGTACTTCAAAAATAAGAACCAGGTTCTTAAAATATGTTTATTACAAAACACTTCTATAATGGATTTTTGTGCTAACCTATAGAGGTTTTCCAAAGAAGTGATATCATTTTGAACTGGTTTTTTTAATATCATTTATTCCTAAAAATAGATAAAATATACATGAATGATGATTATATAAAAACATAATTATCTCCCATATAGTGAGATGTTATCTTGTAAATTTTATAGCCTATTTTCACCTCACCCTCTGTCGAATGGTATAGGAAATCGTTAATTGTGTTTACGAAGGACCACCGCATCATGAACTGATTTAATTAGTTTTCGATTTTTTCCTCTCACAATGGGATATAATTATGTATTTAAGCGATATATATGATTTTTCATAAATATTAACACTCCTATAATTATATTATCACATCTATCTTCTCACATTCCAATCTATTTAAAAATGATAACGTTACTCATACATATGTGTAGACTACCACCACCAAAAAGTGATATGATTTTTTATTTCTATTTTTTAAATGGGTTGTAACAGGATGTTATTGAATTAATATAGATGAAATTTATGAAATTAAAATGATTATATAATGGTTAATTCTTATTTTCTATTCATTTGATTTTTCTTTGAGAAAATGAAAATAGTGATGATGCATACATACAACATACCGTCTCTATGAATGGTGTAATTAGTTTTAATCTCAAAGGTTAATGGATTACTATAAATACATTTATAATGAAAATATATTATATTTATATCTTGTTTTAATGTCTATCAATTATAGAACCATGATTAATGACAAAATAACTAACAATACCAAACCATAAGATGCATGATAAATGAAGTAGTTATTACATAAAATAAGATTTTAACAAGGAATTATTAGTAAATTTGTAATAAAAGGTTATAAGTAATTCATATATTTTATGATGGATATTATTATAGATCTGGAATAAATATATAATAAACTTATATTTATTATATAGGATAATTGAACATGGAGGAAGATTGTCTAGAAATTATGTCAAGGATTTTAAGTCTGTCTTTTACTTCTGGGAGACATATTCCATATTCACCACATATTTCTATTTTTGGTTGTATATAATACCCATTAGAAATGTTGCATAGTTAATGTAACACCCCATTAATGCTTCAATAGGTGCACCTTAAACCATTTCATGGTTTTCCTTTTCATTTAGTGGGTAAGGGTTGAGTTTGAATTTGGAGGATACATGTAGTGGTGAAGTCATAAGTTTCATAGACTATCAATTTTAACCATGTTTTTCTAAGGAATTCTAGGGAATTACACATTGTGTAATAGTGGAACACATCCTATTATGATTCTAATGAAATTCATGAACTACCTCATTCCATTATGGTTACACGTCAGGAATTTTAAGTACACATCATGGTGGAATTAATGATCATATTTAAACACAAATTGTTGGTTTTGAATGAAAAATGAGTTTTGTTTTGATGGGTTAAATAAATAATTATTACACACAATGTATGGGTATTAAAAGTTGTGTATAGGTATTACACATTGTGTAATTCTGTGAAAACATTTTTAAAATAGGTAGTGTGGCTGGTTAATTTATATTGGATCCTCTCCAGATGTTACTCCCTCAATATAAGGTTTTTTTTAGGCATCCATGAAGCCTTTTGACCATTCTGAATCCATTCCTTTGGCATTGGATAATAGTTTCCATTGTAGTGTGTTTTCCGAGTAAGTGTTTCCACTCATTCTTGAAGTTCTCTCTTTATTCTCCGATAGATTTTCAATAGATAATCATGGATTTGATGTATCTATGCCTTTTGGGGTTGTATTATTATTCTAGGTTGGGTTACAAGATCTTCTTCCCTTTCTTTCTCTTTGACAGGTGCCATTGCGAGTTTTGAGTTTTAGGAAGAGGTAGGGGTTCTATTCTGATTATTCAAATTGATTATCTTTTAACTATTTGGTTTATTACAATTGTTGATTTAAATTCAATTACACAAATTTAATTTAATTGATTGGATAAAAACGCAATTCCATTGATTTTCAATATTTGAAATGATTTTGGAATGAGATTTGAAAAATGACCAATTCTTTTTAGTTGGGGTATGTTATACAGAGAATGGATAATTTAAATTGTTTAATTTAAATTGTGTATTTTTTAGAAAATAATTTCAATTAAATTCACAAATTTAATTGTAGAAATGAATTTTGAAATAATGGAATTGGTTTCTAATATATTTCAAACTTGTGAAAATAAATTTAAAATGTTTTAATAGAAACCCATTGGATTTATCTTGTAATAAAAGCAAGTCTTTTTTATTAAAAACATGTTTTGGTTTTAAAATGTAAAATTGGTATTTAATCTGTTAGAACATGAGATAATTGTATTTAGGCAGTCTTAAAATAAATTTCCCATAATGCAAGTGCACATGAAATCCATAGGTAGTTGGTGAGTTTTTTAGACACACTCTATGCTATTAAAATGTTTTAAAATATACATGAAATGGGTCACATCCTTGACAGGTTGGTTATAAATTTCCTTTAGAAAGTTTCATAAGGACATTTGTATACACATTTTACTAGGTCATTAAGAGAGTTCAGAGTCTTATAGACTAATATACTATCGTACCTATTCGGCAGATGAACAGGTTACTCTATTGTGATTTATATTTGAGATATAAATATATTCCAATGATTCTGAACTGATTAACATTCCTACAAAGTTTATATAAACTATTTTATTTAATCCATTTTTTATAAATATTCCATTATTTTGAAGGATATTCTTAAAGTGTATTTCCATAATTTGAACTATATAACATGATTTTGTTTAAATGTGATTTAAAATTCTAAACTTGTTTACTTTAAAATTGAATGCACTTTCTATAGTAAACCAATTTTTGGAATCTTTTATGGAATTCTTGGTGTTATCTTACTAGGATTAGGCTCACACCCTACTTTTTCCTTCAGTTTTTATAGTATTTCTTATTCTAGTTTCAATCAAAAGAATGGGGTCTCTTGGAGTTGGATCTATATTGTGAGCTTGGACATGGTGATTTGTGTCCTTAGAGACCTTGGGGCTATTTTTCCTATTTTTTGTACATGGGTTATAGTACTTTGGGCATGTTTATGACTTGTTGTATTCTGGTACATTACTCTAAATGGAGTTTTAATTTGTTATGAATATTGTCTTATCTCTTTTACATCCACATTATTATTGCAAAAATCATTCCCACATGAATGTTGTATGATTCTAGGTGCTAATCTCCAACCCATGTGGATTGGGAATGCCCTTAGATCTATGTCTGGGCCGGCTTGATTATCGGGTTACTAGATTACTCAGGCTGGTTCATGGAAATTAATCTAGATATTTTCATAATATTTGAGGTTACATTACATGTTATTCATATATAGTTATTATGACTCAAAATTTTCTAATGTGGTAATGTATTTTCATCTAACATTTATTTTAGTGGGGCACATTCCATATTCAACACCTGTTTGTTTGCTGTGGTGTATATTCTGACCAGGAGTTTGTCATGTGACTATTCATATGAAAATTATGTGGACTAAAAATATATCCTTATATAGTTCTCTTTTTCGTGGATAATATGATCCAAACATTACCAATATGATAATTGTTTTATATTAAACTCTCATTTTGTATCTAGATTTTTTATCATTATACTTCTACCAATTAAATCATATGATATATCTCTAAAGAAACTCATATATTTTTTTATCGCCATGTTATTTCTAAATAATGAATCGTTCCCTTTCAATATCCCTCTATATTACTAATGATACTAAATGAATTTTTTAAAGAAATACCATCTTTATTTATCTCTTTAGCTGAGAATCCATTTTCTTCAAGGACAATGTTTTCAAAAACAATATTAATGAATTATTTTAAAATTCTCTAAGTATTTATTAAATATATTTTTATCCGTGTGTGAATTTTTAAAAATTAGGTTAAAAGGAATCATCTAGCCTTTTCTATACAATTATATTTTCTAAATTTACAAAAAAAATTGAAAGGAATATGAATTTGAACGTTTAAGACATGAATAGTATTTCACACCATCATAAAAACTCAATGATATAAATATTTATTTACAATATTTTGTGGTAAATTTTAAATAAACTTTTAACATTAATATATATTTTATAGATGTTAAAGAAGTGATTTCCAAATTTAAACAATATTTTTATCTATAATTATTTAATGATCTTTTATAGAATTCCTCTTTACCAATGATAAAAACTATCAATTTTACTCATGGATTACTATTGATATGATCCAATAATACCATCTTAATCTTTTCTATGGATTTTTTATAGTTATAAAGATAATATAATTATGAAACCTATATAATTTACATTAGTTCCTCTATAATGATATATTTATTAACCCCATTTCATTTCTACAATTAATTCTATGAAGAAATATTTAAGAAACCCATTTTATTTTCCTTGGCTATGACATGATAACAATTTTATGGTATTATGGAAAAAAATTATAGATTATGTTATGGGAGGGACCAATATATCCCCCTAATGCATTGATTATTGGTTAATCATCTTTTAGATCAAAGAATATATGAGAAGTTATCCCAAGGCTGAAAGAGGGAACACATGAGGTTGCCCCAATCTTGAAAGAGGGTACAATATATGTCATCAAAATCCTGAATGAGGGTAAAATGGAGGTTCTCCTAAGCTTGGAGTAGGTTCATGGATGATTATCCCAATCCGTACATGTTATGAATGTCTTTATGGGTAATATTGATATAACATTTTATATTATTATGTGTATGCCACAAATAAATGTCTTATGACAATGTTATGCTCTCACAACTCATGTTCTCTAATTCCATTATGATTCGTATCTTAATAAATTCCAATATATATTCCATGAAACATGTTTAGGATATATGATATGTTGTTTATTGTTTTCAAATGCTATTATGATGTTTTCATGACCTTTTTCTCATGTTATGTTGTTATTTCCCCTCTTTACCCTTACTTAGAATTTGATATCACCCTTTCCTTTCCCATTTTTTGATGAAAATTATTATGTATGATCCATCTATGAATGGTTCCCATTATGAAGAACTTAGTGGGATATGATATATTTCACCTATGAAATTATTCTATATGTATACAACTTTCCATAATAACTATATGTAAATGATTCGAACTTGGATCATTATGTAAGAAAATGATTATTAATATAATAATATTTTATATCTATAAAGTAAAATATTTGGTTGTTATTGTTTTTATAATATCAAGGATTAGTTAACATTTTAAAAATAGGATGAAAATACATTAGTGATAAACATAATGATATTCCTAAGTATATGAACATGTCTACGAATTTTGGTGAAGGATAGAGAGGGTAGTCTCTAAGAATTAACATCACATTCTAGACACTACAAGTGGACATATAACTATAATGGTTTTAACTAGCCGATGTAACTAAAAAAAGGGTATGTTTGGATTTGACTTTATCATCACCTGGTTCAAGAAAATGACACTTTAGGAAAACCTGATTTGAAAATTTTGATGGATATGTTTTGAAAATTCACAAACATTTTATGAAAAATCATGAAGTATTTGAATATATGATGATATTTAATGAAATATTTTAAACATAAGTTTTCATAGATTGGAAATATTATGTGATATTTAGAAATCCTGATTATATTTTTTCATGATTAATCACTATGATTTATGGTAAAAATTTTGGTTCTAGCATGGTATTGATTAAGGAATAACAATTTTGGGGTATTGATTGGTATACAAAAATATTTATATATATATTTTGAGAAAACATAAATAAATTTCATTATATCATTAAAATTATATATAAATTTTAATTCCTATCCCTAATGATTAAATGTTTATTAAGAATTAAAATCTCCTAATGCTATGAAGATTTCATACCATGTTTCTAATTTTTTCCAGGCCAAAATATTATTGAATGTTCCACCTAAGAATAATATTATTTTCCCACGTATTGAGTTTGATGTTATCAAAGGCATAGATTAAAATTCTCTATGTAAATCCCACCTTAATAACTAAGGATGGGAATTCATGTTTGAAATTAAAAACTATCATACAATCATCTATCAATATAATGATATATATTAAATTACAATGAGAATCACATTAATTAAATGGTTCTTGATTCATATTGAAAATCAGTGTTTTTTATAAAATAGTAGGGGAGAAAATCAATAGAAATTTCATTCCCATTGTAATGGAGTTTGTTGATGTTTTTTTAAATGTATTCCCTTATCTTCCATCCAAAGGTGAAGTTATGCTTTTATTATTAAACAAACATTGTGATATAATTATTACAGTGACCCCTCATTGGATAGCCCTAATTGAGTTACAAGAACTTAATAAGAAACTCAAGGATAATCATGAAAATGTATTTATTTGGTTGACTGATTCACTATGGGGTTCACTCATTCTTTTTATTGATAATAAATATATATTGATGTATCCATTAAATAATTATTGGGAACTGAACAAGATTGAAATAAAGAAAAATTGTTTACATCCATGTATTGATGACTATTTTAATCAATTATGTAGAGCTCAATATGTTCCCAAGAAGAAAATAAATTCTAGATATAATAAAGAAATTGTTAAGGAGGATATACCTATGATGGCCTTCCTTACAAGGTGTGGATACAATAAATAAATAGTGATACCTTTTAGTCAAACTATTTCCCCTAAAATATTCATGAATTTAATGAATAAATTCATTAGATATTAAATAAATGAATTTGTGGTATTCATTATAGAAAATATTATTTTCCATTTAAAGTGAATTTAAGAGTATGATGATTACTTTATAATTTCATAGAATACCCAGATAAAGGATTATTTGTATGAAAAATTTTCAATGTGAGAATTTTGCCTACAAAATATTTCATTCATGTTGAAAATAATTTCAAGAGAGAATATGTCAGTGTATCCAACAAATATAGAATTTGTAGAAGGATGAACCATACCAACCACTATGACTGAGACATAATGTTATGTAGGTTTGTATGGATATTATTTATTATTTTTTGATAATTTCTCATGACTATATAATCCACTCACCATGATATCTTGGAAGAGATTCAGGTTCCTTTGGACAGATGAATGTGAATAAAATATCATGGAGCTAATTAGAATGTTAGTCACCAAACATATGCTTACAATACCTTGTAGTAGTGGATGGATTTTAGTTTATAGTGTTGTTTCAAACAAGAGATTTAGATGAGTTCTGGTGCATAATGAAATGTTTATATCTTATTCCATCTGAAAATTGGATGATAATGTGAAAATTTACGAAAATCATGACTTTGTGTTCACAATGTAATTATTTATTTAATTTTATGGAGGAATTATTTTTATAGATAAATTTTTATAAATATACTTATCGCAAGAGTTTAAATTATATATTTAAACAGAAATAGTTATTCATGAACTAGAGAATATTGTTAGAGATTATTAATTTTTTTAACTTCTCATTAAACTTCCACATTGGGAAAGAGAACTAGTTGACCTGTAATTTGAGTTAAAAAGATCAAAAAAAATTTCTATTATGCGGATAAAAAAAAAGATACAATATTTATAGATACCCAATGTTTGTATCTCAAAATTTTGAATGAAGGGGAGAAATATTACCCTTCTCAAATAAGGGTTCAAGAATCTATTGATGTTAATATTAAAGAGGTGTAGAAGGATGATGTAGAGCTATAAAAGAATGTCAGAATTTTACATGAATTTAACCCTTATTAATAAGGAATGATAATTTTTAGTAACAATATATTTGTTCCATTCATACTAGATTTGAAGAAGGAAATGTTAGAGGAGGATCATATTCCATCACTCTCTATTCATCCTAAATGTATGATATCATATAGTTCTATGAAAGAGTATTTTTTGGGGATAGAATGAATAGATATATTGAAGAATTTTTATCTCAATTATTGGTTTATTATAAATTTAAGGTTGATAAAAAATATTCTAATGGGATTTTACAAGAATTACCCATACTGGAATGGAAATGGGAAAAATCACTAAGGATTTTGTCCTTAAACACCCCAAAACATTTAATTGGAACAATTTTATATGTGTGTTATTTCATCACCTTACATATTCAGAATGCATCATCACTATCACATAATAGTTTTCTATGAATCAGGTTTCAAGGATATTCATTACGTTAGTGGCGTGGATGTATCGAGTACCAAATTTCCTTATATCTGATTGGGATGAGAGGTTAACCTTGATTTATTGAAAAGAATTAAAAAGTTTTGGATATAGAGATGATATATAAAACAATATACCATCCGAAAATATATGTCTCGTATAATAAGACCATTCACACCCTAGAGGTTATGTTGAGATCTTATTCTATGCATTTCAATGGTTTATGGGATAAAAAACTTCCTCTAGTTGAGTTTTCATAATACAATAACTACCACTAAATCATTCAGATGTATCCTTAGGAAGATCTCCTTGTAAATAAGAGTAGAAATCAAAAATTCATGGATGAATTTGGAGAAATAATGTTATTTACACATGATCTAGTATAATAAATGGAATATAATGTTTGAGGCATTCAGTAAAAATCCAAGGTGTCTCAAATTCAACTAGAATTTTATGCCAAAATGAATTGACATGGTCTATATTTTGATATTGGTGAGAATTTGATTCTATGATTTTAGCCATGGAATAAAGTTATAATATTTGGAAATAATTTAATGTTGATCCCATGTTATACATACCCTTTTGAGATTATTTATTGATTTGGGATAGTTTCTTATCTATTTCCACTACCACCAAACCTCCCACATGCCCATAATTTTTTTCTTGTATCTCTTATAAGGAAGTAAACATAATATTTTTTATATGTAATGAACTAAGAGTTTATGCCACTGGATAATTATTTTCCTAGGATGAAAAACCTATAGTGTTTCTATATCATATATATATAATGTGCTACCATACAAGGCCACTAAACTTGTCAATTCTTTATGGTGAAACCACCTACTTGAATATGCTATGTACGAACCTGAGGATATGATGAAGCATAATTGTAGTTTGTTGTGTTTATTAAACTGAATTAATTTCTAGGGAGAATTTAATTTTATGTGGGTTAGAGGGAAACAAACAAATTTCTTATGATTAATATTTCAAATTTATTTAATTTTGATATCTTGTGTTACATGGAACGAAAACATTTTACAAACCATAGTATACAATTAATATTAATATTTAAACATGACCCTTATAAACTAGTCATTAAAGTTGGAAGTATTAATAGGAAAAAAAGATTTTTAAAATTATGTATAATTTTTTATATAAATACAAAATATTGATAAAAAAGTAAATAATTTTTAGTAAAGAGTTTATTTGATTCAAAAATACTTATTTATCAAAAAATGTTTCAATTTCATTTTGTGTAGAAATAATAAAGTTAAATTTTTCCACCTAAAAATATTATTTTAAAAAAATAACCTAATTTTTTAATCATTATGAAAAAATTAACATAGATAAAATTATTGAATATTTTTTAAAAAGATTAATTCTACCATAAATAGTGGAAAATATCAAATTTAAATAAAAAACACCATGTTGTTTAAAGAATTTTCAATTTTCATTTTGTTTTAAGGTAGGTTTAATAAAAATAATTGTTCAATTATATCATATTATATTCAATTTAAGACATTTGAATCAATTTAATATTGAATATCTGTATTTAAACATTCTAAACTAATGTAAACATACCCTTTGGAAAACCATTTTTTCATCCCGTCTTCTTGATTAGTTTTAAATTAAATTCATTCAATTATTTGAATTGAATTTTTAAAAATGGATTCAATATTTTTAATAAAAATAATTATTTATATATAATAAGGTCAACATAAATTTTTGTAGTAATATATAATAAAAATACTAAAATTTAATTATCATTGTGAAGGTAAAAAAGTGTTTATCGAGAGTTAATAAAAAAGAATAAGGATTAAAATGACCAAAACACATTTCCAATTTCAAATATATAGAGTTCTGCCAACATATTATCATATATTGTTTATAGGGATCTATTTAGGTTCCTTGTAATTTGGTTCAAATGAGGGTATAACTCTTTATATTCAAAAATATAAAGTGTTTCCTCTCACCCACTTATAAAAGGTAACCCACTGCTCTCCAATTCACACTTCTAAAGATTTTTGTTATGGTAAATATATTCTTAAATACATTAACTACTCCCCTAAAGACATCATGTAGGAATTATTTTGATTATAAACCATCCTATGAAAGATATAATTTCCAACATAAGGAGGTTGTCTAAAGAATATGTATTATTCGTAACTATGATTTTTTATTTCATTTCTCCATATTCCTCAAATATTCATCCAAAATGATGATTTAATTAAAATAAATAACATATAATGATATATTTTTATATTAATGGAATGACATATATCCATATCATTTACGATAAAAATGGCAATAGGAAACATTGATCGTGTGTATGGAAGACTACCACCTTGGGAACCAATTTAGTTCATTTTCCATCATCGCATCTCACAGGTAGTGGTGATGATAGATTTAATATTAATATATGTTATTTATGACATATTTATACTCCCATAATTATAATAAAATATGTATCTTCATACCTTTCAATTTTTTCAAAAATGGTAATGTCACTCGTACGTACGTGTGTACTACCACTATACGAAGCAATTTGATTCATTTTCATTTTATATTTAAATGGATGGTAATAAAGATATATTTAGTAAATATATAGTGTGTTAGAACCCTGGTCTTCTATGCATGATTTAGAGTGTGGTTTGTGTTTTTTTCAATCCTCAGTGGAAGTTCAGAATGTGAACCAGTAAAGTAATCGTACAGTTCAAGTAGACAACATTATTGAAAGTGATGTCGTTTCCCAGTGTTTCCCAAATTTTTGGGCCTGAAAATCGACAAATGGAGAAAAGTGTTTTTGGAAAAGATACTTCTGCATTATGTTCCTAAAGGAGAAGAAACTTGGGTGCCTTATGTTTTTCAAGATCAGAACATGGAAATATGGCAATGGGATAAGGGTCGCGCAAGTTTTGGGCTGGTCGCGCAAGTTTTGGGCTGGTCGCGCAAGTGACCTGCGCACCGTGAAGAGACTTGTGCGCCGATGCCTAGGAGGTTTGGAAACTTGAGAGCCTATTTCTTTTCAAGATCATAACTTCAAAATATGGCAAAGGAAATAATTTCACACATGTATTGGTGTGGTCGCGCAAGTGAGTATCACGACAGAGGCTAGGGAGGATGAGCTGCGCGCTGGAACCTGCGCGCCGAGGGAAGACTTGCATGCCACCGTGCAGGGGGTCCAGTTTGCCTATAAATAGAGGACTACCCCTCCTCAATTGGAACGAAGTTCAAGACTTAGAGATTTTTCAAGCTCTCATCGCGCATGTGTTGGTTGGTTTGCGCAAGTAGAGGCTTCGCGCCGGTTGTTGGCTGCGTGACCAAGGTGATTTGGGAGTTAAAGGTGCAGAGTTGTGAAGTTTGGAGTTGAAGGAGGCAGTGTCGCGCAAGTGTGTTGGTGTCACCTGCGCGCCGATTTTGTACCGCACAAGTGACTTGCGCTCCACTCTTGAAATTTGTGCGCCGGTCTTGGAGAAGTGTTCCATGTGAGGTTGTTGTATGCCGGACATTTTGGATCTTTATGACATCTGGAAGATTGCCTAATACCTTCAGTGCAAAGTGGGATTAGTATACGAGTGAGAGTTGGACTTCAATAGATTATCTACATTCAACAGAGGATGCATTATTTTGCAATGATGAAGAGACCTTCACGTCTATAAACTGAGTGTGACTTCACCAAGGGCAGTGAGCTAGGGGGAGTCAACGGGAGTGACCCGAGGGAAGCAGTGATCTATCCTTAAACCTTTGTAAAGTCAATGAGCCTGGCACAGAGTGAATGTTCCCGAACCATTGTAATCCACAACTAGTGAAGATTAGTGGAATTTGGTACAACTTGTCGACATATGATCCTTAGACGTAGCCCTTAGCAGTGAACCAAGTAAAAATTGTTGTGTCATCTCTTTGCATGTGAATGTTTCATTGCTGATAATATTCATCATATAGGTTTAACCAGTTCCTACCAACGTGGGAACAAGATCCTTGTTTTCAAAAGAAAAAGTTGACACCCTGATTCACCCCTCCCCTCTCAGGGTATCCCGGGGTCCTACACAGTGTATATATATGAAATAAATATGATTCTAGAAAGGTGAATTTATATTTAACATTCTATCATTACATCTTTCATGAAAATGGAAACAATGTTCATGCATACGTACAACCTACCATCTCAATGAATGGTACAATTATTTTTCTATCAATAAAATTAATGAATTACTACAAATAAATTAATAATAATTATATATGATATTTATATAATGTCAACCAGTATGAGAAATATGGAAACTTGTTCAGTGTAACAAAAGACTAAAAATAACTAACCAGAACATTCATGAAAATAAATCAGTTATTGACCAAAACATTATTTTAATATTGAATTTCTTGAAAACATATATTTATATGTCATAAGTTAATCATATATGTTATGAAATATTTGACTATTATAATAGTATAAATTTTTATGAAACCTGTATTTATTTTCCATGATGTTAGAATGTGTATAATGAATTTTGAGACATGAGGTTAGATATTTCTTGTCTCACTTTTATTTCTAGGAGACATATGTCATATTCCCCACAGGTTTCTTTTGTGTGGTATATATATTTTCAATATGGTGTTATAAATAATAATTAAAATTAATTTCATGATATTTATTATTTAATTTGATGTTATTATTTAATAGTTCTTATGATTTAAGTGCATCCAATGTGGTAAAGTATTTTCGTCTCACTTTTATTTCTACATGACATATTCAATATTCACATAAAGTTTCTTTTATGTGGTTTATATTTTGACCATGAATCTCTTTTATGATTATTATTATGAAACTTATTTGTATTTATATATCCATATAATGTTCTTTATTTCATGGGGCTTATGGCTCAACCTATATCAAAGTGGAAATGGTTTTTTGTTACAATCTAATTTCTTAACGGGATTGTATATGATTTTTCATCTCATGATGAACTCTTAAGATCCATATCTCAAGAAATTCACATATTTTATTATCCTCCCATTATTATTGGATAATAAATGTTTCCATCTAATTTTTCTCTCATTATGTAATGATGATATTAAATTAATTTTTACATGAAAAAATATGCATTATTTATCTCTTCGGTCAAAAATACTTTTCTTCCATGTCCGTGTTTTCTATAAATTCATTAAATATTTATTTTTAAAATAAATTTCTACACATGTTTTTATTTAAAAAAATACAAGGAATTTTCTTATCATCTTCCTATGAAATGTCATTTTACTTTCTATAAAAAATAATGAAGGAATATTTGTTTTAACATGTACAACATGAATAGTATTTCCCACAATCATGAACACTCAATGATATAATGTTTTCATTTCATGTTTACATCCTAACTTCAATAGATAATTTTATCTATAATATTTTGGAATTTTTAAATTATTAATTAAGTGATTTCATAAAAGAATGGTTATAATTCTCAAGAATGTATTACTAGCCTTTTCATTAAATTTCAACTCACCAATGACCAAAATCGTTGATGTTGAATGTGATATAATGGGAATATGATCCAATGACACCATCCATGTCATTTATTTGGATGGTTTATGATTATAATAAAAAGATGATTATGAAACCAATTTCTTTTCCATAGTTTATGCTATGATTACAATTTTATGAATCCTATTTATTTTCCATGGGTTACGCTATGATGAAATGTTTATGAAACCTATTTCCTTTTCATGCTTTATTATATGATGAATGTTTCATGACTAATTAGAAAAAAATATAGATTATGTAAAAGGTGGGTCATATATCTCCCTCTATTTCATTTTGTAATTATTTTTTTGTGTGAAATCAATGGGTACATAAGAGGTTATCCTACTCTTGAAAGAGAGTACATGGGATGTTATTCTAACCCCAAAGATGGTACTTGTGTGGTCATCCAATACTTTACATGTTATTAATTCCATGGTGAGTAGCCTTGACATAGGATTTTATATTCTTATGTGTATGCCACAAATCTAAGCCTTATGCCAATGTTATGCTCTTATAGATTATTTTATTTGATTCCATTATGATTCATGTCTTATGAAACACCTTGATTTTATCTAAGAATGATGTTTATCATCCGCAATATACAGGGTATAGGTTTAATATGATGTCCTCATGATGTCATACAATTATGCTTAAATTATATTTATATCTCAATTATTTACCGTTATTGAGCATATGAACTCACACTTTGTCTTGTTTTCTTTTCACATGACATGAAGAAATGTATAATTTTTTATATTTATAAGAAATGGGAGAATTATGAAACACTTAGTGGGAGATGATGTCGCTCACCTATGAACAAGTGGTTTATATATAAATTTTTCAAAGTCCCTGACCAAGATTATTCTGTCATGGAACATTATGTAATTTAAGGAATATTAATATACTATAATCTGATATATATATATATATATATATATATATATTAAAATAATATCCAACTGTATCAAAAGAATTCTTTCCTTATGGTGAATATGAAAAGGATGAAAATGGTAAAGTGGCCCAATACTCATTCTGAGTCTAAGTCTCCAAAACAATTTTCTTATAAAAAATGTATGATCTAGATGAAGGAAAAATAAAAAAGATGTATTATGCTTTTCATGTGTCATATTGGGACATTGTTATAAGAACTTAACCCAATTAATGAAGAAAGGGAAATCATTAGGTGTGTTCATTATCTACTGAAATGTTTCTATATTAACACATTAGCACTGCGGAAAAAATGAACTTCTGCGAGGGAACATTTGAGACGGTCCATATGCCCATCGCAAATAGTTTCTTCTGGAAGACTATTTACGATCGGATTCTAATCTCGTTGCAAATACTATTAGATAAATATGTATTCGCGATGTGTAAATAAACCCATCATAAATACTATTGGTGCATCTTCTGACCAAAACACGAGAATGGGTATTTGAAATGGGAACTAAGTCTTGTCGCAAATACCCTTGGTCATGTATAGGTAACTGTAACAAGTTCATTCACTCATCTCAAATACTCTATCGGCATGTGAGTATTTGCGATGGGACTCATCACAATTAATTTTTTAACCGCCTCCCCAAGCATTTATATTGGGATCTATTTGTGACTGGAACCTCATCGCAAATAGTTTCGTTGTTGCTAATCTAACCTATATACCCCCCTGATTTTTTCACCTCCATTCACCAACTTAACTCCAATTACTTCAGTTTTTCCCTCTTTCAAGTAGAAGTATACATTATTATAGGGAATGAAATTTTAATGTTTTCAGTGCACAAAAGCTTTATTTTTGAGGTATTTATGTAATGTTTATAAATATTATTTTACTTATTTGATTTTTATTAGATTTTAATATTATTAATTAGTTGTAATTAGGGTAAATTAGAATTAATTATTTATAATTATAAGTAATAATTTCTAATTAGAAGTAATTATATATATTTTGTGGTAGTTATTTTAAATTAGTAATATTTAGTTTTAATTAGTAGTAATGTTTTTAAATTAAAATTAAACATTTTTAATTTGTAGTATTTTGTTTTAATTACTGGAAGATAGCTATATTTAGTGTTAATTAGTAATAATTAACGGTAATGCATAAAAAATTTGTACTTAGTATTAATTAGTGGTAGTTAGTAAAAATTAGTGACAAATCAAAATAATTATTAAAAATCAGCGTTAATTAGTAAAATAAATGTTTTAAAATAATCAAAATTATCAATAACAAGTGGTAATTAGTATAAATTAGTAAAAATTTAAGAAAACTAGAAAATATTAGTGATAATTATTAAGAGTTAATGGTAATTAGTAAAAACTAGTATCAAATAGTATTAATGAGTGGTAATTACTTAAAAATAGTGATAAATCAATATAATTATTAAAAATTTGCGGTAATTAGAAAAACCTAACTTTAATTAGTAATAATTAGTAGTAAAGAATAAAGAAATTATAACATAATAAAAAAATAGTAATAAAAAATTATAATTAGAAATAATTAGTAATAATTAATAGTTACTAGTAATAACTATAGATATATAGAAAAAATTAGTTGTAAGTTGAGAAAATTAGCGATGAATAGTTAAAAATAGAATTAATTAGTAAAAACTAACAGTAATTAGTAAAAATTAATGGTAATTAGTAAAAAATATCGGTAATTACTAATAATTATTGTTAATCAGTATTAATTATCAGTAATTAGTTTTAAATAGTTATAATTAATAATAATTAGTAATAATTTTTGTTAATTAAGGATTTCTAGTTAACATTTGTGGTAATTAGTGATAATTATTAAAAATTAGAGGTAATTAGTTTTATGTAGGAGTAATTAGTAAAATTTAGTCGTAATTAGTATTAATTGATAATAATTAGTGGTAATCAGTACTAATTATTATAAATTAGATGTAATTACTAATAATTAGTATCAATTAGAAATAATTAGTAATAAATAGTATTAATTTGTATTTTTTAGTAGTAATTAGTGGTAATTAGTCGTAATTAGTAAACATTATTAGTAATTAGTGGTAATTAAAAATAATTAGTAATAATTAGTAGTTATTAGTGGTAATTAGTAAAAATTAGTGGTAATTAGTGTCAATTAGTAAAAATAAGTGGTAATTAGTGCTAATTAGTAAACATTCCTTGTAATAAGTAGTAATTAGTAATAATTATGGGAAATTAGTAATAATTTTTCATAATTTTTAATAATTTTTAATAATTGGAAATAATTTGTAATAATTACAAATAATTACAAATAATTTATAAAAAATAGTGGTAATTTGTTGTAATTAGTAAAAATTTGTTGTAATTAGTTGTAATTAGTGGTAATTAGTGGTAATTAGTGAATAAATATTCACGATTAATGGTAATTAGTAAGAATTTGTGGTAATTAGTAATTATTAGTAATTATTAGCAACAATTAGTAATAATTAGTATTAATTAGTTGTAATTAGTAATAATTAGAAATAATTAGTGGTAATTAGTAAAAAGTAGTGGTAATTTGTGAAAATAAGTAAAATTAATTTTTAAATAGTCTTAGTATATTGTAATTAGTGGTAATTAATGGTAATTCATAATAATGAGTGGTTATTAGTAATAATCAGTAAAAATTAGTATTAATTAGTGGTAATTTTATATTATTATAGTTAGTTAGTAATAATTAGTATTAATTAGTAATAATTATTACTAATTAGTAATAACTAGTAATAAGTATTGGTAATTATTAAAAATTAGATGTAATTTGTTAAAATTACTGGTAATTAGTGGTAATTAGTGGTTATTAGTTATAATTAGTGGTAAGTAGTGTAAATTAGTAATATTTTTTGGTAATTAGAAAAATTTAGTGGCAATTTGTAATAATTAGTAATAATTAGCAGAAAATTACTGGTAATTAGTAATTATTACTAATAATTTGTACTATATAGTTATAACTAGTATTAATTAGTTATAATTAGCAATAATTAGTAATTATTACTAATAATTAGTGGTAATTATTTAAAATTTATGGTATTATTAAAAATTAGTGGTAATATGTATAATTAGTGGTAATTAGTGAAAATTAGTGGTAATTTATAAAACAAATAGTGGTAATTTATTATAGTTAGTAATAATTAGAGGAAATTAGTAATAATTAGTAATAATGGGTGACAATTAGTAATATCTAGTGGTAATTAATAATAATTTATAATAAAGTGTTATAATTTTTAATAATTAGTAAACATTAATGGTAATTATTAAAAATAGTGGTAATTAGTAAAACTTAGTTGTAATTAGTAAATATCTATAAAAAATAATTGTAATTATTAATCATTAGTAATAATTTCTTGTAATTTTTTATAATATGTATTAATTACTAATAATTAGTGTTATTTAGTAATAATTAGATTTAATAAGTTTTAATTAGTTTAACATTGTGGTACAAATTTGTATACATTATTACATATTTTTATGAAATAATAAAATAGTTATAAATTACTAAAAAAGTGAAGATGAAATAGGTTTTCCAATTTAATTTCATGAGAAATGAGTGGGGAAGACAATTATATGATTTAGACATTTTTTTTTATTTTAAATATATTTTGTTACATTATATTAAATTATAATTAACCTTTTCATTAATTACTAAAAATAACAATAATTACAAAATAATAGTGATAATTACAATAAATCGGTGCAATAAAAAATTTGGGTATGGTGGGAAAAAAATTCATCATATAATGATTTTATTATCTATAATTTATACAATTTTAGAAATATTAAGATCTCATTATTAAAAAATAGTGATAAATTAGTATACATTAATGGTAATTAATTATAATTGTTAAAAATTAGTGGTAATTAGAAAAAATTAGTTAAAATTATTAGTACTTAGTAAGGATTGGTCAAATTGATCATTATGGCATTATTAATATTTTATATATTGATGGTAATGAAGATTTTTTATCATTTGCCTCATAAAACCATAATTTATTTTATAAGGAATAATTAATTTTCTATATAAGAAATGTGAAATGAGGAGTTTTTACACATTTGACAATATTTTGAGTTATCTAATTTGTTTTGGTTTTCAAAAATATTATGCTTTTGGTATCAACATGGTGAACATGGTTCCAGAGAAGATTCTAATAATTTCATTCTAGATCCATAACGGTTTCAAAATATTGTACATGATATTGTTGGTTTGTCTTTTAAAAAAAATTAAACTCAAGATTATATTTATTTAACTCTTATATTGGAACCATTTATATTTTTTGAGTTGTTTATGTACATTGAGGATTTCTTATATCCATGTTTTGGGATATGCACATTTGAAGAAGTTGCAAAATTTGTACCTATTTAATTAGACAATGGAATATCAAATAGCTATTTGGTTCAAATATTCTCTTTGGTTAACGCACTGTTACCTAGAGAAAATGTGTTACCTTAAATTTCTATGAGAGAAAGTGGCTGGTTCATAATTTGGGTATTGGTTATCAGAATATTCATGCATGTTCAGATTATTTCATCTTATATTAGGGTGAAAATGAATCATCGGTTTTTTTTCATATATATGGAAAATCAAGGTACAAAGATGCTCAATTAGGGAATTATGTATTTATTCTAGTAAAATAGTTTAGGTTTCCCTGCATACACACATATTACATCTTTTATTTATGTCTCAATATACAACAACATTGATATAATAGCACAAAACCAATTTTTCAACCAGTAAAATCTTAAACCATACGATATAAGGTGATTTGTGGAATCATATTGATCAATTACATCTACCTTTGTTTTCAAAAGCTTGAAATGTTTGACTGGTTGTTTTTACAAGTGGTTTCTATCCACTTTGTTATTATGGTAGTCAATATTATTACTATCCCATCTTTATAACATTGTACAATTTACCTCCATGTATGTTGATAAATGAGCTATATATCTTTTTCAGATTACTAATTCTAGGATATCCAAAAAAATAATATAGATTTTTATTTAAAGATATTTGTTGATGAGTTAAATTTATTGTGGTGTAATGGTGTTAGTATATATGATGTTGTTGCAAAAGAATTCCTAACAAAACCTATATTGAGGTGTAAAATTAGAAGCATCATAGCTTATGGCATATTATCTAGATAGAGTAAAAATGGTCCAAAATCATATTTGAAATCTTTGATATATTCTAAAGATTGTATGCTCATCAATTGAATAATTCCTTATTTTCTCAACTATCGTCGTAGGTTTCTTCCATCTGATCACTACTTTCGCAGAAAACGAAATAATTTCTTAAAATGTGTAATTGAAATATATAGGTCACCAATAATGATCTTAGGTAGTGATTTAAAATCTATTATCTATTATTTACCTCTCATTAATATTGGATATACTATAAACCATAGAAAAAAATATGTCTTTAGGGAAGAACACCATTGGATAAAAAGAATCATTTTTTGGGATATTCTATATAGGTCTAATTTTTAAGTGCATCAAATGTTGGATGCCATGTATATTAAGAATAATTATTTAGATAATATGTTTAATAGTGTTTTGGAGAGATCTGGTAAGACCAAATATAATATAAAGGCATTACAAAATCTTTCCGAAAATTTCAGGTGACCATAACATGAATTGTTTGCAAATTTCAAATCATAAATTTTAATGAATACATAACCGGATTATATAGATTCCAAAGAATATATTTAATTATATTGTAAATGGATTAAAAATATGAGGCTTCAAGATAGTTAGGTTTCCAATTTGAATATATGTCTCCTAAATAGAAATATTACCGAATTAAAAGGCATGATCTTCATATTATAATATAAATAATTCTTCCAATTGGATTTAGTGGTTTTATTGAATTCATTGATTTGGGATATAGTAATATAAATATCATATTGTTTTTTAATCCATTTTTGTGGAAACAAAAATCTATGATGCACTAAGTATACTTCAAAAAGTTTCTTTTATTTTTATGTAAATTGGAAAAAAAATCCCATAAAATTTATTTGATTAAATAGAACATTTGTTATTACATTTTATATAATAAGAAAAATGAAGAGGGCGGGTATAGTTTTGAGGTATGTACCCAATCAATGGATACATGCATAAATTAAATAAAAATCTATGTAACAAAGCATCAATTGAAGGATTAATTACATAAGCTTATTTTTAGGAGGAAATTTATTTCTCCTTCTCAAATTATTATTAATATGAATATCCATAAAAAATTAATGGGATATAAAGGAAAAACATTTATGATGAAATGAAAAATATATAATCATTTTTTAATCTTCCTAAACATGGATTTGGTGGAGTTCATTAATGATGGATTTAAGATGATGAACATCATAGGATTCATATATATATTCCCCTCAACAGTGAAGAAATTAAACCATTTTTACTATGAGTGGAGATATAATTTTTAATATAATTTTTATAAGTAGAGTAATATTATTTTATTTATGGATTATATGATAATCCTATAAAGAAATTATTTCCATAAATTACAACTATTTCTCTTGAAGAATGTTAGTAAAATAATTTTCCCAACCGGTCCTAAAAACTGGTAAAGTAATTTTTTTAGGGTTCAACATATAAAATCAATTTGTTACTTGTTATATTGATAATATTTTTTCAAACATTCAATTATCTCAAGATGCTGATAAAATTGATAATTGATTGTGTGTATTGGGTTACCCACCATCCAAAAATGGTTAAATTTTATAATTTATATGTGGTTAATGGTTTTTGATTTCATGAATGTGCAAATGGGGATTAAAAAAATAATTATTTTTTGTGTTATCTTGATAGGATCACATCCTTGATATAGTGAATCTGTCTTTTACGGCATGTTAGATGAAATAATTGAACTATTTTATCTGGGACAGAATTATGTAATGATGTTTAAATGTTATTTCATAGATACTAATAGAGGATTTTGCATTCATCCATTCCATAGAATCGTTGATAGTAAATATAAAATCATTCTTAAATTAATGAAACATTTTTATTCAATCCTCATAACATCATATTTATTATGAAAATTATTTTTCATCTTTAAGAGAGTTGAGTTATTGGTGAAGCATAATAAAAATGAAATCTCCTGAAAATAAATTTATCCAAAGTTAATGTGGTTCCACTAATATGAAAGGAATTGAAATTTTTCAAGCAAAAACTCGAAATCCGTTTTTTCCATGAAGACAGACAAATATCAATGATGAAATATCATGGTTATGGGTCTATAGGGGTGATGATATTGTTAATGTGATAAGTGGTTTTGAAATATCAAGAGATGATGATTATGAAACTCCCAAGGAAATTGATGATTTTGAAGAGGAATATGAAGTTATTAACACCATCATATACGAAGATGGGGATGAATATTGATAGAATTAAATAATGGTTATAATCATAAATAATATATATCCATAGATAATAATTATTTTCTATTATTGTTTTATAACAATCATTTCATGTTTCTAATGGGAAACGAACGTCCTTATGATATAATTCATGAGTTGGATGATGTTTTAATACCTGATGAGGAGCCTTATGGTATATCATCTGACCCTCATACTACTGGAGGTTTAGGGATGACATGGAGGTGTCGTAGTATTGTGAGATTGATGATTCCTGACCTTATCCCCTTGTTATTTCCATGAATTCAATTTAATCCATGCATGTGGATGTATATTCAATTGAGTATTTTTATTAGTTTTCATAATTTACATTAATTAATTTGTATAATATTTTTTGGTTGTTTGTTATATATTTTCATAGATTTTAATATATAGTAGTTGTAAATGGAATTGATATATTTTAGAATTATTTTCCTAGAGAATGGGTTACATGGGATCAAGTTTCCATTGATGTTCAGCACTGCACGTTCATTCATTAGATTGTATGTAAATAAATAAAAATTATTTTTATAGTTATTTAATTATTAACTTGATAGTATTAATTATTTGTATGTTTAATGGTATCCCATTAATGAAAGCATGAAATAATCTATCTAGAATTCATGGGAGGGTTGTATGCATGATCGTTGCCATAAAGTTTTGCACAGTCTGAGGATAATAGTGATAAAAAATGCAAAATTCATATATTTTGATTAGTCTTGCTTCCCCAGAAACTAGATAACATCTCATCTCAGGTTTGGGATGGATTATGTTCATATTGGATTGGAGTTACTTTTCAGAGGATAGAATCAATAGGTCAACATAATTGGGGAAGAAATGATGTGACACACCGATCTGGTATTCATACATTTAGTATTCTTCGACAACATTTGGTAAGTAATTTTTTTAATAATTTATAGAATTTTAAATTTAATAATTTTATTTTATACTCATATAGGTAGTCAAAAAACCCAATATTATGGAGTTCAATGTTTATAGAATGATGTACAACGATCATGTCATTGTATAGATTAGAGGTAATGTCCAATGTCATATTTTTGTTTCTGTAATTTCTATTTGAGTTTTAAAATTATCTAAAAATAATATTTTATATATTTTAATTTAAAATTTCAATTAAAGGATTCATATGAGGATGTGACATCTCAAAAATAGGCTGAGATTTAGGTCAAGGTCGAGGATTATACCTTTAGTGCATCATGATTTGATGATGCAGCATGGGTGGTGGAGACTAAATATGCCTTTGAGAAAGGATAACTTGTTGGTATCAACTCTCTATTGATAGTTTAGAGTTATTATGGTACCGCTACAATGTCGTTGTGCTGCTCTAGAGGATCCCATGGAGGGTCATCCTCATCTACTGCATAGTATGAGAAGAAACTACGAACTTAGGTTTAGATTATAAAGATCATATGTAGGGAGTAGGAAGAGCTTCATCAACAGCAGCAACAGTAGTAAGAGGATATGTGTTGATTGCAACAGTAGAATCCCGAGAAGACAATTAAGTATATGCAACATCTAAATCATTGTTTATGGATGAAATTCCTTCCACCATCTCTTCTAGTTCATACAGGTTACTCTCCCCCTTACTTATGTATATACGTTTTTCTGATAAACATTTAAATGTAATTTTGTTTTAATTTTTTTTATAAATATATATATTTAAATTTCTATCTAGTGAGTTTTTTATATTGTTACATAAAATTTATTTCTATTATTTTTTTATTTTCTATTTTTTTATTATTTATTTATTATTTTCTTTTTCTTTTTCTTTTTATATTACTACACATATTATTTTTTTTATTATTTTTATATTTTTTTACCTTTTTATTTTATATATTTTTTATATATTTGTTATATTTTTATTATTTTTATTATTTATTATTATTTATTATTATTATCATTATTTTATTAATTTTAATTCATATTAATATTTCTTTATATTATTTGTGATGGGATCATTGAAAAAGTGTTTGTTTAATAACCGAAAAAAACTATTAACAACGGGATCCCCGTCGCAAATAAACCATCACAAATACTTCAATTTCCACTTTTGTGGTTATTAGATAATGCTTAAGGGGATCACATCTGTATTCAAATACATGAACCTATAATATTTTTATTGATTTCTAGAAGACATGTGGATTTATAGACTACCAATGCGGAAAAGTTAGATGCTGATTCTAATAGATATTACCACGTTTTGTCTCTAACTTGGATGATCATGGTTTTAAAATATTTTACTATGAACCCATAAATATAATGAAAAAAAATTCTATCCAATTTAGATACAAATAGTTTTATTTTCAAGATCAAAAAAATATATATTTCATTTATAAATAAAATATATTATATGGTTTAGTGATTTAAATTCTGGTTGTTATGAATTAAATTATTATATCTAAATAATGAAAATTGATAGAGAAGGATGATTTTATGACTCATTTCACACATGATTATGGAATCACAACCTTGGTCATGGAAATTAAAAGAGTTTTATAAATCTATATCATGAAAATTAATTTTACTCTTTTTAGATTAAACAACTTGACATATGTCACACTTTTTTTCAAGGAAATATTACCATAACACCTTTTTTTACATGGTAAAAGAACTACGAGGCTACTAGAATTTATATACACTGATGGGTATATTCCATTTCTAATAGAAGATAGATGTTGATATTTAAAATTAATTTATTTTACTAATGATATATATATCTGTGTGTGTATTTTTATACTTAATGATATATAAGCCAATGTCCTTTGTGTTGTTCCTCTAATTCAATAATGAAATATATAATCAACATGGTAAGTAGATAAAAATTATTCGATCTGAACGAAGTGGTGAATGTCATTACCAATACTTTTTTCATTATTAAATGGGAGTGTGGGATCTTATCCTAACTCAATCCACATTATATGCCTCCTTTTCATATAATTAATGAAAGGTGGAACATTTCTTTTCTTAATAGGATTTTCTTAACGATGAGTCATCCAAGTCTCCCAATTTAATTTTTAATGATATGCATTACACACAACATCAAACAATCTATATTGAGTACTAATTAATGTAGTATACATGAAACCATATGAGATAATTTATGGATTTAAATTTTCTTTTTAATATAAACATCCATGGTGTTGTGATATTATTGTTATGGAATACTCTATTAATAAACTAGTGCCATGTGGCATGATGGTTATATTTATAGGGCATCCAAAGGAAATAAGGTGATAAAATATATAAAAACCCTCAAAATCTAAGGCCACCATTATATGAAAAGACATTATTCTTGACAAGGAGTGCATCCTCAAGAAAGTTAATGGGAGAAAAATTTACTTTGATGAATTTGAAGCACCTGGTATAAGGAATTTTTTAGAGGAATTTATTCCACATGTCCCCATTGATGATGTTTTTTATAGAAACCACTAATATATTGGATCACTAGAGTGGTTATGAAACTATAATGATATGTATTTCATTTCAATGAATATGGTTAATCATTAATTACTGACAATTATGATTTTCTTTCCCAAAAGAAGTTAGTAGAGAGATCAGAATCTTAATGATTGAATTAATCCATGAATTATTGAAATAGTATATATGTATCATAACCACGTACGGGAACTTTTCATTCATAAATTTTATGTAATTTCTATTGGTTTCACACCAGTATTCAATATAAAACTCAATAAGGATGGTAACATGAGAAACTATAAAGAATTCGTAGTGTCTAAATGGTATAAAAAATTAAGGAATTGACTATAGAAAAACATGTTATCAATTTTTTATGTTTAAACCCATATAATTATATATTAAATTTCATTTTTCCATGGCTATGATAGTTTGAAAATTGATTTGATAACATATTTACATAACAAAATCCTTCAGGAATATATCTATAATACACAACATGAAGGGTTTGTTACTCGATAGAACGACATTGAGATATACATGTTGTTGAGATCCATCCATGGATTATTGTAGACATATAGTTTATGGAACATTAATTTTGATAAATCCATAAGAGAATTTGTATTCATAAGGAAAAAATAATATCCATTTGTTAACAAGAAATTTTGAGTGATTACAGTCGTATTTCTAGTATTATATTTTTATTTCATATTACTTATTTGAAATGACTCGTCAATCTTGTTTTTAGTGAAGGATTGGCTAAACAAGTGTGTAAATATGATTCAATTAGGTGAAGAATATTACATTCATGGAATAAAAATAATTCAGGAAAAATACCAAATTCTACTTGGACTATGTCAAATTATAGACATCAACTAGATACTAATGAAATTTTTTATAAAACAATCCAAGTGGGGATTGTTTCCAGTGTCACATGGTACTCATCTATCTTAGTAAAATGGTCCTAAATCACAATAGTATAGACATAGAGGGAATATATTTGATACTATATTCATATGTGATATGTTCTATCATGTCTTCCATGTGATGTACTTTTCCTGATATTTCCATCTCATTATGAATTGTGGGTATATAACAAGTTGATGCGGGAGAAAAAAAATTCCTAATCTTATGGATCTCATTATATTTATGAGTAAAAATGAGGTTTTGTTCCTATTATATTATATAGATTATAAAATAATAATTGGAGGAGATATTGATTTTTTTTTCTAAATATATTAGAATGGTCTAGATTTACAGTTAGAATATTTCATCAGTATCACTAAAGGAGCTGCAAGGTAGAACTTTTCAATGAATCTTTTTTTCAAATATTTTATAGTAGAGCTTGTGTCTATAGATTCTTTTTAAACAATAAAATACATTATTTGGGTTTAAACATTTTCCAAGATCTTGATGTGTTTCCTGAATGTATATATCTAATCACATTATATTATTATAAAACTACAGTGTTGAAACTCATAGAGGAGGCAAGGTCACATCAATGAATGAAGAACATCCGACAAAAATATAAATTATTGTGGTATTTTTCTCAAAGGTTTTAATACCTTATATAGGATTTTCCAAGTATTGAAGCATGGAAGACCCCTTTACCAAATCATTATTTAAGAAGAATCACGCACATCATGAGAGAGCTAACACACTGAAGGTTGTTTATTGTTGTCTATAGTACATGGGGGGTCTATTGGAGGTGGTGGACTTTAATGAACTTATATGTAATATAAGATTACAAAAAATATTGTATTACAATATTAATAATACATCTTATCAGATCATGATTATTCTTCTGTGGGACATGGTATGTTATAATTCCCTAAGATTACTTGTCACACAAAAAGGTCATAACAGTTCCTCAACATGATGGGAACCAGGAAGTTCCATGATTGTATTATTAAATATAATATATGTAGTTATATGATATAATTTAATTAGACCCAATTGGTATAATATATTATGGGTGGATATTTATAGGTATTTGAGATGATTTCTCATTGTGTATAACCATGGCAATATTCACTATAAGAGATTATCAGAAAATGAACCACATATAATAAATTCAAATTTTTATAGGTCAATGGATATTCCAATGTATATATGTTTGTATTTATTAATATATGTTAATATAATTATTGATACATGTGATGTGTTGTGTACTATAATGTATTGATGAAAACTGTGACTAAATATGCTTGTGGAAAGGCATGAAACTTTGGTTGTGTCATGAGTGATCCTTATTAAGGAATATTGAGAGAAATGATTTATCACTTATTTAAATTAATTGGTGTTCCATATTATTAAATTTTATGTGAATGTAATTTCATGATTATGTCCATAGTCGTGGTATCTTTTTAGGAATGTTCAATTCTAAAAAGATAATAAAAGATACATCGATCATATTGGTAGATGAAACCAGTATAAAACATGCTTGATTATAGATATCATAATAAATGGAATATATTAATTATTTTATGTTAATTTGAGGTTTAACTTAATTGATACATTATCATCATTCTCTATTATAGCCACGACATTTTACTAGATTTTATCCTTCGACGTTAGGCAGTGTAAGATAATACCATTGAGAAAGGACCCTAGTGTGTAACATCCCAAGATTTTAAAAGGAAACACTATGTTCTTAAATGAATCACTAAATAATATTCAACCTTTATAAACTAACCATTAGATATCATTTTATTGCTTCTATGTTTTGAATTTTGAAAAACGGTCATACACGGTTGCGATCAGCAATTTTTTGGAGTCTGATAGAACAAACTTAATTTTTGGTGAATACAAACCTACCCTTATGAATAGTAATGTAACATTGCGAATAGTAACATGAACCTTGTGAATAGTAATGTAACCTTATGAATTAAAACGTGAACCTTATGAATAGTAATGTACCCTTATGAATATTATTGCACCATTATGAATAGTAAATTCACCAATGAAATTATAAACAAAATTTATCCATCTTATAAGTGTCAATATGATATAATTATGTCATAATAGATGTAAATAAATATTCTAAAAACATATTGATTAACTATTGGTATTTTTTAAAGTCATATATATTTAATTAAAAATTTATGATTTATTTAATAATTGGAATGAAAATTTATTTCCATAAAATATATTCATAAATAAGTATTTTTATGAATTATGATTATTAGATAATTTTAAGAGACCTTATGTAATTTTTAAATGTATTAGAAAAGAAATTTTAATTTTAATATTGTATTTTTCAAGTAAATAATGATTTTATTTTAAAATTAAATTAATCATGTTTTAAAAAAAATTAAGTAATGGATTTCATTTTTGAATTATACACATACAAAAATGGTTAGGGTGAATTTTTGAGATTTTTCTAAAATTCTTGAATTTTTAATGAATAATAAAATATGATAAATTGTGATAAATGATAAATACGTGATTTATTGCATCATATGTGATTCAAGGATTATTTAAGAATAATTGGTTCCAACTCACATGAAATTATTACTATTTTGGATCATATTCATCAATACTATTAATAGTCTTGAAAAAAATACTAAACTAACGATTAAAATAATGTAAAGCCCCTCCTCTCCTCCACTATAAATACCATCCCCACCCCTCTTCCCATAACACCTCTCAAACTTTTAGAATTGTATATGTTCTACCCAAAATCTTTTCCAAGGCTCTTCCCTACGTCCAAGACTTACTGGTCTCACCGTAAGGCCAAAACCAAAGGCCTTAAGGAGGATCTCAATGAGAAGAGATCAAGATGTAAGAATCTTCTCTCTTTTTCTTGTGTTTTCTTTTCAATTAATTTTATTTTCATATACTCTCTTATCTTCCCCTAATAAAATAAGAATTTAAATCTATATTATTACATATATTATTTATTTTTATCATTTTTATGTAAAATTCCTCAACTTACTTTATATCATCCCCCTCTTATAAAAACATAGCTCGTGATGTGTCGTTTAACCAAATTCATGGGCTATGTGTTTGAAATTTCCTTTACATAATTCAAAAATATTTGTAAAATAATATTAATTTTTGAAATAGAATTTAATTTTAATTATTTAACTTTTATTGTGTTCTGGAATTATCTTTTATGCATGAAATTAATTTATATAATGAAAAAAGTTAATGATTATCGGTGAACCACCAAAATTGATCTAAACAAATATCATTGATGTTTTATCTAATGATTCATCATCATATATGATAAATATTGTTTATGTTATAATTAATTATTATAGAAACATATTAATACCATTTCATTTCACTTTTTTAATTTCATTTCTATACAATAGGGAAATCAAATAAAAAATCATCCATGGAAATCATGTAAAGAATGCACCTGAAACAATTGAAGGAACACAATAATAATAATTAATGGGAAAATGATGTAATGAAATGATCATATAAGATTTTATAAACATGAATATTTTTCTTTATTATATTAATAACACTATTTGAACCATTATATATGAGGTTTAAACACATTTAATATATGTAAAACCCGAGTTAAGGGAATTCTTAACCCAACTTCCATTCATTGGGTTAACCTTCTACTTCATTAATTATATGGTATTAAAATTAATTTTTGGATGATATTTGTTTATATTATGTTTAATTATGTGTATTTATAGTTTATATAAATATTCCATCCATGTTTTTATCCCTCACTTAAATTATATGATATTTTTAATGGGATTTTCTTTTAAAATCCTCTTTTAAATTTATGTTTTACAAAATTCAGAAGCAATGTTTTTATGAAATTATTCATGTTGTATGGTTATTTTTTGGTTCATGGGAATTGTTTATGATGAATGGTGGGACCTATATTTACCTCCAATTCATTGGTTGTGATTATGTTGGATGTCTGTCATATGGTTACTCTATATGAAATTGTGATTGTTAAACCATAAGGTAGCTATGAGGGTTATATTGTAAGGTAGTTGTGAGGGTTAAAAATAATATTGTAGAAATGATTGTCAGAATTATATGTAATTAATGTCCAAATTTACCTACATGTTTTATTTATGTTCTCTATGTTGTCTCAAATTATGTATATGATAATTTATGCATAATAAGTATGTCTTTTCAAAAATGTTTTCATATATTTTAAAGTATTTATGGACTAACGGTTCCTTTAATTCTTTTTATATATTTTACTGTGATATTTTTCTCATTTTATGTTTTCAAAAATGCTTTTCACATAAATCCTTAGAAGTTCAAAGGATAGTGTATGTGTTAATGTAGAGGAATCCAGTTATTTATATTATCTATTAATGTTTGTAAAATCTGATTAAATATATGTAAGATGTTTTATAAATATAGAGAACCAAGGCTGGAAAATTTCTATATTTTTATAATGTACTGTGTATTTTTTAGTTATCTATTATACATAGAAAATACATAGAATGTTTTAGTTATGAATCTAAATGTATGGGTTCAGGGCATTACAATTGGTATTATAGGAACAACCTAGTCAACATTGGAGATTAGAGGTACTCATTTTTTTAAACATTTAGTGATATTATTTATATTTGAACTTAAATTTAATTAAGTACACAAAAGAAAATAGTTTTTTATAATTACCAATATGTAATTTCATAATTATATGTATAATGAAAAAATTGTGAGGGCGCAATTCATTTAGGGGGGAGAATGTAACACCCTGATATTTTAAAAGGAAACACTATGTGCTTAAATGAATTACTAAATACTATGTCACCTTTATAAAAAAACCATTAAACATAATTTTGACACTTTTGTGTCTTGAATTTCACAAACAGAAATACACGGTTTCAATCAGTATGTTTTTTAGATTCTGATAAAACAATCATATTTTTTAGTGAATTGTGACCTACCAATATGAATAGTAATGTAACCTTATGAATAGTAACACGACCCTCGTTAGTAGTAAAGTACCCTTATGAATAGTAACTTGAACCTTATGAAAACTAATGTACCCTTATGAATATTAAATTCACCAATGAAATTATAAATAAAATTTATCAATCTTATAAGTTTCAATGGCATATAATTATGTCATAATATGAGTAAACAAATATTTTAATTAATTATTGATTAAGCGATGGAATTTTTTAAAGTATTATATATTAAATTAAAAAATTTGGATTAATTTAATAATTTTAATGAAAATTTATTTTCATAAAATGTATTGATAAATAATTATTTTTATGAATTATAATTATAAGATAATTTTAATAGACCTTAAGTAATTTTTCATTATGTTAGAAAAGTTATTTTCATTTTAAAATTGAATTTTTCAAGTAAATAATTATTTAATTTAAAAATTAAATTAATCAGGTTTAGAAAATTATTTTAAAAAAATGGATTTTATTTTTGAAATCTATAAGTTGAAAAATTGTTTGGGTGAATTTTTGGGATTTTTCAAAAATTCTTGAATTTTTGACGAATAGAAAAATACGATGAATGGTAAATACATGGTTTACTACATCATGAGTGACGCAAAAATGATGTAAGAACACTTGGTTCAAATTCACATGCACTTATTAATATTTTGGGTCCCATAAATCAATACTATTCCTAATTTTGGAAAAAATATTAAACTAATGATTAAAATAATGTAAAACCCCTCCTCTCCTCCACTATAAATACCTCCCTCATCCCCTCCACCTCTCACACCACTCAAGATTTTAGAATTATCTATGTTCTTCCCAATATCTTCCCCAAGGTTTTTCTCCATGTCCAAGAGCTACTGTTCTCACCAATATTCCAAAACCAAAGGCCTTAAGGAGGATCTCGAGGAGAAAAGATCAAGAGGTAAGAATCCACTTACATTTTCTTATGTTTTCATTTAAATTCATTTTACTTTATTATACTCTCTTCTCGTACTAAACTCCAAGAAGAATGGAAGCTCCATTATTATATATATATAATATTTTTATCAAGTTTATGGAAAAATCTTCAACTTTCTTCATCTCATCCCTCACTTATAAAAACATCATTCGTAATGTGTCGTTTTACTAATGTTGTGGGCGATGTGTTTGCAATTTCATTTACATCCTCCAAAACTATTTGTAAAACAATTTTAATGACTGAAATCAAATTTAATGTGTATTATGTAACCTAATTTAGGTTATGGAATGGAATTATATTCATTAAATTGATTTATATAATTAAACAAGTACATGATTATCGAGGAACCACGAAAAATGATCTAAACAAATATCATTACTGTTTTATCTAATGATTCATCATCATATATGATAAAATAATGATTTATGGTATCAATAAATATTATAGAAACATTTGAATACCATTTCATTCCACTTATGTATTTTTTTCTCCATACGACAAAGAAATAAAATACAAAATAGGCCATGGAAATCATGTATAGAACACACCTAAAACAATGGAAGGAAAAAATTAAAAGTAATTAAAGGGTGAAATGGTGTTATGAAATGATCTTATAATGTGTTATAATCATGAATTGGTTTTTCTATGATATTTATAACACTCTTTTAACCATTATACTGGTGGTTTAAACTAGTTTTACGTAAGGAAAACCCGATGTAATGGAATTCTAAACCAAATTTCCATTCTTTGGGTTAACCATCTACTTCATTAATTATAAATTATTAAAAATGTTTATGTTATGGTTTTTGTTTATATTATGTTGAATTATGTGTATTTACAGTGTATGTAATTATTTTATCCACTCTATTAAGTCTCACATTAATTATATGATATTTGTAATGGTATTTTCTTTTAAAATCCTCTTTTAAAATTTTGTTTTACTAAATTCATAAGAAATGATTTTATGAAACTATTTATATTGAATGATTTTGTTTTGGTTATTAGGAATTGTTTATAATGAAGGGTGATACCTATGTTTCCCCCTAATTCATTTCATATGATTATGTTGGTGTTCGACCATATGGTTATTCCATGTGTAACTACGTTGGTTACACCATAAGTTAGTCATTAGGGATACATTGTAATATATCCGTGAGGGTTAAGTTTTAAGTTATCCATGAGGGTTACAAATAATATGGAAAAAATGAGGGTTAAAATTTTAATTAATTAATTCACGAAGTTACCGACATTATATTTGTTCTCAATGTTTTTACAAAGTATGTATATGATACTTTGTGGGTAAGAAGTATGTCTTGTGGAAATGTTCTCATATATTTAAAAGTATTTATGGACTAACCATTCCATTCCATATTTTTATATCCCATAATAATATATTTTCTTCATCCCATGTTTTTAAAATGTTTTTCATAGGAATCCTTAGAAATTCAAAGGATAGTTAATTTGATAATACAGAGGAATCCAGTTATTTATATTAGCTCTTAATTTCCGTAAACTCTGATTCAATATATATAAGTTGTTTTCTAAATCTCAAGAATATAGACCAGAAAAGGTCATAATTTTTATAATATACTATATATTTTTTAGTTATCTATTACATAAAAAATAATACACAGTATTTTTTAGTACTGAATCCAAAATTACGAGTTCAAGGAATTACAAAGAGGGTCACAAATTAACACTATTGGAAACCTATGCTAAATTACATATAAATTTAACAAGTCGGATAAATATTATTCCCATACATGTTTATATAATCATTCAAGTCATTTTCTTCTAAGATATTCAATCACCATTTATTTGATAGAAGATATGTATGAGTAGAATATTTAATAAATATTTATTCACCTCATAATTATATTTTAAATTATATGAATATATAATATTTCATTATTCTAGGTTGTTAAGATGTTAACAAAATATTTCATTATTTAGTTTCATGAAAATTTAATAAACATTTTTTCATTATCTCAGTGTATATAATATTTATATACCTATTTTTGAATAATTAATGTATTTTATTTTAATGAATAAATAAAATTTATTCAAGGTATGATAATTGTTTAGAAATATTGGTAAATCGAGATTCATGGCTCGGTAAAAAATGTTATTTCAAATATTATTTAAATAAATGTTGATTTATTTTTTTAAGAAAATTTATATTTATTTTATAACTCTATATAACACATTCTAGGTAAATAATTACTATTTTACTATTCTTAGACATGGTGTTAACTAGGGATTATGAAAATTAAGAAACTTTCAAAATAATTCATCTTCTAACCATGGGCTTTGTAAATCCGGTTATGACATTGTGTGTATAGAAATAGAACAGATAACTATATGAATAATACAATCAAACCCAAGAGATAAACTATAATATCTGAAGTTATTATGGATTCTTTTTTTAAAAAGACATTTAATTTCTTCGATCGCTTTTGTTACATAAAACAATGAGATTAAATGAACTATGATATACTATTAATTTTATTATTTAAACAAGAACATTATAACCAAGATGCTAAAAATGGATGTATGAACAAGAAAATACTTATCAAAAAAATTAATTATAATTTTTCTATATAAATAATATATGTTAATAAAAAAGTACAAACTTGTAGTAATGTCATTATATGGATTGAAAATAATTTTTTCCCAAAACAGTTTTTTATTTATTTTTGGTAAAAAATAATTAATATGATTTTCGGAAATTTTAGAATATTAGTTTGAAAATATGAAAATAATTTTTTCAATAAACAATTAAAAATTATATTATTTTGATTTTATGGTATTTTTCTTAATAAAATAATTTTTAATGAATTGTGAAAAAATAAAAATATTTAATAAAAACTGTCATTTTGTTAATAAATATTAACATGATATATTTTGTTTTAAAAATTTATAAATGT
The DNA here is from genome assembly GCA_963277665.1 of Viscum album. Classification (NCBI taxonomy): domain Eukaryota; kingdom Viridiplantae; phylum Streptophyta; class Magnoliopsida; order Santalales; family Viscaceae; genus Viscum; species Viscum album. The sequence goes on from OY728144.1 coordinate 340,085,384, forward strand.
AAAACTAGTTCAATAATGTAATTATTAATCCAATTTAGGTCATTTGAATCAATTTCGTTATTATTATTATTATTTTTGTAAAAACATTTTATACTTATGAATGATTTTTCTTTGGGAAACTATGTTTTCATCGCATCTGCAAGTTTAATTTAAAATTAAATTCATCCACATTTTTATATATATTTTTTTGAAAAAAAAAATATTTGTAATCTATTTATTAATATTATTTAATTAGTTTAAAATAAATCTTGGTCAAAATGAATAGTAAATAAGTAAAAATGAATCTCTAAGGTTAATGTTAAAATGGGTTTACAAGAGGTTAAACTAGATTGATAAGGGTAAACATGACCTAAAAACTTGTCCAATTACTATTTGAAGGAAACTTTTGTATAATATTACTTATAATTATTTATAATTATATAGGTTTGATCCTTTTGGAATGTGATAATGGTGGGTATAACTTTTGCTTTTCGAAATTCAAAGTGTAACCTCTCCCCACTTTTAAAAGTTCACCCCATATCATCTCAACTTCACAATCACAAATACTTTTTTATTCGAAAATAACTTCTCAAATACCCTACATAATTCCCCAATTATGACTTCACATCCTTAGTTCTATTTGTAAACCCCCCAATGAAGGCATTTGGTGAAACCAACATAGTTTTTTCGAAGAAGTGATATCTTTATTAACCAAGAATTTTTATATTTTTTCTTCTACCAACTCCATAAAATATTGTTAAAATATGAAAATATAATATCATAATCATATAAAATATAATAAATTGGGGTTATGATACTATCATTCCCAACATCCGTCTTCTTTTACATCAAATGGGATATAAAACTATTGATCGTGTAGACGGAAGACTACTGCCTCACAAAATGTTGTAATTCGTTTTCCATCACCACTTTTTATTCATTGAAATAATTATGAATTTAACATATTTATAAAATATTTATAAAATAACTTTACTTTTTTAATTATAATATAACATCTACCTTCTTACCTTCCAATATTTTTGTAAATGATAACATCGCCTGTGCATAAGGGTGGGTTACTGCCTATATGATGTGATGGGATAAATTGTTATGTTTATTTTGAAATGGATGGGGGAAATGATATTTTTAATTAATATATATGATATATATGAAATAAAAGGATTCTTTAAAGGTTATATAAACTTATTTTTTTACATCCGTTGACAAAAATGGAAATAGCACTCATGTGTACGTACGACCTACAGTCTCAATAAATGGTGTAATGCATTTTAAATAAGTAACAATAATTGATTAATCAAAAATAAATTATAATGAATATATATGATATTTAAATAATTTTTACCATTTTATAGAATATAAAACAATTATCATATTAAAATGAATGAAAATAAAAAACCAAAACATACATGAAAAAACAAAGTTGTTATTACCCAAAACTTGATTTTAACCAGAAATTGTTATTAAAGGGTTATAAAAGGACATAAATAAATCATATATGGTAAAATATATATATGATTATGATTTTTTAATATATATATATATAACAATAAAATATTTATTATATAGGACGTTTGAATTTGTTTGAAGCAAGTTGAGACATGATGTAAGGAATTTTCTATCGCACTTATATTTTTGTGGGACACATGCATTATTAACTACTAATTTAATTTTTTTGGAGTATATAATAACCAAGAATGAATTTTATGATTCTTATCATTAAATTTATTATTAAATATAATTCCATTTATTTTTATTTCATTCATGGGGCATAAAATTTACGAAAGTGGTAATGGTTTTATTTTACAATCTCAATGTTTATCGGTATTGTTTGTAAAAAAGATTAGAATGATTAAATATTATGAAATATATCTCATGAAAATATTGTATTTTATTATAAAATAATTATTTTATGTGGGTATATTTTCCCCTATCATTTTCATCAATTTTTTACTCAAGACGATAAAATAAAATTTTAAAGAAAACTGGACTTCATTTCTATTTTTGATAAAAAATAATATTTTTCCCCTTCTATATTTTATAAAAATGATTAAATTTATGTTTTTAAAATAATAATACTATTTTATAATAACTTTTAACCTAGGTTTTAGTTTTTTTTTTAAAAACTAATAGTTATATTGTTTTCATTGTCTAAAAAATACTTTCGATTTTTTATTAAAAATGTGGATGGAATAATCATTTTATGATGTACAACATGAATGTTATTTAATTAAATCATAATAACTCAATGAAATAAATATTTCATTAAATTTTTTATTGTTATATTGAGATAAAATATTTTATTTAATTTTTTATTTAATTTTTTGTTATTCAAATAAGTGTTTACAATGCGGAACAGTTAGTTTCCTCGTGAAATGTTAGAAGTGATCTTTTGGAATCATTTTCCATCTATAATGGAATAATTTGAATTAAATTAATCATTCATGGGGACATTATAAAATTATACCATATTAATTATCTCCCTGGATGATTTATAGTTATGAATATATGATATTTATGAAACGCGTTCAATTCCTATGAGTTATACTATTATGAACTATTTATGAAACCTGTTTCCCATTCCTGGGATATTATATTATGAATGTTTTATGATTTTATAAATAATAAAAGGATGGATTATATAGCTGGTGGGACTTATATCTATCTCAATACATTATATTATGATTAAGGTTTAATGAACTAAAAGGTTAAATAGGTGGTTATCCCATGCTTGAAATAGAATACACATTATGTTATACCAATCCCCAAAGTGGGTACCATAGAGGTTATTCAAAGCCTAAAACAGGGTACAAGGGAGGTCATCCCAAGCTTGAAAGAGGGTAAATCAGTGGTTATCACAATAACAAAGTTGGTAAATTTGTGTTTATCCCAATCCTAACTTATTATTAATGTATTGGTTGGTATCCCTAACATAATATTTTTCAATGCTTATATTTATCCCAAAAAATAATTATATTTTGATAATTCACTCATGGGTCATGTTCTTTGATTTAATTATCATTCATTTTTTATGAACATGCAATATTTGTTCAGTGAATTGTGTTTATGATATATGACTTAAGGATTATGATTTTCAGATGTTATTATCTTTTTCTCTCACCCTTAACGTCATGATTTGTTAATTATCCATTATTTACCATTAACGATCATCTAAGCTCACCCTTTGTTACATTTCTTTTCCCTAGGTTATGAATAAATGTGTTATGTATTCTATGACTATGGAAGGTTAATGTTTTTATGAACATATTGGCAGATGATATAGTTAAACTATGAACTAGTTGTTTATGTATCCATGATTCTAAATGAAATAGAACTATACAATTCTCGATTGGGAAGTTATGTTTTGAAATTAATATTCCTCTATTATGATATAATATATATCAATGATAATTCAATGTCATTATACTTGGTATCATATAAATTTAAAGAATACAATCTTTAGGAATCCTCACACTTGAACATTGTCTGAGGAATAGTTCTTATCCCAAGGGATTGATGAGGGAAGCAATACCACTAGTGATGGTAGTAAGAGTCATTCCCTAGAGGTGTATAAAATATTATAGTGTTGTAATTGGTATCAATTATATGCTACATGTATTAATTCTATTCCTATATAGTTGGTATTAGATAAATGTTTAGTTTTCATTTGGAAACTATGATGAGAAAACATTAGTGAGTACCCTATGGACAAGTGTAATGATAAGTCACATTATAGGGAACATCATGGAATTTTAGTGAATCATAGAGATAATGGTATCACAAAAAATAATATCCCTATCAAAATAATACAAATAGTAGTTACACTGGAATAATCGTATAAGGGGGTAATAAATATGAAAGGTGTTCATTGGGAATTGACTCAACTGCCTCCCGAAGAATGATAATGGGCCTCACTATACTCTTGGTTTGACACTCCTATGGGATATTATTTTTCAATTCAATATCACATTATCAAACACCATAAAGAATTTGAATAAATAATGAACATGAATTCCCTTAGTTAATCCAAATGTAGAAAATATTGAAAATAAGGTCTCGTGATTTGGAAATCCTATGAATGATTTTTCATTATTGATCACTTTCAGTAATGACTATTGATGGACTAGTTCACTATTATAGTTTTAGTAAAGTATTGAATATATGATGAATAAGTTGAGGTGGTTACATGAATTATAAAATATTGGAGTATATTATTTGACATTAGTAATATGAATCACCATATATCATGAGATTTATCCAGGAATGCTAATTAATTTACCCAATGATTTGATATTGAATTAGTATTGAAAACCCCTTAGGGTAAGATAATTTCATATCAAGTATCTGATTCTTCTCTTATTTATATTTTATGGAATTCTATTCCTGTAAATATCTCTATTCATTCAATGTTTGAATATGATGTTATCTTACCCATGGATAGGATTTATAAAAATAAACCTAAAATAATCTACAAAGGGAGGGAATTCACATTCGATATTCCAAACCAATAAATGATCATCTATCAGTGAGATGATAGATATAATATTTTAACAAAATCATATCCATTATATGTTTCTTGATTCACATTCAATGGGGGTGTTTATTTCAAATGGTTGGGGATAAACTCAATATTGATGTAATGCCTATTAAGAAGGATTTTATAATTTTATTTAAAGAAGAGTTTCCTAGTCTTCCACTAAAACATGAAGTTGAGTTATTGAAAGAACTTATACCTAGTGCAACATGTACTGAAACAAATCTCAATAGAATGAACCATATTGAGATGAAATAATTAAAGTAAAAACACTATGAGAATCTTCAAAATGGATTCATTCAAAAAAGTGTTTCACCATGGTGTTCACCAGTTATATTTATTAAGAATAAACATGGATAAGTGAAACTATAAATTGATTATTTGGAATTTAAAAAGAACATAATTATAAATAATTATCCCCTACCATATATTGGTGAATGTTTGGATATATTTTGTGGAGCTCAATTATTTTCCAAGATTGACCTTCATTCAATATATCATCAATTGAGGGTTGGGAAGTAGGATATAACAAAGAAAAAATTCCTTACAATTTATAGACATTATGAATATATAATGTTGCTATTTGGTCTGACTAATGTCCCTTCTATCTTCATGAATTTAATGAATAGAGTATTTAAATATTACCTTAATCAGTTCATTATTTTCATTATATTTGATATTCTTATCTATTAAAAGTTAATGGAAGATCCTAGATATCACCTAATTATTCTAATAAAGACCCCAAGGAAGGATAATTTGAGTGGTAAAATTACTATTTTTGAATTTTGGCTTTATAAATTCTTTTATTTTGGACAAATAATCTTGAATGAGGGTATATTAGTAGATCCATCAGTGATAGAGGTTATCGAAGGTTGGACCAGACCCACTAGTGTAATTGGTATCTTATGTTTTCAATGATTCATATGGGTATTATAGATTATTTTTGTAGAATATATCAGGACTTTTTAATCCAATCACCAGGTTAACTTATAAAAGAGCCATGTTACTATGGAAAAATGAATGAGAGGAATATTTCATGGAACTGAATAGAAGGATATCCAGGTCACCTATTCTTATATTAAACTATAGTTTGGAAAATTTGGCAATCTATAGAGATGCATCAAATAATATTTTCATGTAGAATTATATAGTTTTAGCATATGTATAATGAAAATTGATTGTCCAAAAACAAAATTACCCAACTATAGAGTTTGAGTTATCTATTGAATATTTTCATTAAATATATGGAGGTATAATCATTATAGAGAAAGTTGTTCTCTATTTAATGATCATAAAATTTGAAATTATATATTCCTATAGAAAGAGTTGAACATGTGAAATAGAATATGTTTCAAGATGATTAATGATTATGACTAATTAAAACTTTACCACCCTAAGAATTTAGAAAAGGTGGTCAATTCTTTGATTTGAAAGAATCGTGTTATTTTATCTATGATGCGGACCCCAAATGTTCTTATATTTATCTATCAACAAAGGATGATTGTATAAATTTTGGAGGAAGGGGATAAATATTATATTTATAAAATAAATTTCAACCATATATGCATTTGAATATTAAATTTTTTTAGAAGGATGATGTGGAGCTTTAAAAGAAGGATAGAAATGTTTATGAGTTTATGAATGATTTTTAAAGAATGATGTTGTTTAGAAACAATGTTTCAGTTTTTTTTGTACCAGATTGGAATAAGGATTTTTTATAGGAAGATTATAACTCATTATTCTCTACTCATCCTTAATGTGAAAATGTTTATAGTGACTTGAATTTGTATTTATAGTGGGATGACATGAAGAGAGACATTGCAGAGTTTGTATCTTAGTATTTGGTATATCAGAAAGTTAACATGAGACACCAAATTATAAAGGTATGTTACTACTATTATCCATACTAGAATGGAAATTGGAAAACATCACCAAGTATTTTCCCTTCAGACTCCCCAAAACATCTAATGTGAACAATTCAATTTAGGTTATCGTTGGTCATTTTATAAATTCTTCCCACATCATCACTATTAGATAAAATTTATATATATGTTTTATTTCTAGGATATACATTATACAACTAGGAAGGTTTCATGCGGTTGGAAAATCTATTGTATTTGATCGGGGACAAAGGATTATATTGTTTTTTCAAAAAAGTATTCTGTATAAGCTTGATATAGAACAATGTTTTAGCATTTTATATCTTTCGTAGACTACTAGAGAGTATAAGAGAACCTTTAAAACCAAATAGGATATGTTTAGATCATTTTCTATGTATTTCATAGGTGTTTATGGCCAAAATATTCTAATATTTTAGTTTTATTACAATAATAACATTCACTTGATAATTTTGATGGAACCGTATAATGCCCTCTACTAAAAGATTTGTATAACTCTAAGGTGATTGGATTAAGGTAGATAAATAAATCTATTTTTACCTAATATAGTTATGGAAATAGAAATTAATGTAAGGATTATTCAAAATAACATCTAAGTACCTCAAAGTTGAATGAAAATTTATACTAACAATCGTCTGCCTGATCTAGAGTTTGATATTAGAAAAAATATTTTCATATGAATTTCTCTATGGATAAAGGGTATGAGTTTCAAAAATAATGTCAAAATGGTCCATAGAAATATTGATCAATTAAATATACTTGATTTATTATGAACAGTTGCATTTTTCTTTGTGCTTCAAACAAACCATTCTCAAGTGCATGATGTATTCCATGTATCTCTCCAAGGAAAGCACATATCTGATCCTTACTATGAGCTGAACTCAAAGGTCCTAACATTGTCTCATGATACTTAATATGAAGATAAACCAATGGATATTTTGTATAATATAAAAAATAATGTATGAAACAATACCACTCACTTGGATAATTTTTTGTGGTGAAACCCCCATCTTAAAGTAACATTGTGTGAACCTACGAGTATAATGAGGCAGATGTATCCTCAACCATTAGAATCAATATGACATAATTTCAGAGGATAAATTCATTTTATGTGGGGTAGAGTTAAAATACCTAAGGCTTTATGATTATTGGATATCTTTTGTTACACACAACACCAACTTTTAACAAATCGTGATATACAATTAATTCTATTATTAAAACATATGAATTATAAAATAGACATTAAACATTGGTGTATGAATATGATGAAAATTATTTTAAAAATTATTTATTATGTGTTTATATAAATAATATATAACTACAAATAGGTGCTTAATTTTTATTAACGTCTTTAAATTCTTCGAAAATACATTTTTCTCAAAATACTATTTTTATTTATTTTTTTGAAAAAAAAAATCAATGCAATTATTTTTATAAAATGAAATTTATTTTTTCAATAAATATGTCAATATTTTATTAAGGTGAGTATTTTGGGTTTTTATGAAAAGATTAAATTTTTATGAATAGTGAAAATACTGATTTTTATTGAAATATATATTTTGTTTAAATCATTTTCAAAGTTTTATTCAGTTTAAAAATTATTTAAATGTAAATTTATTTAAATTATTTTATTTTTAGTCCAAATATGTCATTTTAATTTGTTTCACATTTATTTTTTTTTAAAATCTCATATACTTATGAAATCATTTGCTTTGGAAAAACACTTTCTCATCGAATCTGTGGCTTTTATTTTAAATTAAATTCTACCAAACCTATGAATTAAATTTATAAAAATGTATTCTATATTTTTCATCATGTAAATTAATATTATATAAAATTTTCAACTTAATTTTTTCATAAATAACTATTAAAACATTAGAAATTAATTACCATAGTTAAGGTAAAAACCGGATTCCCAGGGTTAAACTAAATAGATAAGGATTAAAATTAGCTAAAGAAAATTAAGACTTCTAGAATATCACTACACATATTTCTTATATAATATAAGGTTTTATAATGATAAATTTGGATCCTTTTGGAATGTTTAAAATTTGGGTATAACTTTTTTTTTAAAATACACATATGTCTTCTCCCCCACTAATAAAAGGGAGCCCCATCTCCTATTCTCATCAGACACACAAATAATTTTGGTATCGAAAATATCACCCCAAAAAACATACTTAATAATATATACAGATAAAATAAAACCTTTTTATTATTAAACCCTTCTAAGGATGATTTTTTTTCAAACCTAATGTGGTATTTTGAACAATAGGCATCATTCGTAATAGTGTGTTTTTATATTATTTATTATTCAACCTCTTTCAATTATTATTAAACATTTATGGAAATATGAAATCATTATATCAAAAAAAATTGATTTTATCATGTTATTTCAATAACATACATCAATTTCCTCTAACATAAAATGGTAAATGAAACCGTAGATTGTGTGTACATCGAACTACCATCTCGCAAACTGGTGTAAGTTTTTTTCTATTACCACTTTTCATGACTGGATATATTGTTAGATTTAACATTTTTATATTATATTAATGAAATAATTATACTTATGGAATTATAGTATCACTTGTATCTTATAACCTTTATGACCTTTGGAAAACTATATCATCACTCATGCGTATATGGGGACTACAACCACCATAAAGAGATGTGATATGTTTTTCATTTAATTTTAACATGGATGGTAATAATGATATTTTAAATGAATATATATGATATATATGACATTAAATTAAATATTTATAGGTGATTTATTATTTACAAATATTTTATTCCATCTGTATACTAAATGGAATCATTTTTCAGTTGTACATAGGACCTACTATCTCCATGAAGGGTTTAATTAGTTTTCTATATCTAAATTTAATGGATTACTCTATTAACATATATAAAAAATATATATATCATATTTATTTCGTGTTTAAAATTATGGATATTATTTAACCCATAGAAATGTTTAATTACTGAAAATACTAAAAATATATATATGAAAAAAGAAGCAATTATTACCTGAAATGTGATTTTATCAAGGAGTTGTAAGTAAATGGGTTATGAAAATTAAATTTAAATCATATATTTAACTATATATATGATTATGGTTTTTAATTTATGTTTAATGAACCTATATTTATTACACACAAGGTTCTAACATGTATCATGAATGTTGATACATGAGGTAATGGATTTCCGTCTCAGTTTTATTTTCATGGGACGCATCCCAGATTCACCACTTGTTTCTTCTCTGACGTGTATATACTACCCTTGGATGAATTTTATGGTAATTCTCATGAAAATTATAGTATATAAATATCCATATAATATTATTTATTTCATGGGGATTATGAATCAAAATTTAAAAATGTGTAATAGTTTTATGTTATAATCATGCTTTTTATAAGGATTATTTATGATTAAGTTTATAATAATGATATATTATCATATATCTCTCTATAAACTCACGTATACTATTCTACTCTGGTTGTTTATAGAGAATAAAATTTTCCCTTTAATTTTCCTCTCATTATATACTCAATTGAACTAATGAATAATTTTAAGAATAATCAAGTTTATTTCTCTCTTCAATCAAAAATTTGTTTTCATCCATCTACTTTTTTTCTAAAATTGTTAAAAAATTGTTAAAATTATCAAGTGATTATTTTAATTCATTTTTAGCCATAATTTCAATTTTTTAAATTTTTTTAAAGGAATATTCTTTCTATTTTCCAAACAGGGCTCTTTTGACCTTTTTATCGAAAATGTGAATCGTGTATTCATTTTAACCAATACGACATAAATTATATTTTCTATTAATATGTACTATTATTGATTTAAAAACTATAATAAAATTTACAACTGTTATTTTAAAATTAATTTTTTTCTTTTATATTTGGAAAATTTTTATATTTTAAATAATACTTTTCAAAATGGAATGGTTGTTTTCCTCAATATATGATCCATGTGATCTTTCAAAATAAATTTCCATTTAAGAATATATATATTTTATTGTTACATAATCATTACATGGGATAATATAGAATGGTACCATCCTTATTCATTCTCTAGATGATTTCAGATTATGACTCCAAGAGTTTTATGAAACCAATTTTCCCCATGGGTTATACTTTGTTGAAATGATTATAAAAGCAATTTTCACTTCACAGGTTATGATATGATGAATTTTTTACAATCTTATGGAACATAAATTTATTGATTATGGGACCACCGAGAACTATATCTCCCTACAATTAATTGTATAATGATTACTTTTTTATGAGATCAAATGTTACAAGGGAGGATATCCCAATACCAAATGAGGGTACATGAGAGGTTATCCTAAGTCAAAAATAGGTTATATAGAGGTTATCCCAATATTTAATGAGTGTATAGTCATCAAAATCCAAATTGAGTTTACAAAAGAGGTTTTCCCATTCCTAATGGAGGTACATTGGGTTTTGACTAAGTGAAACATGTTATGAATTTCCTGGTCGGTATCCATGACATAAGGTTTTTAGATTGATATGTGTATTCCACAAATACATGTCTTATGAAAGTGTTATTATCTCATGGATCTTGTTCATTTATTCTGTTATTATTTATGTCATATGAACTGCCATTATTTATTCCATGACTCATGTTTGTGTTCTATGATATTTAGGGCATGGGTTTCAAATTCCATTCTCATGTTTATATACCCTTATGCTCATATTATATTGATATCTCTCTTTTTACCTTACTAATCGTATAAGAACAAAATTTCTTATATTTTATTTCCCCTTGTTATTAATAAAGGTATTATGTATGGTATGAATAATAAGGGTGATAATTATGAAGAACATATGGGTATATTATATAGTTCACATATTAACAAGTTTTTAATATATTTATGTTTCTAATTTCACTATACCTACACCATTCTAGTGTGGATCATTATTTAATTTAATTAATATTAGTAATTAAATATTTAAGATTTATATATATGTATGAAACTTTTGTGTCAGTATAGAACCCTACCAAAAATTATATAGAGAATATATATAAATTCTTTACATCCACCTGAGAAAATATTATCTCCCTGTAAGGATTCAATTACAAACAACATAGATCATTACTACCATAATATTCATCCGTTATTGCAATTATAAAATTGTATAGGGACGATCGATGGTTCTTTGAGCACATGTGGATCACCAATTGGGGGAATCTACCCTTGATTCCTCAAACTAAAGGACATAAAGACAATTTTAGTATAATACTTAATCAATTAATAAATAATTAAATTAAAGATAATGCTTTAAATATATAAATTAATTATAAATTATACATGAAAATATCCTTTATTAGGGATTTTGGAATGAATTACAACATAGGTTTGAGGGGGAAAAATTTGTTGAGGGAAACAATTTATTGAGATTTTCTTAACATTCTTCTATTGTTCCCCATAAACTTCACAAGATTCATAAGGATAACACTTGGAAGGCATAAATATAGAGATGTTTAAATGTCGAAGAAAAATAGATGAAATCAATGATTATATATTGAGATTCTACACACCCAAATAATCAAAGTTGTTTTAATTTGGAGCTTTTTACATTCGATGAATGATCAAATTTTCATAATAAATAATGTATCAATGATTCCTGGGAATGTTTATATGATGTATGGTGAATCCTTGGAGTTTTTTTGGAGAGGTTGTGGTCAATATCTGAATAATTATTGGAGTATAAATAATGCATTCTAAATTTCATTAAGTCACTCACCTTAGAAGAAATAAGATCTATATTGAGGAACACAAAGATATAGGATACGGGTATAACACTTTTCTGATGGGGTATGGAATGGTACATGAGTATCATTGATAAAATCATGAGGATAAAGGATGATACCATTTATATGTCATGAAATTAAGGTGTGTGATGTTATTGAAGGTACAACAATTGATTATCTGAAAGTATGGTAGTTTATATTCTGTTAACTATGTGAAATGATCTTGAATGTTCTAAAGTCAAGGGGTATGTTGAAACTTGATCACAAATAAATTTTATTTTGTGAATTTTGTGTGATGGGAAAGCATAAAAATTTGTTTTCATCAATAATTATTCAAATCCCATAAATCCAATATTGAAACATGTATAACCCGATGTTTGGGGAAAATCCTATGTTTATTCATATGGCCAGTTCCTATACATTCTCAACTTAATTGATAATGATACTATGGATGAATGGATACATAAATAGGTATATATATATGGAATAATAATTTATATTTATTTCATTCCTTTAATCATTGGTAATAATTTAAAATAGTTGAATACAAATAGATGTTTTCATTTAATCATGATGGATAATGAATATGAGTATAACAGGTAATTTTTTTTAAGTTATTCCAGAATGAAGGAATAAGGAATGAAATGAATTATTTAGAAAATAAAAAGAATAATAGATTAGTCTATAGAATTACTCTTAATTTTACATAGTGTGATTGATCTATGAGATTTCATTTATAAATTCTGAAGGCAAATTGGATAGAGACACTCAACACAGCAGTATATCTCTTCAACAGAAGTCATGTATCATCAGTTGGGAGGGAAATTATAGAGAAGCAACGGTATAAAAAATGATTGTAATTTCAAAATTGTAATTTTTTCTATAGTTTATCATATTTAATTATAAATTATATGGATTATTATAATCTTGGATCAAAATAAAAAAAATCTAGTTATAAATAAAAAAATTGATATAGATTATGAGAGAGTTATATAAAAGAAATCATCAGAATAAGGGATATTGTATTCAATGGGAAACTTATATGGAATGATTGAAACAAAGTGGGTTAGTAATTTGAAGAAACATACACTACTAATTTACAGGTTCATCAGAGTACTAGTAAGTATAAAAAAATCATAGAACATGGAAATATTATCTAAAGAAAATAGAATTCTAGAAGTAATTCCTTTTGAAAGGCTAGAAATTTCAAGGGAATCTGAATCTTTAGTAGGATAACTGTATGCATGGGAACTATATGTTTTGGAACAGATAATTAATGTATTTTTATAATGAGTATATCCTTTTATTTTAGTTTATCCATTTTACATTAGGAGATAACTAAAACCCAGGAGACCAATATAGATTTTTAGACATGATTTTATTTATTTACTTTAAATAAATGTAGGAAAACATTAAATTATAGAGGTATAAACTTCACATAATGACTCAAAATAGTGGGTGTTATCCAATAATTAATATATGGATACATTAAAGTTCAAATAATCAAGGTATATGGCTAACAATATAGAGGGGAAAATACACTTGGGAATAGGTGAGTTTACCATGTTAATGAAGTGGTTAATACAGAAAAGGATACAAAGAAATACTTTTTGATAATATTTTTCAACAAAATGAATAAGTAGATTTTGTAGAAATAATTTCACATGAATTTCAAATTTCGAACATCAAAAGAGTGATATTTATGGTGGAATAAGAATAAATATTCCTATAAAATTTTGATTTTAAGATAGACATTTATCATGGTGAGTTGAGGGAGGAAATATACATGAAATAGCCAATAGGTTTACTTGATTTTGGGGTCCATAATTTTATTTATAAATTAATTAATTGGTTTTATGTCTTCAATAATTAACCACTACAATAGAACTTGATGGTGGAATAATTTTTGTCAGAATACTCCTTTGGAAGATGTGACACTAATCATTGTTCTTACAAAATGTAATGGGAAGATAGAATTGTCATTATTTTGTTACTATATATAAATTAAATGTTTTTGGTCCTCCCAATGTTAAAAATAATTAAAAATTGAAATTAATATGTTCATAAGGTTGAGATAAAAGATCTCAAGGAATGAAAAAATAATATGGGGTTAAGGATCGAAAGGAAAAGGAATACCAGAATAAAAGATTAGTCATATAATGACTATATTTAGAAAATAATTGAATGAATTTTCAATTATGAACAAAAAAGTTTCATTTACCCATTTTATATACACATAAATTTGATAAAGGCATAAAATAATACTCTAGAATGTGAGTGGAAATACCCAGATAATGATCCATATAATTCATTATCCAAAAGTATAATATATTCAAGGATTTTTATGTGGCATGATATTTTTTTTATGTTGTATTTGTCATAAGTTTTACATATAAACATAGAAAGGATCATTGGGATTTTGTTATGTGGATCCCTTATTATTTTAATCTAATGGAATATCATGAACATGATTTGAGAGAATGATCTACAAAACAATTTTTCAATACTGATTTTTATAAATATTTATACTATCAAAAATTCACAATAAAATTCTTATTTATGTATGGATGAATAATAATTAGTTGGATGTCATGAATGAAAAATATTGATACATTATGTACGAAGGAAACATAGTATGTAGTGGAAATAAAATAATGGATGTATTTGGATTGGTTGAAATAATTTCTGAAGTAATTGGCCTAAAGTTAGAAAGGTTATATTATTTTCTATGAAAACCAAACTGAAATCTGCATGGAAAATAATTTTTTCCCATGAAAGGCCAAATCACATCGACTAGAAAAAAATTTCATTAGTAATATAATTGAGTAAAAAATTGTATATATATGAAATATCACAAATACCAAAATATGGTGGACATGTTCAATAAGTATTTATCTCAAGAAATCGTGTGGTAGTTTGATGCCTCGGTGGGGATTGGGTGAAGAGAATATACAAAAGGTGTAGGCACACTACTACAAAAAATGAAAAATAATAATGATGAGGGTTATTTATCATTACATTATTCAAAACATCATGTGGGGTATAGTTGTTATGATAAGCCTTGTTTTATACAATTATATTTTTAGAGCATTGAATATATTTTTACTAGGATTTTGAATAGTGGTAGGAAGATTGAATCATTATGAATATAGTGATAGTTCCCCTCATTATTATCCATGTCATCAAAATTTTTTATCTTCTAATGAAATAAACTTTATTCCAAACTATTGGTTAACTCACTCAAAGGAATTATGTATAAAGAATAATATAAAATATTTTATATGGGAAATAATTTGAGTTCTAAAACTCTATGAGTGACCAAAAATAAAATTACATATAAGGTTCCTTCAAAATTTTGGGTAAGTGGTGTGCTCAGATAATCTAGTATAAGTATCATATAAAAGCTAGTGGATTGAACCCCTGATATTAGCATCCCATGATGACATGGTACAATGAACTAATTTTCATGACATGTAAATTTTATTATTATTTATGGATGATTTTATAGTATAGGGAAGAACCTAGGTCGTCTCTCAAGGAGCATTGTAATTTTATATAGTGTATTTTTAATAAAACATCCAAAAGAGGTGGTTATTTTCATGAAAAGTTTATAAATAAAATTACATAATTAAAGAGTTTAATAGTTGAAAAAGAAAGGTGGTGTTTTTATAATTATTACATAAGGATGTTATTCCAAGTTCACCACACATATTTTTAATTTCATTATTCTAAAAATTACACATGGTTTAATGGAATCATTTGGTTAAGGGTAATCAAGATCTTAGTTCCCCCCCATTCCCATTAAAATGATTCTTAATGTACCAACACATAACAAATAAATCATGATTTCAAGGTTTGGAAATCAAGAGAAGAACAAGTTCTACCAAAGCCTACTCAAATGTTATGTATGTGTGAGGGAAATAAGATGCATATGTTGTATAATCAGAACAACTGAATATTCCCACTTGCATATCACCCTAATACATATTGAAATGAATAGTGTTACACATTTGTGTTATAAATAAATTGATTCAAAGGAATATCAAGATAATATAACACTTGAATTAAATGTTTCACACACAAATTACACAAAAACATCAAAAGAACAAGTGTAATAACCCCCTTAACAATATGTGTAGCTCTATTGAAATGATCATCCACTATTTAGATTTCCATCGAGAGGAGGAGGATTCTCAAGTGGAACTTAACCTTCATCATTGTAACACCCTAGGTAAATAAAGAATATGACATTTTTATATTTATCCATATTTGTGAATAAAATGTTAATATTAATTTAAAGGGAATGTTATGCTCGTTGGTGTACCCAATACGCAACAACGAGTTTATTTGAAATCTTACATTGCACTCTAATAATAAAATAATTTTATTTTAAATGGCAGTTAACACCTAGCCGTTGTAATGGAGGGAATGAACAGAACTAACTAAAAAATTATTATATATGTTTGTCAAATATTTTTACTTTTTATAATAAATTTTAGACGATTAAAAATGCGAATGAATCAAATTTTAACCGTAAACATTCTAATATTCTTTAAAAGGTCGATTAACCGCCTTTTGATGGAAAACATTTTTTAAATCCACCTTTTGACAATTTCATATATTATATTGGACCAAATAAAATCCTTCTTTAGAATAGGGACATCAAAAATTACTTTGTGTATGTTTTTGGTATTTTTCCAATAAAGTTCATTTTTTTAATGAATAGTGAAAATTGTTGTATTTTAATTCAAAACCTCTTTTTAATATAATTTATTTATATTATTATATTATCTTTTGAATTGGTTTTAAAGTCCAATTATAATATATTTTTACCATTTAATCCAATAGTGGTCATTGGATTTAATTTCACTATGAAATTGAACTTAAACTAGTATCAATCCTTTGATATATATTGTTTCATAAAAACACTCTATTTGTTCTAACAATGGGAATTAATTATTAAATTAATTACTGCAACTTATATGTTTTGAATTTTGTAAAATAGACATCATTTTTGAATTCGGAATATCAAATATAACTTAGGGTGGTTTTTTGGTATTTTTCTGAAAAACTTCAATTTTTGAGGAATAGTGAAACCACTAAGTGGTAGATAAAAAGCTGATTTTTCGTTTAAATGAAACTTTACCACTTCTGTGATTTGAATTTAAAATATCCGACATACATGGTTTTCATTAGGATGTAAATTTTTGTTCAATGGGATTAAAATAATTTTTTGGTGAATAGTATCTTTTAAGTTTTATTAATCGCGATTAAAGGTAATTAGTGTAATTTAAGGTAAAGATAGTGTTATAATAATAAGAAATGACCTTGACACATGTACTACCCTTATTGGATGAGTCATGGCCAACCAATAAAATCTATGTGTCAACTTGGGGACCCCATGGAGCCACTTTGGTAGGAAAATGATATTAATAACTTTTTATTTAATGTTAAAATTAAAATGTCACAAACATGTATTATTTTACTAAACAATTTTTACATGGGGTTATACAAGTCATATTTTTGACTATAAATATTCATTATAAAGATAAAAATATTCCATACATCATGATATTTTTTTTATAATTTTTAGACATTAAATAAATTAAATTATATATGACACCATGATGATGCAGTGATTACCTCATTATTTAACAATTTAAATAAAATGAAAAGATAATGTAAAATATAAGACCTACACTTGTCAAAAACCTATTGTATGTGTGTATTTATACCTCTTATCACCTTATCCTCGAAATATATAATTTTGGAACCTTTTATATCCCAAAATCATTTTATAATAATGTTACTTTTCAAGACTTTCCAAGAGTGCCCCTCCTCTCCTCTTACAAAAGGCTCCCAACTTTACCTCCTTACCCACACCTCTCAAGCCATTAGATTAGACAAACCCTACCCATTTCATCTCTACACATCCCTATATTCATCCTAGAATCCTTCCCTTAGGTATAAATCTCTTCAAGAAACCCTTTTGGTTCAAACCAAGAGGAGTTACCCTATTTAAAGGTAAAGTCTTCCCAAATGTTCTTTTGTTTTATTTTGCTTCTCCACCCCCCTAAACTCTTTTTATTCATTTATTTTGTAAAAAAACCAGTATATTAAATATACTAGGATGTTTTTATGAGAAGTATTTGAGCTACACTTACACACACCTCCGTCTAATGGTTAAAGAACATACTATTTCTGTGGATGGTGAATTACTGCCTAACGAAATGATGATTGTTCTATCTTCTCCTACCACCTCTCATGGTGGCCATTATTATGGAAATATATTTATTTGTTATATATATTATATTTATTTCCTCACTATGCTTCTGTATTTTATATGTAATACAAACCTTTATGCTTTTCATGTTGTGCAAATGCGATAATTTCATTTGAGGAAGTGTGGACTACCACCCCCTCAAGTGATGTGACTCGTTCATGCAATACATGGAATGTATAAAAATGAAATTGATTAACTTATGTGACCTATATAACATATATATTATACTGTAATTATAATATATATATCTCTCTCATCTAGTTTTAATTCCATTAATGTACCAAAGAAATGAAAGTAGTGTTCATGCGTACGCACGGCCTACCGTCTCCATGAACGGTGCATTTCTTTTCTTTTTATCTCAAAATGTTATGGAATAGTATAAAATGAATATATACTGGATATATATAATATTTAAATAATTAATACTATTCTTGAGATGATTTACTTATAACTACATGGAAAATTATTTTCCAACAAGTTCGATTTTTACTCATGTACCGAACATCGACAAAAACGTCTAATATGAACTCACATTATTAACTAATTATTATAACATTATAATATGTGATATTAATTGAATAATAAACTTTAAAGGATTTACTTAAGAAATTATTAATTGACCAAAGTTTATTATTCAGGAATATAAAGAAACGAACAAGACAAGTCGGACTTAAGGTAAGAGATCATACCTCTCTCTTTCTTTTCATGTATTATCCTTTATGTCATTTATTTTAAGTTCCATATTCTTATGTTGGGGATATTATTTTATATTCATCCTACTATCCTCTTTGTGGTCATATGATTATAGACCCCCTCTTTCTCTCATCAATTCATTTTAAGAATTTTTAAGTGGCGCCGTTAGGCTGCCGAATTTTTGTAAGGGATCCCACCTCTCTCTTTCTTTTTAAGAACTCTCTTTTATATCATTTCTTTTAAGATCCTCTTTATTATTTTGGGGTATGTTATTTTATATTCCTATTTCTGTAATTTTTATGTTCATATTATGAGAGACCCTATTTGATCTCATAAATCCATTTTTGGAAGTTTTAAGTGGCGTCGTTTGGCTGCCGAGTTTTCATAAGGGATTTTTCATCTCACTTTTATTCCCGTGAGATTTATGCTACATTTGACACCATTTCCATTGAGTGGTGTATGTACTAACCATTATTATACTATTTGTGTAATATACTTTCATTTACGAGTATTTACATCAATTTTGTATAGTCCTTCTTTCATGGGGTGTACTTTCGAAAGTTACCCAAGTCGGTAAGGGAACCTTTCACCCTCCTCTTATTTAAAAAGAATTATTTGTTAAGTATTTTAAATTACATCTTCTTATGTTGGGATATTTTCTCATATATCATTATTTCTATAAATTTAATGTACAAGTGAAGAGATACCATTTTTATCTCTCATCAACTCATTTTCTGAATTTTGAAGTGACGTTGTTAGGCTGTCGAATTTTTGCAAGGGAACTTCTTAACCCAATTTTGATTCTTTGGGTTAAACTTGTAATCCTTGAATATGTCGTTCTATAAATATGTGTGAATGACCTCTGATTGTTTTACACTTAATATCCACTTATATTTGGTGTATTCTTTTGTCACACATAATTATGTAATTGATTTATCCGTAATCAAAGGATACTGTCTTTGTAAGGGAATTCTTCTCAATCTCCTTTCATTGAGGCATATTTTGTTATAATAAAAGACTTTTTTTACACTGTATAAACACCTTTTACTTTTAATTTCATTCAAATGGAATATTTTCCTACAAAGCGTTTTACTGAACAACAAAAAGTAATGTCACTTTTAACGTACGTGGTGACAATGACCGTTTCCGCCACCGTGAGTACTATTTGACCTTTGGCTTCCTTAAAAAGCCATAATGTTTTTAAAAGAAAATAAATAACATATACTCTTTTATGTATTTTGTTATTGAAAATGGTTTTGATAATGGATTTTTTATGTCAATATATTTAAGGGATATATTGTGATTGAAATGTGGAAATGTTTTCCTTCCATTATATTTTTTTATGTATTATGATTTTGTAATGGTACTTGGACATTTTACGGGTGGTTACATGATAAAACCTATGACAGGTGGTGTCGTGAATACCAGGATGGTTGTTTACGTTATAACCTCCAATTCATTGGGTATGGAAGTCGGCTGTATGGCTATTCCATTTAGTGATATGTGTGGAAGTCGACCGTATGGTTATTCCATTTAAGTATGTTTATTTCCCAAGTTACCTTTATAAGTTATGTGTTCTTTATATGGGTTTTATGGTAATAGTTTGGTTAAAAAAAGGGTAAGTAATGATCTTTTATTCAGTGAAGAGTATTTACTACTTCTTAAAGGTGAAAAGTGTTACTTTGATAAAGTATTCATGTTTTACTTTATGTTTTGAAAAACTAACAGTTTTATTTCTATTGTGTATCCCTTACTGAGCTTTTTATGCTCACCCCAAGTGTTTTTGAAATGTTTTTCATGGGACATAATGTTGAATAGGGTCAAGGATTTGATCAAGGAAAAGTCATGATGTCTTAAACATGGAACTAGACATGACTCTTTTCTTTTAAGAGTTCATGTTTTGTAAAAAAAATGAAACTTTGTAGAAGTGTCTAATGTGTAATCTTTTGAGATGTAATAGTTATGATATAATTCTCTAAAACTCTAAACCTAAAAAAATCCTCAATGTGAATTATTCTTTTATTTCATGATTTTGTTATGTTTAAAGGATGGGTCCTTATAGTTGGTATCAAAGTCCGGTTTAAAAAACTTTAGGGATTAGGAGTTTTCGTTAGACACACGGTTAGTCTCTATATCTATTATTTCAGTTAAATCCTTGTTTTATAAATTTTTTCAGGCCAAGTAAAGTCGGTTACGAATGGAAGGAGGAGGATCTCAAATGACACTTCTATCTCTTCTTGATGACATTCTTGCAATAATTATTTCAAAGTCATGTTCGGATGATTGTGAAACTTTTTCTATCATACAACTCACTTGCAAGTAGTTGTTTGAGATATCAAACCCCTCCACTATACCTTGTTATCATCGTGGATCATGGGTTGTATTTTGACAAATATTATTTTCAAAATATTCTCATATTTTCAAGAAAGGTAAATATTATCAAGTTATTTTCAAATATTTTACCTTATCACAAGATTTTGAAGCATATTATGATTTTAAAAATGGTGCTGAAGAAGGAGACCCTTGATCAACCTTTTTATATTTTCTTTTAAAATATATTCTCTCACAACATACTTATGGTATTTTAAAAGGACCAATAATTGAAAGTTTCAACTCAAATTCTGTCCGGCTATTTTATAGAAATCATGTTTTATCAGATGTTTTGGAATTATATGTCATACATGATTATTTTCCAAAACTATTTTTCTTTGAACACCCATATGACCCATGGTGTACATGGTGTATTTGGACGGAGGAAGAAACTGATTTTGAAGGATCTCTAAATCATTGTTGTAATGCATGGAACTTCTACCTACATGAACAAGATGGCGATGAAACCGAGTGGACGCCATGATCAAGGTATATTGTTATTCATTTTGGGAATCGTTTTATTTTTTCTTATGGTGGTGAAATAAGACTTCAAGAATTAAGATGTTGAGATCGTAATGAATTTGGATGAAAATGAGAGGTACAAGTAAACCATTGAGTTTAAAACATGTTAGGGTTATTTTTAGAGTTTTATAAAAAGGAAAACCCATAGGATGGGTGACAACCCGTCGCATCTAGTAAGGCCGCAGGAATCAAACTCACAACTGAAGGGTGGCAAGGGTGCATCGCCTACCATTGGACTACGTGAAGTACCCGGTTAGTATGACTTATTATTTTTATTTAGATGATTTTATGAATCAAGAATAATTTGATTTTGGGTTATCTAGGAAATTATTGACCTATCATGGAGGATATATGATTAGGATAATTACTTTTCAATATGAGACTTTAAGAGAAACTGATGTTATTTGGAGATAAGTGTTAATTTGTACCTTGGAAGACTATGTGATTAAATCCTTAAAATATTTGGGTTTCAATATTAGTTTGGTTTACTTTGAAGAATTTTATGGACAAATTGTTTATCTAATGGTCTTCGTTGAACTTTTGGTTTTGTTGGACAAATTTTGGAGATTAAGAAAAGATTTTCTTTTTATAAAGGATTATCCTTTTGTGGATTATCTGATCTTGTTCTAACAATTTTGGTTTTGGTAAGGGTCTAATGACATGGTAAATATATTTTTCTCTTTTGTGGATTAGGTTATTCTATATAATTTGATTATAGTACTCTTAATATGAACAAGTCTTCCTAATTACTTGTCTTTTGGAGAAAATATAAGTTTTTGTAAGAAATCTAGTAAAAATTGAAAGTCAACATGACAAGTAAGTATATTTCCTTATGATTTAGTTAAGCTCATAAATAAATTCCTCAATTAAAAGTAACTTAAAACTAAAATTTTTTATGTCAACTTTTCCTACTGGGGAATCAAATACCGTTTAACCCATCACAAGTTTGTGATTTTCTGGTGGTTAACTTTCTCCTAAACATGTTTTCTATCACTCTCCCTCAGAACATGACCCTCTATTTTTTCTTCCATATCCATGTTGTCCTACAAGTAATCCTAGTATGGGTTAACTCAAGTGACCTATGTACTTCTCTTTCTTTCTTTTATAGTTATTGTTTGACCGACTCTTGTTCCGATGTGGGTCTTTCAATGAAGTTTCGGAGACCAATTTTAAAATTGCGAGGACGCAATTCCCAAAAGGGGGGAAGGATGTAACACCCCAGGTAAATAAAGAATATGACATTTTTATATTTATCCATATTTTTGAGTAAAATTTTAATATTAATTTAAATGGAATGCTATGCTCGATGGCGTACCCAATACGCAACAACGAGTTTCTTTGAAATCTTACGTTGCAATCTAATAATAAAATAATTTTATTTTAAATGGTAGTTAACACCTAGTAATTATAATGGAGGGAATGAACAGAACTAACTACAAAATGATTATATATTTTTGTCAAATATTTTTACTTTTTACAATAAATGTTAGAGGATTAAAAATGCGAATGAATCCAATTTTAAGCGTAAACATTCTAATATTCTTTAAAAGGTCAATTAACCGCCTTTTGATGGTGAACCTTTTTTAAATCAACTTTTTGAAAATTTCATATATTATATTGGAAAAAATAAAATCCTTCTTTAAAATCAAGATATCAAAATTTACTTTGTGTATGTTTTTGATATTTTTCCGATAAAGTTCATTTTTTAAATGAATAGTGGAAAATGTTCTATTTTAATTCAAAACCTCTTTTTAATCTAATTTATTTGTATGATTATATTATCTTTTGAATTGGTTTTAAAGTCCAATTATAATATATTTTTACCATTTAATCCAATAGTGAACATTGGAATTAATTTCACTTTGAAATTGGACTTAAACTAGTGTCAATCTTTTGATATATATTGTTTCATAAAAACACGCTATTTGTTCTGACAACGGGAATTAACTATTAAATTAATTAATGCAACTTATATGTTTTGAATTTTGTAAAATAGACATCATTTTTGAATTCGGAATATCAAATATAGCTTAGGGTGAAGTTTTGGTATTTTTCTGAAAAACTTCAATTTTTGATGAATAGTGAAACCACTAAGTGATATTTAAAAAACTAATTTTTCTTTTAAATGAAACTTTACCACTTATATGATTTGAATTTCAAATATCCAACATACATGGTTTTCATTAGGATGTAAAATTTGGTTCAATGGGATTAAAATAATTTTTTGGTGAATAGTAACTTTTAAGTTTTATTAATCGCGATTAAAGGTAATTAGTGTAATTTAAGGTATAGATAATGTTATAATAATATAAAATGACCTTGACACATGTACTACCCTTATTTTATGAGTCATGGCCGACCTAGACCATCCATGGGTCAACTTGGGGACCCCATGGAGCCACATTGTTAGGAAAATGACATTAATAACGTTTTATTTAAAGTTAAAATTAAAATGTCACAAACATGTATTGTTTTACTAAAACAATTTTTAAATGGGGTTATACAAGTCATATTTTTTAATATAAATATTAATTAGAAAGATAAAAATATTTCCTACATCATGATATTTTTTTATAATTTTTAGAAATTAAAAAAATAAAATTATTTATGACACCATGATGATGCAGCGATTACCTCATTATTTAACGATTTAAATAAAATGAAAAGATAATATAAAATCTAAGACCTAAACTTGTCAAAAACCTATTGTATGTGTGTATTTAGAACTCTTACCACCTTATCCTTGAAATATATAATTTTGGGACCTTTTATATCCGAAAATCATTTTATAATAATGTTACTTTTCAAGACTTTCCAAGAGTGCCCCTCCTCTCCTCTTATAAAAGGCCCCCACCTATACCTCCTTAACCACACCTCTCAAGACATTGGCTCATCCAACCCCTGCCAATTTCATCTCTCCACATCCCTCTATTAATCCTATAATCCTTCCCTTAGGCAAAAATCTCTTCAAAAAACCATTTTGGTTCAAACCAAGAGGAGTTACCCGATTTAAAGGTAAAGTCTTCCCTAATGTTCTTTTGTTTTATTTTGATTCTCCAACCCCCTAAACTCTTTTTATTAATTTATTTTGTAACAAAACCATTATATTTAATATACTAGGATGTTTTTATGATAAGTATTCGAGATAAACTTACACACACCTCTGTCTAATGGTTAAATAACATACTGTTTCTGTGGATGGCGAATTACTGCCTCACGAAACGATGATTGTTCTATCTTCTCCTACCACATCTCATGGTGGACATTATGATGGTACTATATTTATTTATGATATAAATTATATTTATTTTCTCACTATGCTTATGTATTTTATATTTAATACATACCTTTATGCTTTGCATGTTGTGAAAATGCAATAATTTCATTTGAGGAAGTGTGGACTACGACCCCCTCAAGTGATGTGACTTGTTCATGAAATACATGGAATGAATAATGAATGAAATTGATTAACTTATGTGACCTATATAAAATATATATTATACTGGAATTATAATATATATATATATCTCATCTAGTTTTAATTCCATTAATGTTCCAAAGAAATGAAAGTAGCGTTCATGCGTACGTACGGCCTACCGTCTCCATGAATGGTGCATTTCGTTTCGTTTTATCTCCAAATGTTATGGAATAGTATAAAATGAATATATACTAGATATATATGATATTTAAATCATTAATACTATTTTTTAGATTATGTACTTATAACTACATAGAAAATTATTTTCCAACAAGTTTGATTTTTACTCATGTATCGACCATCGACAAAAACGTCTGATATGAACTCATATTATTAACAAATTATTATAAAATTATAATATGTGATATGAATTGAATAATAAACATTAAATTATTTACTTAAGAAATTATTAATTTACCAATGTTTATTATTCAGGAATATAAAGAAACAAACAAGACAAGTCGGACTTAAGGTAAGGGATCCTACCTCTCTCTTTCTTTTCATGTATTCTCCTTTATGTCGTTTATTTTAAGCTCCATGTTCTTATGTTGGGGATGTTCTTTTATATTAATCCTACTGTCCTATTTGTTTTTATATTATGAGAGACCCCCTCTTTCTCTCATAAATTCATCTTAAGAATTTTTATGTGGCACCGTTAGGCTGCCGAATTTTTGTAAGGGATCCTACCTCTCTCTTTCTTTTTAAGAACTCTCTTTTATATCATTTCTTTTAAGCTCCTATTTATTATGTTGGGGGATGTTATTTTATATTACTCTTTATGTAATTTTCATGTTCATATTATGAGATACCCTATTTGATCTCATAAATCCATTTTTGGAAGTTTTAATTGGCTCTGTTTGGCTGTCGAGTTTTCGTAAGGTATTTTTCATCTCACTTTTATTACCGTAAGATTTAGGCTACATTTTCCACCATTTACTTTGATTGGTGTATGTACTTACCATTATTCTACTCTTTGTGTAATATAATTTCGTTTATGAGTATTTACATCAATGTTGTATAGTCCTTCTTTCATGGGTTGTACTTTCGAAAGTTACCCAAGTCGGTAAGGGAAACTTTCACCCTCCACATCTTTAAAAATACTTCTTTGTTAAGTATTTTAAATTACATATTCTTATATTGGGATATGTTCTCATATATCCTTATTTCTGTAAATTTAATGTACAAGTTATGAGATACCCTTTTTATCTCTCATCAACTCATTTTTTGAATTTTGAAGTGACGTCATTAGGCTGTCAAATTTTTGCAAGGGAACTTCTTAACCCAATTTTGATTCTTTAGGTTAAACTTGCACTCCTTGAATATGTAGTTCTATGAATATGTGTGAATGAACTCTAATTGTTTTACACTTAATATCAACTTATATTTGGTGTATTCTTTTGTCACACATAATTATGTAATTGATTTATCCTTAATCAAAATATATCATCTTTGTAAGGGACTTTGTCTCAATCTCCTTTCATTGAGGCATATTTTGTTCTAATATAAGACTTTTTTTACGTTGTATAAACACCTTTGACTTTTCATTTCATTCAAAGGGAATATTTTTCTAGAAATCGTTTTACTACATGACAAAAAGGAATGTTTCTTTTAACGTACGCGGTGACAATGACCTTTTCCGCCATCGTGAGTACTATTTGACCTTTGGCTTCCTTAACAAGACGTAATGTTTTTAAAAGAAAATAAATAACATATACTCTTTTATGTATTTTGGTATTGAAAATGGTTTTGAAAATGGATTTTTTATGTCAATATATTTAAGTGATATATTGTGATTGAAATGTGGAAATGTTTTCTTTCCATTATATTTATTTTATGTATTATGATTTTGTAATGGTACTTGGACATTTTACGGGTGGTTACGTGATAAACCATATGAGAGGTGGTGTCGTGAATACCACGATGGGTGGTTACATTATAACCTTCAATGAATTGGGTATGGAAGTCGGTCGTATGGCTATTCCATTTAGTGATATGTGTGGAAGTTGACCGTAAGGTTATTCCATTTAAGTATGTTTATGTCCCAAGTTACCTTTATAAGTTATGTGTTCTTTATATGGGTTTTATGGTAATATTTTGGTTACAAAAGGGTAAGTAATGATCTTTTATTCAGCGAAGAGTATTTACTACTTCTTAAAGGTGAAAAGTGATACTTTGATAAAGTATTCATGGTTTACTTGATGTTTTGAAAAACTAACAGTTTTCTTTCTATTGTGTATCCCTTACTGAGCTTTTTATGCTCACCACAAGTTTTTTTGAAATGTTTTTCACGGGACATAATGTGTAATAGGGTCAAGGATGGGATCAATGAAAAGTTAAGTTTTCTTAAACATGGAACTAGACATGACTCTTTTTTTTAAGAGTTCATGTTTTGTAAAAAAAGGGAAACTTTGTAGAAGTGTCTAATGTGTAATCTTATGAGATGTAATAGTTATGATCTAATTCTCTAAAACTCTAAACCTGAAAAGATCCTCAATGTGAATTATTCTTTTATTTCATGATTATGTAATGTTTAAAGGTTGGGTCCTTATAGTCATAACCCCCCCCCCCATGAGGTTAGGGGGGCTTATAACTGCATGGATGAGGAGAGGACTCATTTAGGTCTCCAAAATAGTAGATATTTTCTCCTCGGTAGATCTTGTAAATGGGGTTCCCATTGTTCCAATTAACAGTCAAAGTGGAAGGTGGTTTTGGGCACTGATATTTCATGAAAAAACGTTTACCATGGTTTTCGGTGTCCAAAAAGCCTTAAATATATTTAAGAAAAATTAAAAACATGGTCCATACCCTCTTGAATATCTCTATAAAAAAATTGGCATCAGTTTGATATTGATAACTCTATATATGGGTAAAATACATAACACCACATTTGACATTGAGAAGATTCTTTTTCTTGGATAGATCTGTTTAGATAGGCCCCTTAATGGATAAATTGGGTTTGGTAGTATTTGTAAGAGTTTTAGAATGTTTAATTTTTGATCAGTCCAAAAATAATAAACCTAATGGGATGCACTTCATAGTTTTAGTGTATGTTTTAGTTCACATGGGTTCTTGGGCTCCTATGCAGTTTGGAACATTTTATTCAGCTTCATCTTGGGCCCCAAAAATAACTTTCAAATACATTGAAAACATAAAAATAAGTGAAATATCCCTTTTTAACAATGATAAGCATTAAATTATTGCATAAAAAATTAAGTGAATTTTTATAATATTTTTATTTAAAAAAAACAAAATCATTTTAATACAGTGGTATAAGGGTGAAATAAAATGGAAAGTCACTGTGTGATCACACCGCCACAACTAGATATTTTCACTCTAATTAAAAGTCACATTTCTAAAAATGATGCATTGATATATTACCAACATCATAAATATTTAACATTACATGAAAATTTAATTCATTATAGAAATTTTATTGAATAAAAAATCATACCAAAAGTTATTAACAATGATCATGGAATAAGAGGCCTCATAAATTGTATTAGAACGAAATTCAAGGAGATGAATGACACCAATTTTAGATAAATATTTAAAATAAAAAAATTTCCATAACTCTCCACATGTGTGTGTGATAACAATTTCATTCTATTCTTTCCACTTTTTATCTAGTAAATATATTCTATTTTAACAAATTTATGCTTAAATGATTCCATCCAACAAACCTACCCTGCATCCTTTGTAATCAAATTTCAATACCCATTCAATTAATCATTCCTGAAATACAGTCCTTAATATCATTATGTTGATATCCCTATATGTTTTTTATTTCATTTGTCCCCTCAATTATTTTTATTTTTGTTTATTTATGTTGATCATGGAAAAAATATCTTTCTCGTCACTAAACCACTATTTGAACTCCTCATGAAACTAATTGTAATAGTAATAAAAAGTTAAAAGGACAATAAAGAGTGGTTTTTTACATCCCAAACACATAACCCATATTTTTAAAAAAAACTTGATTATTTTTATTATTATTATTATTTTGAGGTTGTACCATAGTCAGATAACAAGTACACACACATATGTCAATCTGGTACTATAATGAAGCAGATCGGATAGGGAACAAAGATATGGAAAAACCATTTTAGAAAGATGATAAATATTTTCCAAATGTATATTAACCTTCTATTAATTAAGAAATATTCAATATTAATGGTTTAGTGAAAAAATATGTAAAGAAATTAAGTGTCATAATTTTCCCATAAACTACTCACACAAAGGCTATTATTCTTCTTAATGGTTTTAAAATGATACAATTATTTATATGATAGAAAAACAACCAATTTTCAAGAAATAGTCACACCTCAATGATAATGTTATGTGAAAAACACCTTCTATCAATGATTTTTTTAATGTTAAAAAAACATGAAATTAGAAAATTCCAAATGAATTTTCAATAAATTCCATGATTAAGTGGGAATAAAACGTGAATATTTCGTAAAAAATGTTAAGGGGGAAGTAACAATATGATTCCACAAGAAATGAAATAAATTAATGGAATACTTTGAAAACTATTAACTAAATTAGGAATATTCCCATCCACACACACCTAGAGTATATTGTGTTTGCACTGTAATAAAAGGTAATTAAGGAAGGAATGATAAAAATGTGTGGGTGTCATTCATATGTTTCATCTTGAATATGGAGTTTCTCCATCAGGTAATCCATAATTTCTTCATCAAAGTGCCTCGGCTGCTGCCCATTAACAGTGAAGGCTTGTTTTATTTCTTAATTTTGAACTTAAACAATACCAAGTAGATAATGATTAGTAATTTGGTATATTACAAACAAGTGGGAATCAAGCTTAAAGGGATGAAAATTCATCCTTTCATTATAAAAGATGATGTTATACCCAATATGGAATTGATTATGAATGATGAGGTGGTCATATGATTCCTTGGTTCTCTCCATATAGACCTAGGAGTTCTTATATGAATATCTATCCATGCCTTCAATATCCTAAATCTGTAACACCCTTTGAGAACCTGAATTGGGAAGATTATAATTTAATTGTTTAAAATTCCAGTAGGATTAATGATCTATCTCGATAGAGAGGTGAAAATTTTTCTAGAAATAAGACAATAGGGTGACATTTCAATGATATAATTAAAGGATGTACTGTAATCCCATAATGAATCATTGAGCCTATGATTCCAATATTTTTCATTAGGTTTAACCATTTTTTGAATAATTTGTTTTACCTATCTATTTTACACCTATTATTGACCATTGGATTGTGGGTGATAAGATGTAAACACTTGTTGCCCGACCCTATAAAAATTCAAAACTTATTTAATTGTTTGATTACAAAAATGAGAACCACGGTCGTTGATGATGAACCTAGTTAATCAAATCCTATAAAAAATATGGGTTCTCAAAAATTCCATAACATTCATGGAATCATCTTCCCTCATGTCTCGATCCTCTATCCATTTTGACATGTTATCAACATCAAGAAGAATGTAAACCTTTCCTAACGAAATGAGAAATGGAACCATAAATTCAATGCCCCAAAAAAATGTAATGAAAAAGTAAGGGCTTTTAGAATTTAATTACATTTATAGAAATTGCCCATTCTTTGACAGTAAGGACAATATTTATGGAAATCATGTGAATCCTGAAATAGTGTCGCCCAAAATAGACTAGAATCAATGGCCCTATAAGCAGTCCATTGTGGACCAAAGTGGCTCCCACAAGAAAGAGTGTGGAAGCACCTAAGGATAGATTGAAACTCACTATCTGGAACACAACTCCTAAGAAAATTATCACTACATTTTCTCCAATGGTAGGGCTCATCCAAAATATACCAATGAGATTCATGTGTTAGATGGCCATATCATTTTTTGTTGAAATAAGTATAAATTCAAGATACAACCAAATAATTTATAATTTTGGCATACCAAGTAATAACATCTTTTAATCTGTACAATTTCTCATTAGGAATCATGTCATTTATGGGAATACAGGTTGATGATTCAATGATTAAGGATGGAAGGATCCTGCTAATATAGTCATCCACCTCATTCTATGCTTCTTTCCCCCATTATTTCTAGATTAAATACTTGAAGGAGGAGTATCCAATAAATGATATGTGGTTTGGATTTTAGTTATAGAATAAGATATTGGTGGGATACATTGTATGAGAACATAATCACTTTGTACCATAAAATGTATGACCTGAATTTATCCAAGTAAAGCGCAATATAATGAAATTTATTTTTAGTTATGGTGTAATTTTATTAGGAAAGGTATAGTGTGCGTGAGGAATATGCTTTGATGTATAGATATCAATCGACCCTTTGTAACCAGTATACCCCAATTGTATAGTTAGAGACGTCATATATTAGCTCAAATGGTAAATCCCATCGTGGTGGTCGGATTATCAGGGGAGATGTCAGACTCTAATTCAATTTATAAAAATATTCCAAAAATTATTTATCAAAACCAATTTATTTTTCTTATTGAAGTAATCTAGAGAGGGTAAGTGAAATATTACTAAAGTCATGAATCAAACGATGATAATATCTAGCACAACTTAA
This sequence comes from Viscum album, assembly GCA_963277665.1. NCBI lineage: Eukaryota > Viridiplantae > Streptophyta > Magnoliopsida > Santalales > Viscaceae > Viscum > Viscum album. The sequence continues at coordinate 340,117,503 of OY728144.1, forward strand.
AAAAGAATGCACATCCTATACATTTTTGGGGCTTTATAGGGAAGAAATGACATCCACCATATATTAATAATCTTGGATACCATAAGTTGAAATTCCATGTCCTTGTATTATACCTTATAACACTATGAAATGGCATTTCTCATAATTGTTTATGAGATTTTTATATTATAGTGAAACATGATAAAACTAATAATACTCAAACATTCATCATAAGAGGAACCAAAAATAGTGAAATCATCCATGAATACTTCCATTTATTTCTCTAGGTCATCCTAAAAAACACTAACCATGCATTTCTTGAAAGTACCCGGACCATTACATAGATAAATTGAAATCCTCCTATATGTAAATGTTACAAATTAGAAATTATTGATTTTTATTTTTCCTAATCCCTAGGGGTAATAGGAATATGAAAGTATCCATAATTCCCATTAATGAAACAATAGCGGGACATCCCTACTAGAGTCTCTATCATATTAATGTATCGAAAGGGGGAATGTCCCTTACTAGTGTGTTGTTTTATTAAGTGATAGTATATACAAACACACAAACTATTCTACCCATGGATTAGAACTAATTCCTTATTTTCATTTTTATAACAATTTGGTAATAATGTTTGGGATCTATCGGCACTGGACTGGCCTATTGGTTGTTAGAGACAAAGTAAATGATTCCACAATCAAATAATTTAGTTACATACTTTTTAACAACATATATGAGGTTTGGGTTCATTCAAAATTCTTCCAGCCTCACTAATTTATCCTAAACATTTAAAAATATATTATGTATTCTAACTGATGGGACAAATCCAAGAATTTTAGCAAGTGTCAATCCCAATTTTTGTTTATAATACCTTAAAAGTTCATAAAGTTGTAATTCACATTGTAGATGGAGTAGACTATAAGTTATGACATGAATCTTGTTTCCATTCTCAATATAATAATATTTTATGTCTTCGGGTAGTTTTATAATTTCAAATTTAGGTGGATTTAGGATTTATTGGAGTGAATGTGAAAAAGGTATGTCAATGATATCATCTAACTGATCAATGGTAAAATCCATAGATAGGGAATGAGATTTTACAAGCTTATCAGTATAATCATTGGTCATGGGGTCCTCCATCCTGATGAAATCATCAATTAACAAACATTCGTGAAATTTTTCATGTCCACTAAAACATTTAATTAATGATTCATTGACTAGAATTTATATCTAGGATGAAAACATTGAAATGTATTTATGGAAAGAAAAGAAGACTTTTCAGGGGATGGGAGTATATGAATAGAATTAGTAGGAATTGGGGAATGGTCTTAGGAACGGTATCTCATGGACTCAAGGATGTTGAAGTGGAAAATATCACCACCAAACTCCATAGATAATGTACAATTATTTACTTTAATTATGGTTTTGAAAATTTCCAATAAATTCCTACCCAATATAATCCGGGCATGTCCATTCATTTTAGCATCTTCTATTTTAAGCACATAAAAATCAGTATGAAAAATTAAAATATTCACCCACACAAGAACATCCTCTAACAAACCAGTGAAATGAGTGGTACTATGGTTTTTAATTTTGAAAACAATTATCACGGGATTAAATACTCTAACATGAAATTAAGATAAAATAGAGTGAGGCATCATATTTATAGAGGCACCCAAATCAAGCATACCATCAATAAATAAATACTTCTCTTTAGTGCATGGAATTGGGATTTTTCCCAGATAATTACATTTTATGGGAATTGATGGATCTATCAATGCTACTAAGTTCATCTACAAGCTCAACGTTTCATATCCCCTTGTTTCCTTCGGAATGTACATGTCTCTTTTAAAAACAAGGCTTAATGTGGAATTTTCATCACATCATCAATGAAGTGGATGTTAACCAGTATTTTTTTGAAAGATTACAAGATTTATTTATAAAAATATGTTTTTTTATGTTTCATTTGTTGGTTGTCCCTTTGGGTAAAATTAATATGAATGGTTTGGATTTTTGGTTCATAAAATGACACATTCTTTAATTTTGCAGGTCTTCTCTCCAGACACTCTTTTCCCTATTTTTTACTGTTCTTCATCGTTTGGATGGTGGTTTCCTCTAGAGGGTATGACTCTAATGGAGAGTTTATTTTGATTTTAGGTTTTTTTTTACCATCATAATGGTTATGGAACTAACATTTACATTATCCTTATGGTTGACTAGTGCTTGAGAAGGTAGTTTACTTGCCCGTGATATTGGATTTCACCTACTGTGTTGTAAAGTTGGTGTAATTTGGTTTTTAGGCCTTATATGGAAGCTTTGGTGGTTTCTTGAATTTAAAGATTGTTTGAAACCATTTGTTTCATCATGTTTTCTAGGCAAGGATCAGTTTTTTGAGGGTTTTTTTGGAAAGACCATTGTGGTGGTCAGAGATTTCAGGGTGGTGGTGGTGGATGATTACTCTTCCCTAGTTGGATACACAGTAGATGAGGTTTTTTTGAATACCCCCTTTCTTATAGTATTTTTTTCTTTGTAACTAGGGTTTTATTGATGTTATGGTACTTTCGTAATGGTTTGGATATAGGGTCAACCTATAAAAATTTCCTCAAACTCTCAAAATGTTCTCTCAGATGAGGTTATTGGTCAAAATAGTGGGTGTCTGCAGAGTAGATACCATAATTTATGGGAGGAGGAGATTATGATTTTCTTATGGAATGGGATATTTTTTCTTATAAGGGACTTACCTCTTCAATATTTGTGTACACCTTCTTCCGGAACTGAAAACATAGTACCTTATTGACTCCTTGAATGGGTACACTGGACCTTGAACTGAATTGTTGTTTGATCTGTGCCATGTTCTCAATGTGAGTTATTATAGAAATTAGTGAGTTTTCAACTAGAATAACAATTAATGTAGAATCAATAATGTTTTGATCAATATGAATTAGTACATCATCAAAATACTGTATTAAAATTTGATAATTCAATTAATGGTGTGGGAAACTTGAACCAATCCTTTTAAATCATTCCTAGTTTCATGAAGTGTTTCCACTTATGATTGTATTATCCCACATATTTATTTAATTGTAGTTTTTGTTTGAGAGTTTGGGGTGTATTTAAAAAAAAATCATTTCATGTCCTCCTAGCCTCTCATTGGTGAATTATCATAGTAATGACAATCATTTTAGTGTCTTTTAATGAGAAATAGAATAACCTATGATTTATATATTCTTAAATCATATTTTCTGGTATAGATTTTTAACACACCATGTGAAAATATTTTAAATTATTTTGTGGGTCTTCTCTAGTGATTCCATTTAATCTTGGTAATAAGTGAATTAAACCGTAATTTAGTTCAAATTTAGATTCGTCACCTTTTATTTGAATGTATGCGGGGTGGATCTCTACAAAATGATATGTTATTTATTTTAATGTCAATATATTTGCATCCATATGATTAAATTTTATTTTATTTTTAATGTGGGTTATTGAATAAGTAGAATGAGGATCGTGAAGTGTTTTAATGTTTTGGTGTACTTCATTAAAAGGTTCTTATGTGGGTTTAAGTGTCTCTGACGTAGGATCCTCTCCAGTTCATGTTTGAGAGTTGGAAAATATCCTAATAAAGAAAATTTAATCCATAGAACCAACATAAGAAATAAATAAGAACACAAAAATATATGTAAATGTAGAAGATAAAAAAATTTCAAAAAAAATTACAAAAAAATATAAAAAACATACACTAAAAACCAAAACCCTCACCAAAAACAGTGCCAATATTCGATTGTGCATCCATGACATGTAAATTTATTATGATTTAAATATTCTTTTATAGAATAGGGAAGACCCTAGGTCATCTCTCAATGATAATTGGAATGTTATAGTGTGTATTTTTTAATAAAATGTCAAAAAGAGGGGGTGTTTTTAAAAAAATGTCTTAATTTATGAGTTTAATAGTTGAAAAAGAAAGAAGTATTTTTTGAATTATTAGATAAGGATTTAATTTCATATTCACTACACATATATTTTAGATCATTATTCTGAAAATTATACATATTTCAATGGAATCCTTCAATTGAGGGTAATCAAGATATTAATTCCCCTCATGCCCTTAAAACGATATACACAGACTCAACCCTTATCACAAAAATTGTGTTTTCAAGGTTTAGATATCAAGTAAAGAATAAGGGATTCTAAATAATACTAAAATATTATGTATGTGTGAGTGAAATAGGATGCTTCTATTGTCCAATTGGAAGAACCCAAAATTTCAACATAAATCTAAAATTAATCTATAATGTAATGAAATGTTTCACACATAAGTGTACCAAAGAAATGCATTAAAATGAGGAGAAAGAGAATATACACTTAAATGAAATGTTTCACACACAAATTATTTAAAACCATCATAAAAACAAGGGTTAAATATCCCTTTACAATAAGTTTATCTCTCTTGAAATGATCATCCAAAATTTAGCTCACCGTTGAGATTAGGAGGAGGCTTAAGTGGAGCTTCAACTTCATCATTCACCCCCCGCCCCCCTATAATGATTGAGACCTCAAAAATATATTGGATAAAGAGAGTAATCATTTGGTTCTACAAAATGATAGATATTTTCTCTTAGATCTATCATAAAAATTGAGTTCCCAAGGTGCTTATTTATAGGGAAAGTGGAAGGTGGTTTTGGGCACCAAGATTTCATAAATCCACTTGACCAATAGTTGTCGGTGTTCACACAATCTTAAATCACTTTAAAAAAACTAAAAACTTTTCCCCCTCCCAATCTGGAAAGTATCAATTGAATATTTGGAATCATTATAAGGTTCACATCTCTAGATATGGCTTAAATATAGAACACCACTATTGACTTTGAGTAGATTACTTTTCTTGGACAGATAAGTTCAGATGGGCCTCTTAATGTACTAACTGGTCTTGGGTGTCTTCAGAAGAGTTTTAACCCAATTTTTTTTGAATCCACCCACACAATTTAATCCCAATTTAATTCACATATTAGTTTCAGTATGAATTTAGATTGACATGGGTTCTTGGTCTTCTGTGAAGTACGGCCCATTTTTCTACAACATCAACATGGTCCCTCAAAATCACTTCTAACTATAATGAAAACATAAAAAAATAAAATATCACATTTTAACAGTGATAAAAATTAAATTATTGAATAAAAAATAAAGAGATATTTTTTTAATATATTTAATTTAAAAAAAACAATCACTTTAATATAGTGGTGTAAGGGTGAAATTATACAGTCAGTCATAGTGTGATCGTACACCAAAACATATAAAAGTTAATCTATATCATGAAGTTTAACAGATTGATAATAATTTTTTAAAGAATCATAATTAATCAGATTCTAGTTTTATGTAATATTTATTTAGTTTTATTATAAATATTTCATATGGGTTCCTCCCATTCATTTTGGAAAAATAATGAATCATGTCAATCTCTTGTGTTCATTTATTACATTATTCAGTTATGATTCCTACTCTTCCATTTCATTTTTTATTTCTTTTGAGGTTATTATAAGGATCAATAAGTTTTATGAGTACGGTAAAAATAATTACTAATTCTAGTACACTTAGTCAAGGGTAATGTGAAGTTTTAGATATTCAGTTTTCTGATACACTACTATGCATAATGAATTTACGTTGGATCTACAAAGCTATTGTTCTTGTGATTTTACTAGTATCTTAAGTGATAAGTTTTTCATGGGATTTTTTTCAAAAAAAATTATTAATAATAATTACCTAAAATGATAGTGTAATAATATGGTTATCCATCTTCAACATGATGAATCTCTATGATTTTTTATAGTGAAGAACCAATGTAAGTATGTATTTCCTCTATAGAAATTTTTTTATTTCTTATTTTTTTATATCAATCAAAAAATAATCATTCGACATCTTATATTGAGAAATATATCTCTTTAAATTTGACATAAACTCTATTTTTTTCTTCTTAATGATCTCCAATTTGACTTGATTATTTTTGGAAAAGTTTCACAAAAAACACATTTCAATTCCAATTTAGACATAATCGACTAACATATCCAAAAATTATAAAATATAATATCATTGGTAACTATGTAAACTAGAAAACATAACACCATAATTATTTGATTAAGTTCTTTATAATAGAAAACATCTTTATTTTTGAACCACGGTTTGGATTTTAATATTTTCAGTACATTCATTTTTTGGAAAGTATTTTTTCTGAGTAGTTAATATGTAAATATATTTATATTTATCATTCCATAAACCTCAGATAACAAAATTTATGATACATTCTAATGATATAATCTTCACTATTCAGCCTTTATTCTCAATACAAGATTCATATTGTTTTGGTGTGACCTTTTCCTATATGCCCTCCAACATCATATAGTATTGCACCAAAATATCATGAAATCCCCACAATAGTGTGATTTCTGTTTTGAACCATTATTTTATGAAAACATTTTTCATTAATTTTTTCATTATGACATGGAAAATATATTTCATTATGTAACTACCCATTTTATTCAAATAGTGACACATTAAAAAACCACACGTCGTTTCATTCAACCCGAGCTACTTCTTGAAAAAAGTCACTATAATTCCATGTATCTTCTAGAAGATTCCAACTATAGTTTATTAATAAAGAAAAACTAAAAATTCATAGAATGGATTTTGAATAAATTTTAAAAAAAATTAATATAATATTCATTCATAATTAATATTTTATATTTTATACATGAATTTATACATTTTATGATGTGAAAAATTGAATCAATATAATATATCTAATTAGTATATTTTGAAATATGTATTTCTATAATTATTCCATGTATGGGGAATGGAATATGAGTATATACCAACTATTTTATGTTGTATTATTTTTTAGAGTAGACATAAGATTATGGTGTTCAATAATTATATATAAGTAACATTGTTATCATATTTTATATTTCAATTTTATGTTTATGGTTTATATTGTGTAATAATATCACCTTATAATTCAAGGTGATTAATTTTCACATGATTTCATATATTTATTATTTTAATTATATATTATCTGTCACTTTATTTTTATATATATCATTAGTAAATCATATATATTTAGGTGGGTGTAGATATTTTATTTAATGTGGGTGATTTGGGTTTAAATAAATTATTGAAGATTTATATTTATAGTTAATGTTTTATATTACTAATAACATCATTCATTAATCCTTTGGATTAAAGTGTGTGTAACATTATTTGAATGAATATTTTTATTTATATAGAAATGATGAAAATTTATATTGGTGGCTTATTGGTTGTCATAATTGGCCACAATATAAAGTCATATGTTTGGATTCTATATCATGGGATTTTTATCAAAGGTGTTCCACAAAATTATCTGAGTTTTCTCTTAGAGTTTTTTTACTCTATTGTGTCCCTTGTGAATCTAAATAAAGATATAATTTGGTAAATATATCTCAAAACACCACACAATATAATAACCTCATACTCATTTCACATTAGTTATAAATATAATATAAAAAACACAATTTTTAATGGGTCCTTTCTCAAAGATATTGAAGTTTCATATCCATGATATAATTCCCGAAAAAATATAGGATAGTGAATTATTTTTTACCCAAAAAAACCCTTATATATTTTTTTCTAGGCCAACAATGGTTTTTACTAAGGTATACCATGAGAGGGGTGAATTAGGGTATGAAAATTATTCCATCATTAACACCAATTCCTCCACCTCTCACCACCCTTACTATTATAACCTAATAGTAAATATGTCACATTTAATATATTCATTCAATTATTATATGAAATTTATCTATATTATCATCATCCCTTAGTCTTTTTGATAAATAATATATTAACAACCCTCGCCACCATATGTATTGAAAAAACCGAAATAATGTTTTCACATAAGAGACAAGTATTTTACCTAGTTTACTCAGAATGTGCTTATATGAGGATTAATGATATTTTATAGATGTACCAAAATCCACTAAATAATGTTTTGGTTTTGGTTTTATGGTAGGGAAATCCAGTATTGGGCCTACTCCACTTACAATTTTTAGGGATGGACAACTACTTCCCAGGTTTCATTCCATTCACTTCTCTCATTTTCTTACAATCCTAAAAATGAAATGTTCCTTTTTTAACATATTCCAATAAAAAAAGGAAATACAATTGTTTATTATTCACCTAATAAAGATAGGTTCTCATTTATCTACACTTATTGGTCCGTTAAAGACTTTTTTTGAACACCGTCATGTTCTTAGAATCAACATCCATGAGATTTCATATAAAATCCACCTTCCATCATTTGGAATGTCATTTGAAAACACTAATTAAATTTTTAATATTATTCCTCCTTACTATCTAGATTTCATATTCTATAAAATATTTTTTCAGACCCACTTTTTCACAGTTCAAATCAAAATTATTTATGGAGATAGATACCTTTATAATTACAGACTTCTAAAAATATATTTTCTAAATTAAAAGTGGGATTATCGATGTTTCCCTCATTTAATATCTTCAACTCACTATGATTATGATGGGAAAATTAATCAACTACACTCATATAGATCTGTGTAATAGTAATTCATTAAATTACTAAATTTAGCTACTAAATTCAAGGTTACTTAAAAGATGTAAACATACTAAACTATCTACTCCCTGATGTGGGAACTATTAATATGGTGTGATTCTTAGCTCCTATTGAGTGTTAAAATCCATGAACATTCATCTATATACACCTCCATGACATGACATTATCCTTTATAGAAAGTCATTTTCATTTCATAGCCATAACATGAAGTTATTCCATGCACTTAAATATGATAATTACTCAACTAATATATTTAGGAACTACACTCAATCATTTATTAATATTTTCCTTAATATCAAGATATAACCCTCAATTAATAACTACATGAACTTTTACATTGTGTCATGAAAACATCCTTGAATTGATGCATAATCAATATGACATAAAATGTGGTAAATATTATAAACCAAAACTTGAAAATTTATTAATAGTATTTTATACTTCATATTTTCCTTAACAAATAAGTCTCTAAATATAAATGAATATATGTATTCTCACCTATGTATATATTCCCAAATTTCTCTCTCCAAAAAAAAAATTTAATATTTGATCGATAACATTCATATATCACAACATAATACAACACATTGGAAATTTACATTCTTTACAAACCTTTATTATCAAAAAATTAATCTTATTTATCACTATAAAAATTATCTATGGATTTCTCAATTTTTACATAGCCTACTCAATTCTGAATGACTCTTACATATTATCAGGATACATTTATATATCTTCCTAAGTGAAATTTACATATTGATGAGTTGATTTTTCTATTTCTATATTTATATACAGTTGATTTTATAGATATTGATACCATTATATATCACTCTAGAGATTCATTACTTTTCCACATTTCTACATTTCTTATGATATTACCTTCCTATATAAAATTGGATTACTTTTATGTATGGGAACTTTGTATTATTAAATCCACTAAAGAAAAGTTCCTTATAATTTCATCATATTTTACCTATGAATCTATAAATCATCTTTAAGAATAAAAAATGAAAATATTGATCCTCTAGAAAAAAATAAACAATATATTTAGTTCAAATTTCATATAATCTCAAAAACAGATTCCATATAAAGTTTAGAACATTATAAATTATAAATTCAAATTATTTATATTCATGATTATAATAACAACATGTATTGAAAATACATCCAACACAACCACTCAAAAAGGGTTCTTAAAAGATCCATTATCAATTAACCAACATTATTTTAAAAGTAAATCCCACACTAAGAGAAATCCTTAATTAAATTTTAAAAATAACCCTATTTAAATTTTTTTCAAAACTACAACAAGGATCCAAACATCGTTTACATGATCATGTTTCTTAATACTCCCCATTTTCTATAAAATTCAATGTAAAAAACTTCTCTAAAATAAACTGACATAGAATATTTGAAAAAATATATGATAATAGCTAGGGTATTTTTCAATCACTTTTAGTATCATACTTTCCCTATCCTATTAATAAAAAATAACACATGAAATACTCCTTTAATACAAATATTATTTTTTATAATGTTTTAACCTATATCACTTGTTATAAATCGACTTGTTAAGATTCTATAAGAAAAAAATGATACCACTAGTTAATTGTTCTTTAAGTGAACAAAAAATTTCAAAACCGCTATTTCCAAAAAAATACCCTCCTCCATCACAATGAGCATATGGGTATTTTAAATGGATATCTGATCCCCATAAGAGTGTATCCCTTATATTTAATTAATTGATTCGGGGATCCCCTCCTAAAATATGGTTTTAATACCCAATAATGAATATACCAATATTCAATTTTTCATCAAAATTCCATATTTTACTTTCAAGATCAAAATTTAATTTAAAAATTGATACATTCATGTATAATTATATGGAGTAATCATAAAAAATATAAATGATAAATAAACTACTCCACTATGCCTATTAATTCATTAATAAATATAGTAAATAATGGATTAAGTCAATAAAACAACCTGTGTATATTTTACATTGCTATTTCCTTGAGTTTAACAAGTCACAACATTAAGCTTCTACCGAGGAACCCTCATTTCCTCAATAACGCTTCAAAAAAACTATAATTTAATAATTCATGAATTAAAAAGCATGTGATTAATACTTAATTTCTTATCTCAAAATCATTTCTTGACACCAACATGATAAAATGGACTTCCCCACACCATAATTTTTCATTATTCAATGGCTAATGAGGATACCACCTCCTTGATATTTATATAAAAACTCTTAGTCACATACTTATATTAATCATGAAACATATAATATATATAAAATATTCAATTCATCAACATATAGTATATTTTTATGTGAAAAAAAATAAATGACATCACATGTAGTATAAAAAAAATTATGGAAACTATTTTTGTTACTACTTCTCCATAAAATATACCTATTCGATATTCAATTTTGGAATCTAATGGATAATATGATCTGTCTATTTTAGCACATAAATTAAAACATAATACCAATTTTTTTCATTATTATACTTCTTATTAATGTAATGTTCATGTAATTCTATATTATTCAAGCCACCACTTTCTTTTCCCTAATGTCAAATTGAATGACATATCATCTTACAAATTAATGGTACTTATTTGACACTACCTTCACCTGGATTGAATATTTTCAAAAAAATTAAAATAATCTAAAAATATTTATATCATTCATATACATGGGGAGAGGGGAAGTCCATTTCACTCAAGATTTGGATGATATATAATCATTATAGACCACCGATTTTATATTTTAATTCAATTTTGTAAACTATATAAATATTTTAATTGGTTTGATTGATTCTAGTTTTTATTAAACATTTTTATAATTTTTCCCTTAATCATTGACCTATTAACATCATTTATTTTCTTGGGAACTCTTATTATCATGGATCTATTGATAAATAACTTGTTTGAATTTTCATTCCAAAACATTCATACTACCTTATCTTCCCCTAATACAATGATTATATTTATATACATATATCATTTCTTTGGATACATATCTCATATTAGGATTACAAATGTTTGATCTTATTTATCTTTCTCAAATATTATTCAAATATTTACAAGACACTTTTTTTTCAATAATAGATTTGGAAATACTCTTCTATCCACATTTAGTTTTGTAATATACTTTTTACAAATCATGAAATATATTTCCTAAAACAATGGGAATGTAAAATTTGAAAAAATGTATCAAGGGGAAGTCCAATTGAGGAAAGTTTTTAAAAATATGATGAAAATTTAAATGAGATCAATTTATCATGAAAACTATATTACAAAAGTCATTAATATTCTCTGTCAATAACAATACTACTGTTAAATTAAATAAAATCCCTATGAAGTGATGCTTTCATTCAGTGTAGAGAAGAGAAATAAATTAGTGTATATTCAATGGAATAACCATAATTTACCCATTAATTTTCAATCATTAAAATATGGTGTTCTCAATATATTGAGAATTTGAGAAGAGAACAATGATTTTCAGATGTCCTAATGTTTACATTCATATTTTAATTTTATGTAAAATTAATAAATTATTAAAGTTCAAAAGGATAATAGAATATACTATTGGAAAAATAAAAAAGAAATAAATAATATAAATAAAGAAATAAGAAACCAAATTTCAATTACCAATAATATTTTAAATTCTATACTTTATTTTTAAAACAATAATCCCACATGAATGTGAAATAATTGAGAAAAAAATTGATGAGAATTGGGGGAAGGAATGAAAGAAATCAACATGATCTATACGATCACTAAGAGGGGGAGGGTTGAATTGGTGATTTTTTTTCAGAATTTATTTCTTATGAAAAAAATCACATATCGATAAAAAGTTATATGTTTTTTGAGAACAATAATATTCCACTAGAACACAATAATTTATAAGATGCAGTAATCATCAAGATTCTCTATTCTTTGGTATGGGATGTAAATAACAAAATATTGCATAGTGAGCTAGAAATAAATTCTTTTTTATGAGGTTATAACAAGAAGGAATTGTACTTATACTTGATATTTACCATGATAAAAACAATTGTGAATTTTATTTCTGCAAAGACATGATGTAATAAATATTTTATAACAACATTAGAGACATCCAAAAAATAGGAATAAAATGTTTTCACAGTACTTATTTTAATTTCACCACTTTTTTACTGTTATAGAAATCATTTCATCATCACATAATTTCCAAGCATTACGTATTGACCTTTCTTCCTCAACTTTAGTAAAAAACATTCTCCCATTCACTGTTCATCATATTTTTACATATGAAATGTTTGTATGATGTGTTAATTTATAAAGAACATGAAGAATGTTTTCCGGATTCATTATAATAAATGAGAAAACATTCATAAACTTCATTCATTTGATTCCACATCGAATAAAATATTTTACGGTGACATATGTATACTATCTCTTATCTCCAAACATCTTATCTATACAAAAATATTTTTCTTATTTAATTTCATCCAATAAATTCCTTGGTTGGAAATATCCTACTAAAATTCTTTCTTTCAGATGTACATTTGGTTTCTCTATATAAAAAAGATTATACACCACTTTAAAAATTTCACTCTTGAATAATACACTACAGTATACTATACTTTCATTTTATTTATAAATGTGTGAGATGGATAAAATCCAGGGTCACCATTTTATTATCCCACTTAATGAAAAATAAAATTTTGAATCTCATGCTCAGTATAATTCACATTGAATGGATCTCATGCTTTCTATTAAAATAATTATAGATCTTATAAATTCAATAATCACATATTTCAATTGAAATTGTCAAAACTCATAAAGAATCAATTATTATTCTTCATTATATATGGAAATTTTAATGATCATCACAACAAAATCATAATTATATCCTACTGAAAATTTTATAATTCACTTTGAACAAGTAAAACATCATTCCACCGAAAGATTATATTATAGAAAATTATAATAAATATTAAATTGAATGTGAATATCCACTGGATTATGCCTCTATAACCTTCATTGGAACTTCTTGATACTACTTCCAAAACAAATACTTTATCTAATTACTTTCATCAAAATTGTCTTCTCATTGTCTTCATTATCCAACCTATAGATGATGATTTTTATTCCAAAAAATCCATTCAATTGTACTTTATAAAATAGAACTTCATAAGTTAATACATTATTTTCTTATAGAAATAGTAAAAAAAAAATCTGATGTACTTGAGCTTGAAAGAATTTATGATCAGATTTCATTCAATTTGATTATGTTGGATATACATTCTTTGATATGTAATTTTTAAAATTAAATTCCATAAAAACATCCCTTTCCACTTTAGTAAATTTCTCCAAATTTTTAAACTTATAACAAAAAAATCAATATTCATGACATGAATAAATAATTTTCCCCTTAATAAGTTATTACATATTTCATTTTTTATAGTGAAACAACAATTTACAAAGCCCAAACTTTTCTATGCTAAAAAATTATCATGTGACCTTCTATATATCTTCATAGAGGGAACATTTTTCACACTAAAAAATTTCTCACACTTTCTCCAAAATGAATTGATCATGAGATCAATCATAACTCATTATGTTAAAAACATCACAACAAAAAATCATAGACAAATTTTATTCATCAAAAAAAAAGGTATAGTGAATTTTTAAACCATATAATATAAATATTTAACACAATTCAAATACCAGTAAATCCTCTAATAGAGTAGTATGTATGATGAGATTTCTCTAGAACCAATAATTATTAAACACTTATTGAATTCTTACAAAACAATAATGATTTATGATTGATCAGAAAAAGACATTACAATATTAAAATCATACATAAAAACTTACAACATCTTCATAATCACAACCAAACATCATGGTCCTCACTATATCCCCCTTTGTATTTTTTTCAAATAAGGAACATAAATCTCTAAAACATTTAAACTCATGAAACGAATTATATATCAAAAAATCATAATCAAATGATAGTGGAATAAATATAGAAAAAAAGAATCATTGAAAATTTTACATTGTTATCCATATATAGTGACTTAATAAACATTTCCATACTCCTCTACTTTATCCTAAAACATAAATAAAAAATCATTTCCTACAAGAGGAACCTTCTTGAATTAGCTTCAAAAAACTATTAAAATAGTTAAAACATGCACTATTCAGTGTGTAATACTTTTAGAAACTTCTCAAATAATGATTAATTCCTTAAAAGGTTAATAAAATAAAATATATTGATTTATGTTATAAATATATCCCTTAATAATAAATTCCAAGACAATTTGGAGAAGGGATGGATATCACAAACCATATCCTTGAAAATAAAGAGGATTAAAAACCATTTTCAACCTCATATTATGAAATATTATCTTCATAATTGGTTTTGTAAGGATAATTTCAAAAATTTAGATTTACTCCATTTTTCTCCATATTATCTTTGATGAAGTAATATTTTATATCTATTTAAATTGAAAAAGAATTTTTCAATATATTTTAATGAATTTTTATAAACTTTTGATTATTATATCCCAATAGAATAGTAAAATCATATTTAAAAACAATTTGTACAACTGTTTAATTATCAAAAAATGTTTTGTTCCATCTTGAGTGGAAGTTGCGTACCAATATTCTACTATACTAATATTTTATAAAAAAAATTCATTGTATAAGATCTAAAAAATCATTCTCCATGAAAAAAAAATATGTATACATTATATCAACCACCCCTCCTTCCATATCTGTGTCTTTATATAAATATAAACAAATAATTCCAATGCTATCTTTTTTCTCCTCAAAATCATTTATGCCTTTGATATATCTAATAATTATTTTATCATCCATGAGATGAGATTATTTTGGATTTCTTTGATACCTATAATTATGGGTAAAAAATTATATTATATCTAGACATGAATTTGAACATATAATAAACTTCAAAAAAAATATTCTACATTGTTTAGTATACACCACCCTTTCTTCACATTCTTTTAACAGTATTGTTCCAACTAAAATTAGTGTTTGAAGATATTTTGGATTCTTGCACTCCAAACTTCCTTAAATTTTTATTGGCATACATATCATGAGATAGGAAAATATATTTATTCTTTTATAATATTTATAAAAAAAATAAATATTTCATATCTCCCAACATGGAAAACTCAAAAACCTTCTTGATATACAGAGATTTTTTTTAAAGGTTTCTTTTTTAATCTATTTAAATATAATATCATCATCATAACATATCACAAGGAGGTGAAGATATTGAATTTATTTTATAAAGATTTTGTCGTCAATCATTAATTTCATAATGTTCAATAGAAACATCTTCATCGATCTCTCCCTTAAGGAAGGATAACTTGACATCCATTTGTGAAATTTTGTATATCTTATGTAAAGTAGTGGAATGAATTATTTTGATAGTTTCAAATCATTTCATCAGAGAAAAGGATTCATCAAAATCTATGCCTTCATTTTGTGAGTAACCTTTTCAAACTAATCATAATTTTTTTCTTCTAACATCTCTATGTTCATTAACTTTTTTTGGAACATCCACTATGTACTAATAAAATATTGTAATTTGGTTTGTTTATAAGTTCTCAAGTGCCCTTTTATTCAATATGATATAACTCTCCCTTTATATCATCAGTCCCCTCCTGTTGCCCCCATGTTTCATCAAAATTGTTTTTGTCAATATATGTATATAATAATATATGGGAAACTGACTTTAAAGATATTTTGGATTGAATTTTTTTTTTTTTGATATCTAACGATGTTATGAACTTTGGACTTCTTATCAATCCTAGTATGAGATTAGAATAATTTACCCACATCACTTGAGATAGATGATATTTAACCTTCGTCATGTTAAGATATTATATTGTTACAATCATTTGTAACATTTCCATGATATTTAACATAAACCACATAATATTCTCTGTCTTCTATATATGCAACTCTTTGATAAACATATTATAAAAGTGTTCATGAAAGTTTACATATTTTGATCCAACCATCATTCTTTTTTTCATTATTTTGACTCATGTTTCGTCCACCACTAGTAGGGTTGCTATAAAAAATTCCCTTCAATACTTTTTAATGAAACTTCATAATATTTTCACCATTTAATTTTATAATATAAGGATTTCCACTCACTCATAGATTATTTGTAATTTGGTATTTTTCATAATACATATCATATAGAGTCTTATAAAAGATTAACATACAAAAACATCTATTATGAACATTAAATACATCATTGATTTCCTGGATCCATAAATAATTATAAGTTTCATGTTTAGTAAACATTTTTTACCACATTTATAAAATTAATATTTATTATGTCATAATCATAGTTTTTTTCATGTGTACGGTGCACAATTATCATGATTAATTCCATTCTTTTCTGGATAAACTCTAAAATTTCCACAAGAATATTCACCCCCAATATCATTTTCAATTTTCATCACTGATTATCCACATTTATTTTTGAATCATATACTAAATAATTTTAGAAAAATTTAGAGCCTATGATATGGGTTTTAGGTACATTGTTTTTGTAGTATGTTTAATGTTATAAATTAAAGAAATGAATTAATTATCTCTATGTGTAGATTGTTTACTAATGGTCCTACAAATAATTGGATGTATCATCTCCATGGGATGGATTTAATACATCTCAATGATTATATGAATTCATTTTTAATAATCTTATTCTAAAAAAATAGAAACAAAAAACTATTTTTATTATCATATCTTTAATTTCAAAAATACTGTCTCTCCTTGTAAACATTCTCAGGTTCCACTAAAAACTTTTTGTGACATTTTATTCCATATCTAATTTGCTTCCAATCATGCAATGATTTTTTCAAAAAATTTAATCACCAACATGAAACATGTTTCCCTTTATTTATTATCTATCAAATCAATATTAAAATCTTCTATAATTTTCAAGAAACCCACTTTTTCTAAAAAATCATTTTCTTTATTCACAAAGTTGTGAAACTATCAGGACCTATCCTTAAACGTTACTTAATATTAAATTATATGAATAATTCACATTGAGGATATTTTCAGGTTTAGTGTTTTAAAAAATTAGTCTATAACTACAACATATCAACTTGATAATTACATGTAGACACTACTACTCGGTATCCAATTTTTTGATAAAATAAAAACTCTTAAAAAGAAACATTTCTTGTTCCGAGTTTTAGACAACATGAATTTTCCTTGATCCCATCCTTGAACCTATTCATCATTAAGTCCTGTGGAAAAAAATCAAAGAACATGGGCTGAGCATAAAAAGCTCAGTAAGGGTTACAAAATAAGGAAAGGAAACATTAACCCATTAATAAATACAAAAAAATGAAACCAAACTTTTCTATCATAACTTACCTTATGAAATCATTAGATTTATGAATAACACATATAAATCATATATCATAAAGGTAACTTATGGAATTCATAAAATACTTACATTGTAGCTATCACAGATACATAGGGAGTCAAATTTGGAATACCAATCACAGTATATTCCCTAAATCTCTTAGGATAAAAATTAACGTTTACCTCAGTCACGTTACCCAATGCATTGGATAGCTATCTCGAGGTCACCCACCCTAGGTTTATCACAGAACCACCCATATACGTAAACAATTCTGAAGAACCATAACGCATTCATAACACATAACACAATCACAAAAGAAAGATAACATTTCCATATTCCAATCACAATATATCATTTCACGATATTGACATAATCAATGCCTTGTCAAAACCATTTTCAAAACCATTTAAAACATTTTATAAATACATTTTTGAGTCAAAGTGTCCCATACCACTTTGAAATTTTTAAATAAATTATCATTTGAAAACATTAATTTCCATATAAATAAATCCTCAAAACCATTTTTAAAACATGAACATTAATGAGAAATATTTTGAAGAATAAATCTTTAAAACAATATTTTATTTGAGGAGTTCTTAACCAAATGAGAGATGCTTGAATACAAATAATTGAGGAATAAAATTTCATTAAAACAATATAATATCATGAGAATAAAGGTATTCATGGTATAATATTTCAAAGTATAATATATACAATATATAAAAGTGAATTGGTTCATAACAACAATGAAGTCTCAAGGGAATGTAAATTGAGACAAAATCCCTTATAAAGACAGTATCTTTAGATTAAAGATAAAAAATTGCATTATTATGTGTTACAAATAAGAATACACCCAATATAAGTGTATATTAAGTGTAAAATAATCATAGTAAATTCACACATTTTCATAGTATGACATAATCAAGAAGTATTAGATTAACCCAAATAATTGAAATTAGGTTAAGAAGTTCTCTTACAGAAATTTGACATCCAAACGACATCACTTTAAAAATCAGAAAATGGGTTGATGAGAAATAAAAGGATATCTCATCACTTAGAAATAAAAATTAAAAAAATAAGGATATATAAGAACATATCCATACATAATCTAATGTAAATTAAAAGACTTAATAAATAAGAATTCTTTCACTAAAGAGTATGGTGAATGGTTCCCTTGCCGATTTGGTAACTTACAAAACATACACCCCATGAAGGAAGGATCCTAAAATGAAGATATAAATACCCAAAAATTAAAGTATATTATACAATGAATACAATATTGGGAAGTAAATACACCACACTAAAGGAAATAGTGGCAAATATAGCATGAATCTCCCGGGAATAAAAAGTGATATGAAAATCCCTTACCATATTGTAATAAATCAAGTCATATGACCAAAAGTTAATAACCACAAAATTATTCATAGAATAAAATTAATATAAAGATAATAATTATAATATATATCAAATGGTAGTACACTATACACCACATGCAACAAATTAGTAGCGAACAATGTAAATCTCACAGAATTAAAAGTGAGATAAGAAACCCCTTACCTCATGTTCAACTTGACTTGTTTGTTCCTTGTTCTTATTGAATAATAAAAATAAATTAGTTTATATTAGATTAATGACCTTTTTAATTTTATTATTCCTTTTATATAACTCATTACCATGTTACAAACATTATGTAATCATTTAAGTTAATAATGTTCGTTTTGTCGATATTTGGTACATGAGTCAAAAATGAACATCTTATAATTACAAGTTGTCCATGTGGTCAAGAGTCCATTATATCCAAAATGATATTCATGATTTTAATATCATATTTATCATATATATCTATTATATATGTATTTATAACAGTACATAACATTTGGAGATAAGAAATGAAATGCACCATTCATGGAAACGGTAAGTCGTACGTACGCATGAACGCTGCTTTTATTTCTATTTTTATATTAATTTAATGAAAAATTAATGATACATAGTTATATTATAATTCTATTATAGTATAATATATAATTTCATTAACGGTGTCCTTTATACGTCCCATGTATAGCGTGAACGAATCATATCACTTGGAGGGGGAGGTAGTCCGCACTTCCTCAAATGAAATTATTGTGTTTACCCAAAATGGATACCGTAAAATAAATGATATAAATTAAAGATAAAAAATCATAAATAAATAATAAACATAATATATATCATATATAAAAACATTTCCATCATAATGACCACTATAAGAGGTGGTAGGAGATAATTGAACAATCATCATTTTGTGAGGCGTTAGTTTTCCATCCATATAAACAGTATGTTTTTTACCCATTAGATAGAGGTGTGTGTAAGTTTAGTTATACTCCTTCTCATAAAAACAAACTAGTATATTGAGGATAATATTTTTTTTATAAAAAAGGTAATAAGAAGAGTTTAGGTGGTTGGAGATGTAAAATAAAACAAAAGGACTTAAGAGAAGATGTTACCTTTAAATTGGGTATCTCCCTTTGGTTTGAACAAAAACGTTTTCTTGAAGTGCCTTATGCATAAGGTAAGGATTCTAGTAGGATGAGAGGGATATTTAGAGATTATTTGGTCA
Organism: Viscum album; assembly: GCA_963277665.1. NCBI lineage: Eukaryota > Viridiplantae > Streptophyta > Magnoliopsida > Santalales > Viscaceae > Viscum > Viscum album. Next base: position 340,138,116 of record OY728144.1, read on the forward strand.
GGGTATGGATGAACCGAGGGGCTTGAGAGGTGTGAGGAATGGGTTATAAGTGGTGTCCTTTTATAAGGGGGAGGAGGGGTTCTTTAAGAAAGTGTGAAAATATTATTTTATTATATAATTAATTTCTGTTCAAAAGAACCAAACCTTGTTAAACTCAAATAATAGATGAATTATGGTCTAAATGAAATCATACAATAAGAACTCTACTGGTTTTGGATATTATTTTAATCTTTATAATCTTATTTATTTAAATCATTTATTAACGAGCTAAACACTACATCATTATTGTGTCATAAATAAATTAATTCATTTAATGTCTAAAAATTATAAAAAAAATACCATTATGTAGGAAATATTTTTATCCTTCAAAATAATATATATAGTCAAAAATTTAACTTATATAACCCCATGTAAAAATTGATGAACTAAAAGATATATGTTTATGTTATTTTGGTCTTTGCATTAAATAAATTAATATAAAGTATTATTATCACTCATAGGTAGCTCCATGGGGTCCCTAAATCAACCCAAGGATGCACATGGTTGGACAAGTATTAACCAATAGTATTAGGAAACATTTTAGGGTAATTTTATATAATTATAATAATATTTTGTTACCCTTATTTACCAGATTTACCCTTTAACCATGGTAAATAAAAATTTTACCGAAGAAAATATTCATATTGTCTAAAAATAAAAGTTACCTATTTAAAAAATTTGGACCTCATGATTCCAAATATGGAATCCATTTTTACAAATTCAAAACACATAAGTGGAAGAAATAAATTTAAAATTAATTCCCGCTGCCAAAACAAAAAATGTGTTTTTAAGAAATAATAACTATAAAAACATTGACACTTATTTATGTCCAATTTAAAAGTGAAATTACATCTAATGAGAAAAATTAAATTAAATTTTAAAAAAAAATCTAAATAAACTTTAAAAAAATTAAAAAGATAATAAAACCATAAAAAAAATTCAATTAAATGGCAGTTTTGAATTAAAATACAGTATTTTCACTACTCATCAAAAATGAATTTTATCAGAAAAACACCAAAATTTTACCTAAAGTGAATTTTGATGTCCCAATTATAAAGAAGAATTTTATTTGTAAAATAGAAAATATTAAAGAGACCAAAACTAGATTTAAATAGGGTTCTCCTTTAAAAGGTGTTAAATCAACCTTTTAAAGTAAATTATGCTTAAAATTAGATTCATTCACATTTTAAGCCTCTAAATTTTATTGGATAAATGTAAAATCTTTTAAAAAACATTTATAATCATATTTTAGTTAGTTGTGTTCATTCCCACTAATACAATGGCTAGTAATTAACTACCATTTAAAATAATAATAATATTATATTATTTTTCAGTATAACTCAGCGTTGTGTGCAACGTAAGATTTCAAAGAAACCCATTGTTGTGTATCGGGTACGCCATCAAACATATCATCCCCTTTAAAGTAAAATTAATATTAAATTCAAAAAATTTAATAAATATAAATAAGTTATATTCTTTATTTACCTGGGATGTTACAACCTTCCCCCTTTTGGGAATTGTGTCCTTACAATTTTAAAATTAGGCTTGCAAACATCATTGAAAGTTCCACATCGAAAAAGGAGTCAATAAAAATATCACTTTAAAAGAACAAAAGAGAAATAAAAAGGTCACCCATGAAAACAAATACTAGGATTCCATGAAAACATGTATATAGAGGTGATAAAAACCCATTAAGTTCTGATGGAGAGTGATTAAAAACATGATTAAGATAAAGTGAACCACCAGAAAATCACACACTTGTGATGGGTTAAACAAACTTTGATTCCCTCAGTAGGAAAATTTAATAGGAAACATTTTTGTTTTATATTACTTTTCATTGAGGAATTTATTTTTGAGCTTAACTAAAAACATAAGGAAACATACTTACTTGTCATGTAGACTTTCATACTTTAATAAATTTCTACCACAAACCCATCATTTCTCCAAATGATGAGTATTAAAACTGACTTATTCTCATAAAAAATGCTATAATAAAATTATAGATTATCACATAATCCATAAAAGATAAAATATATATTTCCACTATCTTTAGACATCAACCAAAACCAAAATGGTTAGTAGAAGATCAGATAATACCTGAAAAGGGTAATATTTTACAAAAAAGAAAATCTACTGTTAATACCCAAAAAATTTCAAATAATACCCAATATTTATCAAATACCATTCAATACACAACTATCCTTAAAATCCTTCAAAGTAATACAAACTAAGTTTGAAACCCAAAATTAAAAATTATTTGATCACATAGGCTTCCACAAAAATCATAACATTTATCTCCAAAAATATCCACTACTATTAAAGTCTCATATTGATGTGTAATTAACCTAAACACATATTCTCCATGATAGGTTAATCATTTCCATTGATAACCCAAAATCAAATTATTCTTGATTCATAAAATCATCTAACTAAAAATAATTAGTCATACTAACTTGGGACTTCACATAGTCCAGTGGTAGGCGATAAATCCCATTCGCACTTTGGTTGTGGGATTGATTCCCGTAGCTTTGTCCGACACGACGGGTTGTCACATGGTCTATGTGTTGTACTTTCTCAAAAACTATATATTTTTATAACATTCCCAAAAAGAGATAAATTCAAAAAAAAATAACCATAAAATATTTTAACCCCAAAGCTTATCTAATAACGTTTATTTTGCATCCCAAAATGTATTATCATGTAATTTCCTCAAATTCAAGGATCATATAAACCCAACTTGTTCTTTATAAATCTATCCACAAAAGAAAAGATAATTATTCCTTGAATAAAATTTTCATATATCAAAATTCAAGGTTACACATACTATAAAAATTCTTTTAATGTAATCCCATCATCAAAATAGCCTTAATACTTTTAAGCATTTCACCATCCTAAAATATACCATAACACTTGAATCTCTTGTATGTTAACTTCTTACTCATTCAATGTTCTTCATGATCCATTAACCATTCCTTTCCAAATTATTCTGAAATAATTTTTTCCTACAAACAAAATCATGAATCATATCCTAAGATTCAATAATGTCTAAACATCAGTTAAGAAACAATCCATACCTTTCATTGGTCATTGTTGGTTTCCTAATCCTCAATTGGAATGGAATTATGTATTGGTAAACATATATTTGTATGATCATGTTGATCCCTTTCCCAAACCCTCTTCGTAGGACATTTGTTGGTATAATGACCATGCACACCACATTTAAAACATTCAATTAACCCCTCGGAAAGAACTTATTTCCCTTTCCTAGAGTCAACCGGATGCTTCCTTTTTCTATGACATGTTCTTACTTTATGACCTTCACATAAAAATCTATAGCATATTCATGTCCCTTTGAAACATAGTACTATGTGTTTCTTTCCAAATCATTGACACATATATTTTGGAACATACTTACCATTATGATTATTACATGAACATCCATAGGGATTTATTTCTCGCATATATGATGCCTTATAAAAATCACTGCGGTTTAGGTGGTCAATCATGACTTTAGATTGTTGGTTGAGAATAACCACAAGAGTTCTCATTGCATCTCCCATTTCATTCAGTTGCTCATTTAGAAAATTGTTATAGTTTTCTTCACATCCACTGTTACTTTGGTTCCTTCTAGATCCATCCATTTACTAAAACCAAAATGGTCAGTGTGAGTATATGAGTAAAATCATCATATAATATCATATGAGGAGGGTAAATACTAAGATAGAATTATTCATGTTATCTTAAACTCATTAAATTTATCAAAAATAACTATGGATATTTATAATATTCTAACCATTATGGTTATGTCACATATGCTTAAATAACACCCTATCCTCTAAAGCTATCTAAACTGACCTCTGATACCAACTATCAGGACTCGGCCTTAAATATTACATAATCTTGAATTAAATGAATAATTCACATTGAGGATCTCTTCAGGTTTAGAGTTTTAGAGAATTATTCCATAAATATTACATATCAACTTGAAAATTTCATGTAGACACTACTACTAAGTGTCCATTTTTTCATAAAATAAAAACTCTTAAAAATAAACATGTCTAGTTCCAAGTTTTAGACAGAATGACTTCTGCTTGATCTCATCCTTGACCTTATTCATTATTAGGCCTTATGGAAAAAATTTTAAAAATTTGGGATGAGCATAAAAATCTCAGTAAGGGTTACAAAATAAGGAAACAAAACATTAACCCATCAATAAATAGAAAAAAAATGAAACCATACTTTTCGATCATAAGATACCTCATGAAATCATCATATTTTTTAATAACACATATAAATCACAATTAATAAAGCTAAAGTTTGGCATTCAAAACATACTTACATTGTAGATATCATAGAAACATAGGGAGTCACATTTGGAATACCCATCATAGTATAATCCCTAAATCTCTTAGGAGAAACAATAATGTTTACCTCTGTCATGTTACCTAATGAATTGGAAAGCTATCTTGGGCTCACCCACCCTATGTTTATCACGAAACCGCTGGTATACATAAAAAAATGACAAATAACCATAACGTAGTCATAACACATAACACAAGCACAAAATAAAGATAACATTTCCACATTCCAATCACAATATATCTTTTCAAGATATTAACATAATCAATGCTTTGTCAAAACCATTTTCAAAACCATTTAAAACATTTAATAAAGAGATTTTTGAAACAAAGTGTCTCATACCACTTTGAAACTTTTAAATAAATTATCATTTTAACACATTAATGTCCATATAAATAAATCCTTAAAACAATTTTTAAAACATGGACATTAATGAGAAATGTTTAGAAGAATAAATCATTAAAAAAAATTAGTTAAGGAGTTATTAACCAAATGAGAGATGCATGAATACAAATAATTGAGGAATTACATTTCATCAACACTTTATAATGTCATGAGAATAAATTTATTCATGATATAATATTCCAAAGGATAGTATATAAACCATATAAAAGTGAATTTGTGAATAACAACAAATAATTCTCAAGGGATTGTGAATTGATATGAAATCCCTTATAAAGACGGTATCCTTAGATTAAGGATAAATCAATTACATAATTATGTGTGAAAAATAAGAATACACCCAATATAAGTGTATATTAAGTTTAAAATAATAATAGGAAATTCACACATATTCGTAGTACAGCATAATGAAGAAGTATAAGATTAACCCAAATAATTGAAATTTGGTTAAGAAGTTCTCTTACAGAAATTCGACAGCCTAACAGTGTCACTTTAAAAATAAATAAATGATTTGATGAAAGAGAAAAGGATATCTCATCACTTGGAAATAAAATTTACAAAAATAAGGATATATAAGAACATATCCCAACATAAGATAATGTAAATGAAAAGACTTAACAAATAATAATTCTTTGACTAAAGAGTACGTTGAAAGGTTCCCTTACCGATTTGGTAACTTACAAAACATACACCCCATGAAGGAAGGATCATAAAATAAATATGTAAATACCCATAAATTTAAGTATATTACATAATTAATACAATCTTGGGCAGTACATACACCACAAAAAAAAGGAAATAGTGGCAAATATAGCATGAATCTCACAGGAATAAAAAGTGAGATGAAAATCCCTTACCACGTTGTAATCAATCGATTCGTATGAACAAAAGTAAATAACCACCAAATGATTAAAAGAATAACATGAATATAAATAGAATCATGATAATATATATCAAATTTCAGTACATGATACACAACATGCAATAAATTAGTGTTGAACAATGTAAATCTCACGGAATTAAAAGTGAGATAAGAAACCCCTTACCTCATGTCTGACTTGACATGTTTGTTCCTTTTTCTTCTTGAATAATAAACATAATTTAATTTATACTTGATTAAGAACCTTTTTCAAGTTTATTATTCCTTTTATATCACTCACGACCATGTTATAAACATTATGTAATCATTTATGTTAATAATGGTCATTCTGTCGATATTGGGTACTTGAGTAAAAAATGAACACAATATTATTACAAGTTGTCCATGTGGTCAAGAGTCCATTATCTCCAGAATGAAATTCATTATTTAGATATAATATATATCATATATATCTAGTATATATATGTATTTATAACAGTATATAACATTTGAAGATTAAAATGAAATGCACCGTTCATGGAGACAGTAAGCCGTACGTACGCATGAACGCTACTTTCATTTCTATTTCCTAATTTAATTGAATGAAAACTTAATGATACATAGTTATATTATAATTCAATTATAATATAATATATAAATTCATTAACTCAATACTTTATATTTCCCACGTATGGCATGAACAAGTCATATCACTTTGAGGGGCGGTAGTCTGCACTTCGTCAAATGAAATTATTGCATTTACCCATAATGGAAACCTTAAAGGTATTCTATAAATTAAAAAAACATAAGCATAAAGAAAATTTAAACATAATATATATCATATATAAATATAGTTCCATGATAATGTCCACCATAAGAGGTGGTAGGAGATAATTGAGAAATCATCGTTTCGTGGGGCATTAGTTTGTCGCCCACAGAAACAGTATTTTCTTTACCCATTAGATGGAGGTGTTTGTAAGTGTAGTTATAATACTTCTCATAAAAAAACCTAGTATATTAAAGATATTGTGTTGTTCTAAAAAAATGAATAAAAAGAGTTTAAGGGTTTGGAGATATTAAATAAAACAAAAGGACTTAAGAGAAGATGTTACCTTTGAATTGGGAATCTCCCTATGGTTTGAACCAAAAGGTTTACTTGAAGTGACTTCTGCCTAAGGTAAGGATTATAAAAGGAAGAGAGGGATCTTGATATCTTATTTGTTTAGGTTTTGGATGATATAATGGGCTTGAGAGGTGTGAGGAATGGGTTAGATGTGGTGTCCTTTTATAAGGGGGGTGAGGGGCTCTTTAGGAAAGTGTGAAAATATTATTTTATTATATAATTATTTTTGGTTTCTAAAGATCCAAAACTCATTCAGGTCAAAGATACAATGACTCTTGGTAGAATTAAAATCATCCAATGAGAATTAGATAGTTTTTGGATATTATTTTAATCTTTATAATCTTATTTATTTTAAACATTCATCAATGAGATCAACACTACATCATTATTGTACCATAAATAATTTAATTTATTTAATGTCTAAAAATTATAAAAAACAACCATGATGTAGGAAATTGTTTTAGATTTCCTAAGAATATTTATAGTTGATAAGTTAACTTATATAACCCCATGTAAAAACTTATTTACTAAAAGATATATGTTTATGTTATTTTTGTCTCTACATTAAATAAATTAATATAAAGTGTCATTATCACTCTTAAGTGGCTCCATGGGTTCCAAAATCAACCCAAGGATGCCCATGGTCGGACATGTATTAACAGATAGGATTAGTACACATGTTAGGGTAATTAAATATTATTATAATAATATTTCGTTACCCTTATTTACCTGATTTACCCTTTAACCATGGTAAATAAAAATTTTACTGAATTAAATATTCATATTTCTTAAAAATAAAAGTCACATATTTAAACAATTTGGACATCTTTATTCCTAATATGGATTACATTTTTAAAAATTCAAAACACAGAAGTGGATGTAACTAATTTAAAATTAATTACCACTTTCAAAACAAAAAAAAGTGTTTTTAAGAAATAATAATTATCAAATTATTAACACTTATTTATATCCAATTTCAAAGTGAAATTACTTCCAATGACTAAAATTGAATTAAATGGTAAAACAATAATATAATTACACTTTAGAACCAATTAAAAAGGTAATCTAACCATATAAATAAATTTGGATTAAAAGGAAATTTTGAATTAAAATACAGTATTTTTCACTATTCATCACAAAACGAATTTTATCAGAAAAATACCAAAATTTTACCAAAAGTGAATTTTGATGTCCTGATTCAAAAGGGGAGTTGTATATTTTCAAATAGAACATATAAAAGTTACCAAAACTAGATTTAAATAGGGTTCTCCATCAAAAGGCGGTAAATAAACCTTTTAAAGTAAATTATGCTTAAAATTAGATTCATTCACATTTTAAGCCTCTAACATTTATTGGATTAATATAAAAACATTAAACAAACATGTATAATCATATTGTAGTTATTTTTGTTCATTCCCTCCAATACATTGGCTAGGCATTAACTACCATTTAAAATATTATTATTATTATATTATTTTTCTGTATAACTTAGTGTTGTGTGCATCGTAATATTTCAAAGAAACCTGTTGTTGCGTATCAGGTATGCCATCGAACATAGCATCCCCTTTAAATTAAAATTAATATTTAATTCACAAATTTAAATAAATATAAAAAATTTATATTTTTTTACCTGGGATGTTACAGAAACACTTGACAAGCTATGTTTATTCCCTTCCATAAAAAACCTCATTTGGATTTGAAATTTTCTTTAACAATGATAGTAGTTCCAATGCCTCTGATTCTATGTGACTCATCATTGCCTAATGTAGTTGTAACTTCTTTATAATATTTGGAATTCTTGGATAAATTAATCTATCCTATCATATATTATGAACAACCTCTATATAAAATATAGGTTCATTCTTCTTTTGAATCATTGGGAGTAGTTTCATTTAGAAATTTTTCATCCAATACTTTATCTTTATTATCACATGGATTTTGAGTTTTTTTTTGTATAATCCTTTTTTCTAGTATGATATAAATTCATAATTTTGGAAGGATTCCATGTTGATATTATCTTCCATAAAAATTTTCTAAATAATGGAATCTATTTTCACTATTCATATTAACTTTCTAAAGAGTTTGATTTTTAGAGGGTCGACTCCCCATAAAACATCTCCTCTATCATCTACTATGTTCACTATAAAATTGAATATTAAACCATAACATATATTTTACATGCCCAAATCCATGATTTTTTATGCAGTAACAATAAAATTCATGTCTCCCTCTATAGATTACAAAAATTTTAGAATTATGTATATTCATTTCATCTACTTTAATACCTTTCACTTTGGTATTTTGTTGCACACTAATGTTCTAGATACCTCTATATATTTTCATGTTCATCTTAGATTACATCCTAGACACAAAATAATTACTTATAGTATCATATTTTAATTTATAATATTTAATCTTTGAAATTTTCGGTTTTCCAATTTTGTTTATTTGAGCTATATATATGGGTTTCATAACTTATTTTTCATTGTTAGTATATTCATTTTTCTTATTATGCTTTGAGTATATATATTTTTATTCCATCTTATTTTTTTTACTTCTCATAAAATTCATCAACGCATAAAAATTAGGATTATAGGTTTTTTTACCACCATCTCATAGTTAAAAGGATTTTATAGAACAAACTCTAATTTCCCCCCCCCCCCCACACACCATCAACTTGTCTTCCATAATAATTTTGACTTTCTTATGTTCATAAAAAAACAAATTATATTATAAATATAATTTAGAATAATTGTTTTTTCTTTAAAAAGGTATTCTTTAGTGTTTAATGAATGAATTCCAATTTTCAAATTTTTTATCTCTCTTTCGTTTCATACAATATTTCCAAGACACTATTTTAGATCTCTCATTAGAATAAACTAAATATTTTTTTCTTTTTATTTTGGAATACAGAATTAATAAATTGAGATTTTTCTATAGACACTTCTTTAATAAATAGTATTCCAATTGCATCATCACTAAAGTTACCAACCTCTTATTAACTATAAACATTATCATCACATTTAAGAAAATTATTCTTTTCTACTTATAGAAAATATTATCCCTTTTCTTATCATATGATCTATATTTATCTTTCTTTTCCTTAAGGGATATTCTATATTTTCATTACATTCATAATTTTCATCACACTTCTTACATCAAGTAAAATTTGTTGAAAAATTCACAATATATATATAAAATAAAAACATTTTAGTCGTAACTCCCTTTTGTACATTCCTTTCCCTATTTTCAACCTTTTAAAAAACATTGAGATAAATTTATAAATTTTTTTACTAACCTATTTTTTCATTTACAAGTAACACACTTCTTCTTATTCTATAAATTTTATTTATTTTTACTTCATAGATTCTTTATAGGATGTTTCTTAATCAGCCTTTTGATTTATTCATTATTACCATTTCTCTTCTCATTTTATAAGTGATTAATGTTATATATAAATCATCTAGATATTGAGTTTCATGACATATATCTTCATGTGACGAGACATTTCATCAAATTAATTAGGAACCTTTTATAAGATAATATCAACAATGATTGAATGTTAAAACATATCACTAATAGAATGTATAGTTCCTACAATGTCATTCACCATTGTAAATAAATGACCACAGATTCATAATGACCCACCATAAGATCATCCTACATAATCCTATAGATATGTAACTTCAATTTATTTATTTTTTATTTCCATCATATATTTTTATATACTTTTTTCAGATATATTTTTATGTTCCAAATCCATTAACTCTACAAAACTAAATTTCAAATATTAATTAATGTATATAATTTCTAAATCACCAATAATTCTCCACATTATTCTTATTATCATTTATAAGATGATCAATATAAACATCAGGATGAAAATTAATTGTTTAAACTTCAATAAAATTATAACCATGGGAAATATTATAATAATGAATTTTATTATTCTACATATTATATTTTTGTCCCTCTAAAATAAAAATCCCCTTAATTTTTACTATATTATATACATCCATAACAAATTCACTTTTCTCAAACATTAGAAAATATTAAACATATATAATATTCACTCTAATACCACTTAAAATGTCTTATTAAGATATATTTAATCACTTATAGTGGTATTAAAATCCAATTTTTCATACAAAAATATTAAATATTTTTAGATTAATATTAAATATGCTTCAAAAATATACACCCAAAGATCCTGAAGGTTTACTGTCTCTAGAGGCTTGATACATTATATTATTATTTCATGAAAAAACATTATAAATCTCCAAAAATCATATCCTAATTTAATAATATTAATATACATATACAACCTAATACCCTACATCCTAATATGGGGAAATCATGCAGTAGAATAAGTGATCTTAGATTATTAGTAAGGGTAAATATGGGACATACTAATCGAAGATCTTATCAATGTATAAGATAAGTATAAGGGTATTAGATAATGGACATAAATTAAAAGGTTCAAGAAAAATATTCCAATGATTATAAAAATGAGTCATAATATAAATCATTATCATTTTATATAACATGAAACCTACGAGTGTGAAGACATAATAAATTACTCTGAACCATGAGCTCATGTAATAATAGTGTTTGCAACATAAAAAATATATAAATAATTATATATGTAAATTTTTACTATATGGACCATAATAATGTAGTTGACCAAAAATACCTATTATTTTACAATAATTTAATAGTTCATGAATCACTACAGGCATCCAATATTTTATCAACCACAATATATTATTTACCAAATTTTATGAACTACATCGACCTTCATCCCGTAATTATCTCATTAGATATAATAATTTACCCAATTCATTAGATAGATATATAATTCTAGTCCCACCCATAACATAATTAAAACCATATATAGATATTCCATAAGATCATAAAATCTTTATCATATCATTACCCACTAAAAGAAATTGGATTCATAATCATTTTGTTAGGGAATGACCCAAAATATAAAATGTTTTTGAAACAAAAATTTCATAATAATTATAAAATATCCATATAAATAATAAGGATGGTATCCTTGGAGAATAACTCTATTATATGATATGTAAAATAATGGTTCTATGTCATTTTTGGATACAATTATCATTAAAATATCATTAATTCATACTTGAGTAAAATAAAAAAATACACTCTGAAAATGTACTTTTTAAGACTAAAATTTATATAAAATTGTAAAAATACTATTTGTTTTAAAATAATTCTTGAGAAATATAATTTAAGACTCAAATAATTGATCATTCATGATTGAGGAAAATTCAATTTATGTCATTTGCGTTAAACACTAATTCATTTCCCAATTTTAGAAAAAATTAAAAAGTACATCATATGTAAAAAAAGAAAAGTTGATTCATTTAAAAAAATGTAAATGTGTTAAATATTATTAAAAATTACTTAAAACATAGTTTATAGTATAAAGAAATTCTGGGAAACATTTTTAGAAATCATTTACACTGAAGATAACATATTTTTGATAAATTTTTCAAAATAATACCAACTTAAAATAAAATTTTAGTCTATTTAGTTATTAATGTGTGAAAAATGAAAGGAAAATATATATTATCTATAAATAACTATTTTTGAATAAAATAAATGATATTATAGATATTTATATCAATATATTTCATGAACGGAATCATACATAAAAAAAATCATGACAAACAATGAAATGTTAACATAAATCCCTAACCAATTTGGTAAATTTTGAATCATAACCCCCATGAAGGAATGAAAATTATATGGATACGTAAATAAACATAATTTTACTAAGAATAATCATAAGATATTTTTATGTGATTTAAATACACCACATAAATAAAAAAAATTGAATATTATATGTGTCCCAAAAAAATCGAGATAGAGATCCCTTACCTCATGTCTCGACATCCATCATACATGAGTAATACCATTGAATAATACATAAGAGTTTATTATAAATTTATTATATAAACATAATAATGTCTATAATATCATTTTTTATTTACTTATGACATCTTATTACCTATTTATTTATAATTTTTTTATTAAAATTGATTTTCTCAGTGACAACAACTTCATTTTTCATGCATGTTTCAGTTTAGTAGTCATAGTAATTTTACTAAGATAATTGTTCCATCAACTAAATAATTTTATTCAATATATTAATAATGTATATATTGTTTATAAATATAAATATCTTTATAAATAAAATTTAGATATAGTAAAATGAATTACATTGTTCATGGAGATGGTAGGTCATACGTACACATGAACACTTTTTCATTTTTTGAAGAATTGAAAAAAAGAAAGTAAAAGAATAATAAAACTTTAAAAATAATTATTATATCATAAAATTTATATATATTTATAAAATTAATACTTATTACCATCCATTTAAAACAAAAAGAAAAATTAAACATGCCATTTCGTGGAGGTTGTAGTCCACGTGTATACATTAGCGATGTAATCGTTTTCCAATGGAATGGAATTTCATATGGTTGATGTGAAATTATAATTATATAAGTATGATAGTTTAATAATTATATTATATAAAAAATAAACTAAAAATATATCAATCCATGATAGGACATTACAGAAAATGAAATACTTCTTTTCGGGAGGCAGCGGTCCACCATACTCATGATCGATGGTTTTATTTTCTATTTGATAGAAGAGGAGATGAATAAAGGTTATTAAATTATTATAATAAAAAATAAATATATATAATATACTCATTTTATTATTTCATCATATTTTAAGAATATTTTATGATGTTAGTTGAGGTAAGAAAATAAAAATATATGGTAAAGAACTATACATTTTATTGGGAAAACCTCTTAAGGATTATTCCTAAATAAATCCTATATAAATTTATAATAAAAAAAGACTATATTTAATGGTTATTAATGTATTAAAGGTATTTGGGTAGGTATTTAATGATCTAAAATACCATCAATGTTTGGATATTTGAGTATATTTTGTACATTTTTATAATTGAGGTGTGTAGATCACTTATAATTTTTCAATGTTTTAAAATAATTCCAAGTCACTTTATAAGGAAAATTTCTAAATAATATATAATATTTAATGGTTTTATGTTGAGTTATAAACAATACCAACCAATGGGGTTAAAAAAAAATTAGTTCATTTTAACAAAATTCAATTTAGTTTAACCGCTCGTAAATCTATTTAAACCTTACCCGTGGGAATATGTATATACTCATTATACCACAACTAATTATGTCTAAACATAATCTGGTACAAAAACATAAAGTACAGAATTGTGCCTAGAAGATAGATAAAGTAGTAAATAATAAAAATAAATAAGTCATATTAGGTTCTTAAAGGACACTTGACTAACCATGCCTACTTTTGAATAAGCCAAGCATCCTCTGAAAATAATTTAACCAATTAAAATATGATATGGTTCATCATTAAATAAGTATCATTTAAAGGACTGAGCCTAATCTTGTGATTTTTACTCATAGACGCATCAATGGATAATAGATATGTAATCATTTTATTTTATATTTATGTCATTATTATAATTTAAAGGGGGGATCATATTTCAATAAAATTTGATATATATGGATTTTGGAGGATCCCTCCATGGTCCCTATAACTTCCCAATAACACATACTTCATCAAAGGCGGTCTATAAATGGAATACCAAGTATCCCTCTGATCATGGTGTGATGTAATCCCTTTGATTCCATCCCCAATATCACATGTTGGGGGCCTAGTATTACACATGGATTGTGGAAACCACCTATCCATGATCTCATTTATGGATTATTTCTAAGGGAACCAATATCTCTCTTGCATAGTTATGGAAAATACATAGTGAACCTATCAACATAATACCAAGTTTTGTACACTGCATATCACATCCTATGTACAAAATGAGCTAGTCTTTTCTATTCCATAAATAAATCCCAAGTGTCACCCATGGTATATATAATATAAATATCTTATTAATCCATACATGGATTTTTGTGAAGAGTATCCCAAGTATCACTCATGGTGAAATGAATTCTATATAATCATTAACCAAATAACTTTTTTTCAAAGGGGAGGGCCAAATACATTAATCATTCAAATTTTTAAATTAAAGAGTCCATGTACATAAGAATTAAATTCATATGAAAGCATCTATTAAGGGGATGGGAGGAAAAAATTCCATAATTCCATACATGATATGAAACTCTAAAAATTTCATTCTTATTTTTGAAAAATCGCACCTCGATGAGGGGTTTTACTATTAAACATGACATTGTTATCATAAAAATCACATAACTAAAATTAAGAATTAAATTTTAGTAGATTAATTCAACACACCTTAAAGTTGGTTCAAATCAAAATCAAATAATTATAATGAAATAATTTAAAATAACTCTCCAAAATGTGAACTATGCAATAGACAGTTAGAGTTAATTTTCAATAACTGATCAAGAAAACTCACCAAAAAGGGTTAATTTGAATCGAGGACATAACCAATAATGGTTTCTTTTAAAATATATGGTCTATGAAAACTATATCATTCACTCTTTATAATTAATTTCATATTGAGGATACATCAAATGTTAATATCGATGCATGGCACACTTGCATAATCTATTAATAAATTAACTTTAATTTTTAAAGGATATAAACCACCTCCTTTATTCCATGGATGACCCACAAGTATAATATCGAGACATGATTTGGTTCAATTTATTAGAAATCAATGAAATAGATAATCACCCTAATAATAGGTTGAATTAGGGTTCACATAAACATCATATACAATTAAAATATAATGAAATAAATGTGAAAGGGGGTTTTAGAATTATAGGGGGTTATCAATTTCACCTTACAGTTCTCAAATCAATGTTCAGGCCGAGGATATATCTTCATACCTAGAGGAGGATAAGATAGGAAGATATATTGACTAACCTTAATTTAAACTAAGTAGTATAAAATTAGGGTGGATAAAAATAATTAGGCATGCGAAAATATTAATTTACTACCCCATTAATGAGGGGAATAGTTTGGTTTCTTAGTTAGAAAAACTGTGTGCCAACATTTCTCAAACAGACTCCTAAAAATGGACGTCGCGCGTTCTGTGTGCATGTTTTGGGAAACCGTGTGCAAACCATGCCATTCCCCTCTATACTTGATATGAAACTAGTCACACAACCATACATATTGGGGCACATAGTTATACTATATCTGCTAACACCGTCACAACTTCTTAGTTGGCCATATGATTTCTATGGTGAGTTGTATGGATTTAGACAAACTATTATCAAAAACCAGTACCTCCTAGTATTGAGTTATCCAAGACCACCACTCCTGGAACTCAACAAAACATACGATTCACCGATCAATCCCTCAACTGAGTCTAAAAAACACATTTGTGTGTTCCACCTCTAGAAATTTCATTCTGATTCTCATTTTAAGGAATTTCTCATCCACCCACTATAAAGATTCAAATTCTTATGGAATTTCATCTAGTCCAAACACACA
This sequence comes from Viscum album, assembly GCA_963277665.1. Lineage (NCBI taxonomy): Eukaryota > Viridiplantae > Streptophyta > Magnoliopsida > Santalales > Viscaceae > Viscum > Viscum album. Next base: position 340,154,423 of record OY728144.1, read on the forward strand.
GGACTCAACAATCTCTCAATCTTAAAACTCAATCCATATCCCACTTTTCATGATGATCATCGAGATGGAGGTTAAACAAGGCCATCAAACTTGTTAAAATAACATGGAATTATATTCTTTATCACCTAATCTATTGAACTCACCATCATATTTTCAAACATTTAAAAGTAAAATTCATTATTACAGTTTCAATATCATTGAAATTGTCTATTTAGGTGTACTTGTAGAATTCAAACGATGCCCATGACCCCATTCCTAACATGATCAAAGAGTTGATCCCAAATTGAAATCAAATAGCCTATTCAAGTTGACCATTCCATTGAAAGACTTTTCTAAAATTTACATCTCATATATATTAATGTAATGGTGTGCCTGAAATGGTTCCTTATTGACCGCATTGAATGGAACAAAAAGATAACCAGTCAATCCATTTTGGTTTGGTTGTTCTCAAAATGATCAGCTTTGCTGGTTGGTGTAGTATAACATAAAAATTTATTCCCATATCAATGGTACCTCGCATTTATTTTGAACACAACCATGTATCCCATAACTAGCTTCTAGTGATGTCTAAATCCAAAACATCCATTTATGTTGTCATGCCCCGACATTAACATGGGTGTATACCTGATCCATCAAACATGGATCATTATTATTAAACATCACATATGATCTTGACTGAGGTATGGGGTAACTTCATATTAGTTAACTGGATTTCAAGGAGATCATTCAAGGATTTCCATACATCAGTGTTTATAAGAGGTATGTTCTTTCAAAGGATATATTTCTATGTGTCAAAAACACTGACTATGTCCAATGCGACATCTACTCGGTGGTCAGGTAAAAGAACTAACTGATGTTCATGATTCCATCCAAGGTTTTCCTATATGGTAACCCACGTATCACTCAATACTAACCATTATTTTTTTAGTTGATTCATGTTTCTATAATTAATCTTAAAATAAGTTCATTTATGAATACCAACATAATTTATGATTTAGTACCCCAATATAACCAACAATTTCTTAGTGTACCAAAATGATGTCAATATAGGGGCCATGCTCATCTCTATCTAAAGAGTACACTAAGAGAATTTATTCAATATAAAAAATTGATACGAGAAGATACCATCATATCATGAAAATGGGCTCGACATGGCTTCAGAAGTATCTATACTGAACTTTATGGAAGAAAAGTCAGACCACTCCCATTCGACTTCTCTGAAAATAGATCAACTACACCTATTGATGCATCATCACTAACCAATTATGATGCCTTTATCACCAGATCTATTATATTTTTGCCCAAGCATAACTAGCGATGTCTAAATCTGGAAAATGGTTCTTTTAACAGTTTCGTAAAAGGCCCTCTAAAACATTATAATGCTACTACATAAGAATTGACACCTTTGAAATCATACCAGCCTTGAAAACATTCTAGATAGAAGTGAACATTTCTAAATGGTCTTTCATGGTTGTGTCATTTTTACTTGGAAGGACCTGTTTTACCAGAATTGAAGCAAATATCCCCACCATAAGAGTTTCTTTATCATCCAATTTACATAAAAATAGAACTCATCCTATGAAACATTCTCCATCGACCACTGACCATAGGTCCAAGAGGCGTCCAACTCACTTTTAGATTGTGTTAACATGGAAGAGAATGAAAAATACCCACTTCAAGGTGCAATTAAATAGATTTACAATATTTATATGCATGACACTCCTCTGGAGTTACATACACATGTTCTACGTAATTAGGCCTAAAATCCAAAAATACTAACCAATGTGTCAATACAAATTATCATATTAGAACCTCATCCCCTAAATTGGGATAAATCAAGTTTTTCCTTAATATCCTATCCAATCTACACTGGAGCTAACCTGATAATGTGGAGTAACATATCAAGCCTTTAATGATTATCACCAAGCATGATCATTTCACAATATCATTTTAGCAACTTGGAGGTTTTTTTTATACCAACATATACTACATAGAGGTTTCACCATAAAACAACACACCCTTTACTCTATCCAATGGTGTATCATCCCTATGCATCCTAGTATCTTACGGGACAAAAAACGAACTATCCCAGATTCATATTAATCGATATGACTGTCATCCAGCTAATGACATACTGATTCTCTCATTTCTAAATAAGAGTAATATGGGTCCCAAGAAACACTAAGCAATCAGTCATTCCCTAGGAATTTCTAACCAGTTGAACCCAGGTGTTTTATGATACTCAAAGCTAAAGTAAGTTAAAACACCACATGATCACCCGTTAATGAAAGGTTTTCATTTTGGAACATAAAATTCCCAAATATGACAATGACTCCTAAAAGACGACACATTTCTAAGATAGTTAAAGGCCTATATAGAGTTTTTTCTTATTCTAAGGGTGCTACCAACCTCAATTTATCCCCTTACTGAATCCTAAAGCATCGATCCAACCAACAAATCTCACTGGAAAAGGACATTAGGCTTAAGGGTCTATTATTTATATTTGATCCATAAAATAAATAGATTCTAGGAAACTCTCATGTTCTTGTTTCAAGGTAGATACAAGGAACGCCGAACTACCATTACACATGGTTTAGACAAAGAACATCACTTAAGGTTCCTTTTTATGGAATTAAATCAACTCTAAATTAATCCTTTAATATTCCAATGTTCATCTTTTAAATATTGACAAACAAAATTCTTTAAGTAAAATTGATTCATACATTATTGATCTGATCAACACATGGAAACATAGGCTAGTTGGTAAAAATCTTTTAAAACATTCATATTTATCTTACATAATTCAACATTTAAGTAATTTATTATAAAGACTTCATTTTATATATTTTATTTTTTCAGAAGGTTATTACAATTGGGATTTGTTAAAAAAGTTTCTGATTCCAACCTATAAAGGAATACACCCATTATGGGGAATTTTTCATTTTAGTTAGACAATTCTTCATATATTCAGAGCTCAATAGTAGGTAAAATATCATTTATTAGTTATATAGGGGACATATCAAGTATGATCCCACCATATAAATCTATGCCAATCCATATAAATGGTTGTGAACACCCCAATCTAATATAAAAATACCCACAAGGGGTTATATACTTTGGAATAAAAAGATAATGTGATCTACTTAGATCCCATTAAACTATTAGGGGTTTATATAAACATGAACCCATTTTAATTGAAACTTTCAAATTCTTAAAACACCCTCAATTGGTATATCTCATAAGCACAAATCAATATGACTAGCCAAATAGAGTTGAGTTTAGTCCATCATATAACAAACATTTCCCAACTAACCAACTTGTGTCTAGTTTTTCATTTCATAAATTTGTCATATGAGTCATCGTGCTTAATTGATAAAGTTATAATCCTTTATAATGGAAAAAATCATATAAGGACAATTTTTTAACAGTAATTATATTTACAAAAATCCCAAAGTATATCAAGTTCTTTATCAACGATTTGATTATATGGTTTACCACTTCCCAATTTATAAAGCACTCATATAGTTTATAAATTGATAATTGGATATCATTTAATCACACCTATTATGTTTAATTTCATGTAAACAATGGTTTATGGGTTAAACACCTCATGATTAGTTAGTCAAATATAATTTTTTCATCAATCTATATAGAAAAAACCCACTTATATTGATGCAGGAATTTTATTAATCAAAATTTGTATTGAAATTATAACATAGAGGGCTACCATAAGTAGTAATTAAAATTAATCATGCTTAATAATAACAAAAGCATGGAATGTAAAGGAAAAACATACCAATCAATCACCAAAACATGGTAATAAGATATGTCTATGAAATAATCAGGCATCATAATAATTAATTACCTTTTTATGGTAAGTAGATAAACTTTTGTATATTAGTCTCTATGCATGGAATACAAAAAAGAATGCAGCTAAAACACATGAGGCACATAATCAAATCTCATATAGTCTAGAAAGTAAATCTACATTGAATGGAATATGCATGGAATGTAACTCTATATATTCCTATAATTATGCATGTAATGTTACATCATTACATTACTAGGAAAAGGGTAAAAATATCAAAAAAAAATAAACATTGGAATGTACACCAATCACTCAAGGTGAAATCATAATCAATTTTCATAGTGAATAACACAAACAAAAATCCCATCTATGGAAAATTTTACTTTTCCCCGTTCATGGGTTGATCACTCCCAAACACAACATTCCATGTGTCGACGCATTCATAGTCTCTTATATACCATCCCAAAAAAGAAATAAAAAAATAAACAAGTCTCTATGATACCAATTTTTATATCCCATCCTAAGTGAATATGAAACTAGTAGCCCTACAGATCAACACATGGCCTCAAGAGAACCTCCCCATAAACTAGAGGCTTCTTGCTAGCAATGAGGGTCTGATGGTGATATTGTTGGGAGACTATACCCTCACGATCAGAGTTTCATAATGATATAAGATTTAAATATCAATGAATTAATAGAGGTTTCAATATTAAATTAATTAAAATCAACATAACATGAATGTCGTTTCTGACTAAACAAAAATGCCCATCACCAGATACAACTATGCATGAATTTCTAAATAATGCTAAATAATCCAGATAGGTAAACACACAACATGGAATATGATAAATAAATGTGTAAAATCCCAAAATATTAATACATGAGTATCTTGAGTACTAAATCAGTCTCATTCTATTAATAATTTATGTATAATACATTCCACAAGAAACCATCCAAGGATCTCGATCCTATAACCAATGATGTCTTCACAAGTACTTCATCCAAATGACGTCCAACACAGGGTGTGAGATATAATCCTAAGTCCACCACCAATGGGTTCTATGAATAATACATTACATTAATATAAAGTACATAAGTTTCCATGTATGACAGATAAATTAGTGAATAATAAAAGTAAAAACATCGGATTAGGTTCCTAAAAGACAGAGGGCTGACGACACATGCTTTTTACTAAGTCATAATGCCTCTTAACATAAGTGAACTTGTAGAAATAATATATGGTTTATCATGAAATAAGTAGAAATAATACAATTGAGCCTAATCTTGTGATTTTTCCTAGTGTATGTGTCTATAGATAACATAAATGTAATATCAATCTTTGTTATTGCAGTCTTCATTATAATTTAAAAAGAGGGATGTTGTTCTCATCCATGGTGATTGAGAACGAATCCAATGTTTTGCTTTAGGGGACCTATTACGGCCTAATAGCAAAGAGTATATCCATTTAGAACAATAAATGGAATCTCAAGTGTCACTCTAGGCATGGCATGATGCAAGCCCTCTGATCACATCCTTGGTATCTCATGTATGGGACCAAGCATCACTCGTGGCATGGGGAAATAATCATCCCACAGGACCATCCAAGTTGTCTCCCATAGGGAACCTATATCGATCATGTGGAGGTATAGAAAACTAATGGTGAGCCTATTGATGTAATACCATGTATCTCTCATGTTGTGTCATAACTTATGAACCAATGAGTATGTCCTTCATTTTCTTTAAGGGAATCCCAAGAATCACCTAAGGTACATTTGATCGTAGATTCCTATGAGCCCATATGAGGCGTTAAGTGAAGATGAACCCAGGTATCACTTAAGGTGTAAATAATTCCACAATATCATTTGAAAAAAATATCTAATTTAAGGGCCAAACCCCTCAATAATTTAAATTATTAAACTAAATAATTCATGTAGTGAATAATTTCATTCATTTGAAAACATCCATTGAGGGCATGGGATACACCATTTTCATAAAGTCAAGAAATATAGGAAACTACAATCATTTCCATTTTATGTAAGAAGATAGTGCACCTTGATGAGGGGTATTATTAGAAAACATGGAATTATTATTAAATATTACACTTTACTCAAATTAAGTATTACGTTCAAGCTTATTAATTCAACACACCATTAATGTGGTTCATAGTACAAGATAATGATTCTAATGAAACCATTTAAAATAACAATACCAAGATTTATCTAAGGAATATGAAGTTATAGTTAATTATCTATGAGTAATTAAGAAAACCAACCATAAAGGGGTTGTTTGAGTAGTAGTCATAACCTATAACGGTTCTATTTAAAACATAAATTCAAAGTAAATAATAACACTTTCTCTAAAAAATTTAATTTCATATTTAGGATATGTCACAGGTATATACTAGAAAATTTCACAACATTTTAATATATAAACTATAAGAATTTAATGGAAGATTCTTTATACCACCTACCTTATACTAGGGATTACCCAAATGTCTAATGTTGTGCTTGATTTTTTCTGAATCGAGATAAATCAGATAAGTATAACAACACCTAGAAAATAGGGATAATTATGTCTCACCTAAATAGCATATATGTGGAGAAGAAAAATTAAAAAATGTGTAAGGTGGAGTCATTAAAACAGTGAGGTATATCTAACATACCTAATAGTGATAGAATTGGAGTTCGTATGAAGGATATCACCTCATACCTAGAGGAGGAGGAGAGGGGGAGCTCGTGTAGATTCCCCTAGTGAACATAAAATAGAATGAAAATATGGGGGATAAGAAATAAATATCCAGGGGGAATGGTAATTTCCATCCCCATTAATGACGCATGTAGTTTTCCAAACTATACACTAACTATTCCCAGACTACTACCTAAGGAGGGAGGTTGCATGGTACATACGCATGATTTGGGAAAATATGCACAAACCATGTGTTTATCCTATGTGAAATACCCGATATAAGCTTTGTGGTCATGCATATTGGTGAAAATGGTTAGACTATAACATGAAACACCCTCTATACTTCTTAGAAAGATGCACCATTTCCTATAGGGGCTACATAATTTTATAAAATTCATGCATCCTAACTAGTTCCTCCAATTTTTGAGTTTTAGAAGTCTGCCACTCCTTGATCAAATCGAAACACATGAGACTCCTCTCAGGCCTTTCACCCATTCTAAAAAAATAAATTTGAGTCCTAAAACTCTTAAAATTTCACTCTTATTCTCAGTTAAAATAATGGATCATCTGCCAGACTATAAAAAACCAAATTCTAATGCAATTTCATATGGTCCAAAAATAAGAGACACTATGGTAAGGTGATCGAATGAAAATAAAATAGAATTATTTCTTCTAAATGTTTTTGGGGGTATTTCATCAAATTCCATTTTCATTTTTTATAATTTTTGTTCTATTATCGATAATGGTTGTAAAATCTCCATATATTTCTATCTATTAGCCTTAACATGATTGAATTCCAAGAACCAAGATACATGTTGTGTAGTATCCCATTTCATTTTTTCCCGCTAGAAATAATATTTTAGATCAATATATATATTGGGACCCAATAATTTCTTTTGTGGATATTAAATCATGTACATAAATATTCAATACATTACACAAACACACACCTAAGGACTGTAATAGTATAGAGTCTTTGGATACTGGGTACACAATCATCTAATTCGATGAAAGATCTTAGACACCTGCATAATAATAGTCCACATTATAAATCTTCATAGACATACCCTAATTAAAACATTACTTCATAACTTGTGGAAACCAAACATTTTAGTGGGTGAGAACATTTACTCAATAGTGGTAAACAAGGGAGATAAATAAGCATATCATGAAAATAACTTTGTGGGAATATCAATATAACATTTGAAAACCATGCACTATATTTTAAAGATCATAATCAGGATTCATAGAATAAATATTGGAATTTCTTAAGACATGAATCATATGTGAATCAAATATCATGAGCCACGAAATCATAACATTGTCATAAGACATGTAATTTTTTCATATACATAAGTATAGAAAATCATTTCAATATTATTAATGTCTCATATAAAAGGATGACATAGAGGAATGGGTTCACTCCCCAAACAATCATAGTAGTCAAGGTTCACTCCCAAGACCATCATAGCCAATAAAGTGCCTTACTAAACTAGGTTAACTCATCATTCCATTCATGTATATCTGGCAAGATGTAAATCATTACCCATTGAATTAGAAGGACATATAGGTCCCACATGTCATGTATTGAAAATCAAACACATATGTTCCATGAGATCATAAAATATTCATCATCATAATCATTTAAATGAAATGGGATTCATAGACATTTAATCATATAATTTCTTATATAAAATGGATTTGTTTCATAATCATTTCATTATTTCAACATTTCTTAAATTATGGAAAAAGAAGCAGGATTCAAAATAATTTTATCACGGTATAACCTGTAGAGGAGAAATGTATTTATAAACATCTTGTAATAATAAACCTATAAATGAAATAACAATAATGGTATCCTTTTTCTTATCACTATTAAATCATAAATTATATCAAGGAATATCATCTTATTAGTTCATAGGACATCAATACGATCCATTTTACATTATCAATGTCTATGATATATTTATCCAAAATAAACACCATTTTCTCATCACTGGATACATATTAAGGGTTATATTACCTTAATCACGTGATTTACATAAAATATTACTTTTAAATTAAATCACCTTTGAATTTTATTATTACAATCCAACATATTCGTGCATATCCTTAATGAAAATCTTATATTGAATAATCTCTACCTAATTAATATAACATCATTCTTGGATTCCAATACATAAATAGGTAAATAATCTCACTTTATTCTTTAACCATTAACTAGGATTCATAATCTTATTCCTTAACACTTCATTACAATCATATTTCATTTGTAGTCTCTTAATCATCAACAATATATCCATTAATCAAACAGCCTTCCTAATTATCTTCATGATATTTATAATTATGATATTGATTTTTATAATACCCATATATTCAATATTTAAAACATTCATATTTTACTTATGTCTCTAGGTGACTATTATTATCATTCATTATGGTAACTAACCATTTCATTATTCCTTTATTGTTAGTTACTTTGTTACCATATTTTCTCCACCCAAAACAACTTCCTTTCCCTATAAGATATTCCCTTGAGTGTTTTTTCCCACATTCTCAATATATAGAGAATCGATTCCTATTTACCCGATGGTCTCAAATGATAAAACTATCAGTGAACTCTATCATTATCATTTTTGATGAATCTATTATTTGGTTAATGTGTATGTTGTTAATCGTGTTTTGTGATAACTGATTACAAATAATCACAATATACATCACTCCAGTAATCATCCCACTTTATTCACATCAAAAAAATTTCCATCACAATCAATGTTAACCCAATTTCTTATGGTTCCTACCATTGACTAAACCCAATAGTCATATTGTTAATATTTAATGTTAGAAACTACAGGATCATGAAAAATTACCTATTATATTCCTAAATCTTAATACCTTCTTCTTAATCTATGTAAACTTTGGTTTATCCTAGTTCATTTATAGTCATCGTCTTTTTAATTCTTTAATGATTGATTGTTAATATTTTTTTGAATTTCCAAAGCATATTACCTATGTGTGTCAAACCAATTGTGTAGTAAGGCCCATTTTCATGAACTATGTGATTATCGAGTTCATCTCAATGCACTCTTTTTAGATTTATTACCCCTAAAAATAATTATGCTAGAGCCACATCAAATTTTAGTATCCAAATAGGTATGTAATTTATTAGACTCCACATTTTCTACCATTTACCAAAATTATAGGATGTTTTTCTATAATTTGACTAATTTTTATTATTATCTCTAGATTTATCCCTAGGGTTATCCTTAAAAATGTCCACAGGGATCTTGAAAAAAAATTTCATACTTGATTTATAAGGTTAAATAAACCATTCCTATGATCCTAACAATAGCGACCAAAAAAATTCATATAGGGATATTACATCTTTTTATATGAGTATTCAATATTTTACACAAACACATTCCTGGGGACTATAATAGTTTGGTTTCATTGGAGACTAGGTACACAATTCTCAAATTTTATTAACGATCCCCCAAATCTCCCATAAATATCTTCCCCTTTAGTACTCTTCAGAAACATACCCAAGATAAAAACATCATTAAAAAACTAAGGAATGGAAACATATGAATGGTTGAGCTTAAAATCACAGTTATAGTAAAAAATGGAGATACATAAGTATAACATGAACATAACAGTATTAGAGTCTAACATTTGAAAACCATATCCTAAATAACAGTTATCACAATTTTTATTAATTTTAAAAATATTGGTTGTTTATAAGACATGAATCATAAGGTAATGAAATAAAAAGATCCCTTATATCATAACATTATAATAAAATAAGATATTTTGAATTACACATAAGCATAGAAAATAATTTCCATAGTAGTCAAGGCTCACTTCCAATGTTATCATAGTGGAATGTGTTAACTCTAAAAACCAACATAGTATATATGGTTTATTCCCAAACCATCATTGGATAAAATTTACCTCACTGAACTAGGTTCACTCCCCATTCTAGTCCTATATATCTTATGAGATATAAATATTTACCCAATGCATTAGAGAGAGATATATATGCCCCACCTATCACATAATTAAAATCATACAAATGTGTTCCATGATATAATAATAAATTCATTATATCATAACTGGTGAAATGAAATGGGCTTCATAAACATTTCATCATATCATAACATGTATAAAAGAGACATGTTTCATAATCATTTAATAATTTAATCATTGTATAACCCATAGAGAACGATGTGAGTTACATATTAATTTTATCAAGGTATAACTCATGAAAGAGAAGTGGGTTTTCTAAACATATTTTGAACATTAACCATTAAAATAATGAATACAAATTGTTTCCCTTTTCTTTATCCCTAGAAAATAATATACTACATAAAATAATTTCATCTTATATGGAGAATGATTTTGAATGATAAGTCACATAGAGCATTTCACGAGGAAGTAAAATGTTCTTTGAAAATTTATTTTGAAAAAACAAATATTCATTAAATATTTAAGAAGTCCTTTTCATTGAAAATAAACATGAAAAAATATTAAGTAAGATTTTAAAAATCATTTATAGTATTTCTTGAAGAAAATTTCTTTTAAACATTAAAATCACTTTTCAGAAGATAAAACGTTTTGAAAATAATTTTCTTTGAATATAAAATTGATAACATATAATGAAAGAATAAATTCAAATAGTGGATATGATAGTGTAAAATTATGTTCATTATATACATGATAAAACAATGATTCATTTCATAATTATGGTAGAAGAAAATTGGTATTTTTTTTAAAAATGACATGATTATTCATTTCACAACATTTTATAAAATGTATAACATGGGTAAAATTATCACTGATAATCATTTGGAGAACATTGAAAACATTTCTGAAAATAATTTAAGAAGAAAAAATTGAGAAGAAAAAGTGATTTAGACTAAATATTGAAGTAAATATGAATTTTATTAAAACATTACTTTGAAATCATGAATACATAAAGAGAAGAAAATCAATGGTAAAAATTTATTCCGAACATATAAGAAATGAATAAAGAGATTCATTATTTTCTTGAGAGATAAAACATAATATGTCATCATTGGAAACATAATCACAAATAATCCTGATAAATAATGATATTATGCCATAAAAACCTCTACCACTTTTGTAACATTTAACCACAATCCAAATGAAAGAATAAGTTTTAAAAAACTTACAATATCAATAAAAAAATTAAATTCTTGATTTTGATTGTAAATTTGGCAGTATATACATCACATAAATTATGTTAGGTGTGTGATCAAACATATGTCTCAAAGAAAGAAAATTGAGACCAAAATACAGTACCATTTTGGTAACCACTTAACCATTAACCCTATGAAATAAAGATCCATAAATGCATATATAAATCCAAATAATTGTTTTAGGTGAAAAATCAAAAAATAAATTCATATACATGTATTAAACACATAAAAGAAATATTTTCTTGATATTAAATGTGTCCTATATAGGTAAAAAGTGATGTGAAAATATTATATGAGGTTCTACGGGGTACAATTAAATTAAACACACACACCTGATGCACAAGATGAAAGAGAAGGCCATATCCCCCTAAGGGGATAACCCACCTATCAATCCTTATTTATTTGAAACATGGCCCATAGACCTAGTGGGAATGAATTCCATTAAATGTAACATAGTCCCAGTGGGAATTAAATTCCACTACATGTCTCATAGGCCTATATTTTTTACCTAGAGGCCCATTGGTAAATAGTGCTTCTATAGTACCATGGTTGCTATAGTATTGTCACTGCTACAGTTTATGATACAGTTCCAATAATTGATACAATGTAACCATTTCTATAGTTTCACTACTTCTAAAGTACATCTATAGTACCACTATAGTGCTGCTATAGTACCTTCTCCTAATGGGGTTTGAACCCCAAGCCTTGATGTAACATTTTTCTACAATGCTGCTACGAAAATGCCTTATCATTTTAGTAATATTTTGAATCGTAACACCCAATAAATCATAACATCAAATGAAAAAATAAATATATTTATAATGAATATATTCATGATATCAAATTTAAAATTTATGTATATACACCACATGAAATAAATTAGTTTTTAATTTTTATATGTCTGCCAAAAATAAAAGAGAGGCTAGAAATACCCTTCCTTTTGTCTCAACATTATTTATACACATTTTAAATAACTATATAATAAATATATGTTTTTTATAATTTTATTATATAACTATAATTATATATATTATAACATATATGATTTACTTATGACCATCCATTTCCTGTTTATCACTAATTCCTTGTTAAAATGTGTTTTGGGTAATAACACCTTTATTTTTTCATATATCTATTTCTTTTTTATTTTCAATCCTCAAAAATTGATCAAATTTATATAATATATAGAATAATAATCATGAAATACCTATCATATTTAAATATCAATTTAAATTTTAATACTAATCATGATTGATGGTTTTGAGAAATTAATTATGTTACGATCATGGAGATGGTAGGTCATACATATTCATGAGTAACGTTTCCATTTTCCAACAATCTTGATAGAATGGTTGTAAATAATATTTTATATTTTCATAATTTTTATATTTTCATAGATTACTTATTATTTAATTAGATATAATTAAACATATAATCCATGTATTGTAGTAATGAAAATGGATTCACATCGCAACATGAAGGTGGTAGTCCACACATACATGAACAACATTATCATCATTCGGTGAGTGAAATGGTGAGAAAGAAAATGATATGTTATCATTTAATAATGATAAATATGGAATAAATATCATAATTATGACATTTATTCAATATATATTGATTTATTGTTTCTTTATTATCTTCCTCATAAAACATTATCAAAAAAAATGAATCACATCTCTTCATGAGGTGGTTGTCCATCATACACACGAGTGACGTTATCACATCCCCTATGAAATGGAAAGTAAAAAAATATACATATGATATAATTTAAAAAAATATGATACAATGAATCAAGAATATTAATAATGTTATAAATATAATATATATATTTATATCTATCTTCATACCCAAATATGAGAAGTGGTGATGGGAAAAAATTACATTGTTTCACAAGGTGGTGGTCCTTCGTACACATGAAATATAATTTTGTATCACATTTAATTAAAGTGGAGGTTGATGGAGTTCATTCCCTTAACATTACAACATCTTATTATTTGGATGATATTTAGTTTATTATATCTACATGTTTTAATAATAATTTAAGATGGTATTGGAAGAAATAAAATAAAAATGGTCATTGAAGAACCTTTCATATTCTTCGGGTATCATCCTTGGGTATGCACCAAAAGATTTTCTAGGATTTCTTAATGCATAAATTAAAGATTATAGGAGTAGATTAGGGAATATTTCAAGGTATTTTTGTTTTTTTTGGATTAAAAAAAGGGTTTGACACTATGAAGAAGAGAGGAGAGGTTGTTTCCTTTTAGAAGTGATTTGAGTGGCACAATTGTAATCTTTTGAAAAATAAAAAATTATACCCAAATTGGTTCTCATGAAAAATGATAAAAAAATTAGACTATTATCGAGTTTTATACATCATATGGTCTAAATATGGCTATAAAATATATTTTAAATATTTTTAGGTCATATCTACCCATATCATTTTAATTTTACCCCCAATAAACCCATTTTTAACATAACCAAAGTGAATAATTTTTTGATTATTTTTCCATTATTTATTGTCAAAAAAACTAGTTAGACTTATTATATTATATAATTCTTTATAATTAAAAATATGGAATCTATTTTTCCAACTTCCACTCACAGATTTAGGAAATTTGATATAATAAATCAATCCCCCACATGCGATGAGAAAGTGAGTTTTTCAAAGGGAAATTTATCAAAATTTTACAAATATTTTCTATCAAAATTCAATAAGAAAATGATTGAAATGACATAAAGTGGATAAATAGTAAAATTATAAAACAAATTTTAATTTAAAACCAATTTAAATTATGATTTTTGTTTATAAATATTTTAAATTAAAATAAAGACTTTAATTAAAATTAATAATTTTCATTATTCATCAAAAAATTAATCTTTTTAAAAAAATCTAAAATTATCACTCAATGCTATTTTTTACAGGATAATTTCATAAAAAAAATTAAAATAAATTTTCTATAATTTTGAAAATTTATATATAAATTAGTACACAAAAATAAGACAATATTGTTTAATAAAATAAAATTTTAAGCATAAACTTGGATTTATTCTTATCTATTATCTTTAAAGAACATAAAATGAATGTTAAATAGTTTATTAAAAATATACTATATATAGTTTATTAAAATAATTCACCAGAAGTGGTTTTTACATTATTAAGGGAAAATGTGTTTATTTTCCTAAATATATTTATTCTTAAAAGGATTTCCATTATACTCAAATTGTTTTTATTTTCATTTTTAATTAATTTTTCACAAAATAATTCATTTTATATACATATGTAAACAAAATATTTTCATAATTTAGTTAATCATATACATATATTCTATTATAATAGCATCATGATATTTATCATATAACAATATTTTAATAATATGTCTTGTTTCATTTATACTCAGTGTTCCATGTACTAAATCATAAGCACAGTGTTACATGTAATGTAAAATATCAAGAATATTAAATTCATTTAGAGAAAAATATTCAACATGGGTGTTACACAATACAACTTCATACTTCATAGATGAATAGATAATGAAAAACTAAGAGCATTATCCAATAGATCCTTCATCAAATCTGGCATAGACAAGAAACATACATGGTTCCCCAAAACTGTTATCATGTCACAATATAAGGGTGAAATCAGGGAAATTTATAAAAAAAATTATAGATCTACATCTTCCTTCTATGCCTCTTTAATCTTTACATGTGTATATATATATATTAAAAAATTCATTTTGGAAAGATTATATTTCTATCCTTCATATAAGATTTCTAGATCCATCCTTTTCAAATCCCTAAATATTGGATATTTTTTTATCCTCATAATATATAATATAATACAGTCTTTTCAGCTTAAAGATTTTGCCACCTTATTCCCATTACCAAGGTGGTAATGTACTGAATAGTTATAACCATTAATTAGAACCAACCATATTCTATATGGTATATTGTCCCAATTTTTGATTGAATATGTACTTTAAGGTTTGTGACTAGTATATATATTACATATTTGTCCATAATGTTATTTACTCTATATTATTAATGAAAAAAATATGAAAAAAACTCAAAATCATGAGTTAGGTTATTCTTCCCAAGAACCATCAATTATTATGAGGTATAATGTATAAGAATATCATTCTTAATGAGAATTTATCCTATCCCCTTATTAGATACATCACTATAGATTTCAATCCCTTATCCACTAAAGGGAAATGTATGTATATGTGAACTAACTAACCTTCTCTTCATTTGAATGAAATTATAATCACATTCATCTTCCCAAATGAACTTGTCTCTATTATGTGTTAATATAGTGAGTGTATTACAAAGTCATGGAAATTCTCCACAATGTGTTGATAATATCCAGACACATTAGGAAAGCTAAATATCTCATTAATCATGGTTATTCTTATTCATTTATAGAAAAATGTCTTTTAAGGATCCATCAAATTACCCACACATGATATTATATTACCGATAAATGAAACTTCTCGAGGACAAAATTCACACTTGGAATATTTTTCATGAAACTTCTTATCAAATTCATAATTTATTTATGAAATTTTCTTTATTTTAATTTTTTTTTTAAATTTCTATCTTATATTTTTCGAATATATTTGGTGAAAATGGTGTTTTCAAACTTGTAAAAGGTGGAACATAGTTGGAAGATAGTTAGTATAAACCTTGTTCTATCATAGATAAAACCATGGGACCTATATAGTGGGACTGTATGGGACCCACAATCTACTTCACGGGCGTAGAGACTAACTGTGCACCCAGGACTGTGGGCTTGTTTGAGGCACACAGTTGACCAAACAAGAATGTTCCCTCTCTTAGAAAACTGTGTGGCCTAGTTCCATCTCCAATGTAGGAGTTTCATGATTTTTTCTTGGTCTAGTAGACCATGTATCCAATTCATGAAGCCTATAAATGACATTAAAATGGTAAATTTATTAAACTACCCTTCCCTAATTTTAACCCCTATCCACCAATAATTTGACCCAGTTGAGCTATATTTCCCTAGGCATGTCTAACCCTCCCTATTGGGTCAAATAGACCTCATTGCATTGGTATATTTGGTCTTGGGTATCAAATATCTCATCATGTAATCATCTCCTCTCTTATTTCCTCAAATTTTCATGGTCTTATCTTCCTTATTTAATTGTTTCTCCCTTATCAAATGGTTTGGTTACCCAAAATTATGATGAACCTTAACACTTTGATTTGATCTTGATGGTTGTTATGTTTTCTTTCATTTATAGTGTCTCCTTTGGGTGTGGTTTTAATTTTCCCCTGATATCCCGAATTTTACAAGTTAACATTAGGTGATTCAATTATTTAGCATTTTTTGATAATTTTTTTATTCTTTATATTAATTTTAATGTGGTTCTACAGATTTTTTTTGGGTGGTGAGAATCATGTTTTCAGAAGTTTTTATGTTGTTATGTGTTTGAAAGGGGTTTTTCTTGTGGAAAATAGTGAGTTTAATTTGATTTTTATTTTTTGGGGTTCTTTTATGTTTTAGTGGTGGTTCATGTGATATAGGTAATAAATATCGAGAACAAATGGAATCCTTGATAAATAGTTAGGGAAGACTAGGTCTAGTATGAAAGATAGTCTAGAAAGGCTAGGTCTCGGTTCCTATACCATGATTTATGCAACAACACTAACTAAACATATGATGATTATAGACCACTTAATTTTGGTATGTGATTCCCTAATAGTGTCTTCTGAATAGGAACTTTTTTGTTCTTGGGTTTTCTTATCATCAAGGTATATAGATCCCAGGAACCCTCTATACCCAGTACCTTAAGTACACATGTGTTTCTCATGTGTTGATATGATTCTCATTTAGTTATTTTTTTTCTTACATTCCTTTCTAATTTCAAATATTTTTTCATTTAAAATGTTTTATTTCCTATTTATAAAAACTAGCAAGTTTATTTTTCTTATAATTTGATATCATGGAATCTATTTTGATGGTATCCTATTGGGAAATGGATCACATTATTTATACACCCTCGATTGTATGCAGACCTTGTTATGTTCGACCGAGGTAAAGAATGTTGTTCCATAGTGGTGATGGTGCTTCTAGTTTCTATTGGTTCTCATCTCTTGATGGTGTTGGTGGTGGTGGAATGGGGTGATTAACCTCTTATTGCATCAAGGTCAAGAGGGTGTAGTTGGTTTCCCTCCCCTTTTGTAATTTTTTATTTTTGGTTATGATGTATAACTATTGTTTATATTTATATCCATTTTGATATGCTTATTTTTTATGATGTGAAGTTATATTCGTGTGGAATATCTATGGTTTCTTCCACTGGGATGGATCATTCCCAAATGTGATGATTGATATGAAAGCACTAGTTTACAGATTATGGGGATCAGAAATGACCTTGAAGACATGCCATGGTTGGGGTTAGGTGTTAGGTTGGATGTAAACCTGACTTGGTCCATGAATAAATGGTATCGGAGTAGTTTTGTTTCTATCATTTCATTATGATATTTAGGATAGTCTAGATAAACCATGGATGGGACTATTGGGTATTTAGGTTCTGGTTACGAGTGGGGTGTCTAGCCAATGCACCTCGGGATAGGCCTAGAGTTATCATGGGGTGTTCGATATTTTATTTAATTCATCCCCTAGAAAAGTTGTACAAGATACAGGTTGTGCATAGGCACTGAGTGGGGTGGAGTGTCTTGACTTGTTATTGTGTTATTTATGGTTTTGGTTTTGAATCATAATGGTTTTTAAAAGTGGGTTTTATGAGAATTTTTCAGATATATTACTGATGATTTTCCTTGTGTTTATCAGTCGTTGTTGAGTCATGAATCCTAGGAGACTTCCAATGTAACCATAGTATGTGTTCAGAGAGTGTTCTCCCTCAAAATTTTATCAAAGGATTTTGGATGTAGTGGTTCACATAGTCATGATATTATATTAGGGAGTGGGATCCCATACTACTCATTTTAGGGAAGACGAAACAGGTTATGAAAATTACAAGGCTCGGGAGTCTCTCGAGATATATCATCCTTCCTTATAGGGTATCATGGATCCCAGGGAGGTAAATGATTGTATTTAATGAGTGACAGGATTTTTGGGTTTCCTGACACTCCAGGGGCAATTAATCTGAAGTGTGCTTCATTCTTTTTGAAAGATCCCAGTCAGAGTTAGTGGGTATTAATTGTTCAAATCAGGAAGCACAGGAAGATGGATTGTAAGTACGTCAAGGTCATATTCAATGTGTAGTATTTCCTTGATAACTTGGCATTCAAAATGACCCTAGTGTTTATGGATATCCACCAGGGTGATCCGATTATGATGGAGTATTCCAATAGAATTACAGAATTGGCATGGTTCGCACCTGAGGTTATTTCATATTAGTAATTAAAGGCTCATAGGTTTCAAATAGGGTTATAGCCAGATATTATATCCTAGTTCTTCTTATTTAAGATGAATACTTTTGATTATTTATTCGATCGAGTCTTGATGGTGGATATATATCATGTCGAAAATATTGTGTTTTCTATGGAAGTTTCTATAGTGGTCTAGGGAAGTGGCGGTTTGTCTGAAAAGAAGATGAAGCATGAAAATCTAGAAAATGGGTGAGGTGGTAGCTCGGTCTATCCTTCTCGACCACCATCATCTTTATCATCAGATTTTGGGATAGTATTATTCCATCATTGTGGATGGTTAAGTCATATGTGCTTAGAATTCCTAATCCCACATAATCATTTCAGTCGGCATGGACTTTTGTGGAACATGTAGTGATACTGTAATTCTTCACACCCATATCAAGGTGGTGTGAGTTACTCATCATCAGGGGGAATGATATCCTAATTAGAGCCATCCTAGATAGCGGGTTCTTAGTTTGGAGGTCATTACGCTAGGGATGGATCTACTTATTGATAGAGTCATCTTAAGGAAGAGTCGAAGGTCAATAGTTTTCACTAGGTTCAGGAAGCGATGGGGAACCTTCATGATGTGGACCAGGAACCTAAGAAATCAGATGAGTGACATGAAATATTTGTTGGTATGATTATTATTGAATCATATATAGATGTTATACTATTTTATATGGGTACTTATAATTTCATTATTTTTTCCCATCTTGTTGATTTGTTAAAATTGATAGTCGAGCTGATGCCACATGTGATGGAGTTGGTGAAGCCTCTTACTTTGAAGAGAGAGTAGGGGTTTAGGTGTCTATCATGTGAACTAATCCTTTTAGGTTTCAAGATGGAATTGGATTTCATGGTCCTATAAATAGACCTATTGGGTGTGTTTCCAAGTGCACATTGATTTTTACCTATGGTGAGTGACATTTGAGGAACCAGATGGGAGTAACCATGTATTTCATGGTGAATGGGATCATTGTTCAAGATGTGTTGGGAATCCAATTATAGATCTGGGGAGTCTTTTTTTCATTCATCATTGACTATGTTAGAGGGTGATGATGGGGGTTTTGAGGGTGGGTTAACTCATGTGGGGGATGACATTCCAATGGAATTTAGAGATTATTTCTCATGGTTTCCTCTAGAGAGGGCTATGGAGTTCACTATATATTTTTTACTAGGAAAACATTTAATATATCTTCCCTTATATCAAATGTAACACACTAAATTTAGGGAATTAAATATAGAGCTGGATGATTTGGAATCAAGTGTATTTATCCAACCTAGCATCACACATTATGTCTCCCTAATTCAGTTTTATAATTAATTATATGGATATCTTCGGTTATGTATCTATTATAAAAATTGTAATAAAGTAGATTTCAATAATATATACCCATTATCCCATATTGAAGAACTCTTTAATTGATCAAGGGGGTAAGGTGGTAATACAAGATCGACATGAATTTTGGGTATTAACAGGTCTAAGTCAGGGAGGTGGGTGTTCTAAAAACAGCCATCTGAAGTAGGTATGACCATTTTGAATATTTGGTCATGAGAATAATGTTGATAATTTCTATAATGGTCTTCATGGAAATTATGAACATGGTTTTCCATCAGTATCTTTACTCCTTCACCGTGGTGTTAGTGGATAACATCCTAGTCTATTCAAGGACTAAAGAAAATCATGGGAAACATTTTAGGATCAAATTGATCACTCTTTGAGATCACTATCTCTATGATATGATCTCCAAATGAACCTTTTGAATTAGGGAGGTAACATTTCTTGGACATGTGATCTATAAACATGGGTTTTCAGTGGACACCAAGAATATTGAGGCTGTTATGCCATTGGAATAACCAAAGAATGTTTTGGAAATCAAGATCTTCTTGGTCCTTGCTAGGTATTACAATAAGATCATTGTTGATTTCTCTCAGATTTCCTCACCCATGATTGTGCTTACCTAGAAAGTGTAAATGTTTTATTGAATCCTATAATGTAAAGAATCCATTGAGGATATTTAGAAGCATTTGACTATAACCCCTGTTTTGATCAAAGAGGAATCCTAAATGGGATGCATGGTATTTTTTATACCTTATGAATATTTCATGGGTGTATGTTGATGCATGATAACCATATATTTGTGTCTGGTTCTCACCAACTCTGAACACACACAAAAAATTACCCAAAACAAGAACTACAATTTCTATAGTGACTCATACCTTGAATATCAAGAATCATTATCTCTTCAGGGGGGATGTTTGTAGTCTACTCAGAACATAAGATAATGTCCTAAATTTTCTATCAAAATGATTTGAATTTGATATAGTGAGGGTGTCTTGAGTACCTTTATAGGTTCAATATTGATATCATGTAAAACCCATGAAAAGGTGATGTGTTATTTGATGCCTTGAGTAGAAAAATTACAGTGAAGGATTACAAGGTGTCTAGAATTGATTAAAAAAATTAATTGGCTATTTCCATAGATGAATCTGGAGGAAAAGGAGTTGAGTTAAGGTGAATTCTTGGCTAGTGTTCAGATGATTCCCTCCCTTATGGTATTAATTATAAAAGAGCAGTAGAGTGATGAGTTGTTCCAATGTTCTATACAATCTCAAAATGTTTTGAAAATTCTTAGTGGGTGTTCATTGACTCTTGAGGTAGTTCATTTAATTAAGGGTAATTTTTTAGTGTTGTTGTCTTTGTAAAAGGTGGTGATACTTGATAGTAACTATTATTAGTGGACAGTTAATTCGGGTACCAACAATATTTTTTATGATTTTTTTCACTAGTTTTGGTGTCCATGTATGAGATATGATATAGCTACCATTTTATCCATGTCTTATACTCATCATCTTTTAAAATAAGAGCACCATAGGCCCTCATGTTAGCTTCAGCCACTAGCCATTCCTATATAGAAGTGGGATGAGATCACCATGGACTTCATTATTATATTTCCTTGTACACCTTGGGGGAGGAATTCTATTTGGGTAGTGATTGAACATCTAACCAAATCATACCATTTAATCACTATTAGGGACTCAACAAAGGTGGATTAATTAGTTCAATTGTATGTTCATGAGATATTGAGGCCTCATGATTTATCATCAACTATTGTTTTGGATAGAGTCTCCTTATTTACCTATCATTTTTGGTAAGGCCTTCATAATGAAACATGGTCATAGATCATGTTAAGTTTGGTATAAAATCCTCAAATAGATGATCAGATAGAGTAGGAGAATTAGATCTTGTAAAAGATGCTCCTAGAATGATTGTTGGATTTTGAGGGCTCATGGTATATCCATTGGGGATAACGGGAGTTTTCATATAAAAATATTTACCAAGAATCAATAAGAATGAATACCTTTGAGATGATTTATGTTCAGTCACATTGATCATATTTATTCTGGGAAGAGGATGGTAAGACCTCATTATTGGGAACAACCTTTTTTAGGAGAGGTCTGATAAGGTTAAGTTGATCAAGAAACATTTTCTTACACTGTAGAGTCACTACAAGTATTATTTTATCATTGGAATTAAATCATGGAATTTTTCATTGGTGAATGGGTATTTCTAAAAGTGGCCCTCACTTAGGTCACCGTCATCTGGGTATATAGGGGAAGCTAACGTCGAGGTATGCCTGGCCTCTTGATGTTAGCGAGAGAGTTCGTAAGGTAGAATATCATCTATATTTGACATCTAAATTGATTTTCATCAATGATGTGTTCCATGTATCACGGTTAAATAAGTATAATCTAAACCTGAATCATGTGATTAATTGGGAAGAGTTGGAGCTAGAACCTGATCATTCTATATTTGAGTGACCAGTGTCAATTGTTGATTTCTAATAGAATTTTCTTCATAGAAAATCTATATTTTTTGTTAGGGTTTTTTAGAAAAATAAGAATGGTGAGCATGAGGAATGGAAGGGAAACTCTTGTATTGAGGAGGAATACCTATTATTGTTCATTGATCAAACTTTGAATGAATTTACAAGGGTGTAATGTTTTCATTGTGTATATAATTGTCACATATAATGTTTATTTTTGTGGTATTTCTTCTTTTATTTTTGGTCTTATATTTATCTATTATCATGCCAGGGTATTTTTGGTGAAAATGCTGGTTTTTGGATTGAGAAATAAATGTGCACGATTAGTAGAAACTATGCACCATCCCGGAGGAAACTGTGTTCCTTGGATAGTGGGAATGTCCAAGACATAAGTAATACCGCATGGGAGTATGGGATAAGAGTGCCCTTAGACAAGTGGGCCCATTTGAGACACATAGTCAATCGCTTTGGAATGCTCCCACCCCTAGGAAACCATGCGACCTAGTTTCTCTTAGGATAGAGGATCTGCATGGTTAGTGCACAGTATGCCAGATCGTCTTCCCAAATAGTGCATACTACACTGAACTATAAAAATGTTGAATTTCCCAATCTAAGTTTCACCATTTTTAACCCCAATCTAGCCCTAATTCAAACCATTCATGCTTTTTTTCCCCATTCACATCTATTTGCCCATCTTGTCTTATATGGGCCACATTTTATGGTGAATTAGGCCTTAGATCTCCATGAAAAAATTATGTACGCCTTCCCCACTTATTTTCATCCATTTTCATAGTTATGTCTTCTTTATTTCATGGTTTCTCCCTTATCCAATGGTTTGGTTGCCTAAAATTATTTTGAACAATGTTTCTTTGTGTTTTATCTTTATGTATGTTGTCACACCAAAACCTTTTAATTTATTTTTATTTTATTATTTCATATATTCAGTCAAAGTCATTGAGGTTTGGGTTGAGTGTGGGTCTAATTTTTTTATGTTTGATATTTTTAGCGGGTTACAGATCCATGTGTAGTCACCGCAAGGTGGGAGGTAGCTGCGTGATCAGCTAAGGTGTCGTGCAGATCTCTATCACTCAAAATAAATAATTTTATATGAAAATGAAATATGTAAAATGTTTAAAACACAATAATTACAAATTATGGTGTAGATAATATTATTATTACTAGGAATGGTTAATAATATTTTTATTATATAAAATTTTCTTTTAATATAAATATTATTAAATTATAATTTAATTGTAATTATTATTATCAATATTAAAATTGTTATTTGATTATTATTATTATTATTATTATATTTTAGTTAAATTATTATTATTATAAGAAAAAAAATATAAACAAATCCCTAAACTACCCACGGATCCCCCCTTCCCAGCCCTTACGTTTTTCTATTCAGTGCATAGGCAACCATCCCTGGTTCCCCCTTACCTTTGACACACAGCGGCGCCCCAAGATCCCCTTTTCCCTCGACCTCCAGCACCCGGTCCCACCCTCGCCTTGCTTATCACCTCCGCGCTCTATTGTTTCCCCCTGAATCACTGCTTACCGTGGCACTACACCCAGACCCCCGACCCTCCTCACCTTCTCCTCCTTCCAGCAGTACTGCACTGAGGCCCCTAGCCTCACCCCCTACATCCTTCCCGTGCTCACCCTTCACCTCTCTCCCCTCCCTTAACACCCTCTCTAGGTTTCCCTCTGTATTTGACCTTGTCATACAAGCCTCTCCACACCTGGAATCCACCTCCTTTGTCCATATGTGTGACAGCCTCTGCCTTCTGAACTTCTGCACCTCCAGCCATGTCATGCCCCATCCTCCTTGCTCCGGCCAGTGGTGCATCCAACCCCCATCTTTGACCATCTCCCTTTCCAGGGGGTACTCTCCTCCTCCACATTGTTTTTCCAATAAAATTTTAGGGGGTTTTATTTAAATTAGTGAATCCCAAATGCTGCAATTGTGTTTCATGCATTTTTTTCCCCCATTGTTTAGAATGCGTGGTTGATTCATGGGGAATTGTTATACCTTCCGTCAGATTTTCTTTACGTTCACGCTTGGTTTGAGGTAGGTGTTTATATCATTCTCATTCCTTATGATTTCCATTGATTCTTGGATTTTTAAATAAAATTTTCAAGTTGATTCTCACCTCGTTAGCACCCTTGTTTAAGGAAATGGTTTTGTGGTGTTGATGTAATGAGTTGTGTTTTCTAAATAATTTGTGTGTGGTTGGATTTTATTAAATGAAAATTGTGACTTTTATAAATGATTTTAAATATAGTTTTTCTAAGATGATCCTTGGAAAGAATTATTTCTTAAAAACCTTTGTTTATTTGGGTTTAGATTTCAAACAAATCAGGTTTTATTTTGTAATTTTGAATGAAAGTTGTAGATGATTTTTATAAGGTGTTGCTTCATGCATTTTGAAAATCTTGGTTTTTAAAGGTGTTCCTCAAGGTCGGTGTGTTTGGATTGAAAATGTAAAAGTGGCATTGGTTTAATATTTTGATAGTGTTTTTGGACATGTCAACTCAAAGGCTCGTTTACCACATTCAATTCAAAAGTAATGTTTGTAATGTCTTCTATAAAATATTGTACCTTTACAAGTGAGTGTGCCCTATTAGAAACTTGAAATTTTTTGTGAAATATTTGAATGATTATATGGTATAGTCGCCTGGTTGTGACCTTTGATGATATTATGTATATATATGGGGCACATCTATAGGGGGTATCCCTTTATGGGTTATCGTATGTAGTGTCTATGTCGGGGGGTAGGAAAGTGCGGTGAGATGAGTCACGCATGTGAGGGCCTCTTACTTATAATGTATTATTATAACCACCATGGGTTCCTGGGTGTCTTTTAGATTATCGAGTGATGGTTGTTGATCAACCCCGATTAGATAGGTGGGTACCCCCTAGATTGGTTGTTAGGCCATGTGGGATTTTCCACTAGATTGGTCAATTTAGGGAAATTAGTTGGTTAGAGACTTTGGAGCTTCCACATACACCGACAGGTTATTTCGAAACCAAGTATATCCAGGGGTCTTCTAGGGAGGTTTAGGAACACCCATGGTTACTCATTTATTTACATTGCTTGTTTATATTATTCCATACTAGTTTATTTTCATCTTTCCTTGTTCACCTATATTATTTTATCCCATCATTGGTATATTTTGTTTTAAGTTTTTTTTTAAATGAAAAATGGTTTTATTGAAATAGCATATAGAATCTTCTGGATTTCTGAATAGGAAAATCAGGTTTCTTATTTTAAAATTTGAAAACCCTATTTTTATAATTTTATTTCAAACTAATGTCATTGTATTTTTATGGGAAGTGAGATTCTTTGATTATGTGGCTTATCTTGGAAAACCTACATAGAATTTTTAATTCTCATTCCTACTTTCTCATTTCAGTTGCAGGTTTACTTTTCTCTGGTATTCTTGAATGGGTAGCTCATTATTGGAGAATGGTCGTAATTTGGTTGGGAGGTGACTTGGAAGGTCACAAGGAGGTATGTTGGGCTATTCTATTTATTCTTTTCTGTTTTTTGAGTTTAGTTTTATTTTTATTTTTATTACTATTTATTTATATAATATTTTATGGGAAAAATAATTATCAATGATTAAATTTTGATACCCTGGACTGGTTTCCATCCCATGGGTATTGGGAACACCCTTTGGGACATGTTGCGAAGCAGCTCGGGTGACCGGTTCAGGGTCGACCTGGGTTGGTTTATGACATATGTTGTGTGTACATGCCTTTATGGGGTATCCTTTAGATGTGATTGTAGTTTAATATATGTTTATAGAAGATTCCAAGATAAAGGTAGGTTATTCCATGATTTAACATTATCTAATGATTTTGGTATTCTTAGTATTCTTTCTAATTTTCTTATACGGATTCTGTGGGTGGTGTGAATCATTTTTTTAAAAGTTTTTGTTGAGTGTATGGGTTTTAAAGGTATTTTTCCTATAGATAATATTTGTTTTCATGTGATTTTCCATTGATGGGTGTGTGTATGTGTAAATGGTGATTCATGTGGCTTAGGGAATAAAAATTTACCACAAAGGGAATCCATGGTAAATTTTTAGGGAATAATAGTTATAATATTCTAAGTAGTCTGGAAAAGTTGAGGTAAGATTCACCTAGTATTATTGATGCTAAATCAAAAAGTAAACATATGATTATTGGAAACCACTATACTTTGGTATGTGATTTCTCTCAAGTGGCTCGTTCATGATAACATTGTGGAACTTGGTTGTACTCATCACTGAGGTATGAGGATCCTAGGATCCCAATAATAGTAGTACCTTGGGGATACCCATGGTGCTCATGTGATTATATGATCCTTGTTTTTTTTTATTATTTTCACATTAATTTATAATTTTATAAAAAGTATTATTTTAAAATTTTTAATTCCTTTTTATAAAAATTTGCATGTATATTTTTATTTTGAGTTATAAAAACAAATCTATTTTAGTGGTATCTTACTAGGAAATGGATCAAATCCAATATACATCCTCATATGTATGTAGAGCTTCTTATGTTTGACCAAGGTAATGGAATGTTTTTCTATGGTGGTGAAGGAGGATCCAGTTTTTAGTAGGTTCAATCTCTTGTAGGTGTTAGTGGTGGTGGCATGGGGGTGTTGACCCTATTTTTTCATGGAGATGTAGTAGGTGTAGTTGATTCCCTACCATTTTTTGGTACTTTTTGTTTTTGGTTATATTGTAAAACTATATAACTTGGGATAGTTATATCCCTTTTTTTATTATTGATTATGTTGTGAGGTTTATCTATGTGGATTATGTTTTAGTGTTTCACTTGGGTTAAATTGTTCCAAAATTTGATTATTGATGCATAGGAACTAGCTTCCATCCAATGGGATCATGAACTCCCATCTGTCTATGCTACAGGTCAGGTCGGGTGTCGGGTTGGATGGCATCCTAACTTGGTTCGTGAAACTTACCCTTCATTGGGACTTCAATACAATTATATAGTGATCTTAATTTTCTTCCATTATCTTTTAATATATAATAATATAATCTATAAATACTTCAATAATTCTTTCAAGATGATATATAAAGAAAAAATTCATTAAATCCATGAAGATAACATCAAAATTTGTTAGACAAAATGAAACAACTATAAATTTAGCATGTACATGCCTTACGAAAATTGATATCATGGGTATGTCATCCCTCTTGACCATTAAATAATATTACAAATCTAAAAATTAATATTGGAAAAGTGTTTAGAACATATTAATTGATGTGGGATAGAGGATATGTGTCCTTTATAGTGATATTTTTATGTTCTCAAAAATGAATTCGTAGTCTCAATGATCAATTATTCTTCATAAAAAAAGAACTCGTTCACCCCAAGGTGATACACGTGGTGGAATAAATAAATTATAAATATTATCATGGGGTTGTTTCTTCATTTCATTAAACTAAATTGGGCCCATTCTATAATGATTCTTTAAAATAGTTGTAGAAAATATTATGATTTATATTTAAAACTCATCTTCACCACCCTGAGGAAGACCAGAAAATTATTGCATAAATACATAAAACAACTCCCAAATAATAGGAATATTTTATATGTTCATTTTCTCCCCATCCATCTATGATAAATATATTTCATGGATTGGAATTATTAACTTCAAGATAGAAGTAATTTCCATTGGTTTTTTTTATTCTTCCTCACATTGATAAATGATCATGGGTTCAATTGGAATATGAATTGTGACTTCCCTTCCTAAATAATTAATATGGTATCCATATAATTAAATCCATTCCATGCCTATAATCACATAAAATTCAACTAAATTTAGAATTGAAATATCTTCAAGAAGAACATTCCCCTAAACATCCATTTGATAGGAACTATAGAATTATGATGTGAGCACGTTACCATTAGGAGTTTTCATCACTAACGTAATATCTAATAATTGATATAGTAATTAAATACCCTTTTCCAAAATCATTATATATAATATAGTTGGCAGAGAAAAAATCAAATAATACATTAGTTATTATAGAGTGGACAATGACTATACCATTCAAATTATCATTCTCATAACCCACTTCAAAAAAAATTATCGCCTGATATTTCTCTTATTTTTTTGTCTTAAGAGTTTTATGATGTAGATCATCATCAAAAAAATTCTAGGATCATGCACCGGCTATCATAATGGACATAGTATTTTTATTTAAAACATGGGATCATGGGATGTGCATTAGTTAGCCTCTTGTTCTCTTACATTGCATTAATAGATCCATTACCCAACATTCATCATTCACTAGGGTTATAACCTTGATTTCTAAATTTAAATCACCTCTAATTTCCATTATGTAAATTCCCTTGATTTTTATTCACAAACTTATGGGATTTAAATAAATATAATTTCTTTCCACCATGATATTTATTCATTTTTTCATGAGTCTCAATCTGCTGTTTCTTGTAAAAATCATGGGAATGGCGGAAATATATAAATTATATTTCTACCATGACTGTACATTGAAATTTTTCATATTAACTGCTAAATTATCTTATATATAATGCCTTTAGGAGAATAGTTTTTAATCCACTAAATAAGTAATAAATATTTACTTTAGGTATACTTATTAAACCAAATGTATAACATGAATTTGTTTTAAGATTTTTTTAATAAGTACAAATGGACTCATTCTTCTTTTTCTTAATCTCATAGAAGTACTTCTCCATATTTTTAAATGTAATACGAGGGAAGTACTTTCTGAAATTTATCTTCTTAAACTCATACCATTATATATAGAAAATTTATTCCTCTTATTTTGATTTTTTAATAAGGTTCCACCATTAATGTACAACACCTTCCAAATAATAAATTTATTAAAAATAATTTTCATTTTGTCATTATAGGAGAATAAAAAATATATTTTCAATAATGGTGTTCCTTCACTCGGCTACTAGTGGATTAAAATTCCCACTAAAATAAGACAGACACTAAATCATGAAATACTAGACAGTTCATTATTCCCTCTTTGATCATATAGAAGCCCATCAAGATTCATGTGCTGATGAATTTTCGTAATAATGAAAATAGTATTTGGAATTGAATCTCCCATAACATTTCGTTTCTTAGGAGGAAAATCATTCCATTTTATATCACATTAATTTTTAGCATAAATCCTTATGGTTCAAAAAATTAACTAAATTCAAAAAAATGGGAGATAATAATTATGGTGGAAAATAACATAATCATGAAAAAAAATATAGCATGTCTAAATCAGGATAAATTATATTCATCCAATGAAACCTTATATTTAACCGAGGTTATCCATGGTAATATTAATTCAAATCCATAATTTTGGTTTATAATTAAAATGTGAATTAAATTATGGATGTCCCCCAAGAGTTTCAAACCATGTCCACCATAATAGAATACTTATTATTCATAAGAATATATCCTTTGAACATTGAAAATATAATTTTTAAAACATAATATTCATGAAAAATTGTGAGAAAGAATTTTCATTGAAAATAACATTTAAAACATATAAATGAATCTCCAAATATTTTTCTAGTTATGATAGATATAAATTCTATTAATTTCATATATGTTGAAACAAATATTACATTCAAATTTTTAGTAAATATTAAATTGATACTCATTTGAAAAAAGAAAACAAGATTTATTTTTAAAAAGTTGTAAACATTATTATACAACTGTAAAAAATAATTAATTTTTTTTAGAGAAACGCAAAAATATTCTTGAATACATTTTATATTACATGGAAATAGAAGGTAACATATTTTCTATTTATGTGATAAATAAAGACAATTTTTCTTTAAAATCATTAGTTTGGTATCTTTGGTTATTCTTGTGAGAAAAAAGAAAGGAAATTATGTATTCTCTAAAAATAACCAATTTATACGAAAATTCATGAGATTAATGAGAGGTATATTAATAACATACATCATTGTAATCATAGTAAAACACTATTTCAATAAAAAATGAGATTATATCATAAATCCCTTACCATTATGGTAGCATTTGAATCATAATCCCCATGTATGAAAAAACATTATATGGATATGTAAATCCCCATAATATTCATAATATGAATGAAAAAATACATTCATGTGAACTATATAAAACACACAAAATAAACAAGTGGTAAATATAGCATTTTTCTCACATGAATAAATGTGAGATAGAAATACATTACCTCAAGTATCACAATTCTTGGTCATATTTTGAACCTAATGTATAACTAATATAGGTTTATTAAAAATGTATTAATAAAAAATACTTAAATATATCAAATAATTAATTATTTACTTATGAAATCTTATCAGCCATTTATTTTAAATTACTTTTTAAAATAACTATTCGAGGTGATAATTGCTTCATTTTTCATGAATGTTTTTGTTTGGTTATCTCTACCCTTTTAAATTGATCATGGTTCCATCATATAAATAATTTTACTCACGATATAAATACTATATATATTTATTATAAATATTTTTATAATAATCAATAAAAGGTTGAGATTGAAAAATTAATTATACTTTTCATGGAGATGGTAGATCAAAAAACACATGAAAGATGTTTTCTTTTTTCGATGGATGGATCAAAAGAGAGTTAAATAGTAATTAAATTTTATAAAATAATAATAATATCAAAAAAAATAATATATTTTCATCAAATTAATCCATATTATAATCCATTTAAAACAAAAATAGAAAACTAATCACATCACTTAATAGAGGTTGTACTCCACACGTATGAAAAAAATCAACTTTATCATTTACCCATGGATGAGAATGTAAGAAGGTAGATATGGAATTATAATTACAGATTTATAATTATGACATGAATATAATATATTTATATAAAAATTAAATCCAAAATTAGGTCTTTCAGTGAGAGGTGGTGATGGAAAATGAATTAGATCGTTCCGTTAAGGGGTAGATTATCTTACACATGATTAACATCTTTTTCACTCATTTTATGGAATAAGAGATAGATATATCTTATTCTATTAATGTGATGACATATCAGTATTTTTTAGTACAATTTTTCTTATTTCAGAATATTTTGGAATATTTTAAGGATGTAACTGATGAAATAAAAAAATCAAGGTTATGAACTAATCCTATTATTTGAACATCATTTTTAAGATTATAATAAACACATTACTAGATGGTTTTATGATCAAAAAAGGACTCTAGTTCGTGGTTAGGGTGTATTTAAGGGATTTGGGAAGGTATTATCGAATACAAAAGTCTCTTTAAGTGTGAAGATGATTGGAGAGGGATCACCCTTTTATAATTGAGGTGAGTTGAAACATGTAATTTTTCAAATATTTATAAAAATATCAAGAAAATAGGGTGGAAAATGTATAAAAAAGGGATCATATTTAGAGGTTATAAATTATATTTTCTATATCCTACCAACAAATGGAGTTTTTAGTATGGTTTTTTTCATTTTATCCCTTATATATGTAGTTTGACCCTCTGTAAATCTATTTTAACCATAAAAGTACTAATAGATTTTTTAAATTTTTTCAATTCATTAAGAAAAAATTGAGTGTTAATGAAAAAATATTAATAATAATTCTAATTCAAAATTTGGAATCTATTTTATCAAATTTAATTTACAGAATTTATAGGATTTAATGAAAAAATAAATATAAAAACACCTTGAAAAGTGGTTTCCAAAAGAAAACATCTTCTTAAGTATAAAAACATTTACATCATAATTAAACCTCAAATTCAGTAAAACAAACAAAATTGGATTAATTATCAAATAATTTAAATATTTTTTAAATCAAAACCATTTTAACACAAAATGAAACTTTTTAAAACGCTTTAAATGAAAATAAAATTTTAATATAAATCAATATTTTAACTCTTCAATGAAAACTATTATTTTCTGAAAATTAACGAAAATTAATAAAAATTCAATTTTTAAATGTTTATTTCAGAAATAATGAAAATTTTCCCAAATAAGTTTTATAAAATTTTAAAATATTAATTTTAAAATAAGGGAACAAAACATGGTGAACCCACTTTTTTGAGTAAATAAAATACATTTTTAAGAATAACACTTGATTTATTCTTATTCCACACCTAAAAACATATATTTGATTGATGTTAAAATTTTTGATTTAATATATAAGTTCCTTAAAATAATTAACCAATATTTATTTATTTAATTTATTATGATAAACATGCATTTCATGCATAGAATGGTTTTTTAAAGAATACTACTCTATTATTTTTAGTTGGGTTTTATTTTCAGTTTTAATTAGTTGATAACCAATGAATTAATTTGATACCTATGTAAACCATGCATTTTTCAAAATAGATTTATACTTATTCATGACTTCCAATACAAGGGATAAGATCATACTATCTGATTAAAAATAACATTTTAATAGTATATTGTGGGTCGTTTCAACTTCATGTTGCATGTAATGCAAACAAGCAATTAAATTCAATTGGTTTAAAGAATACATTTCATAAAGTAAAAGGGAGTTTCAAGGGGATAGGGTGAATCATTGATCTTTTATATTTAAAATTTTATTATTATGAAACTACCTTCACATCCTGTTAAATAGTTATAACTTTTCTAAAAAACAAAGAAACAAGTACTTTTCATAGGAATTCTAAAATTTAGAAGGTTCAATACTCGGTTAGAGTAGATAGTCCTTGGAATTGTTTGGATATAATCCTATAGAAAAAAAAATATACTAAATAATAATATTTTTCATGTTGTTACTAAAAGTAGGGAGTGTCTTTACACATGTAGTGTAAAATGATCAAAACAATAGTTCATGTTCATTCCACACAGATAAGATGTAACAATGATTTCATAAAAAATTTACAAACCCTCATCAATAGGCTCAAAGTGATTTCACTATGATTATTATAATCTCTTCATTTTTATATTCATACATAATCAATTCTTCCATGCGTTATTACCCTATAACATTCTAGAACATTCCTCCTGGACTTCAGTACAAAATGTCAATATTTTCATTATTTATCAGATTTCTCTATTTTATTTTTTCGGATGATAAATCAATATGAAATAATCTTATAGAAACATAATCCAATTATTTCTAATAAATGACCAAACATTCTTTCCCATTTCTCATATGATATCACCTGATATCCACTCTTTCCTAACGACTTCTATCCACTGCATCTGATAATAATACCTCTAATAATTACCAATATATTCTTGTTCTTCTAATTCAAATTTTCCCAAGATATCACTTGGATGTAAACTTTCAGGTAAAAATCAGAATTATAAAGTTTCACTTATTTCTTATTAAGAAATTGATTCATTATTATGATAGATTTTTCAACCATGAATAGTATAGTACTTCATACTATAAATGAATCCTATTTATAGTTGTATGATTATGAGAAAAAGAATGATCACATATTTATCTTCTGGCATAATGAAAACATGAATTTAAAATCACTGGATCAATAAAATTCACCAAGAACACTTCTCAAAAAATTTATAGAATTATTTACATTTCTCATAGATTGAAACATCCACAGCCTTCAAGTGACATCCTCTAAAATCAACTAGAATCTTGGATTATCTACCTAATATATTCGAAATATTAAATTGTCAACATAATGTAGCATCCTAAATAGATTGGCCACCATAACAATGCTTCAAATCGAGTTCCAATGGCATTAAGCATGACTCCCCATACACCAAAGGCTGCAAACTAGATTCATGGGTGTAAAGGGGTGATAGTAAGGATACTACACACTATGGTGATGATATAATTATGGTCTAATAAATATAAAAAGTGGTGTAAAATAAAAACCAACATACATTGGACCAGTAACCCACCCATGGTGGAAAAACAATCATATAATAATGGATGCATAGTAGTAGGAGTAGCAGAATGCATAAACAATTCAACATTTTATTTCTATATATTAAAACAACACATGGATGCATATCAAGTCATAAAAAAATAACTATAATGGTCGCCCATGTCCAACCATCAGTACGTACATATAAACATGTTGTTAAATAAAGAAAACAAAAAAGGAAAAACTACAATCGAGGAAAGAACCCATGGTTCCTTTCCTTACATCCATGAAAAATACTCTAACACTAAGATCCAGATCTTTAGATTGAACCTTTACCTGTATATAAATCCATGAAATATACACATGTCCTAAAAGGGCCTATGAATGAATCCTAATAGGCCACCACAAACATGTTCTTATCTTACATATGTGATTATGAAGGTATACTAATGTATAAACAAAATATCACATGCATACCACATTAAAATAAACATGTAGATTGAACCTTTACCTAGATAGACATTCTCTCATCCGATACTACCATCTAAATCGTTCTGATTTTAAAGAAATTAACATTTTAGAAAAATTTCATGAAATTTGGGTAAATCAACCCACATTTATTTAGAAATCCATATGGAGAGAGTAAAGGGGAAAAGTGAAAATTTGATTAAAGCTCTTATTGGCATGGTTCCAATGCACATAAAGGTTGAATAAATTGATCATGGATGAAAGGTGTGGCTAAACACCTAGAAAAAGAGGTAATAGAGATCCACATGCTTCTTTCTATGACCAAAGGAAGAAGAATAAGGATGAAAACAATAAATATAGGGTTGGGGAAAATTTAATTTTCTCACTTTTAATTGGAAACATGGTTTGGAAAATTTGGTGCACACTATGCAGTGGACATTTCCCAAGATCTAGCCTCGCATGGTTCATGCACATAGTTTTACAATTCAAGTAAAAACTATGCAAGAAGCCTATGTAAAAAATTGAAGAAAATGCCTTGTAACTATGCACCCTTCTAAAATTGTCTAAAAAACTATTTCTAGTAGATCATGAAGGTCACACCATTTTTTCTATGATCCCTTCAGATCTGGTCTGACCTTGTGCCCTAGTTTGTGCACCTTGAAAACATGGGGTTTCAGTCCTTAATGGACCTAAAACACAACAAACCCTCCATGAAAGTTTTCAATAATTAAACCATGATAGAAATCATTGGGTTAAAAACTCTATGAATTATGTTCTGATAAACAATAAAATATTTTTTGTACCTACCAAACTCCAAAAATTCCAAATGATGAGGAATGAGACACCATCTAAGAACCCGGGATGTTAAAATCTCCAAAACATAACATAGATCATCCCAAATCTATAAAACATAAAGTATATATGGTACCAAACATACCCATATATCTCAAACACCTCGGTCACCCCAATCTCAAAGGAACTGGATAAATACCTCAATTTTCTCCCCACTATAAGATTTACGTACCTTGATCGCTTCCCAACACAAAAGTAAAAGGAAACCGATGGTCCACGGACCATAACTAGAGTCAATTTCCCCCCAGGATGCATATTCATCACTGAACCTCATTAGGTTCTCCCATTTAATACCCAGAACTCTTTGTATCTCACATCTCATTAGATGTCGGTCAGTTTCCATGCAATACATGACACCTATGGGGTCTCACGTCTCATCAGATGATCAAAACCAATCCAATTTCCTCAAACCTCAAACAAGTCCCACATTTTAATGATTCCCTAATTCCAACACACCTCTAAATGCATGTATCCAACAATTCTCATAGATAATCTTCGTTCAGTGCACCTCATATATATATATAATGCATCCAATCCAATTCCAACCTACTAAACAGTTCCCAGTTAGTCAATAAATACATCATGTGAATGTCATGTACTAAGAAAAAAATTTCTACAAAGGGTAGATTCCAAAACAAAAAAAGTACCATGGTAACACCCATAGAATACCTCTAATCATAAATGGATACATCCAACGAGCATGTAACTGAATGTTAGAGGCTCTTTCTAGGAATCCAAGAGACCCATGATCAAATATGGGTGAGGGTGAATTTATGGGGCACTGTATTAGTACTGTAGTAGTTACTCTAGTGGCTACTATTCAGTTCTGTAGCAACTGACACTATTTATCTGATTTGGGCCTTCACGCCACCAGTTTGGGCCTACAGGTCACTGGGCCTTCAGGCCCCAAGGACTTTAGGCTGTAGGGCCTTCACGCTATAGGGCCACCAATAGACATCACGCCAAAGGGCTTTAGGGAAAAAAAAGTAAATAAATCGAAGACCACGTGGTAGTAGGCCATCATGAGGATTTTGAGAAAAATAACAACCACCAGAGAATAGATAACCAGATTGGAAGAATGAAAGGGTATAGAAACTGCCATTGGGACAAGCATCGTGAAAATCTGCATGGGGGGCTTATAGTCTATCAACCATGAAATGTGGGGAGCTAGGTTCCTTCATTATGCAAATGATGGGGAGATACTATTTCAATTTTGTTAGGTCTTAGGCCTTTGAGGTCATTTATTGAGTCATGTATGGGCCTTGGGCCTATGGGTTATGTAAGGCTTCCCCTTAAACCCTTAAAAGGGGCATTATCTAGAATCAAATAAAAAGAAGTACTTCGGTCCATTCGGGTTGGGTAAATGATTACACGGCCTTCTTTCCACCTAGATTCTCTTCTTCATGCATTTAGACTATAGATTTAGTACCCGAGTCATGGCCTCCCTTCAGAGATTCACTATCCAGCGGCCAATATCCCCATATTTAGGTATTTTTGTCTTTACCATGAACTCTTTGTATATGTGACTCTCATTTACCAGCTCCTTGTACCACTCCCAGCCGGATCTCAGAATTGTGAGTTTACCCCAGTCCCAGACTACTGGTTATCTAATAATGCTTCTAACATAACCTCTCAAGATGCTCGACCTGACCGCATTCTCAATAAACCTTTAGCACATGATTGCACTACATCCACACATAACCAGTTTTCTCGCACTGAAAGGACACCATTGATGACCCACTTTGAGGTGGTTAACATAAATATTTAGCATGAACGCACATCAGAGACTCATCCCTACATCATTTCATTATTTCTAAAGTATTACACTAAAATCACATGACATTGTCACACGAATTGGGTATAACCAGTCCATCAGGATGCCATCTACTATGATTACCTGGTTCACCACCTCTGAGAATTAGGCCAACATTAATATGTTTACTTGAACCCAAATGGCATGGCGTAAACTATCATTAAAATGTATAGACCTCAATGTATCATTGGGAACAATACTAGGGGCGTAATGAGAAATTTGTGAACATTATTACATTATCCATAATAGACATGTAGCCCTACTATAGGCTCATGAACTCGTGATATCTCTCCACCTGAGTATCTCTAAAAATATGTTCTTGAATAAACTGGCCTCAAAGTCTTTCTAGGCTAGTCCCTCATGTCTAACCTCCCGAACCAACATATCCCACCAGCACATTATTGATCCTATGAGTATGTAAGTATATATATTCACCCTCTACCTTGGGTGTGTCTCAATCTACTCAAATATGATCTATATAAACTTGATCTAGTTCTTAGTCACGGGTGTTCCACCCCCACCCTGAAACAGTGGTGGGTGTTGATATTGGAACACATGAGTTATATACATGATATAAGTCTCTAATCTCTATAATCCCTTATCAATACCATGGAAAACATGTATTATACTCTCATTAAGATTATTTTATAGCCACCTCCTAAAATCTTTCAAAATCAGCGCTTTCACATAAGCCTATACATGTTCCTATACATATGGATCATTTTTTCTTAATCTTTCTTATTCTCATCCCAAACCTTAATAATCTGAACTATTTCCCATTCCTACGTCACTAAATCATATCCCAATTGACACTCCATTGGATCCTCTCTATGTGGAATTATACTGAATACAAATACATTGGTCATACAACCATAACAATCAATATATATATATAACATATAGGGAAAGCGGTAAAAGGAAATGAAAACCCACTACCCTTACACTTCCCAATCTCAACCATGTCACACAAAGAATGACCTCTTGTCCCATTACCTACTAATATTAGATCCAATAAACTTATATACCTTGGGCTACATCTACCCTAAGAAACCATGTCACCTCAATTCGACGACCTCATCAACCAACCTAATGATCAATATATCCCCATAACTTCATCAATACCTAATCCTATAATAGTCAACACCATACTTACCTATCACATATCACATAAAAATTTCATTAGGAACACTTTCCTTAGATAGTTGAGTAAGATGCCACCAAATAGATTCATAGAAGGAAAACACCACTTATCTTCCATTGTTGGCACATTAAACAACCCAACCCCTTTTTTCACAATCCTTGTCCCTAATGAAAATAAAAAACAATTAATATCCCATAACATGCATATGTATATATATATATATATATTTAAAAAAACCAATGGTCCTAACCTGAAATCATAAACAAATACCTTTTCCATACCTAGACAAGATTCAAAAGATCCTCCCTTACCATACCAGGCCAAGGATCACATTTCATAACAGGTAATAATCAAATTACAAGTATACCACTCATGGTTAAAAATAAATCAACCATAATAGAAGAAAAAACATAACAAAAATTCCCACCTATAGAAATATGGTTTGTCCCCCATGAATAGGGCTTCAGGCACCCAAAAATGATTTCAAAAACCCGTTTCCGCAAAATCCAAATCTCCAATCTAACATAACTAAAATAATAAGACTAAAAGAATTGAAAAGGACATTGATATCATTAGTATCCATCTGAACACTGCTAATAATTCCTAGTCCATAGATTCTCTGATACCATTTGTATCACCATGGCACAATTAGCTACCCAAACAGTACTTTGGGCTGAGTTCCACTAGCCTTATGATGCCTCCACATACACCCAAGTCTAAGAACTAGACATGTAAGTGTAAAGGGGTGATAGTGGGGAGAGTATAATATTGGGAGATGATATAATAATATTCTAATAAATATATAAAGAATCTAAAAATAAAGACCTATGGAAATTATATTAGTAACCCTCACTTAGTTTAAGCACAATCATACGTCAACTGAAGCATAACAACAACATCGGTATAAATAAAAATGCCAACATTACATTTGAAGATAATAATACTAAAAATGCATACGTATCATGTCATATAAAATAATAAGATTAAAGGTCACCCATGGATTACCATAATTATGTACATATAAGCATTTTGATAAAGAAATAAATAAATAAAAGACTCCAACCAAGGAAAGAACCCATGGTCCCTCGCCTTCTATCCAAGATAAAATGTTTGATGATTAGATCCATATCTTAATCCTAAACTGTTACCTAAATGTAAATCCATGAAATGTACTCACATACAAAAGATTACATGTTTGGGAGAAAGAATCATAGAAGACCATGACTAACATGTACCTATCTTACATATTTTATTAAATAGGTGTACTAAAATATTAAAATAAAGAACATGAATATCACATCTAAACCAACATGCATATGACGTAACCTGATTTCCTTTTGCACAATATCTAAAAGAAAGAAATGAAATGATTTATCCAATGACTATATAATATAGTGAATAGTATCCTTAGACTAAGACCTGGGAATCCAATTATATAAAATAGTATAGAGGAACCCTCGGGTTAAACCATTAACAAAATTACCCAGCACCTCTTTCCAACTGACACCTCATGTCCAAAAAATATCTAAGGTCACAAAATCATGCCCCAATAATCAATACAAGGTCCAAAAGAAACCATATAAAAATATCCCATCATATCTAAGCTAGACCTGAAAAGGATCAAATATTTATGTCTTCCTAAATAAGTCATGACTCATGTTTGACGATCCTCTTCCCTAACTGATAGTATGAAAACTATAAATTGATGGATCCTCACAACCCAAATGGATTTATACAACAAGAACCTCTAATCATCATCACTTGTTGTATCTAATGGTGGAATATACCCATCTGATTGGTTAACACTACCTCATCATCCAAGTCCAACACTGTGAACACAACTCCAGACACGCATTGTCCAAAATAAGTGGGATGAAATCACCAAATAATTCTTTATTACACATTATATGAATACTCATTCCCCTGTGACCGTGTCGCACTAGTGGTCATGAAAATATCATATCAACCTGAACTTTCCCAGAACTGTATGGACTCACTTCCTCATTCAGATTACCATGTCTCCCAACTTGTGATCATCACCACTCATAGAATCTAAGCTTCACCCAACCTAACAATTACATATCCTCATACCAGATGGACAGTGCCACCTCAATCCTCAGGTTGATCTCATCTCATTCCCATAAAACTAACAAACAATATATATATAGTTAATAAAAACACTTCAATAAATAAAAAAAAACCCTTCCTAAAATTCCATGTGTTCTCAAGCCACATACCCAACCTAGTCAAGGAAAAAATAACTAAGGTGTGTTTAAAGGTATCCCATATGGTCTCATTAATAATTTTAAAGTCAATATGTTAATTAATT
This sequence comes from Viscum album, assembly GCA_963277665.1. Classification (NCBI taxonomy): domain Eukaryota; kingdom Viridiplantae; phylum Streptophyta; class Magnoliopsida; order Santalales; family Viscaceae; genus Viscum; species Viscum album. The sequence goes on from OY728144.1 coordinate 340,195,814, forward strand.
TGTATCTTACTCAACCTACCAAATGTTTTACTCAAATGAAAACCCCTAAAAACCATAAAATCACAAAGAAATGTAAGAACCACCTAACTAGTGCTGGAAAATGTTCACTCATCTAATATTAGCCTCTAAATAGATTAAATTTAGAAGAAATTAGTGTTTAATAAAAACTCCCAGAAAATAGGGTAAATTGGCTCACATGAATTTAGTGATCTATATAGAGAGGTCAAAGGAGAAAAGAGAGAGTAGGATTTCATATCATATCGATGTGGTTCCAATTCACCCAACAGATCATGAAATGGATCATATATGAGATTTTTATTTCAAAACATATAGGAGGAGGGAAAAGAGAGCTATATGATGTTGTATGTGACCAAAGGAGTAGGAATAAGGAGGAAAAGAATAAATAGAGTGAATAGTTAAAAATGAATTTTCACACTTTTAATGGCCACATGGTTTTCCCACATGGTTTGGCGAACCATGTTCAAATCGTACTGTGCCTACTACTCAAGATTCAGGCCCACATATTTTATATGCATAGTTTTCCAAACAGTGCACAAACTATTCATGATCCCTATATAAAAATTTGAAGACAATTCGGCACAGCCATGTACCCCCTCCATCATAGTTTGAATACTCATTTCCAGTAGATCTAGATAGAGAAACCTTTTCTCCTCAAAGGTCTCATGGTTTGTTCAAACCATGTGCCCCTATCTACGCTCCCTGAAAACATGGGTTTCCATTCTCTAACAAACCTGAAACCCAACTGAACCACCATGAAAATTTTCAAGCATTAATCCTTGACTAAAAATATATATTGGAACAAATAAAATCATAGAATTAAGTTTCAATAAATAGTAAACAACTTGTTCTACCCACCAAACTCTAAGAAATAAAAAAGGGAATGGAATTTGAGCATCTCCAAAAACCCGATGCATTACACATAAAATCGTCACATTTAATTATTTATGAAAATATCGTAATGATATTTTAATTTTTAAAAAAAATTATCAAATTAATTGTTTCATTTAAAACATTTATCAATTCATCCATCTGATGATAATCTCATTCGATTATTCCTTTAAAATCATTATAGGAAATTCTTGGTGGTTATTCCAAAACTCTTCCCTCAAAAGATGACTTGCATCATAACTCTATTTTCATTACCTTCATTAACCAAAAATTGTCTAATGATATTTATATAAAATATTTTGTTTGATCTCATTCTATAAAATTCAACCTCATAACTTCATACATGTTTTTCTGATGTTCCTGGTAAAAGTGTTTATCCAATGGGAATTTTATGAATACTATTTCTGAAAGGATATTATTTGATTGGATTCCATTAAATGTGGAATGCATCAAATTATATTATTTAAAAAATCCATTTTCACTTCAATGTCTTTCATCCATTTTTTAGGCATCAAAAAAAATCCAACACAAACTTTGCAGCATGACCAAATAATATTATCCTTTACAAATTATGCCAGTAATATTCTGTCATAGTGAAACAATAATCTACACAGAAAAAATTCATCTCATCTTAGAAATCTATCTAGAGAACTTCCATATATCTGCATATAAGGAACATTTTATAACCTTAAAATTTTATCCCCCTTTCTATAGAATACTTGGATCATGAGAGCATTCATTTCTCATTATTTTGGAAACATTCAGAATTTTTTTGTGTTTTTATTGGTGGTAAATTCCTCATGATCTCATCTAATTGATATAATCAATTTAAAACATCAAGTGAAGATGTATAAATTTTTATGATCCACCAACACCTAATATTCAGACATCATATATGTCTATTTATTATCAAGTCTCTAGACCATAGGACTAATTTATATGATTGTTATCATAGTATCTATAGTTTCTCATTATATCATGGGAGTAGTATAACCCTTTTATATGATAAAATAACTATGTACATTACCTTTAAAATAGTTTAATGAAATGTATCAACCATATTATGGTATGCATACATAATTCATAACACACTATGTACATGATATATTAATTAAAATGTAATATTCATATTTAGTCTAGGGAACCTATTATTAAAAAACACCCAACCTCTTATTAACTATAAACATTATCATCACATTTAAAAAAATTAATGTTTTCTATTTATAGAAAATATTATCCATTTCCTTATAATAGGATCTATATTTATCTTTATTTTCCTTAAGGGATCTTCTATATTTTAATCAACATTCATAACTTTCATCACACTTTTTACCTCGAGTAAAATTTGTTAAAAAATTCACAATATATATAAAATAAAAACATTTTAGTCGTAACTCCCCTTTGTACATTTTTTTCCCTCTTTTCAACCTTTTAAAAAACAATGAGATAAATTTATAAATTGTTTTACTAAACTATTCTTTGATTTCAAAGTAACACACTTCTTCTTCTTTAATAAGTTTCATTAATTTTTCCTTCATAGATTCTTTATAGGATATTTCTTAATCATCCTTTCCTTTTTTTCATTATTACCATTTCTCTTCTCATTTTATAAGTTATTAATGTTATATATAAACCATCCAAATATTGAGTTTCAATATATATATCTTCATGTAATGAGACATTTCATAAAATTAATTAGGAACATTTTATAATATAATATCAATAATTATTGAATGTTAAAAAATCTCACTAATAGATCGTATAGTTCCTACAAGGTTATTCACCATTGTAAATAAATGACCACAGATTCATAATAACCCACCATAAGATCATCCTACATAATCCAAAAGATATTTAACTTCAATTTATTTACTTTTTTATTTCCATAATATATTTTTATAAACTTTATTTTCAGATATATTTTTATGTTCCAACTCTATTAACTCTACAAAACTAAATTTAAAATATTAATTAATGTATATAATTTCTAGATCACCCATAATTCTCCCAATTATTATTATTATCTTTTATAAGACGATGAATATAAACATCAGGATGAAAATTAAATGTTGAAACTTCAAGAAAATTTTAACCAAGGGAAATATTATAATAATGAATTTCATCATTCAACATATGATATTTTTTCCATCTAAAATAGAAATCCCCTTACTTTTTACTATATTTTAGACATCCATAACAACTTCACTTTTCTCAAACATTAGAAAAGATTAAATATATAGAATATTCACTCTAATACCACTTAAAATGTCTTATTAAGATATATTTAATCACTTATAGGGGTATAAAAAATCTAATTTTTCATAAAAATTATTAAATATTTTTAGATTAATATTCAATACGCTTCACAAATATACACCCAAGGATCCTGAAGGTTTACTGTCTCCGGAGACTTGATACATCATATTATTATTTCATAAAAAAAATTCTACATCTCCCAGAAACATATCCTCATTTAATAATATTCATAGACATATACAACATAATACCCTACATCCTAATATGGGGAAATCATGTAGTAGAATAAGTGATCTTAGATTATAAATAAGGGTAAATATGGGATATACTAATCAATGATCTTATCAATTTATAAAATAAGTATAATGGTATTAGATAATGGACATAAAATTAAAATGTTCAAGAAAAACACTCCAATGATTATAAAAATGATCCATAATATAAATCATTATCATTTCATATAACATGAATCACAAGAGTGTGAAGACATAATAAATTACTCTGAACCATGAGCTCATGTAATAATGTTGTTTGCAACATAATAAATATATAAATAATTATATATGTAAATGTTTACTATATGGACCATAATAATGTAGTTGACCACAAATCCCTATTATTTTAAAATAATTGAATAGGTCAGGAATCACTACAGCCATCTAATATTCTATCAACCACAATATGTTATTTACCATATTATATGAACTACATCGACCTTCATCCCATAATTATCCCATGAGATATAATAATTTACCCAGTTAATTAGAGGGATATGTAATTTTAGTCCCATCCCATAATATAATTAAAACCATACATATATATTCCATAATATCATAAAATCTTCATCATATCATTACCCACTGAAAAAAATGGGATTCATAATCATTTTGTTAGGGAATAACCTAAAATAGAAAAGGTTTTCGAAACAATAACTTCATAATAATCATAAAAAATCCATAGAAATAATAAGGATTGTATCCTTAGAGAATAACTCAAGTATATGATATGTAAAATCATGGTTCGACGTCATTTGTGGATAAAATTATCATTAAAATGCCATTAATGCATACTTGAGTAAAATAAAAAACCCACTTTGAAAATTTACTTTTTAAGACTAAAATTTATATAAAATGGTAGAAATAATATTTGTTTCAAAATAATTCATGATAAATATAATGTAAGACTCAAATAATTTATCATTCATGATTGACGGAAATTCCATTTTTGTCATATGCATTAAACAATTATTCATTTCCCATTTTTAGAAAAAATTAAAAAGTACATCATATACAAAAAAGAAAATTTAATTCATTTTAAAAAAATGTAAATGTGTTAAATATTATTAAAAATTACTTAAAACATAGTTTATAGTATAAAAAAATTCTGGGAAACATTTTTATAAATCATTTACACTGAAGGGAACATATTTTTGATAAATTTTTCAAAATAATACCGACTTTAAATAAGAATTTAGTCTATTTAGTTATTAATGTGTGTAAAATAAAATAAAAATATATATTATCTATAAAAAACTAGTTGTGAATAAAATACATGATATTATTGAGATTTATATCAATACATTTCATCATCGGAATCATACATAAAAACAATCATGACAGACTATGAAATATTAACATAAATCCTTAAGCAATTTGGTAAATTTTGAATCATAAGCCCCATGACGGAATGAAAATTATATGGATATGTAAATAAACATAATTTTTCTAAGAATCATCATAATATATATATTTTTTATTTAAATACACCACATAAATAAAAAAAATTGTGAATATTACATGTGTCCCAAAAAAATCGAGAAAAATATCCCTTGCCTCAAGTCTCGACATTCATCATACATGAGTAATCCCATTGAATAATACTCAAGAGTTTATTATAAATTTATTATATAACCATAATAATTCCTATCATATCATTTTTTATTTACTTATGACGTCTTATCACCTATTTATTAATAATTGTTTTATTAAAATTGATGTTCTCAGTGACAACAACTTCATTTTTTATACATGTTTCGGTTTAGTAGTCATAGTAATTTTACTAAGATAATGGTTCCATAAACTAAATAATTTTATTCCAGATATTAATAACGTATATATTATTTATAAATATAATTATATTCATATATAAAAGGTAGATATAGTAAAATGAATTACATTGTTCATGTAGATGGTAGGTCGTACATACACATGAACACTTTTTCATTTTTTGAAGAATAGAAAAAAATAAAGGAAAAGAATAAAAACCTTTAAAAATGATTATTATAACATATAAGTTATATATATTTATAAAATTCATACTTATTACCATCCATGTAAAACAAAAAGGAAAATGACACACATCATTTCATGGAGGTTTTAGTCCACGTGTATGCATTAGTGATGTAATCGTTTTCCAATGGAATGGAATTTCATATGGTTGATATGAAATTATAATTATAGAAGTATGATAGTTTAATAATTATATTCTATAAAAAATAAACCAATTAGTATATCAATCCATGATAGGCCATTACAGAAAATAAAATACTTCTTTTCGGGAGGCAGTGGTCCACCATACTCATGATCGATGGTTTTATTTCCTATTTGATAGAAGAGGAGATGGATACAGGTAATTAAATTATTACAATAAAATATAAATATATATAATATACTAGTTTTATTATTTCATCATATTTTAATAATATTTTATAGTGATAGTTTAGATAAGAAAATAAAAATATATGGTTAAGAACTATACATCTTATTGGGACAACCTCTTAAGGATTATTCCTAAATACATCCTATATAAATTTATAATAAAAAAAGGACCCTATTTAATAGTTATTAAAGTATGAAAGGTATTTTGGTAGGTATTTAATGATCCAAAATACCATCAATGTTTGGATATTTGAGTATATGTTGTACATTTTTATAATTGAGGTGAGTGGCTCACTTATAATTTTTCAATGTTTTAAAATAATTCCAAGTCACTTTCTTGGTAAACTTTCTCAAGAATATATAATATTTAAGGGTTTTATGTTAAGTTATAAACAATACTAACCAATGGGGTTAAAAAAAATTATTTCATTTTAACAAAATTCAATTTCGTTTAACCCCTCATAAATCTATTTAAACCTTGCCCGTGGGAATAGATTTTGTACATTTTTTACTATTCATTATCTAAAAAATATTTTCACATAATAAAATAATATTAGTTAGTATCATTCAGAATATATAATAAATTTTAGAAAATTTAATTTATTTAATTTTAATAAATGGAATTAAAATTAATCGTGAAAACAAATTAAAAATAGGTTTTCTAAGGAAAATTTTTTCTCAAGATTGAAAACTTTATATCAAAATTGAACATAAAATTAATTCAAACAAATATAAATTATACTATAAAATAATAATTGAAATAATTTTACTTTTATTTCAATTTTAAATCAAAATTTTACTTTTTCAATCCATTAAAAATGAAATTTCTAAAAAAATAACTATTTCTTTAATTTCATCAAAAACTATCATTTCTATAAAATTATTAAAAATTCAACCTATGAAAATAGTGAAAGTGTTATTTAAGAAAATAATGTTAATGTTGTAAAATTCATTTTGTTAATCTGTGAAATTTATTTTTAAATAGCGATACAAAACTAGAGACACCGAAGTTTTTAGAAACAAGGATATTTTTAAGCATTAAATAAGATATATTCTCATTCCACACCTATAAAATGTATTAGATAAATGTTAAAATATTGGATTGAATATTTAATTTTATTAAAATCCTTACCTATAGTTTCCAATAATATTTATTATGATAAACACACATTATTCTCAAAAAATAATTTTTCAAAAAAAAACGTTTTTTATTTAAAATTTGTTTAAATTATCATTATAAAAAATTGATAACCAAAGAATTCAATTTATAGATAAATAAAACATACATTTTTTATAATTTATTTTTTCCTATACATACTCTCCATTCAAATATCTTTAAGATAATTGTCACATTAAATAATAATATTCTGGTAGTATATCGTGTTTTATTTAAACTCACTATTTCATGTAACATAAGATATTAAAGAAATTAAATTTATTTGGAAACTTTTTTTATAAAATATATGGGTGTTATATTCTATCCCCCTTAAAAATAATTTATCAGTTGAAATGTTATTATTCTAAAAAATAAAATGATTACACTTTTGCATCATTATGTCCTAAGGTTACCTTGTAGCTTCCTCAAATTGGAGGTTTCACCACAAATCATTGACTAGATTGGTGGTCTTGTTTTGTAGTACATTTTCTTTATGATCCGGAATCACTATTAGTTCTCCCTCATAAGAGAGGTCCTTCTCCTAAGGTATGGTATATATGTTTAGTACACATGAAGGGTCAACCATGTACTTCTTTAAGGGAGATATATGGAACACATCATTAAATTTAGAGTGGTTTAGTAGACATTCCAAATGATACTATAACATCTTGGATCAATAGATATTATAAAAGGGTTTAATATACCAAGGGATCAACTATTATTTCTTCCCAAATATCATAACCTTATTTCATAAAGAAATTCAAAGAAATTCTGGGTCACCTACTTTGAACTATGTATCTCACTATTGATTTTCAACATAACATTTCTATCAACTTTGTGCTACCCTTATATGTTACTGAATCGATCTAACCATCTCTGCCATTTCATCATCTAGATATTCTGTCAATATATTTCTTTATCCAACTTTATTCCATCATAATGGTGTTCTACACTTAATTCCAAAAAAAGATTCATAATGATCTAATTGAATTATAGAATGAATTATACTATGGTTACAAATATCAACTGGAGGATGTTGTTGATCCCAACCAACTTTTAATTCCATATAACTAGGATTTAATTAAGGATTTGAATAGTTATTTTAGATATACTTTCTATCTAAGGATGGTAAGTAGTGCTGAAACAGCGCACTGTATCTAGATCCTACTAAATACGTTTCCATAACAACATCATAAAACTCATATCCCGATTTGATATAATAAACAGTGGAACTCTGTGGAACCTTAAACCTTTATTAATATATATACTTGAATTTTGATCAATTTAGAAGTATTATTTGATATTAAAGATGTCTGTAGAATTCATATGTGTAAATTCCTTTCCTAAATAACTATGGAACTAGTATCCAGACTGATTTTCATAAGGCTTCAAGCATGCATCCTTTTATGCCAAAATCTACAAACTAGTAGTGAGTTACTAATGGTGTTATGGGGGGAGACCATACCCTATTGATCAAAGTATCAGAATATTTTTACTGTCAAACCATAAAAAATTAATATCCATAGTAGTATCAAATAAATTAAATGCAAGTGATGATAAAAACAATTTTGGAATAAACAGAAATAACCATCACCGAATACTATTATGCATGTATATACAAAATATTCTACATAATCCAAAGCAGTAAACATACACTAGAGATTATTATACAAAAAAAATAAATGACTAATGGTCAACTCCATGATCATCCTGAGTACTAGCTCAGTCCAATTATCTTAAGATCCCTTTTACAATGCACAGTATAAGAAATAATCAAAGAATCTGGATTCTGCAACCAATGTGGTCCACTTGGTTACCCTAGTGAAATAGAATCCTAACAATGGTGTGAGATATATACTCATTATACCACAACCAATTATGTATAAACATAATCCGGTATATAAACATAAACTACAGTATTGTGCTTAGATGATAGATAAAGTAGTAAATAATTAAAATAAACAAGTCAAATTAGGTTCTTAAAGGACACTTGACTAACCATACCTACTTTTGAATAAGCCTAGCGTCCTCTGAACCTAATTTAACCAGTTAAAATTTGATATGGTTCATCATTAAATAAGTATCATTTAAAGGTCCGAGCCTAATCTTGGGATTTTTCCTCATAGACGCATGAATGGATAATAGATATGTAATCATTGTCTTTAATATTTATGTCATTGTTATAATTTAAAGGGAGGATCATATACCAATACAAGGGGATATATATGGATTCTGGAGTATCCCTCCAGGGTCCTTGTAACTTCCTAATAAAACATACTTCATCAAAGGTGGTCTATAAATGGAATACCAAGTATCCCTCTTGGCATGGTGTAAAGTAAGACCTCTGAGCCCATCCCCAATATCTCATGTTGGGGGCCCAGTATTACACATGGACTATGGAAACCATCTATCCATGATCTAATTCATGGTTTAATTCGAAGGGAACCAATATCTCTCTTGCATAGTTATGGAAAATTCATGGTGAACCTATCCATGTAATACCAAGTTTTGTACACTGCATATCACATCCTATGTACAAAATGAGCCAGTATTTACTGTTCCATAAATAAATCCCAATTATCACCCATGGTATATATAATATAAATATCTTATTATCCCATACATGGAGTTTTGTGAAGAGTAACCCAAGTATCACTCATGGTGAAATGCATTCCATATAATCATTAACCAAATAACTTTTTTTCAAAGAGGAGGGCCAAATACATTAATCATTCAAATTTTTAAATTAAAGAGGCCATGTACTTAAGCATTAAATTCATCTGAAATAATCCATTAAGGGTATGGGAGACAAAATTAGATAATTCCATGCATGATATGAAACTCTAAAAATTTCATTCTTAGTTTTGAAAAATCGCACCTCGATGGGGTGTTTTATTAGTAAACATGACATTATTTTCAAAAAAATTACTTAATTAAATTAAGAATTAAATTTTAGTAGATTAATTCAACACATCTTAAAGTTGGTTCAAATCAAAATCAAATAATTATAATTAAATAATTTAAAATAACTCTCCAAAATGTGAACTATGCAATAGATAGTTAGAGTTAATTTTCAATAACTGATTAAGAAGACTCACCAAAAAGGGTTAGTTTGAATCGAGGAAATAACCTATAATGGTTTCTTTTAAAATATACGGTCTATGAAAACTATATCATTCACTCTTTGTAATTAATTTTATATTGAGGATACATTGCATGTAAATATCGATGCATGACACACTGGCGTAATCTATTAATAAATTAACTTTAATGGAAAAGGATATAAACCCCCTCCCTTATTCCATGGATGACCCAAAAGTTCAATATCAAGACATGATTTGGTTCAATTCATTAGAAATCAATGAAATATATAAGCACCTTAATAATAGGTTGAATTGGGGTTCACCTAAACATCATATACAAGGAAAATATAAAAAAATAAATGTGAAATGGGGAGTTTTAGAATTATAGGGGGTTATCAATTTCACCTTACAGTGCTCGAATCAATGCCCAGACCGAGGATATCTCTTCATACCTAGAGTAGGATAAGAGAGGAAGATATATTGGATAAACCTAGTGTAAAATAAGTAGAAGAAAACTAGGGTGGATAAAAATAATTAGGCATGGAAAAATATTAATTTCCTACCCCATTAATGAGGGGAATAGTTGGGTTGCATAGTTAGAAAAACTGTGTGCCAACGTTTCTCAAACAGACTCCTAAAAAGGGATATCGCACGGTCTGTGTGCAAGGTTTGGGAAACCGTGTGAAAACCATGTCGTTCCACTCTATACATGATATGAAACTAGTCACACAACCATACATACTCGGGCACATAGTTATACTATATCGGCTAACACCATCACACCTTTTTAGTTGGCCATTTGATTTCTATGGTGAGTAGTATGGATTTAGACAAACCATCATCCCAAACCAGTACCTCCTAGTTTTGAGTTTTCTAAGACCACCATTCTCGGAACTCAATGAAACATACGAGTCACCTATCAAGCTATGAACTAAGGAAAAAAACACATTTGTGTGTTCCACCTCTCAAAAATTCATTCTGATTCTCATTTTAAGGAATTTCGCATCCACCCACTATAAAGATTCAAATTCTTCTATAATTTCATCTAGTCCAAACACATGGGACACGGTACTCAACAATCTTTATATCTTAAAACTCAATCCATATCCCACTTTTCATGATGATCATCGAGATGGAGGTCAAACAAGGCCATCAAACTTGTTAAAATAACATGTAATAATGTTCTTTATCACCCAATCTATTGAACTAACCATCAAATTTTCATACAGTTAAAAAAAATTGTTACAGTGTCAATATCATTGAAATTGTATATTTAGGTGTGCATGTAGCATTCAAATGATGCCCATGACCCCATTCCTAACATGATCAAAGGGTTGATCCCAAATTGAAATCGAATAGCCTATTCAAGTTGACCATTACATTGAAATACTTTTCTAAAATTTACATCAAATATATATTATTTTAATGGTGTACCTGAAATGGATCCTTATTGACCGCATTGAATGGAACAAACAGATAACCAGTCGATCCATTTTGGTTTGTTTGTTCTCAAAATGCACAGCTTTGTTGGTTGGTGTAGTATAACCTAAAAAATGATTCCCATCTCCATGGTACCGTGCATTGATTTTGAGCACAACCATGTATCCCATAACTATCTTCTAGTGATGTCTGAATCCAAAACATCTATTTATATTGTCATGCCCCGACATTAACATGGGTGTATACCTAATCCAACAAATGTGGATCATTAATATTAAACATCACATATGAGCTTGACTGAGGTATGAGGTAACTTCATATTCATCAACTGGATTTCAAGGAGATCATTTAAGGATTTCCATACATCATTTTTTATAAGAGGGATGTTCTTACAAAGGATATATTTCTATGTATCAAAAACACTGATTATGCTTAATGCGACATCTACTCGGTGGTCAGGTCAAAGAACTAACTGATGTTTGTCAATCCATCCAAGGTGTTCCTATATGGTAACCCATATATCACTCAATACTAACCATTATTTTTTTAGGTGATTCATGTTTCTATAATTCATCTTAAAATAACTTCATTTCTGAATACCAACATCATTTACGATTTAGTGCCCCAATATAACCAACAATTTCTTAATGTACCAAAATGATGTCAATATAGGGGTAATTCTCATCTCTATATGAAGAGTACGCAAAGAGAATTTATTCAATATCAAAAATTGATATGAGAAACTCCCAGCATATCATGAAAATGGGCTCAACATGGCTTCAGAAGTATCTGTACTGAACTTTATGGAAGAAAAGTCAGACCACTCCTATAAGGCCCGACCTTAAACCTTAATTAATATTCAATTAAATGAATAATTCACATTGAGTATCTTTTCAGTTTTATAGTTTTAGAGAATTAGTACATAACTATTACAACTCAAAAGATTACAAAGTAGACACTTCTACTAAGTTTCCATAAAATAAAAACTCTTAAAAAGAAACATATCTAGTTCCATGTTTTAGATAGCATGACTTTCCCTTGATCCCATCCTTGACCCTATTCCACATTAAGTCCTGTGAAAAACATTTCAAAAAAACTTGGGGTGAGCATAAAAAGCTCAGTAAGGGATACACAAAGAAGGAAAACTATTAGTTTTTCAAAACAACAAGTAAACCGTGAATACTTTATCAAAGTAATACTTTTCACCTTTATGGAGTAATAAATACTCTTCACTGAATAAAAGATCATTACTTACCCTTTTGTAACCAAAATATTAACATAAAACCCATATAAAGAACACATAACATATAAAGGTAACTTGGGACATAAACATACTTAAATGGAATAACCATACGGTCGACTTCCACACATATCACTTAACGGAATAGCCATACGGACGACTTCCATACCCAATGCATTGGAGGTTATAACGTAACCACCCGTCTTGGTATTCATGGCACCACCCGTTATATGGTTTATCACGTAACCACCCATCAAATGTCCAAGTACCATTATAAAATCATAAGACATAAAACAAATATAATTGAAATAAAACATTTCCACACTTTGATCACAATATATCACTTAAATATATTGACATAACAAATCCATTATAAAAACCATTTTCAATACCAAAATACATAAAGGAGTATATGGTATTTATTTCATTTTAAAAACATTACGTCTTTTTGAGGAAGCCAAAGACCAAATAATACTCACAGCGGCGGAAAAGGTCGTTGTCACTGCGTACGTTAAAAGAAACATTCCTTTGTGTCGTTTAGTAAAACGCTTCGTAGAAAAATATTCCTTTTGTATAAAAGTAAAATTAAAAGGGTTTTATACACCGTATAAAAGAAAGTTGTGTATAAAACGAAATATGCCTCAATGAAAGGAGATTGAGACGAAGTCCCTTACCTCGGGTCTGACGTGACTCGATTGCTCTTTAATCTCCTGAATAATAAACTAGTGTTAATTTATACTTTCTTAAGAACCTTTTTCAAGATTACTATTCCTTTTATATCAATTATTTCCATGTTATAAGCATTATGTAATCATTTAAGTTAATAATGTTTGTTTTTTCGATATTGGTTCTTAATTTGAAAGTGGACTTCTTACAATTACATGTTGTTCGTGTGGTCAAAGGTTCATTATATCCAGAATGATATTCATAATTTGGATATCATATATATCATATATATCCAGCATATACATGTATTTATAATATTACATAATCATTTAGAGGTAAGAAATGAAATTCACCGTTCATGGAGACGGTAAGCCGTACGTACGCATGAACGCTACTTTAATTTCTATGTCATATTAATGGAATTAAAACTAAATGAGAGATATTTATATTTTTATTCCAGAATTATATTAATAATTTATATGTGACATACATCATATATATCCATTATATATATGTACTTATAATAGTACATTACATTTGTGGATAAGAAATGAAATGCACCATTCATGGATACGGTAAGTCGTACGTACGCATGAATGCTACTTTCATTTCTATCTCATAATTTAATGGAAAGAAATAATAATGATATAAAGGTATATTATAATTCCAGTATAATATTATATATAATATCATTAAATCCATCCTTTATACATCTCACGTATGGCATTAACGAATCAAATCACTTTGAGGGGGCGGTAGTCCGCACTTCCTAAAATGAAGATATCGCGTATACCCATAATGGAAGCCATAAAGGTATGCCATAAATGAAAAATACAGAAGCTTAAGGAAAACATAAACATATTATATATCATATATAAATATAGTGACATCTTAATGGCCACCTTTGAAGGTGTTAGAAAAATATTGAACAATCATCGTTTCGTGAGGCAGAAATTCACCATCCACAGAAACAGTATGTTCTTTAACCATTAGATGTAGGTGTGTGTAAGTGTAGCTCGAATTATTCTTATAACAACATCCTAGTATATTTAATATACTTGAGTTTTTACAAAATAAATGAATAAAAAGAGTTTAGGGGGGTTGGAGAAGCAAAATAAAACAAAAGAACACAAGTGAAGACATTCCCTTAAAATCGGGTAACTCTCTTAGATTTGAGCTCAAAGGCTTCCTTGGGAAAACTTCTACCCAAAGTGAGGATTCTAGGATTAATAGAGGTATGTGGAGAGACAAAAAGAGCAGATATTGTCTGAACCAAAGGCTTTAGAGGTGTGGGTAAGGAGGTAGAGGTGGGGGCCTTTTATAAGAGGAGATGAGGGGCACTCTTGGAAAGTTAAGAAAAGATACTTTATTATAAAATGATTTTCTGATAACAAGGGTCCCACAATTATATATTTAGAGTATAAGGTGATAAAAGTTCTAAATACACCCATCCAATAGGTTTTTGACATGTGTAGGTCTTATATTTTACATTATCTTTTCATTTTATTTAAATCGTTAAATAATGAGGTAATCGCTGCATCATCATGGTGTCATAAATAATTTAATTTATTTAATGTATAAAAATTATAAAAGAAATATCATGATGTAGGAAATTGTTTTATATTTCTAATGAATATTTATAGTCAAAAATCTGACTTGTATAACCCCATTTAAAAATTGTTTCAGTATAACAACTCATGTTTGTGACATTTTTATTTTAACTTTAAATAAAAAGATATTAATGTCATTTTCCTACCAATGTGGCTCCATGGGGTCCCCAAGTTGACCCATGGATTGTCTTGGTCAGACATGACACATCCAATAAGGGTAGGACATGTGTCTAGGTCATTTCATATTATTAAAACATTATTTTTACCTTAAACTACACTAATTACCTCTAATCGTGACAAATAAACATAAAAGTTACTATTCACTAAAAAATTATTCTAATCCCATTGAACCACATTTTACTTATTAATGAAAACCATGTATGTCAGATTTTTAAAATTCAAAACACAGAAGTGATAAAGTTTCATTTAAACGAAAAATCAGTTTTTTAAGTACCACTTAATGGTTTCACTATTCATCAAAAATTGAAGTTTTTCAGAAAAATACCAAAACTTCACCCTAATCTATATTTGATATTCCAAATTCAAAAATTATGTCTATTTTAAAAAATTCAAAACATATAAGTTTCATTAATTAATTTAATAATTAATTCTCGCTGTCAAAACAAATAGTGTGTTTTTATGAAACAAAAAGTATCAAAAGATTGACACTAGTTTAAGTCCAATTTCAAAGTGAAATTAATTTCAACGACCACTATTAGATTAAATGGTAAAAATATATTCTAATTTCACTCTAAAACCAATTAAAAATATAATATAATCATATAAATAAATTATATTAAAAAGAGGTTTTGAATTAAAATACAACATTTTTTACTATTCATTAAAAAATGAACTTTATCGGAAAAATACCAAAAATTTACACAAAGTAAATTTTGATGTCCCGATTATAAATAAGAATTTTATTTGGTCCAATATAATGTACAAGAGTGACCACAACTATATTTATAGACGGTTCACCATCAAAGGGCGATAGTTCGACCTTTTAGTGAATATTAGAGTATCTATGCCTAAAATTGAATTCTTTTCGTATTTTAAGCCTTTATCCTTTATTGGATAAATGTAAAAACATTTAACAAACATATATAATCATATTTTAGTTATTTCTATTCATTCCCGCCAATACAACGGCTACGTGTTAACTACCATTTAAAAAAATATTGTTTTATTACTAGTGCACAACGTAAGATTTCAAAGAAACTCTTTGTTGCGTATCGGGTACGCTATCGAACATAGAAACCCATTTAAAGTAAAATTAATATTCAATTCTCAAATATTAATAAATATGAAAATGTATTATTCTTTATTTACCTGGGATGTTACATCCTTCCCCCCTTCTGGGAATTGCATCCTTACAATTTTATTCACTTATCAAAATAAGTGGGGGTATTTATACCTCATAGCATTTTCAGATTCCCATGTTGCCTCTTCAACGATATGGTTTTTCCACAAAACCTTTACCTGGTGAATTACCTTATTTTGCAACACTTTCTCTCTTCGGTCAAGAATATGGATTGGTTGTTCTTCATAAGATAGATTCTCTTCCAACTGAACTACCTCTGGGCTCAAAACATGAGATGGATCTGGCATATACTTTCTCAACATCGAAACATGAAAAACATTGTGTACCAAAGATAAACTCGGAGGTAATTCCACTCTGTATGCAACTGATCCAACTCTCTCCAAAATTTCATATGGTCCAATAAACCTTGGACTCAGCTTTCATTTCATACCAAATCGCATCACACTTTTCCACGATGAAACTTTGAGAAAAACATGTTCACCTACCTCGAAAGATAGATCCTTCCTCCGGTTATCCGCATAACTCTTCTGCCTGCTCTGAGCTTTTCTCATGTGTTTCTGAATCAACTGAACTTCTTCTGCCATCTCTTCTACCAATTCTAGTCCAATTAGCTTCCTTTCATCCACTTCATCCCAAAAAGCTGGAGTTCAACACCGCTTCCCATATAATTCCTCAAATGGTGCCATCTGTATACTGGAATGAAAATTGTTATTATAAGAAAACTCAACCAACAAAAGATTTTGGTCCCATATTCCCTGATAATCCATTAAACAAGCACATATCATATCCTCTAATGTCTGAATTGTTCATTCTAACTTCCCATCTGATTGAGGATGAAAAGTAGTACTAAAATTTAATTTAGTACCCAACGACTTCTGAAGGCCCTTCCAAAAGTTAGAAGTAAAACTGGGATCACGATCGGACACAATTGAGAGGGAAACTCCATGTAACCTGACTATCTCTTTAAGATACAAACGGGAAAGTTGATCTAGGTAAAAAGTATCTTGTATAGCAAGGAAATGAGCAGATTTAGTCAAGTGATCAACAATAACCAAGATTGAATTATTACCTCGAGGTGTCTTCGGCAATCCCACAATGAAGTCCGTGGATATATTCTCCCATTTTCCACTCTGGTACTGGTAAAGGATGAAGCATCCCTTTCAGTAACTGCCGCTCTGCTTTAACCTGCTGACAAGTCAAACACTTCACAGTAAAATCAGCAATATCCCTTTTCATTCCATCCCACCAATAATACTCTCTCAGATCTCTGTACATCTTAGTACTGCCACGATGAACTGAAAACGGGGAACTATGAGCCTCACATAACAAATCATTCTTCAACTGTGAATCACTAGGCACACATAATCTCTTCCCAGACCTCAAAACACAATCATTATCAATGTTAAATTCAGGCAACTTACCCTTCTGAACTAGCTCTACCTTTTTCTGCAACTCACTGTCTTGCTTCTGTGCTTGCTTAATTCTATCTGGTAGAGAAAATTTCACTAATACCTGAAACAAAATATAAGTTCATCCTACACCAACAACTTCTATGCCAAAGTTCATCAAATCAAAAACCAAAGGATCTCGTTCCAAACATAGCATGGTTAATGAAGCATTACTTTTTTGACTCAAATCATCAGCCACTTTATTTTCTTTCCCTGGATGGTAATGAATTGTAGAATAATAATCCTTGATTAATTCTAGCCATCTCCTCTATCTCATGTTCAATTCTTTCAGAGTGAATATATAATTTAATCTTTTGTGATCGGTATATATTTCACACTTTAATCCATACAAATGATGCCTCCAAATTTTTAAATCGAAAAAAATAGAAGCTAATTCCAAATCATGTGTAGGGTAATTTACCTCATGAGTTTTCAATTGAAGTGAAGCATATGCAATTACCTGATCATTTTGCATAAGGACACAGCCAAGTCCCTTCAACGAAACATCACTGTATATAACAAACTCACTATTCCTGGAAGGAAGTGCCAAAACTGGAGCATTCACCAATCTTCTTTTCAAATCCTAAAAACAATCAACACATTCTTTTGTCCAGATATACTTAACACCCTTCGGAGTTAGCTTAGTAATTAGACTAGATAACCGTGAAAAAATTTCAACAAACCTTTGGTAGTAACCAGATTCAACTGAGCCATCACTGCAGAAAATTGTTTAGTTCTGAATCTGACTATCTCAGGATACTGATTTGAAAGGTCATTTCCCTCTGTATGCCTTCCCAGAAAAGTTGTTCTGTTTCCTCTATGAAAAACCATTCTTAACAAACATGTCTTAGATTAAGCAACATGGTAATCTTAAAATGCTATATCATTTCAAAAAAAATTGGATAATCATTTAATATAATTCTAACTCCTAAAGTTATCTAAACCGACCTCTGATACCAACTATAAGGCCCCGGCCTTAAACCTTACTTAATATTGAATTAAATGAATAATTTACATTGAGGATATTTTTAGGTTTAGAGTTTTAGAGAATTAGGACATAACAATTACAACTCAAAAGATTACAAAGTAGACACTTCTACTAAGTTTCCATAAAATAAAAACTCTTAAAAAGAAACATGTCTAGTTCCATGTTTTAGATATCATGACTTTCCCTTGATCCCATCCTTGACCCTATTCCACATTAAGTCCTGTTAAAAACATTTAAAAAAACTTGGGGTGAGCATAAAAATCTCATTAAGGGATACACAAAGAAGGAAAACTGTTAGTTTTTCAAAACAACAAGTAAACCATTAATACTTTATCAAAGTAATACTTTTCACCTTTATAGAGTAGTAAATACTCTTCACTGAATAAAAGATCATTACTTAACCTTTTGTAACCAAAATATTACCATAAAACCCATATAAAGAACACATAACATATAAAGGTAACTTGGGACATAAACATACTTAAATGGAATAACCATACGGTCGACTTCCACACATATCACTTAATGGAATAGCTATACGGACGACTTCCATACCCAATGCATTGGAGGTTATAACATAACCACCCATAATGGTATTCACGGCACCACCCGTCATATGGTTTATCACGTAACCACCCGTCAAATGTCCAAGTACCATTATAAAATCATAAGACATAAAACAAATATAATGGAAATAAAACATTTCCACACTTTGATCACAATATATCACTTAAATATATTGACATAACAAATCCATTATAAAAACCATTTTCAATACCAAAATACATAAAAGAGTATATGGTATTTATTTCATTTTAAATACATTACGAATTTTTGAGGAAGCCAAAGACCAAATAATACTCACAGCGGCGGAAAAGGTCGTTGTCACCACGTACGTTAAAAGAAACATTCCTTTTTGTCGTTTAGTAAAACACTTTGTAGAAAAATATTCCTTTTGTATAAAAGTAAAATTCAAAGGGGTTTATATACCATATAAAAGAAAGTTGTGTATAAAACAAAATATGCCTCAATGAAAGGAGATTGAGACGAAGTCCCTTACCTTGGGTCTGACGTGACTTGATTGCTCTTTAATCTCCTGAATAATAAACTAGTGTTAATTTATACTTTCTTAAAAACCTTTTTCAAGATTACTATTCCTTTTATATCAATTATTTCCATGTTATAAGCATTATTTAATCATTTAAGTTAATAATGTTTGTTTTGTCGATATTTGGTTCTTAAGTCGAAAGTGGACTTCTTACAATTACATGTTGTTCGTGTGGTCAAAGGTTCATTATATCCATAATGATATTCATTATTTGGATATCATATATATCATATATATCCAGCATATACATGTATTTATAATATTACATAATCATTTAGAGGTAAGAAATGAAATGCACCGTTCATGGAGATGGTAAGCCGTACGTACGCATGAACGCTACTTTCATTTCTATGTCATATTAATGGAATTAAAACTAAATGAGAGATATGTATATTTTAATTCCAGAATTATATTAATCATTTATATGTAACATACATCATATATATCCATTATATATATGTACTTATAATAGTACATTACATTTGGGGATAATAAATGAAATGCACCGTTCATGGAGACGGTAAGCCGTACGTACGCATGAACGCTACTTTCATTTCTATATCATACTTTAATGGAAAGAAATAATAATGATATAAAGGTATATTATAATTCCAATATAATATCATATATAATATCATTAAATCCATCCTTTATACGTCTCACGTATGGCATTAACGAATCAAATCACTTTGAGGGGGCGGTAGTCCGCACTTCCTAAAATGAAGATATCGCGTATACCCATAATGGAAGCCATAAAGGTATGCCATAAATGAAAAATAAATAAGTTTAAGGAAAACATAAACATATTATATATCATATATAAATATAGTGACATATTAATGGCCACCTTTGAAGGTGTTAGAAAAATATTGAACAATCATCGTTTCGTGAGGCAGAAATTCACCATCCACAGAAACAGTATGTTCTTTAACCATTAGATGTAGGTGTGTGTAAGTGTAGCTCGAATGATTCTTATAAAAACATCCTAGTATATTTAATATACTATAGTTTTTACAAAATAAATGAATAAAAAGAGTTTAGGGGGGTTGGAGAAGCAAAATAAAACAAAAGAACACAAGTGAAGACATTACCTTAAAATCGGGTAACTCTCTTAGATTTGAGCTCAAAAGCTTCCTTGAGAAGACTTCTGCCCAAAGTGAGGCTTCTAGAAGTAATAGAGGGATGTGGAGAGAAAAAAAAGAGCAGATCTTGGCCGAACCAAAGGCTTGAGAGGTGTGGGTAAGGAGGTAGATGTGGGGGCCTTTTATAAGAGGAGATGAGGGGCACTCTTGGAAAGTTAAGAAAAGATACTTTATTATAAAATGATTTTCGGATAAAAAGGGTCCCAAAATTATATATTTAGAGGATAAGGTGATAAGAGTTCGAAATCGACCCATCCAATAGGTTTTTGACATGTGTAGGTCTTATATTTTACATTATCTTTTCATTTTATTTAAATCGTTAAATAATGAGTTAATCGCTGCATCGTCATGGTGTCATAAATAATTTAATTTATTTAATGTTTAAAAATTATAAAAGAAATATCATGATATAGGAAATATTTTTATATTTCTAATGAATATTTATAGTCAAAAATCTTACTTGTATAACCCCATTTAAAAATTGTTTTAGTAAAACAACTCATGTTTGTGACATTTTTATTTTAACTTTAAATAAAAAGATGTTAATGTCATTTTCCTACCAAAGTGGCTCCATGGGGTCCCCAAGTTGACCCATGGATTTTCTTGGTTGGCCATGACACATCAAATAAGGTTAGGACATGTTTCTAGGACATTTCATATTATTAAAACATTATTTTTACCTTAAACTACACTAATTACCTCTAATCACGATTAATAAACATAAAAGTTACTATTCACCAAAAAATTATTTTAATCCCATTGAACCACATTTTACTTCTTAATGACAAACATGTATGTAGGATTTTTGAAATTCAAAACATAGAAGTGGTAAAGTTTCATTTAAATGAAAAATCAGTTTTTTAAGTACCACTTAGTGGTTTCACTATTCATCAAAAATTGAAGTTTTTCAGAAAAATACCAAAACTTGACCCTAAGCTCTATTTGATATTCTGAATTCAAAAATGATGTCTATTTTACAAAATTCAAAACATATAAGTTTCATTACTTAATTTAATAATTAATTCCCGCTGTCAAAACAAATAGCATGTTTTTATGAAACAAAAAGTATCAAAAGATTGACACTAGTTTAAGTCCAATTTCAAAGTGAAATTAATTCCAACGACTACTATTGGATTAAATTGTAAAAATATATTCTAATTTCACTCTAAAACCAATTAAAAATATAATCTAATCATATCAATAAATTAGATTAAAAAGAGTTTTTGAATTAAAATACAACATTTTTTACTATTTATTAAAAAAATGAACTTTATCGGAAAAATACCAAAAATTTACACAAAGTAAATTTTGATGTCCCTATTCTAAAGAAGAATTTTATTTGGTCTAATAGAATGTACAAGAGTGAAAAAAAACTATATTTATAGGCGGTTCGCCATCAAAAGGCGATAGTTCGACCTTTTAGTGAATATTAGAGTATCTATGCCTAAAATTGAATTCTTTTCATATTTTAAGCCTTTATACTTTATTGGATAAATGTAAAAACATTTAACAAACATATATAAAAATATTTTAGTTATTTCTATTCATTCCCGCCAATACAACGGCTACGTGTTAACTACCATTTAAAAAAAATATTGTTTTATTACTAGTGTGCAACGTAAGATTTCAAAGAAACTCTTTGTTGTGTATCGGGTACGCTATCGAACATAGAAACCCCTTTAAAGTAAAATTAATATTCAATTCTCAAATATTAATAAATATGAAAATGTATTATTCTTTATTTACCTAGGATGTTACAACTCCCAGTCGACTTCTCTGAAAATAGCTTAACTACACCTATCGATGCCTCATCACTAACCAATTATGATTACTTTATCACTTGATCCATTATATTATTGCCCAAGCATAACCAGTGTTGTCTAAATCTGACAAACGGTTATTTTAGAAATTGCTTAAATGGCCCTCCAAAACATTATCATGCTACTACGTAAGCATTGACACCTTTGATATCATACCATCCTTGCAGACATTCTAGATAGAAGTGACCATTTCCAAATGGTCTTTCATGGTTGTGTCATTTCTAATTAGAAGGAACTGCTTTACCAGAATTGAAGAAAATATCCCCACCATAAGAGTTTCTTTATCATCCAATTTACATAAAAATATAACTAATCCTATGGAACATGCTCCATCGACCACTAGACATAGGTCCAATAGGCGTCCAACTCACTATTAGAATGTGTTAACATGGAAGAGAATGAAAAGTATCCACTTCAAGGTACAATTGAATAGATTTAAAATATTTATATGCATGACACTCCTATTTAGTTACATACACATGTTCCACATCATTAGGAATAAAATCCAAAAATATTAACCAATGTGTCAATACAAATTATCCTATTAGAACTGCATCCCCTAAATTAGGATGAATCAAGTTTTTCCTTTATGTCCTATCCACTCTACTCTAGAGCTGACCTGATAATGTGGAGTAACATCTCAATCCTTTAATTATTATCACCGATCATTAATGTTTCACAATATAATTTTAGCAACTCGAAGGTTGTTTTTTATACCAATGTATACTACATAGAGTTTTCACTATAAAACAACACACCCTTTACTCTATCCAATGGTGTATCATCCCTATGCATCCCAGTATCTTACGGGAGAAAAAACAAACTATCCCATATTCATATTAATCAATATGATTGTCATCCAGGTAACGACATACTGAGTCTCTCATTTCTAAAGAAGAGTAATATGGGTCCCAAAAAACACTAAGAAATCAATCATTCCCTAGGAATTTCTAACCAGTTGAACCCAAGTGTTTTATGATACTCACAGCTTCAATGAGTTAAAACACCACATGATCACCCGTTAATTAAAGGTTTTAATTTTGGAACATAAAATTCCTAAATAGGAGAATGATTAGTGAAAGACAACACAGGTCTAAAATAGTTAAAGGCCTATATAAAGGTTTTTCTTGTTCTAAGGGTGATACCAACCTCAATCTATCCCCTTACTGAAGCCTAAAGCATCAATCCTACCAATAGATCTCACTTGAAAATTCCATTAGGCATAGGGGCCTATTATTTATATTTGATCCTTAAAATAAGTAGCTTCTAGGAAACTCTTGTGTTCTTGTTTCATGGTAGATACAAGGAATGTTGAACTACCATTACACGTGGTTTAGAAAAAGAACATAACTTAAGGTTCCTTTTATGGAATTAAATCAACTCTAAATTAATCCTTTAATATTACAATGTTCATCTTTTAAATATTGACAAAAAAAATCATGAGGAAAAATTGATTCATACATTATTGATCTAATCAGCACATTGAAACATAGGCTAGTTAGTAAAAATCTATTAAAACATTCATATTTATCTTACATTATTCAACACTTAGGTAATTTATTATAAATACTTTATTTTATATATTTTATTTTTCCAAAAGGTTATTACAATTGGGATTTGTTAAAAAAATTTGATTCCAACCTATAGAGGAATACACCCATTATGGTTAATTGTTCATTTTAGTTAGACAATTCCTCATATATTCAAAGATCAATAGTAGGGAAAATATCCTTTATTAATTATATAGGGGACGTATCAAGTATGATCCCACCATATAAATCTATTTTAATCCATATAAATGGTTGTGAACACCCCAATCTAATATAAAAATACCCACAAGGGGTTATGTACTTTAGAATAAACAGATAATGTGATCTAGTTAAATCCCATTAAACTATTAGGGGTTCATATAAATATGAACCCATTTTAATTAAAACATTCAAATTCTTAAAACACCCTTAATTGGTATATATCATAAGCAAAAATCAACATGACCATCCAAATAAAGATGAGTATAGTCCATCATATAACAAACATTTCCCAACTAACCAACTTTTGTCTAGTTTTTCATTTCATAATTTTGTCATATGAGTCATCATGCCTAATTGATAAAGTTATAATCCTTTATAATGGAAAAAATCATATAAGGACAACGTTTTAACAGTAATTATATTTACAACAATCCCAAAGTATATCAAGTTCTTTATCAACGGTTCGATTATATGGTTTACCACTTCCCAAATTATAAAGCACCCATATAGTTTATAAATTGATAATTGGATATCATTTAATCACACCTATTATGTTTCATTTCATGTAACCAATGTTTTATAGGTTAAATAACTCATTATTAGTTAGTAAAATATAATTCTGTCATCAATCTATATAGGAAAAACCCACTTATATTGATGCAGGAATTTTATTAATAAAAATTTGTATTGAAATTATAACATAGAAGGCTATAATAAGTAGTAACTAAAATTAATCATACTTAATAATAACAAAATCATGAAATGTAAAGAAAAAACATACCAATAAATCACCAAAAAATGGTAACAAGCTAGGCCTGTGAAATAATCAGGCATCATAATAATTAATTACCTTATTATGGTAAGTAGCTAAACATTTGTATATTAATCTCCATGCATGGAATACAGAAAAGAATGTGGCTCAAACACATGAGGTAGATCATCAAATATCATATAGTCTAGAAATTAAATCTACATGGAATGGAATATGCATGGAATATAACTCTATATATTCCCATAATTATACATGTAATGTTACATCCTTATAGTACTAGGAAAAGGGTAAAAATATCCAAAAATAATAAGCATGGGAATGTACACCAATCACTCATGGTGAAATCATAATCAATTTTCCTAGTGAATAAACATAAAAAAATCCCATCTATGGAAAATTTTACTTTTCCCAATTCATGGGTTGATCACTCCCAAACACAACATTCCATGTGTCGACACATTCCTTGTCTCTTATATACCATCCCAAAAAAGAAATAAAAAAAATAAAAAAGTATCTCTGATACCAATTTTTATATCCCATCCTAAATGTAAATGAAACCAGTATCCTTAAAAATAACCACATGGCCTCAAGAGAACCTCCCAGTAAACTAGAGGTTGTTGGCTAGCAATGAGGGTCTAATGGTGATATAGTTGGGAGACTATACCCTCATGATCAAAGTTTCATAGCGATATAAGATTTAAATATCAATGAAGTAATCGAGGTTTCAATATTAAATTAATTAAAATCAACATAACATGAATGCAGTTTTTGACTAAACAAAAATGGCCATTACCAGATAAAATTATGCAAGAATGTCCAAATAATGCTACATAATCCAGAGAGGTAAACACATAACATGGACTATGATAAAAAAAATGTATAAAATCCCAAAGGATTAATCCAGGATTATCTTGAGTAATAACTCAGTCTGATTCTATTAATAATTTATGTGTAATGCATTCTACAAGAAATCATCCAAGGATCTATATCCTATAACCAATGATGTCTTATTAAGTACTTAATCTAAATGGTGTCCAACACAGGGTGTGAGATATAATCCTAAGTCCACCACCAATGGTTTCTATGAATAATACATTCCATTAATATAAAGTATATAAGTGTCCATGTATGACAGATAAATTAGTAAATAATAAAAGTAAAAAAGTCAGATTAGGTTCCTAAAAGACACAGGGCTGACAACACATGCTTTTTACTAAGTCATAATGCCTCTTAACATAAGTGAGCCTATAGAAATAAGATATGGTTCATCATGAAATAAGTAGAAAGAATAAAATTGAACCTAATCTTGTGATTCTTCCTAATGGATGTGTATATTGATAACATCTATGTAATATCAATCTTTGTTATAATACTCTTCATTATAATTTAAAAGGAGGGATGTTGTTCTCATCCACAGTTATTGAGAATGAATCCCATGTTTTGCTTTAGGGGACCTATTACTACCTAATACCAAGTGCCACTCTATTCATGGAATGATTAAAGCCCTCTGATTACATCCTTGGTATCTCATGTAGGGTACCAAGTATCACTCGTGGCCTGGGGAAATAATCTTCCCACAGGACCATCCAATTTGTCTCCCATAGGGAACCTATATTGATCTTATGGAGGTATAGAAAACTAATGGTGAGCCTATTTATGGAATACCATGTATCTCTCATGTTGTATCATAACTTATGAACCAATGAGTATGTCCTTCGTTTTATTTAAGGGAATACCAAGAATAACCTAAGGTACATTTGATCATAGCTTCATATGAACCCATATGAGGCGTTAAGTGAAGATGAACCCAGGTATCACTTAAGGTGTAAATAATTCCACAATATCATTTGAAAAAAAATCTAATTTAAGGGCAAAACCCATAAATAATTTAAACTATTAAATTAAATAAGTCATGTACTAAATAATTCCATTCATTTGAAAACATCCATTGAGGGCATGGGATACACCATTTTCATAAGGTCAAGAAATATAGGAAACTATAATCATTTCCATTTTATGTAAGAAGATAGTGCACCATAATGAGGGGTCTTATTATAAAACATGGCATTATTATTAAAGATTACACTTTACTCAAATTAATTATTACGTTCAAGCTGATTAATTCAACACACTATTAATGTGGTTCATAGTACAAGATAATCATTATAATGAAATCGTTTAAAATAACAATCCCGAGATTAATCTAAGGAATATGAAGTTATAGTTAATTATCTATAAGTAATTAAGAAAACCAACCATAAAGGGGTTGTTTGAGTTGTAGTCCTAACCTATAATGGTTCTATTTGAAACATAAATTCAAAGTAAATAATAGCACTTTCTCTAAAAAAATTAATTTCATATTTAGGAGATGTCACACATATATACTGGAAAGTTTCACAACATTTTAATATATAAACTATGAGAATTTAATGGAAGAGTCTTTATACCACCTAACTTGTACCAGGGATTACCCAAATGTCTAATGTTGTGCTTGATTTTTCCCGAATTGAGATGAATCAAATAAGTATAAAAACACCTTGAAAATAAGTAGAATTATGTCTCACCTAAATATCATATATGTGGAGAAGAAAATTTAAAAAATGTTTAAGGTGGAGTCATCAAAATAGTGAGGTATATCTAACATACCTGACGGTTCTAGAATCAGAGTTCGTATAAAGGATATCACCTCATACCTAGAGGAGGAGAAGAGGGGGAGCTCAGGTAGATTCCCCTAGTTCACATGAAAGAGAATGAAAATATGGGGGATAAGAAATAAATATCCAAGGGGAATGGTAATTTCCATCCCCATTAATGATGCATGTAGTTTTCCAAACTATACACTAACTATTCCCAGGCTAATACCTAAGGAGGGAGGTCGCATGGTACATGCGCATGATTTTGGAAACTATGCTCAATAATGGTAAACAAGTGAGATACATAAGCATATCATGAAAATAATTTCGTAGTAACATCAATATAACATTCGAAAACCATGCATTGTATTTTAAATATCGTGATTAGGAGTCATAGAATAAATATTGGAATTTCTAATAACATGAAGCATATGTGAATCAAATAACAAGATCCACAAAATCATAACATTGTCATAAGACATGTAATTTTTTCATATACATAAGTATAGAAAATCATTTCAATAGTAGTAATGTCTAACATAAAAGGATGTCATGGAGTAATGGGTTCACTCCCCAAACAATCATAGTAGTCAAGGTTCACTCCCAAGACCATCATAGCCAATAAAGTTCCTTAAAAACTAGTTTAACTCCTCATTACATTCATGTCTATCTTGCGAGATGTAAAACATTACCCATTGAATTAGAGAGAGATATAGGTCCCACATTTCATTTATTGAAAATCAAACAAATGTGTTCCATGAGATCATAAAATATTCATCATATCATAACCATTTAAATGAAATTGGATTCATAGACATTTAATCATATAATTTCTTATAGAAAATGGATTTGTTTCATAATAATTTCATTATTTCAACATTTCTTAAATTATGGAAAAATAAGCAGGCTTCAAAATAATTTTATCATGGTATAACCTGTAGAGGAGAAATGGCTTTATAAACATCTTGTAATAATAAACCAATAAATGAATTAAAATTAATGGTATACTTTTTCTTATCACTATTAAATTATAAAATATATCAAGGAATATCATCTTATTAGTTCATAGGACATCAATACGATCCATTTTACATTATCAATGTCCATGATATATTTATCCAAAATAAACACCATTTTCTCGTCTCTGAAAACATATTAAGGGTTATATTACCTTAGTCACGTGATTTACATAAAATATTACTTTTATATTAAATAACATTTCAATTTTAATATTACTATTCAAAATATTCGTGCATATCCTTAATGAAAATCTTATATTGAATAATCTCTTCATGATTCATATAACATAATTATTGGATTCCAATACATAAACACTTTAATAATCCCACTTTATTCCTTAACCATTAACTATGATTCATAATATTATTCCTTAACACTTCATTACAATCATATGTCATTTTTAGTCTCTTAATCATCAACAATATATCCATTAATCAAACAAACTTTCTGATTATCTTCATGATATTTCTAATTATGATATTGATTTTTATAATACCCATATATTCAATATTTAAAACATTCATATTTTAATTATATCTCCAGGTGACCATTATTATCATCCATTATGGTAAATAACTATTTCATTATTCTTTTATAGTTAGTTACCTTGTTACTATATTTTCCCCACCCAAAACAACTTCCTTTCCCTATAAGATATTCCCTTGAGTGTTTTTACCCACATTCTCAATATATAGGGAATCAATTCCTATTTACCCTATGGTCTCAAATGATAAATCTATCAGTGAAACCTATCATTATATTTTTGGATGAATCTATTATTTGGTTAACGTGTATGTTGTTAATCATGTTTTGTGATAACGGATTACAAATAATCACAATATACATCACTCTAGTAATCATCCCATTTTATTCACATCAAAAAAAAATCGATCACAATCAATGTTAACGCAGTTCCTTATGGTTCCTACCATTGACTAAACCCAATAGTCATATTTTTAATATTTAATCTTAGAAACTACAGGGTCATGAAAAACTACCTATTATATTCCTAAATCTTAATACCTTCTTCTTAATCTATGAAAATATAGGTTTATACTAGTTCATTTATAGTCGTCATCTTTTTAATTATTTCATAATTGATTATTAATATTTTTTGAATTTCCAAATCATATTCCCTACGAGTTTCAAACCAATTGTGTAGTAAGGCCCATTTTCATGAACTATGTGATTATCGAGTTCATCTCAATGCGCCCTTTTTAGATTTATTACCTCTAAAAATCATTATTCTAGAGCCACATCAAATTTTAGTATCCAAATAGGGATGTAATTTATTAGAGTCCACATTTTCTATCATTTACCAAAATTATAGGATGTTTTTCTATAATTTGACTAATTTTTATTATTATCTCCAGATGTAACCCTAGAGTTATCCTTAAAAATATCCACAGTTATCTTGAAATTTTTTTTATCATCCTTGATTTATAAGGTAAAATAAACCATTCCTATGATCCTAACAATAGCGACCATAAAATTTTGTATAAGGATATTATATCTTTTTATATGAGTATTCAATATTTTACACAAACACATTCATGGGGACTATAATAGTTTTGTTTCATTGGATACTAGGTACACAATTCTCTAATTTTGTTAACAATCCCCCAAATCTCCCATAAATATCTTCACCTTTAGTAATATTCAGAAACATACCCAAGATAAAAACATCATTCACAAACTAAGGAATGGAAACATATGAATGGTTGAGCATAAAATCACAGTTATAGTACAAAATGGATATACATAAGTATAACATGAACATAAGTGTATTAGAGTATAACATTTGAAAACCATATCCTAAATAACAATGATCACAATTTTTAGTAATTTCAAAAATATCCATTTTTTATTAGACATGAATCATAAGGTAATGAAATAAAAAGATCCCTGATAGCATAACATTATAATAAAATAAGTGATTGTGTCTTACACATAAGCATAGGAAATAATTTCAATAGTAGTCGAGGCTCACTTCCAATGTTATCATAGTGGAATGGGTTCACTCTAAAAACCAACATAGTATATATGGTTTCCTAATAAACCATCATAGGAGACAATTTACCTCACTGAACTAGGTTCACTCCTCATTCTAATCCTACATATATTATGAGATATAATTCTTTACCCAATGCATTAGAGAGAGATATATATGCCCCACCTATCATATAATTAAAACTATACATATGTGTTCCATGATATAATAAGAAATTCATTATATCATAACCGGTGAAATAAAATGGGATTTATAAACATTTCATCATATCATAACATGTATAAAAGATACACGTTTCATAATCATTTTATCATTTAATTATTGTATAACCCATAGAGAAAGATGTGGTTTACATATGAATTTTATCAAGGTATAACTCATGAAAGAGAAGTGGGTTTTCTAAACATATTTTCAACATTAACCATTCAAATAATGAATACAAATGGTTTCCCTTTTCTTTATCCCTAGAAAATAATATACTACATCAAATAATTTCGTCTTATATGGAGAATGATTTTGAATGATAATTCACATGAAGCATTTCACGAGGAAGTAAAATGTTCTTTGAAAATTGATTTTAAAAAACCAAATATTCATTAAATATTTAAGAAGTAATTTTCGTTTAAAATAAACATGAAAAAATATTAAGTGATGTTTTAAAAATCTTTTATAGTATTTCTTGAAGAAAATTTCTTTTAAACATTAAAAACACTTTTTAGAAGATAAAACATTTTGAAAATAATTTTATTTGAATGTAAACATGATAACATATAATGGAAGAATAAATACAAATAGTGGATATGATGGTGGAAAATTATGTTCATTATATACATGATAAAACAATGATTCCTTTCATATTTATGGTAGAAGAAAAATGGGAATTTTTTTAAAAAGGACGTGATGATTCCTTTCATAACATTTTATAAAATGTATAACATGGGTAAAATTATCACTAATAATCATTTATAGAATGTTGAAAACATTTTTTAAAATAATTTAAGAAAACAAATTTTTGAGAAGAAAAAGTGATTTCGACTAAAGAGTGAAATAAATATGACTTTTATTAAAACATTATTTTGAAATCCTGAATACATAAAGAGAAGAAAATCAATGGAAAAAATTTATTCAGGACAAATAAAAAATGAATAAATAGATTCATTATTTTCATGATAGATAATACATAATATGTCCTCATTAGAAACATAATCACAAAGAATCCTGATAAATAATGAGATTATGTCATGAAAATATCTACCACTTTTGTAACAATTAATCACAATCCAAATGAAAGAATAAGTTTAAAAAACATACAATATCAATAAAAAAATTAAATTCTTGATTTTGAATGTAAATTTGGCAGTATATACATCACATAAACGATATTAGGTGTGTAATAAAACATATGTATCAAAGAAAGAAAATTGAGGCCAAAATCCATTACCATTTTGGTAACCACTAAACCATTAACCCTCTAAAATAATTGTCCAAAATGCATATGTAAATCCAAAGAATTTTTTTAGGTGAAAATCAAAAAATAAATTCAAGGACATGTATTAAGCACATAAAAGAAATATTTTCGTGATATTACATGTGTACCACATAGGTAAAAAGTGATACAAAAATATTATATGAGGTTTTAGGGGGTACAATTAAATTAAACACACACACCTGACACACAAGCTGAAAGGGAAGACAATAGCCCCCTAATGAGATATCCCATATAGCAATCCTTATTTATTAAAGACATGGCACATATGCCCAGTGGGAATGAATTCAATTAAATTTAACATAGGCCTAGTGGGAATGAAATGCCACTATATGTCTCATAGGCCTAGATTTTTTACCTAGAGGCCCATTGGTGAATAGTGCTTCTATAGTACCATGGTTTCTATAGTATTTTCACCGCTACAATTTATGATACAATTCAAATAATTGATACAATGTAACCATTGCTACAGTTTCAGTGCTTCTACAGTCACTACTGGAAAAACGACCTATACCCACGGTTCAAAACCGTGGGTATAGCCCCCAAAACCGTGGGTATAGCCTATACCCGCGGTTTTGGGAACCATGGGCTGGAATGGAGTCGATATAGGGGTCTCAGCCTATACCCATGGTTTGGAGAACCATGGGTATAGGGTAGTTAAAGGTGGCACACGCTCGAACAGCATGGCACACAACACACCCCACGGTTCTCAAACCGTGGGGGGGGTTTCCAAAAAACTGGCATGGGGAGGGTTTTGAACCCGCAACTCGAGCAGATACTCAGGGTCGCGCCCCACAGACGGACTATTAGTCTGTGTATATATATTAATACAGATTATTTAAATCCAAAAAAATAGCCTCGCGGGAATCGAACCCGCGTCTCGCGATGAACAACGCGGCCGTGCAACACCATCGAACCATCCAAGATGCTATTCATATTAATTATACGAACACATATTTGTGTATTTATATTAATATTATTCACCTGGGGTAATTAAAATTAAAAAAAGCGGCCAGGGGGATTTGAACAGGCGACCTACCGCATCCGCAACGAACACTTGACCAACCCAGCTGCTAAATTTTTGAATATATATATTTATATTAACATAATTATATTAATTTAAACCATGACTAAATGTCTTCCTGCCAAATTTTTCTTGTGTCCCGTCTAATTTTCTTTCCCCACCATAACACGGGAAAGCTATACCCACGGTTCTGGAGAACCGTGGGTATAGGTCTTCAAAAAAACCCGCAATACCTACGGTTTTTAAGAACCATCGACATAGGTCTTCGGAAAATACCTTATACCCACGGTTTTCTCCAAAACCGTGGGTATATGTCTTAAAATATAACTATACCCATGGTTTTTGGCACAACTGTGGGTATAGGTTGCCTATACCCATGGTTTTGGAAAACCGTGGGTATAGGTTCACATACGATCCCTATACCCACGGTTTTGGAAAACTGTGGATATAGGGGTACCCTATACCCACGGTTTTTTGTAAAACCGTGGGTATAGACCTATTTTCTAGTAGTGAGTACATATATAGTACCACTATAGTGCTACTATAGTACCTTCTCCCAATGGGGTTTGAACCCCCCACCTTGATGTGACATTTTTCTACAATCCTGCTACGAAAATGACTTATCATTTTAGTGATATTAAGAATCGTAACACCCAATAAATCATAACATCAAATGAAACCATAAATATATTTATAATGAATATATTCATGATATCAAATTTAAAATGTATTTATATACACCACATGAAATAAATGAGTTTTGAATTTTTATATGTATACCCGAAATAAAAGAGAGGCTAGAAATACCTTACCTTTTGTCTCAACATTCTTTATACGCATTTTAAATAACTATATAATAAATATATGTTTTTTATAATTTTATTTTATAACTATAATTATATATATTATAACATAAATTATTTACTTATGACCATCCATTTTCCGTTTATCAATAATTCCTTATTAAAATGTGTTTTGGGTAATAACAGATTTATTTTTTCATATATCTATTTCTTTTTTATTTTCGGTCCTCAAACATTGATCAAAGTTATATAATATCTAGAATAATAATCATGAAATACCTATCATATTTAAATAACAATTAAAACTTTAATACTAATCATGATTTATGGTTTTGAGAAATTAATTATGTTACGATCATAGAGATGGTAGGTCATACATATTCATGAGTAACGTTTCTATTTTCCAAAAATCATGACAGAATGGTTGTAAATAATATTTTATATTTTAATAATTTTTATATATTTATAAATTCCTTATTATTTCATTATATATACTTATACATATAATTCATGTAGTGTAGTAATGAAAATGGAGTCACATCGCAACATGAAGGTGGTATCCATACATACATGAACAACATTATCATCATTCGTTGAGTGAAACGGTGAGAAAGAAAATGATATATTATCATTTAAGAATGATAAATATAGAATAAATATCATAATTATGACATTTATTTTATATATATTGATTTAATGTTTCTTTATTATCTTCATCATAAATTATTACAGAAAAAATGAATCACGTCTCTTCACGAGGCGGTTGTTCGTCGTACACACGAGCGACGTTATCGCATCCCCTATAAAATGGAAAGTAAAAAAATATACATATGATATAATGAATAAAGAATATTAATAATGTTATAAATATAATATATATATTTATATCCATCATCATTCCCAAATATGAAAACTGATGATGGGAAAAAATTACATTGTTTCACGAGGTGGTAGTCCTTCGTACACACGAAAGATGATTTTGTATCCCATTTAATTAAATTGTAGGTTTATGGAGTTAATTCCCTTAACATTACAACATCTTATTATTTGGATGATATTTAGTTTATTATATATATATGTTTTAATAATTATTTAATATGGTTTAGGAAGAAATAAAATAAAAATGATCATTGAATAACCTTTCATATTCTTCGGGTATCATCCTTGGGTTTGCACCGAAAGACTTACTAGGTTTTCTTAATGCATAAATAAGAGATTATAGGAGAAGATTAGGGAATATTTCAAGGTATTTTTGTTTTTTTTGTATTAAAAAAAGGTTTGACACTATGAAGAAGAGATGATAGGTGGTTTCCTTTTAGAAGTGAGTTGAGTGGCACAATTGTAATCTTTTGAAAATAAAAAATAGTACCCAAATTGGTTCTCATGAAAAATGATAAAAAAATTAGAGTATTATCAAGTTTTATACCTCATACGGTCTAAATATGGCTATAAAATATATTTTAAATATTTTTAGGTCATATTTACCCATATCATTTTAATTTTACCCCTCATAAACCCATGTTTACCATAACAAAAGTGAATAATGTTTTGATTATTTTTCCATTATTTATTGTCAAAAAACAAGTTAGAATTATTATATTATATAATTATTTATAATTAAAAATAATAAATCTATTTTTCCAACTTACACTTACAAAATTATGAAATTTGAAATCATAAATCAATCCCCCACATGCAATGAGAAAGAGAGTTTTTCAATGGGAAAATTATCAAAATTTTACAAATATTTTATATCAAAATTCAATAAGAAAGTGATTCAAATGACATAAAGTGGATAAATAGTAACATAATAAAACAAATTTTAATTTAAAACCAATTTAAATTATGATTTTTGTTTATAAATATTTTAAATGAAAAGGAATTTTTTAATTAAAATTAATAATTTTTCACTATTCATCAAAAAAATAATTTTTTAAAAAAAATTCTATAATTATAACTCGATGTTATTTTTTACATAATAATTTCAAAAAAAATTAAAATAAATTTTCTATAATTTTGAAAATTTATATATAAATTAGTACACAAAAATAAGACAAGATTATTTTATAAAATAAATTTTTAAGCATAAACTTAGATTTATTCTTATCTATTATCTTTAAAGAACATAAGATGAATAATAAATAGTTTATTAAAAATATATTATATACAGTTTATTAAAATAATTCACCAGAAGTGGTCTTTACATTAGTAAGGGAAAATGTGTTTATTTTAATAAATATATTTATTCTAAAAAGGATTTCCATTATATTCAAATATTTTTTATTTTCATTTTTAATTAATTTTTCACAAAATAATTCATTTTATATACCTATATAAACAAAATATTTTCATAATTTAGTTAATCATATACATATATTCTATTATAATAGCTTCATGATATTTATTATATAACAATATTTTAATAATATGTCATGTTTTGTTTATACTCAGTGTTCCATGTAGTGAATTAGAAGCACGGTGTTACATGTAATGTAAAATATCAAGAATATTAAATTCATTTAGAGAAAAATATTCAACATGGGTGTTACACAATACATCTTCATACTTCATAGATGAATAGATAATGAAAAACTAAGAGCTTTATCCAATAAATCCTTCATCAAATCTGGCATAGATAAGAAACATACATGGTTCCCTAAAACTATTATCATGTCACAATATAAGGGTGAAATTAGGGAAATTTCTAAACATTTTTTATAGATC
This sequence comes from Viscum album, assembly GCA_963277665.1. Classification (NCBI taxonomy): domain Eukaryota; kingdom Viridiplantae; phylum Streptophyta; class Magnoliopsida; order Santalales; family Viscaceae; genus Viscum; species Viscum album. Next base: position 340,232,882 of record OY728144.1, read on the forward strand.
TACATCTTCCTTCTATGCCTCTTTAATCTTTACATATATATATATATATATATTAAAAAATTATTTGAGAAAGATTATATTTCTATAATTCATATAAGATTTCCATATCCATCCTTTTAAAATCCCTAAATATTGGATATTTTTTTATCCTCATAATATATAATATAACACAATATTTTCAACTCAAAGTATTGGCCACCTTGTTCCCATTACCAAGGTGGTAATGTACTGAACAGTTATAACCGTTAATTAGCACCAACCATATTCTATATGGTATATTGTCCCACTTTTTGACTGAATATGTACTTTACTGTTTGTTATTAGTATATATATTACATATTTTTCCATAATGTTATTTACTCTATATGGTTAATGAAAAAAATATGAAAAAAACTCCAACTCATGAGTTAGGTTATTCTTTATAAGAACAATCAATTATTGTGAGGTATAATGTATAGGAATATCATTCTTAAGGAGAATGTATCCTAGTCCCTTATTAGATTCATCACTGTAGATTTCAATCCCTTATCCACTAAAGGGAAATGTATTTATATGTGAACTAACTAACCTTCTCTTTAGTTGAATGAAATTGTAATCTCATTCATCTTCCCAAATGAACTTGTCTCTCTTCTTTGTTAATATAGTGATTATATTAGAAAGTCATGGAAATTATCCACAATGTGTTGTTAATATCTAGACACATTAGAAAGCTAAATATCTTATTAATCATGGTTATTCTTGTTTATTTATAGAAAAATGTCTTTTAAGGATCCATCAAATTACGCACACAAGATATTATATTACCCATAAAGAAACTTCTTGAAGCCAAAATTCACACTTGGAATATTTTTCGTGAAACTTCTTATCAAATTCATAATTTATTTATGAAATTTTCTTTATTTTAATTTTGTTTTTAAATTTCTATCTTATCTTTTTTGGATATATTCGGTGAAAATTTTGTTTTTGTACTAGTAAAAGGTGGAACATAGTTGGAAGATAGTTAGTATAAACCATGTTCTATCATAGAGGAAACCATGTGCCCTATATAGTGGGACTGTATGGGATCCACAATATACTGCACGGGCGTGGAGACTAACTGTGCACCCAGGACGGTGGGCTTGTTTGAGGCACATAGTTGACCAAACATGAATGTTCCCTCTCCTAGGAAACTGTGTGTCATGGTTCCATCTTCAATGTAAGAGTTTCATGTTTTTTTCTTGGTCTAGTATACCATGTATCCAAATCATGCAGCTTATAAATAACATTAAAATGGTGAATTTATTAAACTACCCTTCCATAATTTTAACCCTTATCCACCAATAATTTGACCCAGTCAATCTCTATTTCCCTAGTCATGTCTACCCCTCCCTATTGGGTCAAATAGACCTCATTGCCTTGGTAGATTTGGTCTTGGGTCTCAAATATCTCATCATGTAAGACTCTCCTATCTTATTTCCTCAAATTTTGATGTCCTTATCTTCCTTATTTAATTGTTTTTCCCTTCTTAAATAGTTTGGTTCCCCAAAATTGGGCTAAACCTTATCACTTTGGTCAGATCTTACTGGTTGTTATGTTTTCTTTCCTTTATAGTGTCTCCTTTTGGTGTGGTTTCAATTTTCCCCTGATACCCCGAATTTTACAAGTTAATGTTTGGTGATTCCATTATTTATCATTTTTGGATGATTTTTTATTTTTTATATTAATTTTAATGGGTTTCTCTAGATTTTTTTGGGTGGTGGGAATCATGGTTTCACAAGTTTTTTATGTTGTTATGCGTTTGAAAGGGGTTTTTCTTGTGGAAAATAGTGAGTTTAATGTTATTTTTATTGTTTGGGGTGTTTTTATGTGTTAGTGGTGGTTCATGTGAGATAGGGAATAAATATTGAGAATAAATGGAATCCTTGATAACTAGTTAGGGAATACTAGGTCTAGTATGAAAGACGGCCTATAAAGGCTAGGTCTCGGTTCCTATAACATGATTTATGCAACAACACTAACTCAACATATGATGATTAGAGACCACTTGATTTTGGTATGTGATTCCCCAATAGTTTCTTCTTAATATGAACTTTTTTTTCTTGGGTTTTCTTATCATTGAGGTACGTATATACCTAGAACCCTATATACCTAGTACCTTAAGTACACATGTAGTGCTCATGTGTTGATATGATTCTCATTCAGTTATTGTTTTCCTTACATTACTTTCTAATTTCAAATATTTTTTCATTTAAAATGTTTTATTTCCTATTTATAAAAACTAACAAGTTTAATTTTCTTATAATTTGATAGCATGGAATCTCTTTTTATGGTATCCTATTGGGAAATGGCTCACATCCTTTATACACCCTCTAGTGTATGCAGACCATGTTATGTTCGACCCAGGTAAAGAAAGTTGTTCCATGGTGGTGATGGTTCTTCCAGTTTATAGTGGTTCTCCTCTCTTGATGGTGGTGGTGGTGGTGGCATGGGGTGATTAACATCTTATTGCATCATGGTCTAGTTGGTGTAGTTGGTTTCCCTCCCCTTTTGGAATTTTTGATTTTTGGTTATGATGTATAACTATTTTTTATATTTATATCGATTTTGATATGATTATTTCTTATGATGTGAAGTTATATTCGTGTGGAATATCTATATTTTCTTCCATTGGGATGGATCATTCCCAAATGTGGTGATTGATATCCAAGCACTAGTTTCCAGATTATGGGGATCAAAAATGACCATGAATACATACCATGGTCAGGGTTGGGTGTTAGGTTTGATGGAAACATGACTTTTTCATGAATAAATGGTATCAAAGTAGTTTTGTTTCTTTCATTTCATTATGATATTTAGGATAGTCTAGATAAACCATGGCTGGGACTATTGGGGATTGAGGTTCTGGTTGCTAGTGAGGTGTCTAGCTAATGCACCTCGCGATAGGCCTAGAGTTACCATTGGGTGTTCGGTGTTTTGTTTAATTCATTCTCCAGGAAAGTTGTACAAGATGTAGGTTCTGCATAAGAACTGAGTGGGGTGGAGTGGCTTGACTTGTTATTTCACTATTTATGGTTTTGGTTTTTAATCATAATGTTTTTTAAAATTTGTTTTTATGATAATTTTTGGGATATATTACTAATGATTTTCCTTATGTTTATCAGTCGTTGTTGAGTCATGAGTCCTAAGAGACTTCTGATGTAACAATAGGATGTGTTTAGAGAGTGTTCTCCCTCAAAAATTGATCAAAGGCTTGTGGATGAAGTGGTTCACAGAGTTAAGATATTATATTAGGGAGTGGGATCCAATACTACTCATCTTAGGGAAGACAAACTAGGTTATGAAAATGACAAGGCTCGGGAGTCTCTCAAGATATATCATCCTTCCTTATAGGGTATCATGGATCCCAGGGAGGTAAAGGATTGGATTTAATGAGTGAAAGGATTTTTGGGTTTCCTCACACTCCAGGGGAAATTAAGCTGAAGTGTGCTTCATTATTTTTGGAAGATCCCAATCAAAGTCAGTGGGTATTAATTGTTCAAATTAGGATTCATATAAAGATGGATTGGAAGTACTTCAAGGTCATATTCAATGTGTAGTATTTCCTTGATACCTTGGCATTCAAAATGACCTGAGTGTTTATGGATATCCACCAGGGTGATCCAATTATGATGGAGTATTCCAATAGAATTACAGAATTGGCATAGTTTTCACCTGAGGTTATTTCATATTAGTAATTAAAGGCTCGTAGGTTTCAAATAGGGTTACAGCTAGATATCATATCCTAGGTCTTATTATTTAAGATGAATACTTTTGATGATGTGTTTGATCGAGTCTTGATGGTGGATAAATATCATACTGAAAATATTTTGCTTTCTATCGAAGTTTCTATAGTGGTCTAGGGAATTGGTGGTTCGTCTGAAAAGAAGATGAAGCAATAAAATATAGAAAATGGGTGAGGTGGTATCTCATTCAATCCTTCTCAAACACCATCATCTTTATCATCAGATGTATGGATAGTATTATTCCATCATTGTGAATGGTTGAGGCATATGTTCTTAGCATTCCTAATCCCACGTAATCATTTCAGTCGGCATGGAATTTTTTGGAACTTGAAGTGATACTGTAATTATTCACACCCATATCAGGGTAGTGTGAGTTACTCATCCTCAGGGGGAATGATAGCCTTATTAGAGCCATCCTAGATAGCAGGTTCTTGGTTTGGAGGTCGTTGCGCTAGGGCTAGATCTACTTATTGATAGAGTCATCTTAAGTAAGAGTCGAAGGTCAACAGTTTTCACTAGGTTCAGGAAGCGATGAGGAATCGTCATGATGTGGACCAGGAACCTGAGAAATCAGATGATTGACATGAAATATTTTTTGGTATGATTCTTATTGAATCATATATATATATTATACTATTTTACATGTGTACTTATAATTTCATTATTTTTTCCCAGCTTGTTGATTTGTTAAAATTGATGGTCAAGCTAATGCCACATGTGATGGATTTGGTGAAGCCTCTTACTATGAAGAGAGAGTAGGGGCTCAGGTGTCCATTGTGTGAACTAAACTTTTTAGGGGTAAATATGGAATGGGATTTCCTGATCCTATAAATAGACATCATGGATGTGTTATTTAGTATAGATCGGATGGTGTGTTTCTAGGTGAACATTAATTTTTACCTATGGTGAGTGACATTTGAGGAACCAAATGGTAGTAACCGTTTATTTCATGGTGAATGGGATCATTGGTCAATATGTGTTGTACATCCACTTCTAGAGTTGGGCAGTATTTTTTTTATACCTCATTGATTATGTTATAGGGTGATGTTGGGGGTTTTGAGGGTGGGTTAACTCATGTGGGGGATGACATTCTAAAGGAATTTAGAGATTATTTCTCAGGTTTTCCTATAGAGAAGGCTGTGGAGTTCACTATCTATTTTTCACTGGGAAAAGATTTAATATCTCTTCCCTCATACCAAATGTAACACATTAAATTCATATAATTAAATATAGAGCCGGATGATTTTGAATCCACTATATTTATCCAACCTAGCATCACACATTATGTCTCCCTAATTCAGTTTTCAAATAAATTCTATGGATATCTTTGTTTATGTATCTATTATCAAAATTGTAATAAAGTAGTGTTCAATAATAAATACCCCTACCTCATATTGAAGAAATATTTAATATGATCAAGGGGGTAAGGTGGTAATACAAGATCGATATGCATTTTGGGTATCAACAGGTCTAAGTTGGGGAGGTGGATGTTCTAAAAACAGCCATATGAAGTAGGTATGACCATTTTGAGTATTTGGTCATAAGAATCATGTTGATAATTTTCGTAATGGTCTTTATGGAAATTATGAACATGGTTTTTCATCAGTATCTTGACTCCTTCATCGTGGTGTTAGTGGATGACGTCCTATTCTATTCAAGGACTAAATAAAATCATGGGAAACATTTTAGGATCATATTGATCACTCTTTGAGATCATTATTTCTATGATATGATCTCCAAAGGAACCTTTTGGATTAGTGAGGTAACGTTTCTTGGAAATGTGATCTATAAACATGGGTTTTTGGTGGACACCAAGAAGATCGAGGTTGTTATGTAATTGGAATTACCAAAGAATTTTTTTGAAATCAGGATCATCTTGGTCCTTATAGGGTATTACAAGAAGATCATTGTAGATTTCTCTTAGATTTCTTCACCCATGATTTTTCTTACCGAGAGAGTAGAAATGTTTTACTGGATCCTATAATTTAAAGAATCCATTGAGGATATTTAGAAGCATTTGACTATAACCCATGTTTTTATCATACAGGAATCCTAAATGGGATACATGGTATTTTTTATACCTTATGAATATTTCATGGGTGTGTGATGATGCATAATGACCATATATTTGTGTATGGTTCTCACCAACTCTGAACACACCCAAAATATTACCCAAAACAAGAACTATAATTTATATAGTGATTCATGCCTTGAATATCTGGAATCACTATCTCTTCTGGGAGAAGTTTGTAGTCTACTCAGATCATAAGATAATGTCCTAAATTTTCTACCAAAATGATTTGAATTTGATGTAGTGAGGGTGGCCTGAGTAACTTTATAGGTTCAATATTGATATCGTGTAAAACCCATGAAAAGGTAATGTGGTATTTGATGCCTTGAGTAGAATAATTATAGTGAAGGATTTCAAGGTGAATATAATTGAGTAAAAAATTAATTGGCTATTTTCCTAGATGAATCTGGAGGACAAGGAGTTGATTTGAGGTGAATTCTTGGCTAGTGTTTAGATGATTCCCTCCCTTGTGGTACTAATTCTGCAAGAGCAGTAGAGTGATGTGTTTTTCCAATGTTCTATACAATCTCAAAATGTTTTGGAAATTCTTAGTGGGTGTTCATTGACTCCCGAGGTAGTTCATTTAATCAAGGGTAGTTTTATAGTGTTGTTGTCTTTATAAAAGGTGGTGATACTTGATAGTAACTAGTTTTAGTGGGCTGTTAATTTGGGTACCAATAAGATGTTTTATGATTTTTTCACTAGTTATGGTGGCCATGTATGAGATATGATATAGCTACCTTTGTATCCAGGTGTTATACTTATCATCTTGTTAAATAAGAGCACCATAGGCCCTCATGTTAGCTTCATCCACTACCCATTCCTATATAGATGTGGGATGGGATCACCATGGACTTCATTATTGGATTTCCTTGTACACCATGGGGGAGGAATTCCATTTGGGTAGTGATTGAACATCTAACCAAATAATACCATTTAATCATTATTAGGGACTCAACAAAGGTGGATTAATTTGTTAAATTGTATGTTTATAAGATATTGAGGCTTCATGATGTATGATCAAGTATTGTTTTGGATAGAGTATCCTTCTTTACCTATCATTTTCAGTAAGGTCTTCATAATGCAACGGGGTCATATATCATGTTAAGTTTGTTATAACATCCTCAAATAAATGATCAGATAGAGCAGGCGAATTAGATCTTTTGAAACATGCTCCAAGAATGAGTGTTGAATTTTGAGGGCTCATGGTATATCCATTGAGGATAGCTGGAGTTTTCATATAAAAATATTTACCAAGCATCAATAAGAATGAATCCCTTTGAGATGTTTTATGTTCAGTCACATTGATCATCTTTATTCTAGGAAGAGGATGGTAAGACCTCATTGTTGGGAACAATCCTTTTTTAGGAGAGTTCTGATAAGGTTCAGTTGATCAGGAAATATTTTCTTATACCCTAGAGTCACTACAAGTATTATTTTGGTCATCAGCATTAAACCATGGAATTTTTCATTGGTGAATGGGTGTTTCTAAAAGTGTCCCTCACTAAGGTCATCGTCATCTAGGTTAGTAGAGGAAGATGACGTCGAGGTATGTCAGGCCTCTTGATGTTACCAAGAGAGTTGTTAAGGTAGAATATAATCTATATTTGACATATAAATTGATGTTGATCAATGATGTGTTCCATTTATCATGGTTAAATAAGTATAATCTAAACATAAATCATGTGATTAATTGGGAAGAGTTGGAGCTAGAACGTGATCATTCTATATTTGAGCGACCAGTGTCAATTGTTTATTTCTAATAGAATGGTCTTCATAGAAAATCCATATTGTTGGTTAGGGTTCTTTGGAAAAATAATAATGGAGAGAATGAGCAATGGAATGGAAACTCTTGGGTTGATGAGGAATACCTATTATTATTCATTGATCAGACTTTGGAAAGAATTTACATGGGTGTAATATTTTCATTATGTGTAGAATTGTCACATACAAGGTTTATTTTTGTGGTATTTATTCTTTTATTTTTGGTCTTATATTTATCTATTATCATTCCTGGGTATTTTTTGTGAAAATTCTGGTTTTTGGATTGATAACTAGAGGTGCACGATTAGTAGAAACTATACACCATCCCGGAGGAAACTGTGTTCCTTGGATAGTGGGAATGTCCAAGACACAAGTAATACTGCATGGGAGTATGGGATAAGAGTGCTCCTAGACTAGTGGGCCCATTTGAGGCACATAGGCAATCTCTTTGGAATGCTCCCTCCCCCAAGAAACCATGCGACCTAGTTTCTCCTGGGATAGAGGATCTTCATGGTTAGTGCACAGTATGGAAGATTGTCTACCCAAATAGTGCATACTACACTGAACTATAAAAATGTTGAATTTCCCAATCTACGTTTCACCATTTTAACCCCAATCTAGCCCTAATTCAATCCATTCATGCTTTGTTTACCCATTCGCATCTATTTACCCATCTTGTCTTATATGGACAACATTTTATGGTGAATTAGGCCTTATATATCCATGAAATCATCATATAATCCTCCCCCTCTTATTTTCTTCCATTTTCATAGTCATGTATTCCTTATTTCATGGTTTCTCCCTTATCAAATGGTTTGGTTGCCTAAAATTAGTTTGAAAAGTGTTTTTTGGGTTTTATCTTTATGTATGTTATCACACCCAAACCTTTTAATTTATTTTTATTTTATTATTTCATGGATTCGGCCAATATCGTCGAGGTGTGGGTTGAGTGCGGGTCTAATTTTTTTTATGTTTGATATTTTTAGCGGGTTTCAGACCTGTGCACGGTCACCACAAGGTGGGAGGCAGTAGCACGTTCAGCTAAGGTGTCGTGCATATGTCTAGCGCTCGAAAGAAATAATTTTATACACAAATGAAATATGTAAAATGTTTAAAACATAATAATAATTACAAATTATGGTATAGATAATATTGTTATTATTAGGAATGGTTAATAATATTTTTATTATTTAAAATTTCCTATTAATATAAATATTAATAAATTATAATTTAATTGTAATTATTATTATCAATATTAAAAAAAATTATTTGATCATTATTATTATTATTATATTTTGGTTTAATTATTATTATTATTATATGAAAAAAAGGATAAACGAAACCCTAAACTACCCACGGAGCCCCCCCTCCCAGCCCCTACGTTTTCCGGTTCAGTGCATAGGAAACTGTCCCTAGTTTCCCCTAACCTTTGACATACAGCGGCGCCCCCGAATCCCCTTTCCCCTCGACCACTAGCACCCGGCCCCACCCTCGCCTTGCTCATCACCTCCACGCTCTAGTGCTTCCCCATGAATCACTACACATAGTGGCGCTGCACCCAGACCCCCGACCCTTATCACCTTCTCCTCCTTCCAATAGTAATGCAATGAGGCCCCTAGCCTCACCCTCCTACATCCATCCCGCACTCACCCTTCACCTATCGCCCCTCCCTTCCCACCCTCTCTAGGTTACCCTCTATATTCGACCTCGTCGTACTATCCTCGCCTCACCTAGCATCCACCTCCTTTGCCCATCCGTGTGATGGCCTCTGGACTCTAGAATTCCGCACCTCCATCCATGCCATTCCCCATCCTCCTTGCTTCGGCCAATGGTGCATCTGACCCCCATATCCGTCCATCTCCCTTTTCGGGGGGTACGCTCCTCCTCCAAAAAAAATTCCAATAAAATTTTAGGGGGTTTTATTAAAATTATTGAAACCCTAATGTCGCAATTTTGTTTCGTGCATTTTTTTCTCCCATTGTATAGATTGTGTGGTTGATTCACGAGGGATTTTTATACCTTCCATCAGATTTTATTCACATTTTCACTTGCTTTGTGATAGGTGTCGCAATGATTCTCATTCCTTATGCTTTTCGTTGATTCTTGGATTTTTAAATAAAATTTTCAATTTGATTCTCACCTCGCTAACACCCTTATTTAAATTATTATAGTTTTTTTAAATTGATTTTATTTGTTTAAAATAGATTTTAATTGTTTTTTTGTAAATTGAAATGTTTTACGATATTTATAATACTTTTTGAAATTGCTTTTTTATGAGGAACTGGTCGTACGTGAAATGTATCACCATTATTATGTTGCAAATTAAATTTTTTAAAAATGAACATGGATTGGTTAATTTGTTAAAACATTTTTGTAAGGTTTTAATGGATTCAATGTTTTTAGTTGGTGTTCCTTTAAAATAATGTAGGGAATTGGTGATTTTAGGGGAAAGTCTTTATAATATTTTTTTTGTGTGCATTTGATTTCAGAAGAGTTTTTCAGGTGTGTATGGATTTATGTTGGTATAACATGTTAAATTTGTTAAATTGCGTTTGAAAAGATTTATGATTTTAAGGCAATGGTTTTCTGGTTTTGATGTAATGAGTTGTGTTTTCTAAGTAATTTGTGTGTGGTTGGATTTTATTAAATGAAAATGATGACTTTTATAAATAGTTTCAAATCTCATTTTTTGAAGATGGTCCTTGGAAATGATTTTTTCTTAAAAACCTTTTTTTTTGGGTTTAGATTCCAAAAAAAGCAGGTTTTACTATGGAATTTTGAATGAAAGTTGTAGATGAGTTTTATAAGGTGTTGCTTCATACATTTTGAAAATATTGGTTTTTAAAGGTGTTCCTCAAGGTCGGTGTGTTTGGATTGAAAATGTAAAAGTGGTGTTGGTTTAATAGTTTGATAGTGTTTTTAGACATGTCAACTCAAAGGCTCATTTAACACATTCAATTCAAAAGTGATGTTTGTAATGGCTTCTAGAAAAGATTGTACCTTTACAAGTGAGTGTGCCCGATTAGAAACTTGAAATGTTTTATGAAATATTTGAATGATTATATGGTATAGCCGCCCGGTTGGCACCTTTGATGATATGATGTATATATATGGGGCACCACTATAGGGGGTATCCCCTTATGGGTTATCGTATGGAGTTTATGTGTTTGGGGTAGGCATGTGCGGTGAGATGTGTAACATCCCGGTTTCGGGTGCAACTCAATGGGCTCCCCGAACCCGGTTCGCCACGTGACCTCAAGCGCATTTCCCCAAATGCCAGAGGCTGCCGACTAGCAGCAAGGGCCCAGGTCTGATAGTGGGGAAACTATGCCCTCATTTTTCAAAGTGTAACGCAGCAGAATAAAATAAATAACATACACAACAACAGTGGAATCAATAAACCATACACATTTAAAATAAACAACTACAGTAAAAGATAACCAATAGTTATATAGATGATGATGAAACATGTCTCAAGTTCTAAGAAAACAGCCAGAACATGTTACACAACAATACAGTACATTACAACACAAAGTACAGCAAAACCAAAACAAAATAGATAGTAGCATCATGAGCTAAGCCCGGTCTCATGCTCCCCTACTCCTCATCAGCAATCAAGTACCTGTACAAGGACCCTTTCCCTTATCCACACCTGTAGAAATGTAATCTGTTTGGGCCGAAGACAAGACCCAAACAGGGTGTGAGAAATAAATCCCAGTAAGAAACCACCAAAGGCCCGTTCCCAACTGTGTGAAAATATACAACAACAGTATGCAGTAGTAAAATGCAATAAACTAAGCAGTACTCAAAAGTAACTAACTTTACCAGTTATATTTCCATTTTATTATTCATTTAGTCGTTCATTATAAGGAAACCACCACAATGAATTTCTATGTAAATAGTCAGTGTCCTCAGACATGAAAACCCTTACCCTCAGGTAATCTGAAACGCAACTCGTAGGTAATTTCCCACAGGAATAACATATATTTCCCTCAGGCGTACAAAGTGTCACCCTCAGGCATAGAGTCTATTTTCCACATGCACGGAAGAAGTTGCCCTCAGGCTAAAAGATGCACTGCCCTCAGGCTAAGTAAAACAACGCCCTAGGGCTAAACAAGTAATCAGGTCATTCCCAACATGTAAACAAGCAATATACATACAATTCCTATCAAGTAAAAAGTAATGCTCAAAATAAACATGTCATACCCTTGGGTATCCTGGCCAAACGGCTAAATAGAGGAACACACCCCCAGGTGGTCCTGGATCCAAGCATCGATCCTAAACAGCAGTTTATCATCACATTTAATTACCTATACAATTTTATGTATTTAAAACAGCCAAGGCCTCAGCCACACGACACCCCAACATGGGTTCGTAGCTCAACAATTCACAAAACGCACAGCAGTTGAAAATTTAAACACCAAGACACCTACCATAAACGCCTCTGAACGGTATACGTGAACGACGATCCTCGAATCTTCCAAGAACGACGTAGATCTGAGCTGAAATAAAACCTCGTTAAAACCTAAATAAATTACCTTAGAGGAAGAATTGGAAAGAACGTCTTAAGGAGAGTGGAGGGCTTACCCGTGCGGTTCCAACGAGATCATCAGAGGTGAAAACAAATTCCCGACGCCCGATCTGGAGATCCTTGAAGGTCCATCATCCTCTCATGACTCCTTCCTCTGATTCTAAGATAATCCTGTGAATAGGGTTAGCTACTGCCCATTTTAAGTGAAAAAAACAAACTACACAGCGTGTACTTATCAATTACACGGCGTGTACTTTTCATTTTTTAACTGTTACTTCGGCGGAATCTCACCAGCGTGGCACTGTTCATCTGTCGACATGAGTACACGGCATGTGACACCTGAGTACACGGCGTGTATTGCCGCTCAGCTGGTGGCTGCTTCCACCGCCTTACTATTTGCCTACCGACTGACTACACTGCGTGTAAATATCCACTACACGGCGTGTAGTCGGTTTTTACACCTTTAGTCACCAACAGGGATACCAACCCTGTGTACTCATCCCACATGTCCAAAATACACGGCGTGTGGAATAGTACATGGCGTGTAGTCCCAAAATTTAGGATTTTTTCCCATTTTCCTTATTTTCTCAAAAACACTTAAGGAAAAGAGAAAAGAAGAAACTCGTACCTCAAAAATAAGAACTGGGTTATTACAAACTTCCCCCCTTAAAGTAATTTGTCCCTGAATTGCCTTTCCAAGGGTGGTGAAGATAAAGCTCAGAACAACTCTGTCCACTGAGCACGTACGTCGGTCTCCTGCTCCTAGGTTTCATCTTGTACTCGACCATGCTGCCATAGCACCCGTACGAGAGGAACTGACCGGAATCGAATAACCTTTGTGATCCTATCAACGATACAAATCGGATACTCCTCAAAGGACGCATATACCTCAAGCTCAACCTCCTCGGGCTGAAAGACGTGAGACGGGTCTGAATGGTAGCATCACAAATGAGATACATGGAAGACTTCGTGTATGGCTCGGTAACTCTGTGGTAACTATAACCGATAGGCAACCGGCCCGACTCTCTCCAGAACCTCAAATGGCCCCACATACCTCGGTGAAAGTTAACCCTGTCTCATAATCTTCATGTGTCCCAGCCTCGGAGAAACACGCAAGAAAACCTGATCCCCAACCACGAACTCCAAGGGTCATCTGCGGTGATCAGCATAAGATTTCTGATGAAACTATGCGGTAGCCATCCGCTTCTAAATCAACTGGACCTGCTCAAAAGTATCCTGTACGAGATGTGGTCCCATTAAAGCTAACTCACCTGTCTCTAACCATCACAATGGTGATCGGCATGACCTACCATATAAATCCTCGTATGGTGCCATCTCAATAGTTTCCTAAAAACTATTATTATAGGAAAACTCGACTAAGGGTATATGCTTCTCCCAAGATCCCCCAAAGTCTAGGATGCATGCACGCAGCATGTCCTCTAGAACCTGTATCATATGCTCTGACTGGGCATCGGTCTGAGGGTAGTAAGTCGTGCTTAGAAGCACCTGAGTACCCAGTGACATCTGAAAACTCTGCCAGAAACGTGACATAAAACGGGAATCCCTATCTGAAACGATAGAACGAGGGACCCCATAAAGATGTAAGACCTCTCGGATATACAACTTTCCAATCTCTTCAACACCGAAGGTCTCCTTGATTGGTAAAAAGTGAGCTACCTTCGTGAGTCTTTCCACAACAACCCACACTGCATCATTGCCTCAAGGTGACCTCGACAACCCAGTCACGAAGTCCATCGCGACATCATCCCATTTCCACTCCGGGATGGGTAACTACTGTAACAGTCCGGCTGGCCTCTGATGCTCTGCCTTCACCTACTAATAGGTGGAACATCTCATAACAAAACTAGCTACTTCTCTCTTCATACCCGGCCACCAGTACTGACATCTCAAGTCAAGGTACATATTGGTAACTCTGGGATGAACTGCCCAAACTGAAGCATGAAACTCCCGCATCAACTCCTCACGTATATCCCCTAGAACCCATACTCGTCCATGGAAAAGCAATACCTCATCATCGCCTATCGTCCACCCAGGAGGAGGGTCCTCACTTGCCACAGACTCCCTTAGAACTAGGCATTCTGAATCAGATAGTTGTTTCATCCTCACTCTATCCAGGAGGGTAGAGTTCACAACTAAAGATGAAAGATAGGTCTTTCCTTGACTGTCGTGCACCTCCAAATGAATCTCAGAAAACAAATCCATCAGCTGCCATTCACCACTGGCCTCACGAACTGCCTGTATCTGAGTCTTCCTGCTTAGTACATCAGCTACTTCATTACCTTTACCAGGTGTATAGGTAAGCTCAAATTCGAAGGAGTGAAGGTATTCGACCCACCTTCGTTGTCTCAAATTCAAGTCACGCTGATTAAAAGTATACTTGAGACTTTTGTGGTCAGTGAAAACCACAAAATGCTCTCCCAAGAGATAATGTATCCAACAGCGCAACGCATGAACAACTGCATCCAACTCGAGGTCATATGTCGGGTAATTCAACTCATGTGGCCTCAACTACCGAGACTTTTACACAACAACTCAATCGCCCTGAATCAACATAGCTCCCAGCCTAATCCCTAATGCATCACAGTAAACTGTATAGCTCTTCCCCTGCTCTAGGAGTATCAGGATTAGTACTGATGTCAACCTTCCTTTCAGGTCCTGAAAGGTTGTCTCGCAAGATTCCGACCAAACGAACTTCACACCCTTCTTAGTCAAACCTGTAAACGGCATTGCTAAGCGGGAGAAGTCCTGTATGAAGTGTCTATAGTAACCAGCCAGCCCCAAGAAACTCCATATCTCAAACACGTTCTTGGGCTGCTCCCAAGAAACTACTACTCTCACCTTCTCTGGGTCTACTACGACTCCTTCCTATGAGATGATATGACCCAGGAAGTGAATCTGGTCCATTCAAAAGTGGCACTTTGAGAGCATAGAATATAGATGATGCTCTCTCAGTGTACTCAATATGATCTCAAGATGGGTGGCATGGTCATGTCGAGTGTGAGAGTACACTAAGATATCGTCCACGAATACTACCATGAAAGAATCCAGATAAGGATGGAACACATGATTCATCAGATCCATAAAAACTGTCGGCACATTCGTGAGTCCAAATGGCATAACCAAGTACTCGTACAGACCATATCTGCTTCGAAAAGATGAAAGTGGTATATCTGATGGTCTCACGTGCAGCTGATGATATCCTGATCTCAAGTAAATCTTTGAGAACACTCGTGCTCCACTAAGTTGATCAAAAAGATCATCAATCCTCGGCAAGGGATATCGGTTCTTAACTATTAACTGGTTCATCTTCCGATAATCCACACAGAGTCTGAGGGTATCGTCCGCCTTGTTCGCAAAAAGGACCGGATAACCCCAAGGAGAAGTACTGGGTCGGATGAAACCCTTTGCCTATAACTCCTCTAACTACCTCTTGAGCTCCTGAAACTCAGGATTGGCCATCCTATAAGGAAGAATGGACACCGGCGCTGCTCCGGGAATAAGATCAATAGAGAAATCCACCTCATGCTCTGGAGGTAGACATGAAAAGTCGTCCGGGAAGACATCCCTGAAACGATCAACCACTGGAGGGAAATACTGCTGACAAGTCCCCTGATCATCCAGATATAATATCGCAATCTGGGTTGTGACTCCACCTCACCCATGATGCTCTAGTCCAGCTCGACTCGCCTGAACATCCCATTCGCCCTTTTATAGAAACTCTCCGCCCTCTGGTGATGTGAAACTCACCCTGCGACGATATAAATCTACAAAGGCTCGAAAGGGAACTAACTAGTCCATACCGAGAATGACATCATAGCTAGTAATCTCTAAGACATAGAGGTCCCAAAGAAAGTGACACCCACCAACCTCAAGGGGGCACTCCTTGCACTGACGCACACATGTCGTTCTCATCCCCAACGGAGTGTCTAGCATCATAACTGTAGAAGGAAAAGAAACACAGATCCCAAGGCTCTCCATGAAGGGAACAGATATGAAACTATGTGTAGCACCCGTATCAAAAAGTACTGAAGATAAGACAGAAGCTACTAGAATAGTACCTCTGACCGTAGAAGGTCCAGGATCCTGCTCCTTCTGGGTATGTTGCACTGCATATGTCTGCCCAGTGTCGTGGCCCTACGACACAGCCTGGCTACCCTGAGCTATCCCGCCTTGTTGCCTCTGAGATCCTGGTGTCTGGATACCACGGCCACGACCACCATCCCTGCCTATACGCTCTGACGTATTCCAGTTCCCCAACTGGTAAGAAGCTTCTAGTCATGCTCCCGCATGCGGAGTCTGCATAGAACCTCTCTCACTAGCCACTCGTGGAAATGCCCTGTAAAAGCGCTGCAGATGACCCATATTGCCACAATCTCGGCACTCCACTAGGTCCTGTGGAAACGGAGGTCTCTTGTGCCCCTCTTTACCACACTGGTAGCACATGACCTGGCCACCTGAAACATTCTTTTGGCTGGTACTTCCACCCTGAGAGAAGTCCATCTGTCTCTTCCTCTTGCCAGTAGAAATAGTACTAGAAACTGGTGCTGAACCGCCCTATCCCGCAACACTAGCTTCCTGAAGTTTCCTCTCTGTAATCAGCACCTGGTTCACAATATCATGTATAGAAGGCAACCTGAAAACATTTACCAGTGCTCTGATGTCATATCAAAGGCCATCCTCAAATCGTCTGGCCCTTAATGTCTCATCACCCACCAGAACGGGTGGAAAACGCTGAAGCTCGGTGAAATGAGCAGAATAATCCATCACTAACATATCGCCCTACTGTGGTTCATGAACTCTCGAGCTCTATATTCCCTCAGCGTCTCTAGAAAGAAGAATTCATAGAAGACTGCCTGAAAATCTTCCCACACCATGTCTCTGTGATGCTCTAACTGGGTGGTAACATCCCACCACCTCTTGGCGGAATCACGCAGCATATAAGTCGCGAGCTTGACCCTCCACCTTGGAGGAGTCTCAATATGCTTGAAGATAGTCTGCATAGACCCTAGCCAAGACTCTGCAGCCTGTGGTCCGCCATCCCCTGAGAACGTCAGCAGATGCTGCTGCTAGAAGATACGAGTCAGCTCATCCATAGATGTGGCAGCCGGCGGTGCTCCCTGAAAGGTCTTCATGAACCGTATAAAGCCTTCACGAAACTGCACCTCTGTGCCTATTTCTGGTATAACGGTCGGCGTCGCATCTGGATCTACTGGAGGATCTACTGGTAGCCCATAGCCCACCATCTCTGGAGTATAATCATTGTCGCTCTCCTGGCAAACAACGCGTGGTCATCTCGGCAGCATGACTCTACAAGGTCAAACGCACACCTTAGATCCAGATTATCAAGACTAAAAACGAAGGAACCAAAAAGGGAACAGGATGAAGAAAGCATTCAATATTTGCAAAACAATACTACACGGCATGTATACTGACTACACAGCTTGTACCTGACTTCTCTTCCCTGCTCGGGTCCTTCTACACGGCTCCCATTGAACAAAACTACATGGCGTGTATGGTGTAATTTTCCAACTACCTGTGTCGTTTGTGACATGGCCGACTACTCGGATTGATACCACACAGTGTGTTACACCCGCACACGGCGTGTACACTACCCTGTTTCCTAGCCACATGGATAAGTCCACATAGTTTGTCCTCAGACAATACTACATGGCGTGTCCCACAGGTACATGGCATGTACTAGAAGAGCTTCGATGACCCGTGTTGTTAGTTACACGGCCAGATACACGTCTCAAACTACACGGCGTGTTTCATATACACACGGCGTGTACACGAAAGGATTACACCAACCCGTGTTGTTAGTTACATGATCAGGTCCCCATGTCAGACTACATGGCATGTTCCATAGTGGACATGGCATGTATGTCTTAAGATCTCCTTCGTCCGTGTTGTTAGTTACACGAGCAGACTCTGGGTCAACACTACACGGCGTGTACATCCGGTACACGGAGTGTTCACCCCAAGCACTTCCCTTCCCCGTGTCCCTACCCACATGGTCTATGACATGGGAAGAGACTACATGGTGTGTACTTAAAAAGTTTTCTTTTCTTCCCGAACAGAAGAACACATGGCATGTTTCCGAGGAACTACACGGTGTGTATCCTAGGTTTTCTAGACAGTAAGCCTCAGATACTACTCCGGAACCCAGAAAAACCACTGAAACAACTCCTAAGTGCTAAATTCCGACTCGTGAGGGCCCATACTCCCCGTGAATCAAAGTTTGACATCTTATCTCAGTTGTAAATATGGTAAATGTCCAATGATCTACCAAATTCCAGTCAATGAGGGCCCATACTCCCCAAAAACCAAAGTTTGGCGTCCATTCTATCAACAGGATCACACAAATACCCTATCACATAGAAGGTATTTATCAAAGAATCTATCATAACAGCATGTTTTTCTAGCATAACAACTATCACAACAACATGCAATTTCTAATACACCTACATGGCATGGAAACTATGCATGGAATGTGATTTCTATCATGCGCCTAAATGATGCATGAGATGGAATAACCTCATCTCATCAGGTTTCAACTAAATAGAACCCATGGATAAAATATAAATAGCATAATCACAAGTGCGTCACCCAACGGTGAAATCAAATCAACTGTAAAACTTGAAAAATCAGAAGAATTGCAATACACCAGGTAGACTGGATTTTCCTTGTACACGGGTTAGCTACTCCCGGGAACATATTATTACCAACTACCATATTCGTCATATCCCTGACTACGGCTCCAAACAGTAAGTAAAAGAAAAGAACTCCTTTGATACCACTTTGTAACGTCCCGGTTCCGCGTGCCACTCAACGGGTGCCCCGAACCCGGTTCGCCACGTGACCTCAAGCGTATTTCCCCAAACGCCAGAGGCTGCCGACTAGCAGCGAGGGCCTAGGTCTAATAGTGGGGAAACTATGCCCTCATTTTTCAAAGTGTAACGCAGCGGAATAAAATAAAAAACATACACAACAACAGCGGAAGCAATAAACCATACACATTTAAAATAAACAACTACAGTAAACGATAACCAATAGTTATATAGATGATGATGCAACATGTCTCAAGTTCTAAGAAAATAGCCAGAACATGTTACATAACAATACAGTACAGTACAATACATAGTACAGTAAAACCAAAACAAAACATCCGGTAGCATCGTGAGCTTAAGCCCGGTCCCATGCTCCCCTAGTCCTCAGCAGCAATCAAGTACCTGTATAAGGACCCTTGCCCTTATCCACTCCTACAGAAATGTAATCTGTTTGGGACGAAGACATAACCAAAACAGTGTGTGAGAAATAAATCTTAGTAGGCACCCACCAAAGGCCTATGCCCAACTGTGTGAAAATATGCAACAACAGTGTGCAATAGTAAAACGAAATAAACTAAGCAGTACTCAAAAGTAACTAACTTTAGCAGTTATATTACCATTTTATTATTCATTTAGTTGTTCATTATAAGGAAACCACCACAGTTAATTTCTATGTAAATAGTCAGTGTCCTCAGACACACAAACCCTTACCCTCAAGTAATTAGAAACTCAACCCGTAGGTAATTGCCCACAGGCATAACAGATATTTCCCTCAGGCATACAAAGTGTCGCCCTTAGGCACAGAGTCTATTGCCCGCAGGCATGGAAGAAGTTTCCCTCAGGCTAAAAGATGCACTGCCCTCCGGCTAAGTAAAACAACGCCCTCAGGCTAAAAAAGTAATCGGGCCATGCCCAACATGTAAAAAAGAAATATACATACAATTCCTTTCAAGGAAAAATTAATGCCCAAAATTAACATGGCATACCCTTGGGTATCTTGGCCAAACGGCTAAACAGAGGAATGCACCCCCGGGTGGTTCTCGATCCAAGCATCAATCCCAAACAGAATTTTATCATTACATTTAATTACCTATAAAATTCTAGGTATTTAAAACATCCAAGGCCTCATCCACACGACACCCCAACATGGGTTCGTAGCTCAACAATTCACAAAATGCATAGCAGTTGGAAATTTAAACACCAAGCCACCTACCTTAAACGCCTCTGAATGGTATACGCGAACGAAGATCCTCAAATCATCTAAGAATGAAATAGATATGAGGTAAAAGAAAACCTTGTTTAAACCTAAATAACTTACCTTAGAGGAAGAATTTTCAAGAACAGCTTAAGGAGAGTGGAGGGCTTACCCATGTGGTTCCAACGAGATCGTTAGAGGTGAAAACAGATTCTCGACGCCTGATCTAGAGATCCTCTAAGGTTTGGCCTCCTCTCCTGACTCCTTCCTCCAATTCTAAGCCAATACTGTGAACAGGGTTGGATACTTCCCATTTTAAGCAAAAAAAACAAACTACACGGCGTGTAATTCTCAAGTACATGGCGTGTACTTTTTATTTTTTAACTGTTCCTTCGGCCGAATCTTTCCAGCATGGTACTATTCATCTGTCGACATGAGTACACAGCATGTGACACCTGAGTACACGATGTGTACTGCTGCTCAGTTGGTGGCTACTTCCACCGCCTTACTATTTTCCTGCCGACTGACTACACAGCGTGTAAATATCCACTACACGGCGTGTAGTCAGTTTTTATACCTTTCATTGTTGACAGGGCTACACACCCTGTGTACTCATCCCACAGGGCCAAAATACACGGCGTATGGAATAGTACACGGCGTGTAGTCCCAAAATTTATGATTTTTCCCCATTTTCCTTATTTTCTCAAAAACACTTAAGGAAAAGAGAAAAGAAGAAACTCGTACCTCAAAAATAAGAACCGGGTTCTTACAAGAGGAGTCACACGTGTGAGGGCCTCTTACTTACAATGTATTATTATAACCACCATGGGTTCCTTGGTGTCTTTTAGATTATCGAGTGATGGTTGCTGATCAAACCCAATTAGACGCATGGGTACCCCCTAGATTGGTTGTTAGGACAGTTGGTATTTTCCACTAAATTGGTCAGTTCAGGGCAATCAGTTGGTTATAGACTTAGGAGCTTACCCATATGCCGATAGGTGGTTTCGAAACCAAGTACATCCAGGGGTCTTATAGGGATGTTTAGGAACACCCATGGTTACTCATTTATTTACATTGCTTATTTACATTATTCCTTACTATTTTATTTTCATCTTTCTTTGTTCACCTATATTATTTTAGCCCATCATTGATATATTTTTTTCAGGTTTTTTTTCAACATGAAAAATGGTTTTATTAAAATAGCATACAGCATATTCTGGATTTATGGATAGGAAAATCAGTTTCTTATTTTAAAATGTGAAAACCCTGTTTTTATAATTGTATTTCAAACTAATATCATTGGATTTTTTTGGGAAGTGAGATTCTCAGATTATGTGGCTTATCTTGGAAACCCTACATAGCATTTTTAATGATAACGCCTATTTTCTCATTTCAATTGTAGGTTTACTTTGCTTAGGTATTCTTGTATGGGTAGATCGTTATTGGAGCAAGGCCGTAATTTGGTTGGGAGGTGACCTGGAAGGTCACAAGGAGGTATGTTGGGTTATTCTATTTATTATTTTCTACTGTTAGAGTTTAGTTTTATTGTTATTTTTATTAAAATTTATTTATGTAATATTATATGGCCCAAATCATTATCAAAAATTAAATTTTGATACCTGGGACTGGTTTCCATCCCATGGGGATTGGGAACACCCTTTGAGACATGTTGCGAAGCATCTCGGGTGACCGGTTCTGGGTCGACCCGGGTTGGTTTATGACATATGTTTTCTGTACATGCCTTTATGGGGTATCCATTTGATGTGATTGTAGTTTACCATATGTTTACAGAAGATTCCAATATAAAGGTTGGTGATTCCATGATTTAACATTATCTAATTATTTTGGTATTCTTAGTATTCTTTCTAATTTGGTTATATGGATTTTGTGGGTGGTGTGAATCATTTTTTAAGGTTTTTTTGAGTGTATGGGTTGGTATTTTTTCTATAGGGAATATTGGTTTTCATGTGAGTTTCCATTGATGGGTGTGTGTATGTGTAAATGGTGATTCACGTGGCTTAGGGAATAAAAATTGACCACAAAGGGAATCCATGGTAAATTTTTAGGGAAGAATAGTTATAATATACTAAGTAGTATGGAAAAGTTGAGGTTAGATTCCCCTAGTAGGATTGATGCTAAAACAACAAGTAAACATATGATTATTTGAAACCACTATACTTTGGTATGTGATTCCTCTTAAGTGGCTTATTCATGATAACATTGTGGAACATGGTTGTACTCATCACTGAGGTATGAGGATCCTAGGACCCCAATAACAGTAGTACCTTAGGGATACCCATGGTGCTAATGTGATTATATGATCCTTGTTTTGTTTGTAATTATTTTCATATTAATTTATAATTTTAGAGAAAGTTTTATTTTAAAAAAATTCATTCCATTTTATAAAAATTAACAAGTATATTTTCATTTGTAGTTATAAAAACAAATCTATTTTGGTTGTATCTTTCTGGGAAATGGATCAGACCCAATATACACCCCTAGATGTATGTAGAGCTTCTTATGTTTGACCAAGGTAAAGGAATGTTCTTCCATGGTGGTGAAGGATGATCCAGTTTTTAGTGGGTTCAATCTATTGTAGGTGTTAGTGGTGGCGGAATGGTAGTGTTGACCTTATTTTTTCATGGAGATGTATTATGTGTAGTTGATTACCTTCCATTTTTTGGTATTTTTTGTTTTTGGCTATGTTGTAAAACTGTATAACTTGGGATAGTTATATCCCTTTTGTTTTTATTATTGATTATGTTGTGAGGTTTATCCCTGTGGATTATGTTTTACTATTTCACTTGGGTTAAATTGTTCCAAAATTTGATTATTGATGCCTAGGAACTAGCTTCCATCTAAGGGGATCATGAACGCCCATCTGTCTATGCTACAGGTGAGGTCAGATGTCGGGTCGGATGGCATCCTAACTTGGTTCGTGACACCTAGCCTTTATTGGGGCTTCAATACAATTATATAGTGATCTTAATTTTCATAAATTATCTTTTAATATATAATAATATAATCTATAAATACTTACATAATTCTTTCAAGATTATATATAAAGAAAAAATTCATTAAATCCATGAAGATAACATCAAAATTTGTTAGACCAAATGGAACAACTATAAATTTAGTGTTTCCATGCCTTACAAAAATTGATATCATGGGTATTTCATCAGTCTTGACCATTAAATAATAGTAACCATATAATATTTATTCATGGAAAAGTGTTTAGAACATATTAATTGATGTGGGATAGAGGATATGTGTTCTTTATAGTGATATTTTTATATTCTAAAAAATGAATTCGTAGTCTCAATGATCAATCATTCTTCTTAAAAAAAGAACTCGGAACCCCAAGGTGATACACATGGTGGAATAAATAAATTATCAGTATTCTCATGGGGTTGTTTCTTCATTTCATTAAACTAAATTGGGCCCATTCTATAATGATTCTTTAAAATAGCTGCAAAAACAAGTATGAGTTCTATTTAAAACTCATCTTCACCACCTCGAGGAAGACCAGAAAATTATTGTAGAAATAAATAAAACAACTCCCAAATAATAGAAATATTTTATATGTTCATTTTCTCCCCAGCCATCTATGATAAATAGATTTTATGTATTGGAATTATTAACTTCAAGATAGAAGTAATTTCCATTGGTTGTTTTTATTCTTCCTCACACTGATAAATGATCATGGGTTTAATTGGAATATGAACTGTGACTTCCCTTCCTAAATAATTAATATGGGATCCATATAATGAAATCCATTCCATTCCTATAATGACATCAAATTCAATTAAATTTATATTTGAAAGATCTACAGGAAGAATATTCCCCCAAACATTCATCTGATAGGAACTATAGAATTATGATGTGAGAATGTTACCATTAGGAGGTTTCATCGCTAATGTAATATCTAATAATTGATATAGTAATTAAATACCCTTTTCCAAAATCATTATATGTAATATAGTTGGCAGGGAAAAAATCAAATAATACATTAGTTATTATAGAGTGGATAATGACTATACCATTTAAATTATCATTCTCATAACCAACTTCGAAAAAATTTATCACGTGAGATTTATCTTTTTTTTGTCTTAAGAGTTTTATGATGTAGATCGTCATCAAAAGATTCTAGGATCATGCACCGGCTAGCATAATGGACATAGTATTTGTATTTGAAACATGGGATCATGGGATGTGCATTAGTTGGCCTCTTGTTCTCTTCCATTGCATTAATAGAACCATTACCCAACATTCATCATTCACTGGGGTTATAACCTTGATTTCTAAATTTAAATCACCTCTCATTTCCATAATATAAATTCCATTGATTATTATTCACACACTTATGTGATTTAAATCAATATAATTTCTTTCCATCATGATATTTATTCATTTTTTCATGAGTCTCAATCTTATGTTTCTTGTAAAAATCATGGGAATGGTGGAAATATATAAATTATATTTCTACCATGAATGTACATTAAAAATTTTCATATTAAATGATAAATTATCTTATAGATAATGCCTTTAGGAGAATAGTTTTTAATCCACTAAATAAGTAATCAATATTTACTTTAGGTATAATTATTAAACCAAATGTATAACATGAATTTGTTTTAAGATTTTTCTAATAAGTACAAATGGATTCATCCTTCTTTTTCTTAATCTCATATAAGTACTTCTCCATATTTTTAGATGTAATATGAGGGAAGTACGTGCTGAAATTTATCTTCTTAAACTCACATAATTCTATATAGACAATTTATTCCTCTTATTTTTATTTTTTAATAAGGTTCCACCATTAATGTACAACACCTTACAAATAATAAATTTATTACAAATCCTTTTCATTTTTTCGTCATTGGAGAATAAAAAATATATTATCAATAATGTTGTTCCTTCACTCAGCTACTAGTGGATTAAAATCCCCACTAAAATAAGACAGATACTAAATCATGAAATACAAGCCAGTACATTATTCCCTCTTTGATCATACAGAATCCCATCATGATTCATGGACTAAAGATTTTTCATAAGAATGACAATAGTATTTAGTATTCAAACTCCCACAAAATTTAGTTTTTTAGGAGGAAAATCATTCCATTTTATATCACATTAATTGTTAGCATGAAGCCTTATGTTTTAAAAAATTAACTAAAACCAAAAAAAATGGGAGATAATAATTATTGTGGAAAACAACATAATCATGAAAAAAATATAGGATGTCTAAATCAGGATAAATTATCTTCATCCAATGAAACCTTAGAGTTAACCTAGGTAATCCATGGTAATATTTATTCAAATCCATCATTTTGGTTTTTAATGAAAATTTGAATTAAATGATGGATGTCCCCCAAGAGTGTCAAACCATGTCCACCATAATAGAACACTCATTATGCATAATAATATATCCTTTGAATATTAAAAATATAATTTTTAAAACATAATATTCATGAAAATTTTTGAAAATGATTTTTCATTGAAAATAGTATTTAAAACATATAAATGAATCTCCAAATCATTTTTTGGTTATGATGGATAGAAATTATATTAATTACGTATATTTTGAAAAACATATATCATTCAAATTTTCAATAAATATTAAATTGCTACTCATTTGAAAAAAGACAACAATATTTATTTTAAAAAACTTGTAAACATTATTATACAACTATAAAAATAATTAATTTTTTTTAGAGAAATAAAAAAATAATCTTGAATACATTTTATATTACATAGAAATAAAAGGTAACATATTTTATATTGATGTGATAAATAAAGACAATTTTTCCTTAAAATCATTAGTTTGGTCTCTTTAGTTCTTAATGTGATAAAAAAGAAAGGAAATTATGTATTCTATAAAAATAAACAATGTATAAGAAAATTCATGAGATTAATGAGAGGTATATCAATAACATTCATCATCGTAATCATAGTAAAACACTATTTCAATAAAAAAAATGAGATTATATCATAAATCCCTTACCACTATGGTAATATTTGAATCATAATCCCCATGTATGAAAAAAACATTATATGTATATGTAAATCCCCATAAAATTAATAATATGAATGAAAAAATACATTCATGTGAACTATATAAAACACACAAAATAAACAAGTGGTAAATATAGCATTTGTCTCACATGAATAAATGTGAGATAGAAATACCTTACCTCAAGTCTCGAAATTCTTTTTCAAATTTTGAATCTAATGTATAATTAATATAGGTTTATTAAAAATGTATTAATAAACAATACATAAATATATCATATAATTAAATATTTACTTATGACATCTTATCAGACATTTATTTTAAATTACTTTTAAAAAACTATTCAAGGTGATAATTGCTTCATTTTTCATGAATGTTTTAGTTTGGTTATCTCTACCCTTTTAAATTGATCATGGTTCCATCATATAAATAATTTTACTCATGATATAAATACTATATATATTGATTATAAATATTTTTATAATAATAAATAAAATGTTGAGATAGAAAAATGAATTATACTGTTCATTGAGATGGTAGATCGAAAAACACGTGAAAGATGTTTTCTTTTTTCGATGGATGGATCAAAAGATAGTTAAATAGTAATTAAATTTTATAAAGTAATAATAATATCATAAAAATAATATATTTTCATCAAATTAATCCTTATTATAATCCATTTAAAACAAAAATGGAAAACTAATCACATCACTTAATGGAGGTTGTACTCCACACGTATGAAAAAGGTAGCTTTATCATTTACCAATGGATAAGAATGTAAGAAGGTAGATATGGAATTATAATTATAGATTTATAATTATGACATAAATATAATATATATATATATAAACATTAATTCAAAATTACGTCTTTCAGTGAGATATGCTGATTGAAAACGAATTAGATCATTCCGTTGGGGGGTAGATCGTCTTACACATGATTAACAGCTTTTTCACCCATTTGATGGAATAAGAGATAGATATATCATATTCTATTAACATGGTGACATATCAGTATTTTTTTGTACAATTTATCTTATTTCAGTATAGTTATGGAATATTTTAAAGATGTAACTGATGAAATAAAAAAATCAAGGTTATGAACTAATACTATTCTTTTAACATCATTTTTAGGATTATAATAAACACATTACTAGATGGTTTTATGATCAAAAAGGAATATAATTCATGGTTAGGGTGTATTTAAGGGATTTGGGAAGGTATTATCCAATACAAAAGTCTCTTGAAGTGTGAAGATTATTGGAGAGGGAGCACCCTTTTATAATTGAGGTGAGTTGAAACTTGTAATTTTTCAAATATTTATAATAATATCAGGAAAATATAGTGGAAAATGTATAATAAAGGGATCATATTTAGAGGTTATAAATTATATTTTTTATATCCTACCAACAAATGGATTTTTCAGTATGGTTTTTGTCATTTTAACCCTTATATATGTAGTTTGACCCCTTGTAAATCTATTTTAACCATAAAAGTACTAATAGATTTTTTAAATTTTTTCAATTCATTAAGAAAAAAAATTAGTGTTAATAAAAAAATATTAATAATAATTCTAATTCAAAATGTGGAATCTGTTTTATCAAATTCAATTTATAGAATTTATAGGATTTAATTAAAAATAAAATATGAAAACACATTGAAAATTGGTTTCACAAAGAAAACATCTACTTAAGTATAAAACAATTACATCATAATTAAACCTCAAATTCACTATAACAAACAAAATTAGATTAATTATCACATAATTTAAATATTTTTTAAATTAAAACCATTTTAACACAAAATGAAACTTTTTTAAACGCTTTAAATGAAAACAAAATTTTAATATAAATCAATATTTTAACTCTTCAATGAAAACTATTATTTTCTGAAAATTATCGAAAATTAATAAAAATTCAATTTTTAAATGTTTATTTCATAAATAATGAAAATTTTCCCAAATAAGTTTTATAAAATAATAAAACATTAATTTTAAAAAAGGGCACAAAACATGGTGAACCCACTTTTTTGAGTAAACAAAATACATTTTTAATAATAACACTTGATTTATTCTTATTCCACACCTAAAAACATATATTTGATTTATGTTAAAAATTTTGATTTAATATATAGGTTCATTAAAATAATTAACCAATATTTATTTATTTAATTTATTATGATAAACATGTGTTTCATTCATAGAATAGTTTTTTCAAGAATACTTCTCTATTATTTTTAGTTGGGTTTTATTTTCAGTTTTAATTAGTTGATAACTAATGAATTAATTCGATACCTATGTAAACCATGAATTTTTCAAAATAGTTTTATACTTACTAATGGATTACAATAAAAGGGATAATATCATACTATCAGATTAAAAATAACATTTTCATAGTATATTGTGGGTCGTTTCAACTTCAAGTTGCGTGTAATGCAAGCAATCAATTAAATTCAATTGGTTTAAAAAAATATTTCATAAAATATAAGGTAGTTTCAAGGGGATAGGGTAAATCATTGATCTTTTATATTTAAAATTTCATTATTATGAAACTACCTTCACATCATGTTAAATAGTTATACCTTTTCTAAAAAACAAACAAACAAGTACATTGCACAGGAATTCCAAAATTTAGAAGGTTCAAAACTCGGTTAGAGTAGATATTCATTGGAATTGTTTGGATATAATCCTATATCAAAAAATATACTAAGTAATAATCTTTTTTATGTTGTTAGAACAATTAGGGAGTGTCTTTACACATGCAGTGTACAGTGATCAAAACAATAGTTCATGTTCATTCCACACAGATAAGATGTAAAAATGATTTCATAAAAATTTTACAAACCCTCATCAATAGGCTCAAAGTGATTTCACTATGATTATTATACTCTCTTTATTTTTATATTCATACAGAATCAATTCTTCTATGCGTTATTACCCTATAACATAATAGATCATTCCTCTTGGACTTTAGTATAAAACATCAATTTTTTATTACTTATCATATTTCTCTATTTTATTTTTTTGGATGATAAATCAATATGAAATAATATTCCAAAAATATAATCCAATACCTTCTAATAAATGACCAAACATTATTTCCCTTTTCTCATATGATTTCACCTGATATTCACTCTTTCCCAAAGACTTTTATCCACTACATCTGATAACAATACCTCTAATAATTACCAACATATTCTTGTTCTTATAATTAAAATTTTTCCAAGATATTCCTTGGATGTAAACTTTCAGGTAAAAATTGGAATTATAAATTTTCACTTATTTCTTATTAAGAAATTGATTCATTAGTATGTTAGCTTTTTTAACCATGAATAGTACATTACTTCATACTATAAATGAATCCTATTTATAGTTGCATGATTAGGAGAAAAAGAATGATCACATATTTATCTTCTGGCATAATGAAAACATGAATTTCAAATCACTGGATCAATAAAATTCACCATAAACACTTCTTAAGGAATTTATAGAATTATTTACATTTCTCATAGATTGAAACATCCACAGCCTTCAACTGACATCCTCTAAAATCAACTAGAATCTTGGATTATCCACCTAATATATTCTAAATATTAAATTTTCAACATAATGTAGCATCCTAACTAGATTGGCCACCAGAACAATGCTTCAAATCGAGTTACACTGGCCTTAAGCATGACTCCCCATACACCAATGGCTATAAACTAGATTCATGGGTGTAAAGGGGTGATAGTAGGGAGACTACACGCTATGGTGATGATATAATTACAGTCTAATAAATATAAAAAGTAGTGTAAAATAAAAACCAACATACATTGGACCAGTAACCCACCCAAGGTGGAAGAAAAATCATACAATAATGGAATCATAGTAGCAGGAGTAACGGAATGAATAAAAAATTCAACATTTCATTTCTATATATTAAAACAACACATGGATCCATATCAAGTCATACAAAAAAATATATATAATGGTCTCCCTTGTCCAACCATTAGTACATACATATAAACATGTTGTTAAATAAAGAAAACAGAAAAGGAAAAACTACAATCGAGGAAAGAACCTACGGTTCCTTTCCTTACATCAATGCAAAATACTCTAACACTAAGATCCAGATCTTTAGATTGAACATTTACTTGGATAGAAATCCATGAAATATACACATGTCTTGAAAGGGCCCATAAATGAATCCTAATAGGCTACCACAAACTTGTTCTTATCATACATATGTGATTATGAAGGTGTACTAAAGTATAAACAAAATATCACATGCATACCACATTAAAATAAACTTGTATATAATATAATCTTCTTCCCTTATTCTCAATAGCTACAAGGAAGAAATCACCTACTTTGGCCAACTCTGGTATAATGGGATGGATATGATCCATGGCCTAAGACAAAGGCATCCCCTAAAGTAAAACAATCCAGGTGAACCCTCATGTTCCACCTCTAAAAATTCACCTGACACATTTTCCCAACTAACACCTCTTGTCCAAAGAATATCTATGATCCCAAAGGCATTCCCTAATAATCAATACTTGGTACCTTGGACCCCTGCATGAATTCTCTATTATTCTCAATTCCCAACATCCTGAGGAACGGTGATGTCCATCATCCTAAATAATTCATAGCCCATCAACCTCATGTACAGTGAACCTAAACCCTATCAAATAATCTACAAACTATCAATTGATGGCTCCACATCATCCATGTGGCATTCTATGGAAATGACCTAAAACAAACATCTCTAGTCCCCTCCAATGGAGGCCTCCACCCACACGAGTTTTCAATAACCCAACATCATCAAAGTTATATTGTGTAAAAATGACTCCAAAAAGAATATTTTCCAAAAAAATGTGAGTGATAATCAAAAAATAAGTCCCTAATACACATCATATGGCACCTCATACCCCTATGATCGTGTTTTTCTAGAAGATGGTCATCACCATCTCAAATCACTTGAGCCATGTCAGCAACATGACGACCTATCGACCTTAATCTGATGACCATGTCGCCCAACCTGTGATCATAACCATTCATAGAATTCTATCCTCACCTAACTAAATAATTACATCGCCTCATACCAGATGAAAAATGCCATCTCAATCTATAGTCTGATCCCATATCATTCACATAGAACTCGAAAAAAATTATATATATAGTTATAAAAAGAATTAAATATTTAAACACACCCATCCTAACCACCCAACCGGTCTCAAGCCACATACCCAACATGATCATGGAAAAAATCAGTAGTGCATGGGTAGAGTCATCCAACATGGTCTCATAATTAATTTAACCTACTCAATGGTGCCCTCAAATATTTACCCCTAAAACAACTGAAAAATCACAATTAAAGATAATAACCACCCACCTCATATTGGTATACATTCTCTCATCCCATACTACCATCTTAATCATTCTAATTTTTAAGAAATTTAACTTTTATATAAATTCCACGAAATTAGGGTAAATAAACTCACATTGATTTAGAAATCCATAAGGAGAGAGTAAAGGGGAAAAGTGAAAATTTGATTAAAGCTCTTATTGGCATGGTTCCAATGCACATAAAGGATCAATAAATTGATCATGGATGAAAGGTTTGGCTAAACACCTAGAAAAAGAGGGAATAAATATCCACATGCTACTTTATATGACCAAAGGAAGACAAATAAGGATGAAAACAATAAATATTAGGTTGGGGAAATTTGACTTTTCTCACTTTTAATTGGAAATGTGGTTTGGAAAAAATTGTACACATTGTGCGGTGGACATTGCCCAAGATCTAGCCTCTCATGGTTCATGCACATAGTTTTAAAATTTAAGTAAAAAATATGCATGGTACCTATGTAAAAAATTGAAGAAAGGGACTTGTAGATGTTCACCCCTCTAGAATGGTCTAAAAAACTATTTCTAGTAGATCATGAAGGTCGTACCATTTTTTCTATGATCTCTTCTAATTTGGTCCAACCTTGTGCCCTGGTCTGTGCACCCTGAAAACATGGGGTTTCATCCTCTAATGGACATAAAACACAACAAAACCTCTGTGAAAATTTTCAATAATTAAACTATGATTAAAATCATTGGTTTAAAAACTCTATGAATTATGTTCTGATAAACAATAAAATATTTTTTCTACCTACCAAACTCCAAAAATTCCAAATGTTGAGGAATTAGATCCCCTCTAAAAACCTGGGATGTTAAAATCTCCACAACATAACATAGATCATCCCAGAGCTATAAAACATAAAGTATATATGGTACCAAACATACCCATATCTCTCAAACATCTTGGTCACCCCAGTCTCAAAGGCGTTGGACAAATCCCTCAATGTTCTCCCCACTATAAGAGTTATGTACCTTGATCTCTTCCCGACCCAAAATTCAAAGTAAACCGATGGTCCATGGACCATAACTTGAGTCGATTTCCCCTCATGATGCATCTTCATCACTGTACCTCATCAGGTGCTCCCATTTCATACCTATAACTCTTTGTATCTCACATTTCGTTAGACGTCGGCATGTTTCCATTCAATACATGACACCTATGGGGCCTCACGTCTCATCAGATGATCAATACCAATACCATTTCCTCAAACCTCAAACAATTCCCACATTTTAATGATTCCCTAATTCCAAAACACCTCTAAATCCATGTATCCAACAATTCTCATAGATAATATTTATTCAGTGCACCTCATATATATATATATATATAATGCATCCAAACCAATTCCAACCTACTAACCAGTTCCCAGTTAGTCAATAAATACTTCAAGTGAATTTTGTGTACTAATAAAAAATATTTCTACGTAGGGGAGATTCCAAAAACAAATTACCTTGGTAACACCCATAGAATACCTCTAATCATAAATAGCTACATCCAATGAGCCTGTAACTGGGTGTTAGAGGCTCTTTCTAGGAATCCAAGAGACCTAGGATCAAATCTAGGTGAGGGTGAATTTATGCGGAACTATAGTAGTATTGTAGCAGTTACTCTAGCGGCTACTATTCAGTTCTATAGCAGCCGACACTATTTATCTGATTTGGGCCTACACGCCATCGATTTGGGCCTACAGGTCACAGGGCCTTCGGGCCCCAGGGACTTCGGGCTGTAGGGCATTCACGCTGTAGGGACACCAATGGCCATCAGGCCAAAGGGATTTCAGGCGACATAAAAGTCCAGTGAAGCGTAGACCACATGGGAGTAGGACATCATGAGGATTCAGAGAAAAATAACAACCACCAGAGCAAAGCTAACTAGATTGGAAGAATGAAAGGGTATGGAAACTGAAATTGGGACAAGCATTGTGCAACTCTGCATGGAGGGGTTATAGTCAATCAACCATGCAATGTGGGGAGCTAGGCGCCTTCATTATGCAGATCTTAGGGAGGGACTGTTTCAACTATGTCAAGTCTTGGTCCTTTGAGGTCATTTATTGAGTCATGTATGGGCCTTGGGCCTCTGGGTCATGTAAGGCTTCCCCATCAACCCTTAAAAGGGGGGTTATCCAGAATCAAATAAAAAGAAGGACTTCGGTCTATTCGGGTTGGGTAAATGGTTACACGACCTTATCTACACCTAGATGCTCTACTGTATGCATTTGGACTAAATATCGAGTACCTGAGTCCTGGACTCCCTTTGGAGCTTCACCAGCAAGTGGCCACTATCCCCATATTTAGGTATTGTTGTCTTTACCATGAACTCTTTGTATATGTGACTCTCATCTACCATCTTTTTGTACCAATCCCAATTGGATCTCAGAATTGTGAGTCTACCCCAGTCCCAGACTACTGGTTGTCTAATAATGATTCTAAAATAACCTCTCAAGATGCTTGACCTAACCACATTCTCGACATTCCTTCAGCACCTAGTCGCACTACATCCTCACATAACCAGGTTTCCCACACTGAAAGTACACCATTGATGACCCACTATGAGGTGGTTAACATGAATATTTAGCATGAACGCACATCAAAGACTCATCCCTACATCATTTCCTTGTTTCTAAAGTATTACACTAAAATCACATGACATTATCACACGAGTCAGGTATAACCAGTCCATCAGGACGCCCTCTACTATGATTACCTGGTTCACCACTTCTGAGAATTAGGCTAACCTTAATATGTTTACTTGAACCCAAATGGCATGGTGTAAAATATCCTTGAAATGTATTGACCTCAATATATAATTGTGAACAATACCAGGGGAATAATGAAAAATCAGTGAACATTATTGAATTATCCATAATAGACATGTAACCCTACTATAGGCTCATGAACTCTTGATATCTCTCCACCTGAGTATCTCTGAAAATATGTTCTTGAAGAAACTGGCCTCAAAGTGCTTCTTGGAAAGTCCCTCATGTCTAACCTCTCGAACCATCATGTCCCAATAGCACATTGTTGATCCTATGAGTATGTAAGTAGATATATTCACTCTCCACATTGGGTGTGTCTCAATCTCCTCAAATATGATCTATAGAAACTCGATCTAGTTTTTAGTCACGGGTGTTCCAACCCCACCCTGAAATAGTGGTGGGTGTTGTGATTGGAACAAATGAGTTATATACATGATATAAGTATCTACTCTCTATAATCCCTTATCAATACCATGGAAAACATGAATTAGAATCTCATTAAGATTATTGTCTAGCCACATCCTAAAATCATTCAAACTCATCTCCTGCACCTAAGCCTATATATGTGCCTATACATATGGATAATTTTTTTCTTAATCTTTCATATTCTCATCCCAACCCTTAATAATCTAAACTATTTCCTACTCCTACGTCACTAAATCATATCCCAATTGACACTCCATTGGATCCTATCTATGTGGAATTATACTGAATACAAATACATTGGTCATACAACCATAATAATCAATATATATATAACATATAGGGAAAGCGGTAAAAGGAAATGAAAACCCACTACCCTTACACTTCCCAATCGCAACCATGTCACACAAAAAATAATCTCTTGTCCCCTTACCTACTAATATTAGATCCAATAATCTTATATACCTTGGGCTACATCTGCCCTAAGAAACCATGTCACCTCAATTTGACAACCTCATCAACCAACCTAGTGATCAATATCTCTCCATTAATTCATCAATTCCTAATCCTATAATATTCAAGACCATACTTACCTATCACATATCACATAAAAATTTCATTAGGAACACTTTCCTTGGATATTTGAGTAAGATGCCACCAAATAGAGGCATTGAAGGAAAACACCACTTATCATCTATTATTAAACAACCCAACCCCTCTTTTCACAATCCATGTCCCTAATGAAAATCACAAAAAATTAATATCCCATAACATGAAAATGTATATATATATATATATATATATTTAAAAAAACCAATGGTCCTAACCAAAAATCATAAACAAATACCCTTTTCCATACCTGGACAAGATTCTAAAGATCCTCCATTACCATACCAGGCCAAGGAGCACATTTCATAACAGGTAATAATCAAATTCCAAGTGTACCACTCATGGTTAAAAATGAATCAACCATAATAAGAAGAAAAAATATAGCAACAATTCAGACCTCTAGAAATATGGGTTTTCCCCCAGGAATAGGGCTGCAGGCACCCAAAAATGATTTCAAAAGGACATTGATATCATTAGTATCCATATGAACACTACTAATAATTCCTAGTCTATTGATTCTATGATACCATTTATAGCACCACAGCCCAATTAGCTACCTGAACAGTACTTTGGGATGAGTTCCACTATACTTATGGTGCATCCACATACACCCAAGTCTAACAACTAGACATGTAAGTGTAAAGGGGTGATAGTGGGGAGAGTATAATCTTGGGAGATGATATAATAATATTCTAATAAATATATAAAAAAATATAAAAATAAAGACCTATAGACATTTTATTAGTAACCCTCACTTAGTTTAATCACAATAATACATCAACTGAAGCATAACAATAATATCGGTATAAATAAAAATGCCAACATTCCATTTGAAGATAATAATACAGAACATGCATATATATCATGTTATAGAAAATAAAAAGCTTAAAGGTCACCAATGGATTACCATAATTATGTACATATAATAATTTTTATATAGAAATAAATAAATTAAATACTCCAACCAAGGAAAGAACCCATGGTCCATTTCCTTCTATCCAAGATAAAATATTTGATTATTAGATCCATCTCTTGATCCTAAACCATCACCTAAATGTAAATCCATGAAATGTACACACATAAAAAAGATTCTGTGTTTGGGAGAAATAATCATAGAAGTCCACAACCAATGTGTACATATCTTACATATTTTATTAAATAGGTGTACTAAAATATTAAAATAATAAACATGCATATCACAACTAAACCAATATGCATATGATGTAACCTGATTTCCTTTTTCTCAACATCTAGAAGAAAGAAATCAAATTCTTTATCCAATGACTATATAATATAGTGGATAGGATCCTTAGACTAAGACCTGGGAATCCACTTATATAAAATATTATAGGTGAACCCTCGGGTTAAACAATTAACAAAATTACCTAGCACCTCTTTCTAACTGACACCTCATGTCCAAAAAATGTCTAAGATCACAAAATCATGCCCCAATAATCAATACATGGTCCACCAGAACCCATATAAAAATATCCCATCATATCTAAGAAAGACCTGAAAAGGATCAAAGATTCATGTCTTCCTAAATAATTCATGGCCCATATGACTCATGTTTGACAATTATCTTCCCCCAACTGATAGTCTGAATACTATAAATTTATGGATCCTCACCATCCAAATGGATTTATACAATAAGAAACTCTAATCATCATCTCTTATTGTATCTAATGGTGGAATATACCCATATGATTGGTCAAAACCACCTCATCATCCAAGTCCAACTATGTGCACACAACTCTAGATGGTGTATTGTCTAAAATAAGTGGGAAGAAATCACCAAATAATTACATATTCCACATTATATGGATCCTCATTCCCCTGTGACTGTGTCACTATGGTGGTCATGAAAATATCATATGAACCTGAACATGCCCACAACTAGATGGCCTCACTTACTCATTCAGATTACCATGTCTCCAAAACTGTGATCATCACCACTCATAGATTCTAAGCTTCACCCAACCTGACAATTACATATCCTCATACTAGATGGACAGTGCCATCTCAATCCTTAGGTTGACCTCGTTTCATTCAAATAAAACTAACAAACAATATATATATATATATATATATAGTTAATAAAAACACTTCAATAAATAAAAAAACCCTTCCAAAAATTCCATGTGTTCTCAAGACACATACCCAACCAAGTCAGGGAAAAAATAACTAAGGTGTGTTTAAAGGTATCCCATTGTCTCATTAATAATTTTAAAGTCAATGTGTTAATTAATTTGTATCTTACTCAACCTACCAAATGTTTTACTCAAATGAAAACCCCTAAAACCCTTAAAATCACAAAGAAACGTAAGAACCACCTTCCTAGTGTTGGAAAATGTTCAATCATATGATCTTAGACTCTAAATAGATATAATTTAGAAGAAAACAGTGTTTAATAAAAACTCCTTGAAAATAGGGTAAATTGGATCACATGAATTTAGCGATCTATAAAGAGAGATAAAATAAGAAAAGAGATAGTATGATTGAATATCATATCGATGTGGTTACAATTCACCCAACAGATCATGAAAAGGATCATAGATGAGATTTTTATTTCAAAACATATAAGAGGAGGGAAAAGAGGGCTCCATGATGTTGTATATGACCAAATGAGTAGGCGTAACGAGGAAAATAATAAATAGAGGGAATGATTAAAAATGAACTTTCACACTTTTAATGGCCACACGGTTTTACCACATGGTTTGGTAAACCATGTTCAAATCGTACGGTGCCTACTACTCAAGATTCAAGCTCACATAGTTTATATGTATAGTTTTCTAAACAGTGCATAAACTGTTCATGATCCCTCAATCAAAATTTAAAGATAAGTATGCACAGCCATACACCCCCACCAGCATAGTTTGAATACTAATTTCCAGTAGACCTAGGTGGTAAAACCTTTTCTCCTCAGAGGTCTCATGGTTTGTTCAGACCATGTGCCCCTATCTATGCTCCCTAAAACATGGGTTTTCATTCTCCAACAAACCTAAAACCCAAATGAACCACAATGAAACTTTTCAATCATTAATCCTTGACAAAAAATATATATTGGAACAAATAAAATCATAGAATTAAGTTTCAATAAATAGTAAATGAGTTGGTCTACCCACAAAACTCCAAGAAATAAAAAAGGGAATGGAATTTGAACATCTCCAAAAACCCGATGCATTACACATAAAATCATCACATTTAAATATTTATGAAAATATTTTAATGATATTTTAATTTTTTTTAAAATTTATCAAATTAATTGTTTCATATAAAACATTTTTCAATTCATCCATCTGATGATAATCTCATTCGATTATTCCTTTAAAATCATTATAGGAATTTCTTGGTGGTTATTCCAAAACTCTTCCCTCAAAAGATGACGTGCATCATAACTCTATTTTCATTACCTTCATTAACCAAACATTATCTACTAATATTTATATAAAATATTTTTTTTGATCTCATTCTATAAAATTCAACCTCATAACTTCATACATGTTTTTCTGATGTTCCTCGTACAAAGTGTTTGTCCAATGGGAATTTTCTGAATACTATTCCTAAATGGATATTATTTGATTGGATTCCATTAAATGTGGAATGTATTAAATTATATTCTATAAAAAATCCCATTTCACTACAATATCTTTAATCCATTTTTTAGGCATAAAAAAATCCAACACAAACTTTGCAGCGTGACCAAATAATATTCTCCTTCACAAATTATGCCAGTAATAGTTTGTCATAGTGAAAAAATAATCTACACAGAAAAAATTCATCTCATATTAGAACTCAATCTAGAGAACTTCCATATATCTGTATATAAAGAACTTTTTATAACCTTGAAAATTTATCCCCTTTCTATAGAATACTTGAATCATGAGAGCATTAATTGATCATTATTTTGGAAACATTCATAATTTTTTGGTGTTTTTATAGGTGGTAAATTCCTCATGATCTCATATAATTGATATCATTAAGTGAAAACATCAAGAGAAGATGTATCAATTTTTATGATCCACCAACACCTAATATTCAGACATCATCTATGTCTATTTATTATCAAGTCTCTAGACCATAGGACTAATTTATATGATTTTTATCATAGTATCTATAGTTTCTCATTATATCATGGAAGTAGTATAACCCTTTTATATGATAAAATGTCTATGTAAATTACCTTTAAAATAGTTTAATGAAATGTATCAACCTTATCATGGTATTTATACATCATTCATAACCCACTATGTACATGATATATTAATTAAAATGTAATATTCATATTTGGTCTAGGGAACACATTATTAAAAAATACCCACTCTCACTCATGAAAACATAATAATTATCATATTTATCACACAAATTATAAGATAATGCTTCTACTAAGTAATATAATTATTCATTGGTCTATCCATGTCTCTGTTGTGTGGATATTCATCTATCCATGACTTCACATCTTTCTGTTGAACTACTCAAGAGATTATTTCCCTGAGTATATTTTTTTTCCACGGTCTACACATGTCATATTGTCTAGTACAAGTAGAAAGATTACTATAATTTATATAATTATAATATTTTAATTAATATTTATGATTCAATGAATTAGATCAAATCAGTTGATATTTTTCCCTGATTATTTAGCTTAATCAGAAACTATAATTTAATTACTAGTTCTAAATATAGATACCACTTTCATGAATGAGATTTTATTTCTCATTACCTTAGCCTGGCTATGATATTAGATATTATTAAACTAAAGAAATACTAGTTTGTGTCTACATTAAAACTTTTTCCCATCCACCCCTTGTATTAGGAATATTTCTCTGGTACTTTTTCAAGTACAATTAAATACATTTGATTCATTCTGGTGAATTTATCTTGTATGTAACTAATATTTTCCAACCATTGTGTATATATTAGAAATATATCATTTAGTAAATTTCATGAAAAAATGTGATTGATCCATCAAATAAATATATATAATTCAAATCACTACATTAAACACCACCAATGTCCTATACATGTCTTCTATGAAATATTTATATCATGTGAAATTTGTAAAAGTTATCTCTTGAATTATTCAAACATTAATGTAGTAACCCCGACCCCAGTACCTTGGAGCCAATTTCATACTTTACTACATTTAGGTAGATAAAAATAGGTCAAATCCCAAAGGATAAATTAGTAAAGTAGTTTTACAGAACAAGATAAAATTTTGTTTCTAATTTTAAATTGGAAAAGGAAAATAGAACATAATATATAACAAAATCT
This sequence comes from Viscum album, assembly GCA_963277665.1. Classification (NCBI taxonomy): domain Eukaryota; kingdom Viridiplantae; phylum Streptophyta; class Magnoliopsida; order Santalales; family Viscaceae; genus Viscum; species Viscum album. The sequence goes on from OY728144.1 coordinate 340,273,515, forward strand.
AATCAAATTAATCCTTGAAAACTCATTCAATGATCTATTCTTCATAACTCTAGGAAAGGAAACAAACTATGGGAGACCTCAAATGATCAGTAAGGTTATGTACAGTGGAATCTAGCATTAATTAAAAATGAATAAACAATATTGAAAGGTAAATAAGCTAAAACACATTCCTTCTAAATAACCACATAAGGATAAATCAATATGGTGAGGTGAAAAAATATAGCACACATGCTATTTAATCAATAAGATGTGAATTAAATGAATCCATATATTTTTTCATAGTGATAATTTCATGGATAATAATAAATAAATTACAAATGTTGTCAATCTTAATTATTTTATGTCATGTTTCCTAGGTATATAAAATGTTTACCATTAATATCTATTCTCAATCTAGTTTTAAACAACAAGGTAAACACCCATCTAATTTTCCCAATTGATTTGTCTCATGAGACTACAAATGGATAGAGTGAATATCATTAATCAACCCCACCCATGTCTCTTTGTCCTAAAATTACCTCATATATATAATAATTTATTTAATAATGTTTCTTATCATCAAATATCCTTATTGGGTAAATAATATGGATTTATTAACATTTTTGAAGATATAAAAATAACATTCAAAGTATAAACTATACATAAAAAATGATATACCATTAAAGAAATAATCATATCCATAATACAATAGTATGTATACATAACATAAATGAATTGTATAATGATAAATTATTACAACTAATTATTTTTTTTGAATTAATATTATCAATCACAAAAGAAAGTGATGTTTCACAATAATTTCTACAACTTGGTAATTTTCAAAACAAATCCCCTTGGATGAAATAATTATAATTTAATCTTAAAAGACCATGAAAATTGAATTAATAATGATATTAAATGTCAAATGGTAGTATATACACCACATAAAATTGAATTGGTGTATAATAACAAAAAGACTCAATGGAATGTAAATTTAGACGAAATGCTTAATTTTCACATCTTTTTGGATAAACAATCATTAACCTCTTGTATAATGGTTTTAAAAATTATATTAATTTAAAAAGAATAATATTAATAAATAAAGTTTCATATATGTTCCTTTTATAACATTCTATCACCCATTTTTTAAAAATATTACATTATTTTTATTGTTTTTTGTGTTAATTGCCTTGTTTTTTTAGTATGTTTTGACATGTTATTTTTTACCTCTTAATTAGATCATGATATAATAATCCAAAAAATGTAAACCATTATGTAAACATCATATATATTAAATAAATTTTTATTTATATTAGTCTATAAAATTTAGTGTTAGGGAATGAAATACACCATTCATTGAGATGGTAGGCTATAAGTATGCATTAACAATGTTTACATTTTCTTGTTGTATTGAAAGAAAGAAAATTAAATTAAATATATATATATATATATTATAATTTAGGTATAATTTTTATTTCATATATATATATAATATTTTTACTAAACCCATCCTTAATATATTCTATGTTAATCATGAATTAATCAAATCACTTCATGAGGTGATAGTCTACTGTACACGTGAGAGATGTTATCATATTCCCATAAAATGGAATGCATGAAGGTATGTGTGAAATGATAATTAGATAAGAATAATAAAATCATAAATATTATAGGTATCATATATAAATATTATATCTATCATTATTCCTAACCTTGAAATGTGGAAATGAAAAAATGAATGACATTAGTTCATGAGGTGGTAGTATGTCGTACACACGTACAAAGATTTCATAAAAAATGTGATGGAAGTTTGTATGTTTTTAGGTAAAAAATATTACATAAAAACAACTCAATATATAAATGAAATTTATGTTATTATATGATCATTGAGTAATATGAATTAAATGTGGGGTAGAGGGAAATAAAATAAAAAGGATTTTCAAAGAATATTATCAATTCATCAGGTTTCCTCCTTAGGATATGCAATAAAAACATGAAAGGTTTTCATTATGATATGAAAAAATATACTAGGATGAGTGGAGGAAATTTGGGTACATATTTGGTTAGATATTTGTTAATCCAAATGTCTTAATAGGTTTTAATATGTGGAGGGAGTGATTGTATTTCAATTAATGAGGAGGAGTTACATTCTTCTAAATACTCAAATGTATTCAATATTGGGAGGTCAATAATAGATCAAATATAACCAATATTTATAATTAATGGTGTGGAGTAATTATTTTTTTCATACACTAAATAACCACACAGTAGATCACATGTTTTAAGCATTTTTTCCTTAACTTCTATGTTTCCTAATTTTATTATTTTTTGGTTTTTCATTAGGTAACAAGTTTTATAAAATATGTATTTTATCCATTAATATTAATATAAAATTATAATTTATATATTATTTTGTACCAATGATTCAAAATATTATAATTTATTTATAAAATAAAAATCATTCATGTTTTATAAATAAATTTTTACACAAGCTCAAGTAACGTGAAAACACACAGCTTAAACTATAACCATAACAATGTTTTTGATTATTTAGTGGTAAGTATTGTCATTATAATTGAACAATTAATCCATTAATGAAACATATTTTATTTTTATCAACATTTAAAAATATATTTACATAATATAATAATTTTTCTAAATTGAATCATTTAATAAAATATCATTTATTATAAAATATCATTAATGTTGATTTTGACATTATTAATTTAATTTGAAATCAAAAATATCAAGACAATAATAGAATTACAATCTCTTAAGTTACCAGATATTTAACATGAAATATTCATCTAGAAAAATATGGGAACATGGTAATTCACTCAATTTATCACACATTTTATATTTGTAGTATTATTTATTTCAGTTAATTTTTAACTAAATAATTACTGCATTGGCATTTCTTAAACATTTTATGTTAATAATTAATATGTAAAAATAAAAGATAAATTATTATTATAAGAAACTATCTTATATTTCAAAACATTACTTATATCCAAACCAATGTGGGTTTTTCCCTATTCCAAATCATTATAAAAATTAAAAGTATCAAAAGAATGTTTTATTTTTATGTTTTTTTACATAACATTTTATATGGACCCCATTCATGGAAAAGTGTCCCTAAAACTCCTAAAAATATATAAAAAGTATTAATGTTATAAATATGTTCAAACAGTGGGTTTTGGACATGTTTATATCTATTTTTACACCTTATATGTTTAACCACTAAGTAAAATTATTTTCTCCTTAATCACTTTAATTAATTTAAACCATTTTAACTAATCATTATAGTAACAAATTGATATGGAATCATTAGAAATTATGTATTATGAAGATTTAAAATATATAATAATTTTTTTCTAAATTTAATTCAATATAGTGGATAATATATAATTAATAATAACCCATATAAGCAATGAGAAATTGGGTTTTTTGAGTGATAATGTCCAAAAGTTTGAAATATTCCTATATATATATATTAAATATGAAAATGATTCCAATGAAAAAAAATAGATTTATTGATATAAATTCGATCTAATATTACACTTAATCAAATTACAAATATAATTTAACATTAGAAATTTTTTACAAAAAAACATTGTTTTCAATTAAAATTTAGTATTTTAACTATTCATCAAAAAATGAAAATTCTCAAAAAATATAATAAAATCAGCCTAATATAATTTTTTTTATTATAAATTAAAAAATGAAGTTTATTTATTTTATAAATTCTCTAAAGGTTATTGAATTTAATTTTAAATTCTTTACACTAAACAAAATTATATCATCTTTTAGAGAAAATACATTTTTTTCAAAAAACATTTATCCTTATTTCAAAGGATTACTAATCATTATATACAAAATTAATATGACTGGAAAATATGTTTTAATACATAATATAATCCTATTATTACCCTCCATTTTATGGGATAAGAGATAATTTCTATATTAAAAATAGTATTAATAATATATTGTTGTTTGGTAAACATCATCCTTGTATATAATGTAAGCTAAAAAAAGTGTTTCATGTAATGATAGATAAACTTCATGTTGTGTGCCACATATTCTATTTAATAAAATTTTATTCTTTTATAATTTTTGGTGTTTTATTCTTCCCACATCAAATAAATTTCTTCCTATCAATTTAAACTTGATCTTGGACACCAAGGGTTAGACATTTGAAATTTATTTTTCTGAAAACCAAACATCTTAAAAGGGTTAATAAAACATCTTCTTAATAAGAGAGAAATGGTAGTAAAAAAATTCATCTAAAATAATCACATATGTAGGTTTCCATATAGGATAACATTGGTGGGAAATAAAAACATGCAAATGTAATACAATACTAACACTCAAATACTATGGGGGAGCGATTGAGAAACTGTTTAGGAGAATGTTAAAGACCACAAATCCATAAACAATAGGTGTGAAAAAGGTAATTGATTTCATCATAAATGATGATAATTGGAAACAAGTTTTATTACAAGAATAATTTCCAAGAACTAAGTATTTCTATTAATCTCTAGAAAAATAAATAAATATACTAACTTGATAAATTTCTATTTCATTAGAACAATATTATCCATTAGTTGTGACATGAACTATTTATACTTCACCTCTTGTCACAGGAGGCATCATATGGTTAATTAATAAATTAATCTCTAATAATTTTTTCAAATATCATTATAAACCATTTCTTAAATGTTTAAATTATCTAGAAGATTATTAACCAATACTTTAGAAAGAAGTTCACTGAATTTCCAAAATGAAATTATTTATCTTTCATTATGATTATGTAGTTCTTAATTCTCACATATCAAACGTTTGAATAAGTTCATCATGTATTTTCATCAAAATGGTAATTATTTGAATAAATAAAATAATTTATTTAAAAATGTGCATTCTTCTTTATTCTTTATGTGAAATAATGATTATTGAATATATTAATTAAATCCAAAATCATTGTTAACTTCATCAATGATTGCATAAAACTTTTTCTCAAAATGTCATTAATCAGATACAAGGTAGTAATTATTATCCAATTTAATATATCTATATCAATCATCTCTTTATCCAACCATAATTATGTCAACATTAGGAACATATTAAGTGTTCTCGATATTGTGTTTTCCAAGAAGTTCAATTTGCCACAGAATCACTTTTCATCATACCATTCAATAGATGCTTTCAAATCATTTAGGAAATAGTAATATAGTACAATACTTATACATTTCATAATTATTATGATTATAATATCTTCAATTTAATACATTTACAACATATTTCCAGAATTAATATACAAAAAGAATATTAATCATTCTACTTTAGTTATATTAATAACATATTATTCACCTTTATACCTTATCTTCTTATGATTTATATTATATTGATAAATAAGGAATTAATTTTTATAGTGTGCTATATACATATAGTTGAAATAATTAATAGCAATATTTTTTTCTTCCCATGGAATTATTTTTCCATGTGACCCTTTTCTCTTCCCTCAGACCCAGCAAGTATTTCCCTGGGTGATTCTTTCCACAGTTATCACATGTGGGAAAATCTATTTTTCTATTATTACCTATATAAATTATTTTCACTATCATTCTATTCTTGTCCTTCTTCTAATTTAATCCATAATAATTATAGAATTCATTGTATTTCTTCATAGCATATAAAACTATTTCATTGTATAGACCAAAATATTAAGAGATGAGATCCCTTCAGAGATGTGGTTGAAGAACATTAAAGAAGTGGTCAATCTTGTACTATATATTGCATATGTAATCCTTATAATACCTATACAACCTTTTAAAGGTAGATTTATAGTCGTGGAAACGTTATATTCATTTTTCTTTAAGACATTCTATATTATATTCATCTAAATTTTCTTCTCAAGGAGGAAATATTTATCGAAGTGTACATCCTTATATGTTTTCCATTCCATGAGCTCTATTTCCTTCTCTCTATTTTTCTTGACCAAAGACCACCAATAATCATCATTACCTTTAAGAAAATACATATCAATTGTATAATTTTACTTTTCACCTCATCCAATGTTTGTAAATATATTTTCGACAGACTTAATCTATTTCTCAAATACAATCAGATTAGAAGTACAACTAAATGAGGGGGGATTAAATTACATAAAACTATCCAATATTGGTTAATCTCCCTATGGAACATGTTGCTTCATCATGTAAAGGTTATTTTGTTGACCTGACTAAACTGTCCTAATATATCCATGATTTTATCCATTCAAATACTAGTTGTATTGGTTTCCCGAGTAAGGTAATATATACATTTCTGAAGTGCATTGTGTTGAATTTGTTGTCAATGAGGCATGAAGTTGTCTTGGAATGAATGGATGTCAAGGATTCAAGATGTGAATGTCAAAGGATGTGATGGTGATGGTGGTGAAGGAGAATGGCCATGGTACTAAGATGCATGTCACTTAGGAGATTCACTAAGTGGTATTGGAAATTGTGGTTGAAACATTCTCTAGTAACATCTGACGATTGTTGAGCTGCTCTTTAAGTTCAAAGAACTTGTATCCTGATGATACAATGTCACAACATTGTTTGAAGACCATGCATTGTAGTGACAATGCATGAGGAGTTGAAGAAGATCCATCCACAAGTACTAAGTGGATGAAGTGAGCTGAAGAAGTCCATGCACTAACACTTAGTGCATGTGAATGTGAAGAAGATCCAATTGATCTCTGATTTGATCAATGAAGAATGTTGAAGAACATGTGTGATTTATGAGATTTAGTTGAAGAATTCCCTCCTAAGTATTGAACACATATGGAAGACGAGATGAAGAAGATTAAGAAGAAACCTTGGGAATTCCATATCCTAAGTAGAGATCATATGAGAGGAGAAATGATGGAATTATTAAGAAGAAGAAGAAAGGAAGATGGCTTAAAGAAGTGGCACTTGGCAATTGGCATATTTTATATGGAGGAGAAACTTGTTTTTAGACAAAGTACTTGTACTGTCCTTTGCCAAAAAATTGGCCAGCCAAGGCACCTTGAGGGTTCAACCCCAAGGCATGGGCACTAGGGCACCACGCCCGGGGGAACCCGTGGGGCGAGCCAGGGCGGCAGGGCGCACCCATAGGACACCGCATGGGCGCCTGGGGCACGCCCGGAGGAGCGCGGCAGGGGCGCATGAGCGCACCCGCGAGTATCACAGTGTGCATAGTGGGCGCCAGTGGCGCGCCCGCAGGGAGCATAGTGGGCGCAGAGCGCGCCCGCAGAGAGAACTCGGTGCGGGGCGGCACCGAGAGGGGAGGAGATTCAACTGATCATATGGAGGCAGCGCTTATTTGATAAACCGCGGAAAAACCGCGCCCCGTTTCGATGTGGGACGCGGAAAATTCACCGGGAATGAATTCTGGCCGTCCATCTCATCGCGCGCCCGATCCGAGCCGCTCATCTAATCCCGCGGCGAGGCGATCTGATCCAGGCCGTTGAAGATCTGATCTGACGGCTCCCGGCTCATCTCCTTCCTCGAGCTCGACCGAGGCACCCGCGACGTCCCCGCTGAACCAGGCGCCATCCGAGAGAAGGATTTCGAGTTCCCGGCCACCTCTGAGCAAACCAAGACCTCCACTGTGATCGTTAGGCCATAACGAACTCATGCATGCATTAAAATGTTTCATGCATGCATCGAGGGAGAATTTCGAGTATCGGCCAAGGCAAACAACGTTGCCGAGGCCTCGGTGTATTCGTATTTTTCATGGAGGGATTTTAATGAGGCTCTGCATGTTGTTCCATGCACATGCACGTGAGGAAAAATAAAAGAGAGAACCCGCGTGAAACAGAGGAGCAAAACAAGATTTTGGAAATCTTGAAAACCCGAGATATTCGGGAGTTTGAATTCATATCCCACGCGGATGAACCGAGGCCCTCTGCCTATATAAAGAGAGGTCGAGACCTCTGAGCAGCTTGCTGAAACTTTGAGAAGTCCCGTGAGAGCCTCTGTGCCTCACGAAGTTTGGAGCTCCGCGCAACCCACTTGCGCGACGAAGCAGCCCGAAGCCACCCTTGGCTTTGTGAGTTCCTTTTGCGCACTCCTTGCGCGAAAGAAGAAGAAGGGGGACCCCTGCGCGCCTTCCCTTTGCGCGGCAGGAAGACCCAAGTGCACCCTTGCACTTGCGCGCCCACGGCCGAGGTCCTTTGTACCTTGTGCTCTTGCACCCCTGCGCGCTGGCCACAGTCTTGTGCCTTGCGCGGTTGAGAAGAGGAGGAGGCCGCTACACCCAAGCAACTTGTGTGCCTCCATTGAAGATTGGGTTCGGGTGAAGTGAATTACACACTTGGTGTTGTGTGTGCAAGTAGAGAAGAGGACCCGAGGCTTTCGTGCCTCGTGTGTGAACATTGAGAAGGCCGAGGCCTTAGTGCCTTATGTGCAAAATGAACAAGAGTTGGCCGTAGCCTTGTGTGTGTGCAAGAAGAGAAGGAAGGTCGTGGCCGTGTGTGTGCATAAGGAGGAAGACCACACTATTTGTGTGTGTGCAATTCAAGTGAAGGCCGAGACTTGCATGCCTTGTGTGTATAGTGAAGATAAGACCCTATGGTTTTGGGTGTGTACAAGGAAGAATAAAAGAACAAGTCTTGTGTGCAAAGGAAGTGAAAGGCCGTAGCCTTGTGTGGGTGAAGTGAAGACCACACCTCATTTGAGTGTGTGTGTGTGCAAATTGAAGAGGAACACCCTACGTCCATTTAAGGGTATGCAACAAGAAGTGTGAAGGCCAAAGTTTTAAGTGTGTGCAAAATGAAACAAGTGTGTGTAAAGAGACAAGTTGGCCGAACCTAAGTGTGTGCACTAAGAAGTGTGTATACACTTAGAAGAAATAAGGAGTGACCCACACTAAAGTAGAACACACTCTAAGTGTGTAAACAAATTGGATAAAGTTTGTGAAGTTTAGTGAGAAGGTGTGTGCTTAAAGTGACTACACCCTTTGAGGGTTTATTGCACCAAGAGGAGAAAGAGGAGAGTGCATGCATGAATGCATTCACGTGCACACGTGAACAGAGTCAAATCAGTGGTGTGCATTTGAGTTGTCCAAGACCAGGAGGTTCTTGAAGATTTGAGAAGGCCATGCAGTCAGTGCATGAGGATGAAGAGCTGCCATGCACTCAGTGCATGAAGTGAAGTTGAAGTGAGACTGGACCAGACTGAAGTTAAAGATATCAGTTGTCTGAGTATTCAGTAATTGGAGAGAGGCCAGGTCATCCTTAGAAGAAGTAGATAAATCCTGAGCAAGACGAGAAGACCTGATCAACTCAAGTGATCAGAGGTACAGAGCAAGGCCAGCAGCGTTTATCCCAGGCTGCTGAAGATACTTGAAGAAGCTTAAAGTGAAGAAGAGCTACTCGTGCGACTCGAGGAGCCAGGAGAAGACCCTGTGGGACTCAGGGAGAAGAAGTCTTCAGTGGGATTCTGGAGCAGGCCAGTGGGACTCTGGTAACACTGTGGGACGCAGTATAAATACCCTCCTGTGGGACTCAGGAGAGATACAGTGGGACTCTGTATCGACCATTGTAATTTTAACAGGTTATAATGGAGAATCCATGCTGGGAGAGCATGGCAAGGATGTAGGCCTTTGGTGCCGAACCTTGTAAATCCTTGTGTCCAGTGCCTTTACATTTACTGCAGCATTCGTAGAAAGGTGAGAGATACAAGAAGAGTGGATCGAGGCTTTAACCAGCCATAGAGGTTTAATTGATTAAGAATCAATTAGTAAAAAGTTTTAAGGGATCACTGATTCACCCCCTCCCCCTCTCAGTGATTCACACTATTCATTTCAGGAATAGTATCTAAACAATGAGATATACTAGATTATCTCATAATATTGTGAATTTTAAATCATAATGTATAATTCCCAATATGTTGTAACACTCAAATTAAATTAAAAATTCCTACACCGTTAATACCATAACCATAAACTTTGGTCTCTTTGGAGATATCTTTAGATTCAGATCCTATATAATGTTTTGTAATGAAAATGTGAATTATCTTATGCATATATCGCTAGAGTGTCAATGAAGGAGTGATGTAAGGAACATTATCATGTGCCATGTTACACTTGAGTCAATCATGATATTATCTTTTAATAGATATTAACACTTAGTACACCCATACAAGAACCACTTCTACATTAAATATCTAGGAAGGGATGTAGTTTAAGGGAGACTCACATGATCTCTACCATACCAAAACATTTGGATGTTCTTATATAATTATCCTGAAATTATATCATGTGGTTTTGTTCCCTGATCTAATTTTCCCAAAATCTTGTTCACATGGTTACACTAAACATGTTATACTATCAAATGTAGCGATCTTGACCATATTGCCCCAGAGTAGGTATCGCACATTATTACATTTTCATAGATACAACAAGTCAAACCCCAAAGGACTGATTAGTTTAGATGTTTTGTGGAACAAGATATATATATAGTACAAATTTTACAATTATAATTGAAGATAAAATATAATACATAACAAATGAAAATGAAATTCATCCTCGAAAACTAATCCAATGGTCCTTTTTTCATAACTCCTGGAAAGGAAAAAAATATGGGTGATCTCAATTTATAGATAAGGGATAAGTATAGAAGAAGATATCATGAATCAATAATGAATAATAAATATGGAAAGGTAAATAACTTAACACAAATTCCATTTTAATAATTGGATGTGGAATAATTGATATGGAAAGGAAACTAATTAAACACCCATTCCTTTTAATCAATAAGCCGAGATTGAAACGCACCCATAGATTTTGTTAAATTGAAAATATCATTTATAATAATAACTGAATTCTGAATGTAATAAATTATTTATTATTGGATTTTATGTTTTTTGAGAACATGATACCTTTACTATCAATATAGATTTTCTTGATAATTTAATTCTACTGGGTAAAAATCAATCAGAATTGGAAAATTGATTCTTCTCATGAGGCTACTAATGCATCGAGGGGATATCATTGAATCATTACCACGTATGTTCATAATTAAAATTAATTCCTAATATACAAAATTATCGATTTAATAATGTGACTAATCATCAAATATTAGTATTAAGAAATGAATGTGGATTTACCAACATTTCCCCAGATATATAAATAACCTTCAAAGTATACATCATATATAAAAATGGTATACAGTTAAGGAAATAAAAATATTCATAATAAAATTAAATGTTTATTTAATATAAATAAAATATCTAATGATAATTTATTACATAGATGTGGCAATTTTGAATAAAAGAAAAAAATCACAAAAGAATGTGAAATTTCATAATAACTTATATAACATAGTGATTTTCAAGTCAAATACCCTTGGATGAAATAATTCAAATTGAATCCTAAAATACCATAAATAAGTATTTTTTCACTATATTACATGTGAAAGAGGAATTATATACCCTACTTAAAAGTTAACTAGTTCATAATAACAAATAAGTCTCAATGGAATGTAAATTGAGATGAAATCTCTTATCGTCCGCTTTATTTTGGTACAACACTCTATAACCTCCAGAGTAATGGTTTTAATCATTTTATTATCTAAAAAACCCATATTAATATTTATAATATCTTATATGATTATTTTATATCATTCTTTCATCCCTTTTTTATATTCCTTCCTTATTTTCATTGTTTCATATGTTAATTGGCTTGTTTTTCAAGTATGTTTTGACATTTTATTTTTTGTTCCACATACTTTGATCATTATTTCATCATCTATTGAATGTAAACCAGATTTAAATATAATATATATTCATTATATATGTATTTATAGTTATTTGTAAACTTTTTTATAGGAAATGAAATACACCATTCTTAGAGATGGTGGGTCATACGTATGGATGAACCCTATTTCCATTTTCTTATAATATTGAATGAATGAAATGAAAATTATATATATATATATATATATCCATTTTATTTTATTTTTTATTTAATATATATATATATATATTAAACCCATAATTAATATATTCCATGTAAAGCATGAACGAATCACTTCGATTCACAAGGAGGTAGTCCACTGTACACACGAGCAACACTATCGTATTCCCACAAAATAGAAATCATGAAGGCATATGTGACATGATAATTCCCAAAGAATTATAATATCATAATTATAATAATTATAATATATTATCATTATTTATAACATTATATTCAACCTAAAATGGTGGTAAGGGAAAAATTAACAACATTGATTCACGAGGTGATAGTCTACCGTACACAAGAACGATGGTTTTGTAACCCATTTGATGGAATTGTGTTTGTTTGTTGGAATTTCACATAACATAACAACATATCATTATTTTTAAGATATTGAGGATATTATATTATCATGACATAATAATAATTAGAGGAGGTGGGGAAGTAATTTAAAAACACTTTTATAATAACATTACCTCTTCTTCGGGATTGCTATATAGGTTTTCACTATAACCTTGAAAGGTTTGATATCTGCCCAAAAAATGAATTCTAGTAGTATGGGATGGAATTTTGGGGGTTATTTGGGAAAATATTGATCAATCAAAATGGTCAGATAGGTGTGAAGAAGTGGGAGGAGTTAGTGCCTTTTTATAGTTGAGGAGGAGTGGAGTTCTTCTAAATACTCAAATGTATTCACTATTGGGAGGTCAATCATAACTCATGTGGATCCAATATTTATAATTAATGTGATATCAGAATTATATTATCTATAAACACCTAAAACAAAAAATTTATCACATTTTTTAAACATTTGGTTCTGTGGCTCCAATGTTTCCTTATATTATCATTATAGTTTTAAATTATGGAAACTAGTTTTCAAACATAAGTATTTTATATAATTAAACTAAAATAAAATTACCATTTATTTATAATTTGGAGAAAATTATTAAAAATATTATAAATAATTTATAAAATAAAAAACCTATGTGTTTTGGGAATTAATAATAAAACAAGAATATGTAGCATGCAAAAAACACCACTTAAACTTTGACTGTGCTAACATAGGTTTTTACTATTTAACAATCAGTATAGTCATTAAAATATACAAATTTATCCATGAATGGGACATATTTTTTATTTAATAAAATTGAAAAATAAATTTTAAGAATATAGAATTTTTTTAATTTAAATAAATTTATAAAATATCAATTATTATAATGTAGAAGTAATTTAATTTTTTTACATTATTAATTTAATTTAAATTTAAAAATATAAATACAATTATTGAATTAAAATATAATAATTTCACTAATTCATCATATGACATATTATTCTAAAAAATATGGGAATACAATAATTCATTCAATTTATCTCACTTTTATTATTTTCAGTATTAATTATATTTGTTAATTATTAAATAAATAATTACTTTGTCGGTGTTTTTTAAGAATTTTAACTAACTAAATCAACTCTATAATTAAATGATAAATTTTTATGATAAGAAAACTAATATATTTTTTTTTGTAGAGTATATATAACTGAACTAATGATTTTTTCCATATCCCAAAGATGTATAGATATTAAAAGTGAGAAAAGAATCTTTATTGTCGATTTCATTACATAACATGTTATATGGGTCACATTTAAGGAAACGTGTAACTAAAACTCATAAAAGTTGGTCCACAAGTCCTAAGTATCTAAATATGGCCATAAAATTAGTTTTTACAACTTCTATGTCATTTTACACCTTATATTTTATGTTTAACCACTAAGTAAACTCATTTTCTCCTTAATTTCATTAATTCATTTTAACTGTTTCCACTAATTATTTGGTAAAAAAATAATTTGACCTCATGGGAAATTAAAAATTATTCTGATTCCAAATATGTAATCAATTTTACTAAATTCAACTAAATTATGTGGAAAATTTCAATTTAAAAGTAATCTCATAGATGCAATGAGAACATTGGGTTTTAAACTAAAAATGTTTAATGGTTTGAAATGTTTTTATTTCTAAATTAAATATAATAATTATTCAAGTGACATAAATATTTTTAATTGATAGAAATTTGAACTAATTTTACTTTAAAACCAATTCAAGATATAATTTATCACTATAACATATTTAATTGAAAATGATGTTTTTCAATTTAAATTATGTATTTTTCAGTATTCATCAATAAATAAAAAATCTCATTAAAATAACAAAACATTTAAATAATATAATTTTTGTATTCTTCATTCAAAAATTAATTTAATATTTTCATATATATTTTCTATAATTATTAAAAAAATTATTTGAAATTATGTGTTCCAAGAACAATTATATTGTCTTTTAGAAGAAAAAATATGCTTTCAAGAAATCATTTCTTTTTCATTCAAATGATTTTTGATCATTAGATAACTAATAAACATGTTTAAACTATATATTTTATTAATTTATATAATCTTATTCAATCTTACCTTTTAAATTACTTGGTGTTAATTTTCATATTAAATAATAATATTAATAATATATTGTCATTCGATAAAGCTCAACCTTATCTGTAACACAGGATGAACATAGTGTTCTATTTAATACAAGATAAGCTCAATGTGGTGTACCACATATGCTATGGAATAAAATATTATTCATTTATAATTTCATGGAGTTCCATTTTATATATTCAATACCTTTTTAGTATATATATTTTTTGGTCTAAAAAACTATTACATCTACCTCGGTCGATCTCATTCTCTAGATCGTAGAATATAAATGATTAATCAATCAACATTTCAAATTAATCCAAATGAATATTCTATGAAATTTTTTCTTAATACAATCCAAAACTATGTTTTAGTAACTTTCAACCCCTATTGTTATATCTTTTACACCAACCCTTCCTGGTTGCATTGTATATATTTATTCTAATATGGGTGGTCATGAAATCCAAGTCACATTAAAATTATTAAAGAAACTATCTATAACATGTAAAATAGTAATCTATTTTATGAATTATGACATTTCATAACCAATTGCTCCTTATTGGTACCACGCATATACCACCCATGTATAGTCTCACTAGAATATCAACCACAGTATTCAAAATAATAAACCCATCAAAATTGATATATGTAATTCATTATTGAATTTTTATTTATCTTTTGAATTTTAGCTAATATCCATATACTTCTAACTTTTACGATTCATTATTCTCAATGAAGAAATTATCCCCAACCACAATGAATGATAAACAATTAAAATGGTTTTAACCATCCTAGGGAGTTTTTTTCTCTAGAACATTACTTTTACATAATATCTTGTGGAACATTTTCATATATAAGCCACACGGGAATCTATAGTCATTATATTAAAAAAATTAATAATTATACCATTATCTTAAATATATATGTTCAACCTTTTATAAAAATATAGTGTGCCTCATGACTATAATTGTTCAATCATAGGTATTTCATAATATCCTCATAAAATATTAGGCTATTAAAATAGAAGCACTTTGTCTTCTTGATATAGTTTTTTTATATCCTAACAAAAACAAGGAATCTAAACACACATGATTGTTGAATTTATGGATTGATATCATACTATAAATTACATGACATCCATTTGTCATTATGGTTGATATATGGATATAGTATAACACTGCTATTTTTAATGCATGTCTCAAAAATAATGGAAGTTTTTTCAATCTATATATATTTTACCCATGAATATAATTTTACATTAATAAATGTTTTCATGGTGGACTCACCATTGATCCTCTGTAATGATGTAATAGATTTGATGTGTATAAAACAATTTTATTTGATTAATGATATAACACTACATTTTAATGACCAATTAATGCTTATTCAATATATTTTTCAGCACACAATCCAAAAGAAACTCATATATTCAAATAATTCTTGTACCTTACCTCACATATAAATTTCTTAATAAATCTTAAATGATTCTTATAATATAAATTTTCCAACAGATTAACCTTATAATAGTTCACGCTCTCTAGATAAAAAACATATTTGAAAGCATTGTAGCTTCATAATATTTCCAAATGACTCATTATCTAGAACTAAATAAGTCAATTTTTGATAAAACCTATGTATTTGACTCTATAGATTCTATATAACATATTGTATATAGATTTTACATCCAATTATTATCTTAATTGGAAATTAATTAAATTTTCCATAACAAGTTTTAATGTCCTACATTTTATATTCATCTGTCATTTCTAGTGATTTATGTATTACATAATGATTGGTTGAGTATGAGACACCAAAATCGACATTTAATACAAAAAATGGAATATTATACCTCTTTTTCAATTGGATATGAGATATAAGTTTTTTGGTAATACTCAATAAAATTTCAACTATTATCATTTATCATAGAAATTTGAATTTGTATAATTCTCACAATTTTCTTTGGAATCAAATTTTCTACCCCTTTTGGAGAATACACCTTTCATATAGGAACATTTTTCTTCATACATTATTAAATTATTTCAATACACATATGTTATGGGAATATTTAATATAATACCTAATAAGTATAACAAAATCATATAATATAAATAATGAATATACCTATAGAATAAGTAACTACTTTATTCTTCATTTTAGTTCACTGAATCTAAACATCCATAATATTGTCTCTTGAAATTAGAGGGAAATAACCTCATGTATAACACATTTATACATTTCTTTGAATGTTATTGTGAGAGTTCCTATGATTTTACACCTTCCATTGGTATTTTATCCCTGTCTGTCAATATCTTCACCATAATAACTAAAGTTTAGTATTTACTTAATTTATTATTTTATTGAAAACCATACCAAAATGGTAATGAATGTTTTTCTCTAAACTGTACATCATGTGAACTTAAATTAATTTATAAAAAATTAGATTTAATGGTATAATAATGTTATATTTTAAATGAAATTCTCTCATATTTGAATTTACTCATATTCAGGGTAATCATCACCCATCTTTATTCTTCTTCACTTTCTATTTTCCGACTTCTTAAATAAGAGACAACATGTGATTTTATATATTTCCTAATGATATGACCACATGTAATTATATTTTACTGATAAAAATATAATTTAAACAAAAAATGTGATATAAATTACTCTCCTATAAAAAAATTTATCACCCCCACTTCCTTAAGTGAAATAATTGGTAATGGGGACTCTAGAATATAATAATTTCTAATACCATAACACATATAGACAAGAACAGGTTTTACTCTTAAAAAATTATGTTGGAAAGGGAAATTACATTTTATAAAATTTATCACATTTTATAAGTGGTATCACATGCCATTATTCTACAAGAATAATCACTTGAATATTAGTACTTTTATATTGATTACCAATTAAACATTACCTATTAATTATATAATTAAATTTATCTAACTATTTTATTGAAGCCTACTATCCCTCACTACTTTTTTTAGAATTCTTATTCACTATATTATTCTAGTGTAAATCATCACTGAAACAACGCCTCATAGTCCAAGTAATGGCTACGTCACTACTCAAGGATTTTCAATGTTTGTGTTTGACTGGCCTACTATATTAACTAGTGACTCCTCAAACTGTGAGTGAAGTCTCAGCTTCTAGAAATCATAACATGATTTACTCAATGCATTTACTCTAACGATACAAAAGGATAAATATGGATACTTCTTTTCTTATGACTCTAGTTATGTAAACTCATATATCTCATAAGAAATATCTAGCAATAAAAGTGCCCTAAAATAGAGTTGATGATGAACCATTGAAATTTTTATTATTAAAATTAAAATGAATGAAGGAATTAAAATGATATTACATTTAGGGATTTTATTATTTCCCGACTAATGAAATCATTTTCTATATGACATGCACGCACTATTTTATCGAACTCGAAACTGATCAGTAGTAAATAGAAAAGTCTTCATCTCATTATAATTTTTTTAAATCTATGCATTTACTTTATTATATTTTATGATCTCACAATGCTTCATAACCACTAAAAAATATCAAAAAATGTATAAATTAAATAAGCATCATGAATGATGTTGAAAATTTGATATTGGTAGATCAATTTATTCTCAATGGATTAACCCAAATGATTGGGGTAAAATATATGTGTCCTATATGACTTTTATCATAGATCACATTGTGGTATTATGTATCAAAATCATATTTGTAACACCACCTCATCTTGTCATGGTATGCATCTCATAACATCCTCATCATAATGCTTAAATACTCACATGTATGTGAGGGGCTCTTAAGATCACATAATACAAATGTGACAACTCATGCAGTCTCAAAAACACTTATACATATTAAGTAAGAAAACATGAATTTGCATGGGTATTCTATTTAAATAAATTATTACATATCATGTATGCAATTATAATAATTAATTAAATAAATAAATCTTGGACATACATAGGTTATTCAATGCTCAAGATGATATCATGTGAATACTAAATGCATAATAAAATTAAATTATTAATAAATCTATGTCGATCTAATTAAATGAATTAAAATATTTCATTTTAATTTTTAAACAATCCAAATACTCACTTTTTCCACATTTTTTGTAATCCAATGATTATAACAAAATTTTTGAAAAAAAAAATTAATATATTTTTAAAAAATTGTATCATAATTTAAACTATATATGTATATATATATATATATATATATCATAATCATCATCATAGATGATGGACCCCTCACATTCCATGAAACCCCTGAAGGAGTCTTGTGCTAGGATAGGACCCGGTGGGTATAGAAGAACCACCCTATAAAATCTTGGGCTGGGAAGCACAAGGTAGTGAATTCATTCAGCGGGGTCTGACACATTCATCTTAGATGGTGGGAAGGGTGTAAAAGACTGGTAGTGACCACTGATGTGCGATTGAGGGGGAATCTGAGGGCAGTAGGGCTATATGTTCACTATTTTTTATCCCTATTCCCTAGTGGACAATGCCAACACTATATTTTTTAATCAAAATTACAAACCGTATTAATTTTTGGTTTTTTATTTTTTAAAAAAAAAATAAAACATTCATCAATTATGTGGAAAATGGGGATATGATATATATATATATATATATATATATATATATTCTGGCCCCAGATATCAGTCAAAAAATAATAATTTTACCAGATAATTTATACACTACACAAAAATTGTTATTCTACCAACAAGAATTCAATCCAATAAAAAACATCTGATAGCCAAAAAATCACCATCTAATGTCATATTAAATCGTCATCTGTGAATTTGGGACCATTGTTATGCTTTATACCCTAATTTATTACATATTTAATTTTTCCTAACTCCAAATTTCATGTGATCGGTCTAATAAAAGCGGTAGGTATTAGGGTTCACAACGAAAAAAATATATGCAAAATCATAATCTTTTACTAGTGAGTAACATAACTATGTCTTGGCCAGCAAAGCATAGCCCCTGTAAAGTCCCAACTATCACACTTGTATTTATTTTTTAAAATTGTTATATAATAAAATATTTTCATTCAATATGAAGCCATCCTTGACATCCTCTAGTTGTTGGTGATTGTTTCTTAAAGTAACCAAAGTTGATTCCATCGATATCATCTACACAAGGTTCCTAAGTCTATGGACATGTAGATCGTCGAATTCATAGTGCTGTAGAAAAAATGTGATGATCCTTGAATGCCACAATGATCCTTGATGCATTGTTGTATTGATCTATGATGCCATAATTCTATTTATGTCTTCAAACAAGGTATTGACTCTCTAGTATGTATGAGAGAGGAGATAGGATCTCTCTTCTATCTTGTAATAAAATGTATTTTTCATGAGATCTATCTCATTATTCATTATATTGTATTTTTCTAAAATACAAAAAAAAATAGTTCCCAGCACCTTGGTTTTTATTACCTACTATAAACAACAATTTATGATTGTTTTAATAAGTCATAAATATCATTTATATTATAATCACATAGTTTTAATATAATTAATATATTACATGAAATAAATAATACATTAACACAACTAGAAATTTCTAAAAATATTAAAAAAATCATTAATACTAAAATAATATTTTTTTGTATAATATTTTTCCATGTATTTACTTTAATAAAATTATATAAATTTAATAAATAAATTAAATATTAAGTATTCTAAACTCGAATAATATTAATTAATTTACGTTTTTTTATTTTATATTTTTTTCATATCTTGAACCATGTAGTGGGATCTTGAATTTAATATACTCCTATTCATCAGAATTGGATTGACTTTTCAATATGCTTAGTATCTGGCCCTTTAAGAAATTATATCTATAGACGTGAATACTATTCAAAGACCAGTACTAGAGTTTCATAACCCATAATGAGAACTAAATAGATAAGGTATTTTCATTGTGAATAAAAATTTTCTTATGAAGACATATCATGTAATCAAATATCATTTTCTTGTGTTATCTCGTAACAGAGGATGTACACTTCATGTAATCATTCTTTATTGCTTTATTATTCAATGAAATTACAAGATGTACTTACATTGCCCTAAAATTTCCATGGATTTAGAAAAGGTACTACCATAATGATTAATTAATCCAAAGATATTATATCCATTCTAGAGGAAATAGTTATATCTTTATTATTCAATCAATATCATACCACCCATGATGTACCCAACGCAAGATACCTCACTCCAACATCAATTCCATTGTTTTTTACCTGCATCATTTTATGTAATAAAATAGTATATAATGATAATTATTGTATGTCAGGAGACCATTATATGTGTTCATGTATAGAAACTACCGATGACAGTTGGAACATGCAGTGTTCCTATTGGCAGGTCATCCCTCAAAATCTAATCCACTCAATATCACTATGTGAGATCCTCACGATAATAAGGATCAACGATTATGATCAACTGCACCTGATAGTCAAACCTCATATATGTATAGTAATTATGATGTATGTAGACCATATAAAATAACTTTAAGATTAATTTCATGGTAACTGGTGGTTGTCATTATAGCATGGGAACTATTATAACCTTTTGATATGAAAAATAATTTATAGAAATTATCATTTAAATAGTTCCTATAGAAATATCAACAATATTTTGATAATTATAAATAATGAAAATCTCACTATATATATGATATGGTAATTGTAATAAAAAATTTATGTTGGGTGTAGGGAACCCAGTATTACAATAAAAATTGTGTTCAGTCATCATGCATTGCATAAAAGGATCCTAATAAAATATTTTTTTCATAAATAAATATCATCATCATCCTCCATCTAATGTATACAAGAAACTAAGATATCTTACCCAATAAGAATACAACTACAATGATTAAAAATTATCACCCATGATATCTTGCATCTTCTACAATTCCAAAGCTTTATTACACATTAAATAAAACACCTGTAATTAATTCACATTCATACTTATAGTCTTATTGTTTAAGAATAATGATGCATCTGGTCAATAATATTCCCTACAAAAAGGAAATATCTAGTGATAAAAATTGTCTTCATCTATAGAATCAGATTTATAGATAACCCAAAATCAATTTTTCTTCCTCCAACCCAGAATTTTCTTATTTATTATTTGTTTTAGATTCATGATCAAGGTTTATAGATCATTAAAAATGAACTTATATGAATTTTATTCCCAAATTATGTTGTCTTCGTTGACTTTGGATCTAGAAGTAATGGATTAACCAAGAGAACACATTATCCATCTTAGATAATTCAGATAATCATCTTTTTCAGTCACTCATAAGTGACCAAACATATCAAGTCTCGAACTTCCCATGGCTCGAACATGATTCTCAATTTTTATTTGTTAGTGTTTGTTGAGATCATTAATTTTTCTATAATTGGTCTTGAAAATTTTTCTTCTTACTTCATCTTTATGTCTTGGTATTTGGATGAATGGATCCTATAATTATGGCTTGTATCTATTTTTATATTTGTGTTTTCTCATATAAGAGTATATATTTGACTCATTAAAACCCAAGGTTGAGATCATCATAATTTATCACCAACGTCTCAGTTGAAATTTTGATGCATAGACTTTTCTTAGGATCAACTTTATTAAGAAGGTACCAAAATTACAAGGGTATTTTCATGTATGGTTAAATCAATTATTATAAAAGGAATAGTATTTACTTAAAATATCAATACAAGGCTATTGAAATGACATACATATTGCGAAAAAATATTTTATTTTATTTTATATAATTTTTGAAATACTTAAGGAGTTTTTGAGAAAATTAATATGGGATACTATTTAAATATCATACAAGAATATGCGAGAAAACTAAAACACTATAAATTCATAGAAATGAAAAAAAAAAGTATAAAAAATTTAAGTACCTAATAGAATATTCTATGATTTTCCATACATCAGAAGTTGGAATTAATAATCTATTACACCATACATATTTAAAATTAAAAAATGGTACCTTAGAAATATAAATTCAAAAAATGAACCGTTATATTTTCTTCAATATGAAAAAATATTTCAATTAAAATATAATAAAAACCACTAAACTATTTTTCATACAATGTGCGCATTTTATAGATAATAAAATTTTATCAAACTAACACATAAATCATCCTTTTTATATAAATATTCAATGAATCAAAATTTCAATGTAAGATTTCACAAATCAATTTTATACCATTAAAACCACATTTAAACAAAAAAACTGAAACAATCATCACAAGGATATGAAAACAATGCATTAAATTAAGCCATATATAATCCCCCACACATAATCTATTTATTTTAATAATAAATCTACTCATGAAATCTAGTGAATTAAGATAATATAAAAAATGAATGATTTATATAGACAACATGGAATTTATTTTGAAAATTGTATTCCTCTAGGGAATATTTCATATAGGAAATGATGGTTGATCTTCTAAAATTAAAGTGAATTTCTATAAATTGGTCTCTTATTTTGAAAAGGTTATTGAATTTGATAATTTCTAGTCAATATAGACAAACATCAATTTTAATTTAATTTTTATTCCATATTTATCCTTTTATCCAAGTAAAAAAAATCAAATAATTTGGAGCTCAACATAATTATACATAACTAGTTGGATGAGTAATATATAATAAAAAAACAAGGGATAATTAACAAATACATAAAATAAGAATAAAAATGAAAAATCATTATATGGATTTGGAAATCATTTCATTTACCATTTAAATTCAATTATTTATTTTTTAAATGTAATAAAATATAAAATATAATTAAAATTGTATTTATTAATACCAATGTTTGACAAAAAATAAACTTGATTAAGAGAAATTTAAACATTATTACATGATTTATCTAATCGTAGAATATAAATGATTAATCAATCAACATTTCAAAAACATTCCTCAAAATTATGAAAAACTCGTAACAAATAAAAATTAAAATTGAATCTTCAAAACAAATAAATTTTGAAATAAAATTTAAGTAATTTTTATGTTCTTACTTGAAACATGGTTTTTTTATAAATATACCCATCCCCCAAGAAAAAAAACTCAATAGTAACCCTAATATTTAATTTTAGGGGAACTTTTTTAGAATATTTTTGTTCAATTAAATATTAAAAGTATTAAAGAAACAAGATGTTTATAGGGTCATAAGAGTGACCAAAAATCATATTTTCCACTAAACAAATTAATATGGAATTTTGAATCTTGTAAAACTTCTTTAGCAGGATAATGCATAGATTATTTTTTCCCAAAAGTAAATTTTTATATAATTTTTTTATCATGAAATTCCACATGGATTTTCATATATTTCCAACAAATCTTTATAGAACTATATTAATTAAACAATAAAAAAACATAAAATATTAATTGTATATAACTAAATTTTTAAATATATTTTTATCATATAACATCAATTTACATAAACATTCTTAGTATTTAAATAATTAAAAAAACATGTTTTAGTATTTCAAAAGGTATACTTTAGTAGGTAAAATCATTTTTTAATAGATAGTTCAGGATTATTTTAAAAATACTTATAAAATAATAACGTCAAGTAGATCATCTAAGAAATAGTATTAGTTACCAAACCATTCAACAATTCCCCCAAAAAATTAGCTTTTAGTTTGTTAACACATGATTTTGAAACCGATTCAAACAAATTCACTGATATTTGATAATGAATTAAAAACAATAGAATAATTACATAAATTTTATTTTTTTCATGAATTCAAATTTTATGCCTCCCATCCACCATACTCATTGATATAGTTATCAGAAAACTTTTAATTGTGTTTGAGATATTTGAAATATAATTTTAGAAGAGAATGTATCAATTTTAGTGATGAGGAATTCCAGAATAATGAAAGTGATAACTCCATAAAAAGTCGATACATTTTTTCCTTATATTCAACCAAGGGATCACTCTCCATTAGAAATTCAAGATACACATGATTACACTATAAAACTACCTTCAAGGGTTAAATTGATCAATATTTGAAAAATTATTCAAAAATTTATAGAATAAGACTAATAAAAAAAGTGGATGTCGCAATGTAGGTCCAAGTTAGTGATGAAAAATTTTTAGTCATAAGAAAGAAAATTTTAATTATTTAAAACATATATGATGTGAGAATGGTGGTTTCTCAAGAGTGTGAGGTGACTATGACTCATATAAGACAAACAAAAAATAAACATAATAAAACATGTTTTTCCTCTAATTTAATGATATTTTTTATGCACCTAGATTGAATTCCCTAGAAAACCAACCATAGTTACTATTGGGGTATTGTTTTCTATCATTAAACAACCAGACATGAGTTTCACATTAATATTTAAATAAAAAAATGGTATTGGAAACTTTTAGTGGTATAATCAAATCTATTATCAATTGAAAACCCCCTAGAAATACCCTTTAATGGTTGTGAAAAAAAAAATCCATGTTTGGATTTAATTTAGAGTTCATTGAATTTGATATTTATAAAAGGTGTATTACTAGATTGGGTGTTTCAAGAGGTGTTTCATGATTCCATAATAACTCTTCTTCTTTTGAGAGTATGAAATAATTTAACAGAAAGGTTACTAAGATTTTATTTAAAACATTAAATATTGGAATAAAATTTATAATCCAACTTTTAACACTTTTTAAACCCTGGTTAACTATAAATAATCCTTATTTCAATTTACCCTCAAATACAATGTTAATTATGGTCCCTAAATAAATTAATTCAATAATATAATAGAACGGGAGAATTTAATTTTTTTATACAATATAATGTCTTACTAAATTTTAAATTTCTTTGAAATTTCATCATTTAAAAATATTAAATCATCAATCAATGCTTTAAAATAATTTATATTTCTTAACCATGTTTTTATTTTCTCAAACCTCTCTTCAATTTTGGTTTCCAATAAATTTAATCCTATATACAGAAAACCAAACTTGTTTACCCCAAAAACCTCATATATCAAAATATTCCCAACACACACTTCCTCTATAAAACTACATATGTCTACGTTAACATTTTTATGATCAACCAGTTATTATACTATAAAATCCAATGTTTCATCCTCCAATGAATGATTAAGATAATATTAATGTTCCCAGTCATGTTTAAGGGATAATCAGCCCATTTTGTCTCTAATAAGTTTAGATTCAATTAATTCTTAATTTAAACAATTTATGCTTAAATGATAAACATTGATTTCAATTTCATTGAACATATATTTATAGGATTAATTAGATATAGGATAATTAGTTTATTTATAAAAAATATTCAATTATTCAAATTCAATATCCTTATATTGAACATCAATATCTTACAATAGTTTTTTTAATATAAAAACCAAGAGATCCCTTTTTTAGATGTTTTAAAAATATAAAAATTATCATTCTTTAATTTAATGATTCCTTGCCCCCTAAGTTCCCAACATAAAAATATCTATAATTTCTATATAATTGAGGAAAATATGTTGATATTTCTCAAAATTCATATCTCTATATTTATTTTTTCCTATATCCCAAGTAATAATACTATCAATATTTCCATAAAAATATGTATTATAAAATTTTAGATGAAATAAAACAATTTTTATTCATTTTAATGTTCTTTATATTTATCAAAATCCTAAAATTCATCCTCTCTTAGGTTATCCTCAAATCCATGAGAGTTTTCACTTTTTTGGAGAGATAATTATCATTACAAGAGATTTATAAATATATTAAAATTCATTGAAAATGGTGTTTTATTCATTAATTTTAATAATATTTTTTATTTATTTACATTTCATTTAATTACTAGGATAACATTTTTGTATATTTTACCTTTTATTTTCATGTTTACTTTTCCTATTGGTCAAATTTAGCAATCAAATCTAGCATCATTTGTTTCAATTCAGATTGATCCTGGAGTTTGAGATCATAAAACTTTTCCTTTCCAATAAATTATTAAGGATTCCACTTATGATTGTAGGTTAACTACTAATCATTGTTCCCATAATATCCACAATATTTGAATTATAATTCAATTTTTTGATCCCAACACCCAAATTGATATATTATTGAACAAGAACAAAAATAAAAAATTTATATATCATACATAATAAAATTAAAAAATGCAACAAAATCATTCAAAATATTCTCAAAACTATATATAATTTTTTTAAATTTTTTTAGAGTAGTTTCACAACAATAAACAAAAAAAATTATATGCTGAAACACACACTAAAGTGGAATCTATTTTAGAATTTTAGTCCCAAACAACCAAATCAAAAACAACTATTTGTTTTATTTTTTGTATTTTTGTGTATTAGAAGGGGTCATCCAACTTTTAAATGATAATTAATATTAATTGAAAGTTTCCATTAATATTTTATTCTAATTTTTAATAAATTAAGTGAAAATGACATTATGTTATTTTTTTTATTTTCATTAAACACAGATTTTCCCAAAAAGAGATGACTTGGATGATTCTTTTTGTGGTGATAGAATAATTTTTAAGAATTAATGGAAATAGGTAATGTGATTTAGAAGGAAGCCAAAACAATGAGATAATATGTTTTTATAAAATAAAAAATAAGAAACTCTAAATTTATTAAAACAACAATAATTACTTATGTGAAATTATATTTTCTTATGTACCATGGATGTTTCATTTTTTTTATTATTTATTTTTTCCATTCTCTCATAAATATTTTAAATAGACTATAACTGAAATCCCTTTGCATTCTTATCAATGGAATGTTTCTCTTCATAATTTAAATAATCGTAGAAATAGTGTAATGATACTTTCAATGAAAATCAATGTTCAATACATTTATCAATATGGTCATTAAATATATCCCATGCATCATAAATACTCTATTCATTGTTCATAATAAATATGTCGATTAAAAAAATAAATAATTTTTATTATGCACCCATTATCCTATAAATTGTTTCCCATCAATAATATTACTCTATGAGTAATGGAAAAATGATAAAAAAAATAGATTTACATATGAGATAAAAAAAATATAAATCATATTTAATAGTAAAATAATCTATATATAGAAATTAAAACATGTTGTTTTTAGGAATACTTAGTCAAATAACAACAAATTTATTTATGTTCATTAATTTTTTATCATATGATTGTTATTTTTTTATTTTACAAAACCTAAAGCCAATAATTTTTAATGATTACGGAGAAACAACACAAAATTATGATATTTCTATGGGATATAAAACTATCAATTTATATTTTCCACTCACACTATTGTTGTGGAATATAGGAATATACCCATGGGAGTTTATATGAATTTTCAGAGATATAATTTTCTAATAAACTACTAAAAATAAAAAAGGGTGTGTCTGAAAAATGTATGATAAATAAAAAATAAAAGATAAATAGGTGCATATTATTAAAAAATTATTTTAGAAACTAAATATAAATTCATGATACATGTGAAAAATTGTATATAGGAGAAGCCAAATTAGATCACTTTCTCAAAAAGATGGTGAACAATAAAATGGGATCAACTGAGAATGAAAATTTTATTAATTAAATCGTTTATTTTCTATTTTGATAATATTACAACAACAAAATTCAACATAATATCAATAAATAGGGACTTAAGTTAACTAGTGAGAAAATAATGTACCATTTGGTCATTCACAGGAAAAACCTTCATTTACCCATTAATTGTAATTTTTTTAATTAATTATGATCAATATTGTTATATTTTTTCATGGGAAAAATATTCCTATTATTTTAAATGTTTTTATTTATCTTTTTATTTTATGAAAAATTAAAAACTATTAAAATTTTAAATAGTGACATCAATGAATTTCTACTATGATAAAATTAAAATCAAGAATATATGTAAAGAAATTAAAAAAAATTACTCCCCTTAATAATTTTAGTAACACACATGTTATTTCCAAAAATGAGGTTACACACATGAAATAATATAGATAATTAGAGTAAACATTTGAGCAAGTAAGAGGTTATTTATAATAATTAAAGAATAAATTTTCCTTGTATCTATCTTTTATATTGTATGTTAATGAATCATTGACTCCATCTTTCAAGAATCCCCTACTTATTGCTTCAGAATATTGTTTTTAAGTATCGCTAGAAGTTATTCCTCTATGGATTTGTAATGGATCCTTATAATTATACTTCCATTACCCATTTAAAGAGGTTCTAGTTACCATAATCCCAACTTCCACAACATCAATTACATTACATAAAAATGGAAGAAATATGGTTTTTCATTTTTTGAATACCTCTGTAGCTAAAGAAAATTTTGAAAATTATATTTTCTACTATACACATATCATTAATTACTCTAGATTTAAATGGGGTTAGCCTTATATAATATTTTTTTATAGATAATAAAATATTCATCAGGAAAAAATTAAGCTCTAATCCCAATAGTTTGTGTTATAATATCATCTTCATATTTCACACTATTTCAATTTTTAATAATTTCAAAAATTCAAAACTCGGTTAAACTTATTTGAGATCACCATAATTGATATACTATTCCAATTTTACTTGTATTCAATAATAAACCATTTTTAGTGATCCTTACCATAAAATAGAAAAATATTAAACCATGCCAAAACTAAATCATTCAATTAGCTATCCTAGTAACTTAGAATCCCTAAGAAAATTATGTTTTTGAATAAATATCATCAAGTTACTTCATCGGATCTCCTATGGAAACTCAAAAATATAACCAAATTCTAATGAAACTATAATAATTAGAATTAATTATTCTAGGTATTTAATTTTCTGAAAAAATAATAATTATTCTGAATTAAGTAAAACACATTATGTGAATTCACATATGTACTCAATGTCACAAAAGTTTCATTCAATGAGAGAGTCTCCATCTTTATTATTCTTACAGACAAAATAAATTCTACTAATCAAAAACATCTTCAACCTCAAAATAGAATATGTAGATGTATCAACCTCCATTGTTCTATCTTCGTCTGTGTTTAGCCTCGGTTATTCTCTTTTTCATATTGAATAATATAGTTTAAAAATTTATTAACAATGAATTTAGGTGAGTTTTCTTCTTGATTCTTGTTGTCCTCCTCAGTTTGGGACTTATCTATCAGGAATTATACTATAGATAACATTAGTTAACATAAATAGTTTATATCATCAACATCATGATACTTATATCAGTGATCAATAATATTTAGACACAAATTACTCTATAGATCAACATTCTTCCTACTTTTATTTCCTAATGTTCGATTGAGATCATTGATTCGTCTTCAATCATACTCTGAAATGGTTCTTCTTACTTCTTCAACCCTACTAGGAATTTGGTGGAAGGGATCTTTAAATAGAGGCTTGATTCTCCTTCTTCATTCATATATTCTCTCATATGATTACACATTTGACTCATTCAAACCCTTAGTTTTTTATCAGTTATCATAAACCTATAAATTGAAATATCAATGAATAGTCTGAAATTGGGTTCTATTTTGCTGGGAAATTCTAAAAATTAAAAAAGTTA
Organism: Viscum album; assembly: GCA_963277665.1. Lineage (NCBI taxonomy): Eukaryota > Viridiplantae > Streptophyta > Magnoliopsida > Santalales > Viscaceae > Viscum > Viscum album. Next base: position 340,303,516 of record OY728144.1, read on the forward strand.
ATTTTTTAATGTGGTTTAAGTAATTATCTTATTAAAATGGGGTTTTCTAAAAATATCAATTGTGTGATTATTAAATAACTTATGTGTTTCTAACAATTATTTTACAAGATTTTATTGACTCTACAAATGTCTTGTATAGTTTTTGAGAAAAGTTATACATAGAACAACTGAAATTTCTTAAGGTAATTTAATTTAAAAAACAATTGAAATTAATCGAAATGAAATAAATTAATTTTAAAAAAATTAAACTCACAAATAGATCAATACAAGATTTTTCATTCTTTAGTGAGAGGAATTAAAAGTTGGCTAAACAAAACATATCTAAAATTAAAATAAAGGAAACCTGTAAAAATAAATTTAAAAAGTTGTATCCTTTTAATTTATAAATAAAAATTTATTTATTTTATAAATAATATATAACCAATAAAATATTATTCTTAATATATATTAAATTTAATTAAAATAAAATTTTATCAATTTAGTACAAAAATAATCATTTTTATAAAACTATTTAATGAATTGTGATTTCAACATAAGATAGCCACAAATAAAGTGTTTTCCATTAAATTGTCTTTTAAAAAAATAACTACAAATAATCATCGATATGGTATTGAAATAATTTATTAAATTAATCCACATCCCCTATTAAATATTCTTTTAAGGACTTCTATCAACATTACATTAAAACATGTATTCCAATTGTTTATAGTGAATGCTAGAAATATGTCCATTAATTACACAATAAAATAACATGTATCTATGAATTATTTTGGAAGTCATATTAATGTCATTACTAATTTCAGTGTCCTTTTTTATTACATTATAACAAACAAAATTATTTTCCCATTTTCTTTGTAACTCCCACATCTCTCAATATCTCATTGTTTGAATAGGTTCCCTCGTGGATACATCCATATTTTCCCATGGAATACAGGAAATGTGATATAAATATATTTTCTGAATATCATATGATATAGAATACTTTCTATTTATCTAAATATCTACAATTTATTAATAATAAAATGAGAAATAAAAAATATCTTTTTGAATTGTATTATACTACAAATTTTATTTCTCCACTTTTGTTTTAGCCAAGATTAATTCATATTCAAGTGGGTAGAACTTCTTCCTTCTTTCCACATGTTTGGTATTTATGTATTCTCTAATCATATTCCTCATATAAATTTCACTCATTGATTTATGGGATATCTCATACATCATGTCACATTTTTCTCTTATCTTGTTTTCCATCTAATAAAAGGAATCCTTAAGTCTTGTCTTCTCTTGTTTCATCCTCTATGTCACCTTGATCAAATAATCTTAGTGAATAAAATTTTCATCCTTCACTAACATCATGTTTTGAACATCTTTGATTCAATTAGCTTCTCTATAAAACCAATATTAATTTTCTACACTTTTGAATACATCCCCTCTATTTATTTCCCTATGAATCATTATTTCCCCTTAAATTATTATCCACTTCAATGAGTCTCTAGTTTAGGATTTGTAATTTATCAAAATCTATATATATTATTCTACATTGGATATATTGATACTTATTCTCCTATATCTACTTCATGGTTTTTTATTACAGTTATAGATCATGCTCCTACAATAAGTTTATATTTTCCATATGTAAATGTAGAGTTCTATTGGATTTTTTCTGAAGTTGTATTTTTGTTTGAATTTTTTTCCAAACCTGATATTTATTTGAGAAGTAAGATACGGTGGGAGGTACATTGGATAAGTCTTGAATGAATTCTATAAATTTATAAAAACAAATAAAATTTAAAAAATATTGAGTGTAAATATTCTGTAATGTGCAGAAGACTTTGATACCTTTGAGGAAGTCTATTTATTTGAGATTAAGGCTTTGTAACTGATCATACTACTTTAAGTCTCTGATTTTAAGGCATTGGTGATAATCTTAAGGATTTATATCTCTAATAATAATCCATTATATCAACAAATATAGAACTTTGATATTGTACATAAACTTCGATATATTCCATCATTGGTCATAATAATTTTAGTATATATAGTAATGATTTATGATATAAGTAGGCATTGATTTTCTCCTAGGATTAAAATTGAGTTTCAATAACTCAAATTTTCATAATGAAATAAACCTGAAAATTTAGTTACCCTAATTTAATGGATAAAATTTATCACAAATTGTTTTTATGTATTTTCTTTTAAATAGAACTTATGGTATTTAACAACATTCCTTTCTACCATAAGCCTATATTATTGTGATATAATAAACCATTATAACCTATCCATAAAAGTTTAATCTATGATTAATAAAAAAAAATTAAAAAACATATAAAAATTTTTCTTAATTAAATTTTTTTTATTAATTAAAAATAAATAAGTACGAGGTTTTTGGTGAAGTATTTTTAAATTTTAGGAAAAATTTTCTTCTTCATAAATGGTTTTTAACAGATTTTACATGCACACATTATAATTAATTTTATAAATTTATTTAACACTAATTTTAGAAACTGAATATTATTTTAAAACAATAATTTCTATATTATCTTAGTGTGACTTTTTATGAATTTTCTAAAAAGTTATATTTCTCAGTGAATTGGGAAAACACTTATTTTAGTAAAAATTATTAATTCTTTATAAATGAATATATAATTATATTTTTTATTTTATATTAAAGTAACTTGGGTATCATTTAATTTGAATTAATATGATAAACATCATATAAGTCTTCAATATGCTTAATTTCTATATTATTTAATTTTCGGGTCTAAAATATATTCATTCTAAAAACATTTGTATGTGTGCCATGTGATTTTATCTTTATAATTTATTTTAACATTTTTTTACTAATATATTTTATAAAATGTACTGACTATATATTTAATATAACATTTTATCATTGATTTTATTATTTTTAAAATGAAATTAATGGATTTTAATTATGTTTCACGCTTATAAATTTATTTTTGGAAACATGTTTTTATTATAGTCTACAAGAAAAATTAAAAATAAAATTTTACAGTTATAAAAATTGAATCTGATAAAATAGGTTTTATATTTTTAATTAATCAAATTAATATAATTTAATAGGTTTAAGTAATTTTTCATTTTGAGTTGTAAAAAAAGTAATCTATTTACCATGATTAAGTTTAAAAAAAAGTTTATGAGGGGTTAAACAATGAGATAAGGGTTTAATATCCATACAAGCCATTAAATTTTGTATTTATTGATAATAGTTAAGCCATATATTATCATAAAATAGAATCCCAATACATTATGAGACACATCACAATATATTTTTCTTAACAATTTTAAATCATTTAATATATTCCATTTATGTCACACCCCTAACTTATAATAGTGATCTTCTTATCCTCCGTAATTCACCCCACATAATACTTCTAAATGAGAAAAAAATCTTAAAATATTTTCTATAATAATTCCATTTATCCTATAACTTTTTTTATTCTCTTGAGAAAAGTCTTTCAATGCTTAATTTGTATTCCAAGAGTGATATCTTAAAGAAGATGTATAGATCATCAACAATATCTTTCAATTTAATTTTCTATTCAATATCATCGAAACATTTTGAATCTCTAAAAATGATTTATAAAGTTTCATAAATATAATTATATGTTATTATGTTAACTTAAAAACCATTTTCTTCCTCTTCTTTATCCAGTATAATATTAATGTGTCCCTCATGAGTACATGTGGACTATAGTCTCCACATAGGGATATAAATCATTTTCCACCCCATTATTCATTGTTAGTTATTATGATATAATCACATTTTATATATTATAATAATTTTATAATATTAATAATTATGGAAATAAAAATTTAAATATTCCATTCTTTCAATTCATCCATCAAAAAATGGAATCATCACTCTTGCATACTTACGGATTGCCATCTCAACATAGCAATGTAAAGTTTTTTCATAAGAAATTTAAATTAATAGTTATATATATTTATATAATGAATATATATGATTTATATATAATTATTATCATTAATTATAATAAGGAATCATGATCAATTTTCATGGAACATAATTGGTGAACCACATCATACATGAAAAATGAAGCAGTTAACACCCAAAATAATGATAACACAGAATGATTAGTAATGAATGGGTGATTGGATGATATAATTAAACCATGTATTGTATTATAAATATGATTATGTTTTTGACATATAATTTAAAATAATTATGTTATGTTACCATAGGTTGGAGCCCTTATAAATATATAAAAATGTGAGGCAAGGGTTTCCTCTCAATTTCTCTTTACTACGACATGTTTTAATTTTATGTGCCGATTTATTATTAATATAGTGTATATAATTCACAAGAATTAATTTTTGAATGATCAAAGATTTAATTAATTTTATTTAAAAACCCATTTTATTTTTAATAATTCATTCTCTTTTTATTAAATATAACAAAATACGTAAGGGTTATTTGTCTCAATTTTGTTCTATAGCGAGATTTTTGATGTTACATACCTATATTCTATTTTGAGGTGTATCTACTGAAATTTTTATAAATTTTATCATTAATATTTTTATATTCATGATATTTAACATTTCATATTAATTTTTTTTCATTCATGATGGGTTTTGATTCAAAAGATTCAACAATGGTATTTATATTATGTTACAGTCTCATTTTATGCGGGTATTGTTTATGCTTAATACATTCCTATAATAATATTTTTTGGATATATATCATTGAAAAAATAAGAATTTCATTTTCCTATATATTGTATCTATATATTACATTTTTATCTATTTTCTCTCTTCGTGTAGTCATGCAACTAAAAGATTGTTTTATGGAAAAGCAAATTTATTTCTCTCTTTGGCCAAGAAACATTTTATCTATGTCCATATATTCATTAAAATGTTTTTTAGAATGTTTTTAATATTCTAAAAATATTATTTAAATTCATTTTTACTATATTTGACTTTATTTATCAAGTTTTAAAATGATCCTTTTTATCATTTTATGTACATAGTACTATAAACTTTTGACAGAAAATGTGACTGAAATTTTTGTTTTAACAGATACTGCATGAACAGATTTAACCAACATCATGAAAATTATATTATATAAATATTTATTTACTTTTTTAAATTTTTTATCTAAAAAATGGTTTCATTAACACTTTATAAATTGTTAATGTATAAATATATAATTTAAAATAAAAATGATATTTTTCTTAAGAAATGTTATAGAGATCTTTTAAAGGTATTATTATCTATAAAATCATCTATTGATGTTTATTAAGATTTAAAAGGTATATGATCCAATTTTACAATATTTATTCTTTGAGTAGATTTATTGTGATTATGATGATGAAATTTTTAAGAAATCCATAACCTTTCTACAAGTCATGATTTGATGATTTGATGATTTGATGATTGCTTTTTGAAATTATGTAACACATATATAATGTTTTCATTATGTGAAGGGTGGGTAAGTAAATATATATATCTCCAATAAATTGTGTAAATATGTATATCTCATGTAATAATAGAGACTATAATGGTGATTGAACACAGATAAATAAGGGACTTGTCCAAAAAAATAATTGGGGGTGAACCCTGACTAAGGAAATATTGGAATAGAAAGTTACCCAAATCCCCTATCATAGCCATGATAGTAATCCTTGATAATGTATATGGGTTTTTATTATCATGTACTTAAAAATAATATGTATTATTCTTAGTGATGTTATTATATCACCTAAATGATTGCATATTATTCTTAACTCTTATTTTATTTTTCATTTGGTTGATAATACAATATGAAATGTTTCCTGATTTTTTCTATGAATTAATGGGTATGTTTTTCTATGTTTTAACACCCTGATATTTATAAAAAAAAATATGTTCAATATATTACATTGCACACAACACCGAGCTTAAATGAACCCTAAAATATTATAATTTAAATATGGCTATTATAACCTATCTGCAAAATTGGGAGGTATGAATAGTTTTAAGAAAATTATAATATATATATAATCAATGGAACTAATAAATAAAAATTCATTTATTAATTTTTATGAAATATGTACTCAATCTTCATTAAGGTTGTTTTATGCATCAAAAATATGTGTTCTTCAAAAATGAGTTTTAATTATTTTAATGACTGAATAATGTTATCAATTTTTGTAACTTTTATAAATTTTATTTTATATAAATAACATAATTTTTTAAATAAAAATATAAAAATGTTCTTATGGTGATATTTTTTTATTTTTCTCAAAATATAGATTTTCTTGTTAATAGAGAACGATAACAATTTTTATTGAAAATCATATTTTTGTTCCAACCATTTAGGAAATGTAAATTTTATTTTAAAATGGTTTAAAATAAAAATTATTTTTACTATGTTATTTAAAATTCAATTAGGTTCATTGAAATAACTTTTATTATAGAATTTGGAATAAAATCATTTTTATAGATGAATAAATATTTTTAAGAGAAACTATATTTTTTATAAAAAACATTTTTCATTGAATTTTATGGTTTTTTTAAAATTAATTTATATAATATATAAGTATTGAATTTCGTGAAATTTATTTTTTTTATTTATAAATTAAAATTTAACTTTGGATGAGTTTTTTTAAATTTTTCTAATGAAGTTAAATTTTTAATGAATAGAAAAAGAACTTTATTTTTATAAAATATGATGTGTTTTACAATATTGACAAAAAAAAGAAGTAATATTAAAATTTATGAAACATTTGGAATGAATAAATTACGATATGGTACTAAAAATATTATTTAATAATAATGGAGAACACATATATTAGAATTTATTACATAATAAATTTGGAAATTATTTTCAGTGATGACGTAAAGCATGTTGAGAACTATAAAACTCAAATTTGGTATCATAAAAATTTTAATTTGGATAAGATAAATTGTTGATCAAGTTGGATAATAACTAATAATATTTTTTATTAATTTTTGGATATACAGGAATATTATATTTATATAGATTTTGGATTATCTAAATTCTTGTGTAATTCTTATGTTAAGATGGAAAAGTAAAAATAACACATTTAATGTGTCTTCAAAATATATAAGTGAGTTAAATTTAAAATTTAATGAATTTAAATGTTTATTGTTATCACAATAAACTTATTTTATTAATATAAATTTATTTACAATTTTATAAATTATATAATTACTTTATATTCTTGTGAAACACTAATGTAATATTAATTTAATTAATAGAAATATAAAATAAATGATATTAAAAATATTAAAAGTAACATATTTTGATATATTTAAGTAGATCCAAAAATTATATTGTTTACCATGTAATTTTTAAGACATAAGAAAATATTTGGTTCAAATTTTACATTTTTTCTTGATGTTTTTAAAGTCAATGTAATAAATAGTATCCAAATTGAAAAATAATTATATGTTATGGGATTAATATTGTATTAAATTATTTAAAAATCACAAAAATACTAAATAATAACTATTGAGATAATATATGGTCATATAATTCCTTCCCTATGCATTTATTGGCTATTCGGTGCAATCTAGCTCTATAATTGTTAATCTTTTAAGAAATTCAAAAAATTCCCCTCACCTCAATTATAAAAGGGAACATTCTTCATCACCACATTACATAAATTTGATACCCATATACTGACCATGTATTAACCATTCATCTTATAAAAATCCTTATTCATCTTCTTTAGGTTCTGGTCCTTCAAAAAATATCAACCATAAATCCATTCAGAAGAGATCTAAAGGATGCCCATTAAAGAATTGGTAATCATCTTTACCAAGTACATCATGTTTATTTATTCTTATAATTCTTCTTAATATATTTTTAAAATAATAAATAAAATAATACATTTCTAAAGGTAAATATAGATTTTATTATTGTTACATTTAAAATATATTCCTTCTCATTTTCGTCCAAAAAAAAGAGAAAACGTCGCTCGTGCTCCGTCTCCACGTAGCGGTGCAATTATTTTTTCATTGCCACTTTACATGTTTGGTAATAAATATGGAAATAATATATGTGTGTAATATATATATATATATATAAATAATAATTATTCTTTAACGGTTAATTATTCATTACCATTCTTTCATTCCATCCATCGAAAAATGAAAACAATTTTTATATGTGCATATGACCTACTGTCTCCATTAGCAGTGTAATCAATGTCTCTATATCTATATTTATGGGTGACTATAAATATAATATATTTAATATATAATATATTTATAAAATAAATAATATTCTAGATATGATGTAACTATATACCAAGATGAAGAACTGGAACATAAATGATAAAATATACATGGGAAAATAAAGCCTTTAGCACCCGAAACAAGGGAAATAAGAAAATATTTTTAATAAAAATATCCTAAGATATTATAATAATATAATATATGGTATTATAAAAATTAAAATTAATCATTTATAAATTAATAAAATTTATAGACATTTTCTTGTAGATTAAATCACGTCCAACTAAAGGAAAGTGTGAGGTAAGGGATTTTTATCACATTTTGATTTCTATGGGACACTTTATTTATAGACTACTTATTTATTTTGTGTGGTGTATTTAATTACCATGAATTTGATTTATTATTCTTATCTCCAAAATTATGGGATATAAATATTCATATATATTTATTTATTTCATGGATCTTATGATTCATAAGTTACCAAAGCGGTAAGGGTATAGTACACAATCTCATCATTATTTTGGATTGTGTGTATTTGAGTCCCCATTGGGGAATATTTTTCATCAATTTCCATATTTAATTGTATTGTTTTCAAAATGTTTTTTAATATTATCCTATATTTTAAAATTTTATTTTTAACCATGTTTTTCTTTTTTTACAGAATTTTTTGAATGGGATATTTTTTCCTTTTTCTAAAAAAGGTACTTTGTAACTATTCTGAAAAAAAAATAAATGGAATTTTTTTAACTTATATGACAAGATAAGATTTTCTAACCATAATGAAACCATAATTCTTTGAATCTTCCATTTTTTGTTTGAAAGTTTATATTCATGGAAAATTATTTCCTTCTCCTTTGTGCAGTTTCTTTCTAAAAGTTAATTTCAAAGTGAATAAGCTATTTTTATTCATTAATGTTTTTAATGATCTTTTTATGGTACTTTTATTTATCAATAACATAAAAACTTTATTGTACTAATTAATCACTGGGTGTATATTTTAATGATAACATATGCTAAAGTATTCATTTATTTTTACTTGTTGGAAATTGTATTTCTCTTAAATATCCATATTGTTTTATCATGAATATTATTATGTTATAATCCATATAAAATTACTACAAACGGTGTTAAATTCTAAAAATATTTTATTTATTGGGAAATTATTCAAAAAATTATCTTGATTACTCAATATGAATATTTTTTTATATAACATATTATTTATAAATTAAATCGATCATTCAATATATGTGGAATGCATTGGACCTATAGTGATGGGTAGGGCCCAAAATTTTATATCTCATCGATGCTTTGATATCTCTCTTGAGATAAATCAATTGGAAAAATTAAATGTGTTTATACATGTAGTTTTGAACTATCTTGTGAATGGTTTTGATGGTAGAGGTATCATGTTCATCAGAACATTATGTCTAATAATTAACCATTGCCTTTATTAAGAATCTAGTTGTTATTATTATCCATGATATTCTCACTAAGATATCATCCATAGATTTGGATTGGGCACAAGTTATTGATTAAAGTACATATTTTCTCAGTTATTTACTTTTCTATATTAATTATTCCTTATATTCACATGACAGAAATTTTATTGATTAAATATCAAGTTTTTTCAGTTATTAACTTTTCCATATTGATTATGCATTATTGATTCATAATATAATCTACTATTTTAACCCTTACTAAAATTTTAACATCTCCCTTATTTTTTCCCTTCTAAAGGATGTGAATAATAATCCTTTTAATGAGATCAAGGTTGAATATTACTTTCCTTTATTTATTTTCTATGTTTAATTACCAGTTTAATAAGCTTTTAATGTATGTATTTAGTTAATAAATACTACTATACATATCGATCCATGGTGATGTGATACCTTATATCTTATACCAATGTAATGAAGTATCTACTGACTCCAGGTTTCTGGCATCAAATTTCTTAATGTTGTTATTAGATGAGGTTTAGTATAAATCTGGAGAACAAGAATTAGGAAAACATATATTAGTTTACAAAAAATTATAATATATATTATAAATATTCCCAAAAAACAATATTATGATTTTGAGAATAGTTATGCCCAAATTTAAAATTTATGATTTGTGTTTCAAAAATATTGTGATTATAAATAATTTTTCATAATGTTATGATCTAATTTAGTGTATTAATTTTTTTTAAAAATGGAAACGAGAGGAGGGGATGGGGACCATGTCTATGCACATAATCTAAAGAGTATAAATGATCGTTTCCACAATGGTAATAATCAAATATTTCTAAGGGGAATAGTTTACCAACCATTATCACTATATGTAGACATAGAATTATGTTCTAACAAGATAGATAAAAAATATTTTAGTATTATGGCTTTGAATGGATGAAATATAAGAATAGGAATAAAAAGAAAAAAAAATTATAAGGTAAATAAGGGAATGAATGGTTTTCCCACATGTGATAATTATGGAAAGATACACCCTAGTACTTACATAAAAAGAATGGGAGTTCACTAAATTTATGTAGAGAAAAGGACTAAGGAACATCAATGATTGTGTAAGAATTAAAAATCCAATGTTTTGTGTTTCAATTATAAGTATGTGAGGCACTATGAAAATGAATTCCCCAAGCATCAATGGAATATATCTTTGAATAAGTAAAGGGATAATGGTCTCGTTTACGCTATTACTATTGTTAAAGTGGAATGATTAAAGTACATGTTTATTTAGATTTAATATTTATGATGTAATTTTCATTTATCAATTCTATCCTGGTTATAAGGAAATGAAATTCATAAGGATTGTACTAAAATAAGATTTCTTTATGGATTTGAGATAAAATGTTGAATTGTACCGACGACTAGGAAAAGTGATTTAGTGGTATGTTGTTCGTTAAAAAACACATGATTGAGGGAATATAACCATTAATATGTTTTTTATGATGATATAATAATGATATATATATATGGGATAATATTAGTAATAATAAAAAAAATTATAGTGATATTATGGTTTATCTTATCCTTACTGGATTTACTACATGCTTTTATTTAGGTAATATATTCGACTACCTAAGATTTTACTTTTGGAAGCATTCATTTTTTCATTATGGTTGTAAGGTTATCATGGTAATTATATATTTTCTATATGACATTAATAGCTACATTATGTTGTTTGAGAGTCTATTGTTTTGCTGATTTTTTGAAAATTACTGACCTTACTTCTAAAATTTTAGAATTCGAATTTGGATAGATGTATTTTGGATGATTCTTAGGGTTTACTACTTATGGAATAGATTTTGTTAAAAATATGATATTAGTTTTTTATGATTTATGAAATTGGATAACCTATGTTTACCATTTTTGTTTAGTAAATATTTAGAGGTTGATGGAATGACTTATAGATCTTATAATTCAATAAATCTACTTCAAGAATGAAACACAAATCTCAAATACCCATTTCCTAGAGTAATAGATGAGGTGAAAATAAATCGAATAATAACCAATGAATGAGATTATTATTTGGACATGGATATAATTAATGTATGTTTATTTTCATAAGTAGTTTATCTGGATAAAAAAATAATTCCTCAACATTATAAAAAGGACCCTGAAATGAACATTTCATCTCTTAAATTTTCATAACATGAAATCAATGGCCTTTTATCCCATAAAAAAATTATTGTTTTTTTGGTAGTTAACATTATCATTACTACGTTCTATATCAAACTCTAATAACTATTATATATTATTTTTTTATTCCATATCCATATTTTCACTTATACTTAATTTTATCCTATTAATTAATCTAGTTTTTTTAGACCATTTCTTCTCCATTTTCCTCATTTTAGGAGAACATTTGGTGGACACGTTTTACGATGTGGGATTTACAAAACAGTAATTTCAAAGACCTGAAACCCGATTAGAAGACAAAATTATGGGGAAAAAATATATTTAATGATGATATAATGCAACAACACATGATTTTAAAAGAACACTATGTTTGATAGCTTATGTTTCATGCAACACCGAGCCTAAAAAAAACCCAAAATATTAAAATTTAAATATGACTATTATAAAATATTCATTAAATTGGGGGTATTAAACTTTTTAACTGGATTATAATATATATATAAATTAAATACTCAATAATAATTTATTTATTAATTCTTATGAAACATATAACCGGTTTTTAATAATATTTTTTTATTCCTTAGAAATATGTTTTTCTCAAAATTGGGTTGTAATTATTTTTATGAGTGAATGTTAAAAAAAATCTTGGAACACATATAAATTTTCTTTTGTAATGAAATATAATTTTTGAAATAAGAATAAAAAATATATCTTATGGTGAAATATTAATATTTTTTAAAAAAGAGTGATTTTTAAGTGAACAGTGAATGATACAAATTTTTATTAAAAACTATATTTTTGTCTCAACCATTTGTGAAGTTCTATTTTATTTTATAATTTTTTCCAAGTAGAATTATTTCAAATATATAATTAATTTTTAAATTAGGTTAATTATAATTAATTTTATAATTTAATTCTTGTATAAAATAATATTTAAACATAAATAGTTGAAAAAAAATGTATTTTTCTGAAAAGTGGTTTTGATCGTCTGTTTCACACATATATTAAAACTAATTCCTATAACTTATATAAATTAAATTTTATTTAACAAAAAAAATTATAAATTCATATTTATTCTAGGATTATTTTTTTACATTTTTATGAAGAAGATAATTGTTTAGTGAAAAGTCAAAAAAGAATATATTTTTATGAAATACATTATCTTTTATGATCTAAGAAATAGACATAATATTAAAATTTATGTAAGTATTTGAATGAATAATTTATTATAATATAATATAATTTTAATTCATAATTAATTTAATGAAAAAAGAATAGAATTAATAACATATTAAATAATAAAATCATTTTCAATGTGGATTCAGAGCCTATGGAGCTCGGGAAAAGTAAAATTTTGTATCCAAAAAATAAAATTTGGATTTGATGTGTCTTTTATATAATTGAATATTAAATATTAGGTATTATTTTTTTATGGTTAGTAAAAATAATTTAGAGTTATATAATAGGTGACTTATCCAAATTCTTGTACAATGCTTGCACAAGGGTAGAAAAGTCAAAATATCATATTAAATATATTTTCATGATAGATATGTGAGATAAAATATTTATTGAAAGAGCATAAATGATTATTGTTTATCATAATAATATTATTTTCATTATTTAAATTTATTTATAATTTTTATAAATTATATAATTATTTGATATGCTTGTGCAATGATAATATAATGTTAATTAAATTAATAGAAAATCAAAATAGATATGGAAAATATTAAAAGTAACATAATTTTAGATGTTTATGGTGATCATAAAATTATGTACATTGCCAAGAAATGTTAATGATATAATAAAATAGTTGGTTAGTATTTTAATTATTGTATTGATTTTTTTAATGTCTAAATAAGGAATATTATCTAAATTGACAATAATGATATTTTATGGGATTAATATTTTACTTAATTACTTAAAAAGAATAAAAAATTAAATAAGAAAAAAATGAAAATATATGTTTAAAATTTCACCCCCTGTGAATTTATAGTCCATTTGGAAGATTTTGGCTCTAATATAGACTTATTATATTCTAATCTTTTGATAAATTCCAAAAGTTTCACTCAACTCAATTATAATAGGGAACCTCCTCCCTCATTTATTCACGTAAATTTGATCCTTATTGATCAAACATGTCCTGAAAATTCCACTTTTAAACATCCTTATCTTGGTTTTATAGGTTCTAGTCCTTCCAAAAAATTAACCCTAGATCACATAAGAAGAGATCAAAAGGAAGTCCTATGAATAAGAGGTAATCACCTTTACAAACTCTTTCATGTTTATTTCTTCATATACATCCTATTTATGTGTTGTTTACATCATAAATTAATATCTATATTATAATATATATACTAATATGTTATTATTATTATTGAAAAACTATATTCCATCTTGTTTCCATCATACAGAAAGAGAAAACAATGCTCATCCATACGTACGACTTACCGTCTCCACATAGCGGTGTAATTCATTTTCACCAATAATTTACTTTGAAGTTTATAAATGAGGAAATAATGATTTTATATGATATATATGAAAAAATAATTATTTATAAAGGTTAGTTGTTCTTTACCATTATTTATTTTTTCCGATTTAAAAATGAAAACATTGTGTATGCGTACGTACAACCTTATGTGTCGATGAACAGTGTAATTATTTTTTCAATATATATCTTTATAGATTGAAATAAATGACTATATATTTAATATATATTATATTTCATCCAAAAATAATATTCTTCATATGATGGAAGTATAACCTATGAACACAGATTCAAACTTACATAACATAATATGCACGGGAATATAAAGAAGTTAACAGCCGGAATAAGGGTAATAAAGAAATATTATTAAAAAATGGGTGATAATATGATATAAGTGGAATATTTATGATATTATAAATATTAATATTATTCTATAAACATTAATAACATTTTTTTTAAAATATACATGACGTTAAATCACGCTCAACTAAAGGGAATCTAGAGGTATGGTAATTTCGTCTCATATTTATTTTTGTGGGACACATGCTGTGTAAAATAATTTATTATTTTGTTTGGTGTATATATTTCCCATGTATTACATTTATTAGTATTATCATAAATATTATAAGAGATAAATATACAATTAAATTTCTTTCTTTCATTAGCCTTAAGACTCAAAAGTTACCAAAGTGGTGAAGTTTTATTTCACAGCTCATCATTATTCGGAATTGTTTATGTTGAAGTAACAACTTGGGAATATTTCTCTTTTATGTCCTTGTTTTATAAAATTGATTTCAAAAGGTTTTCCAATATTTTCCCAAAATGGTTTAATGAAATTTTTAACCATGTTTTACTTTTAACAAAATCATTTAAAGTAATATTTTTTTTCATTTTCTAAATGATGTACTTTGTGACTGTTCCGAAAAAATGTAGAAGGAATTAATTTATAACTTATACAATATGAGATCATTTTTTTCCATCATTATGCCTTAATTCTTTGAATCTCCCATTATATCTTTACAAGTCTATTTTTGGAGGAATGTTTTTCTATAAAAAGATTGTTTCTTTTTAAAAGTGAATATTAATGTTAAAAAGATATTTTTCCTCAAAAACATTTTTAATAATATTTTTACAATAATTTTATTAATCATTGATATAAACCATTTATTTTATTTATTCACCACTAGATATATGTTTTAATGATACCTTCATTTGATGAAATCAGTTATTTTTTATTATTTGGTATTCCATTTCTTTTAAACATCCATATTATTGTATTTTGTATATGGTTAATGGATAAGGCATGTCCCATTTCATTATATCTTGTTACTATTTGAAAATATTAGATTTATTAGGGAAATACTGATAAATATTCAATAATTAAATAATGAGGAAATTTTTTTTTAAAATGAATATTGGTTATAAATTATATTGATCATTTAATATATGAGTAATGCATTGGACTTGTAGTGATGAGTTGGGTAAAGAATTATATAGCCCCTCAATGCATGAATGGCACGAAGGCCTTCATTTTTATTGATTTTTGATAACCCCCCTTTCATGGGATGAGGGGGAACCCTTACAAGGACCGTAGGCTTAGAGATTACATGGTCTGTAGGCTTAGGAGATTACATGACCCGAAGGTCTTAGGGAATTCGACCAGACTATCTACAAGGAACTGCCCCTCCCCAGCATCTACATCCTGATAGTATCTCTCCACCTTTGCATGACCATCTGGCTAGGATTCCCATGCAAGCACAGGTTGGTACTGATGCCATAGCCATACCCTCTCATTATGACAATCCATTTGTCTCTGCTCTGGTGAGTGCACCTGCTTTGAATCCTCTTCTGGGGCTGCTCATTTTTTATAGTGTGTTTGGGGCCTGCATTCATGAGGCCCGAAGGCCTTGGAGTGGCCCTAAGGCCTTAAGGTGGTCTGAAGGCCTTGAGAATCAACTGGCTCGAAGTCCTTGGGTGGCCCGAAAGCCTTGCAGGACCCGAGGACCAAACCGCTGGCCCAAAGGCCCAGATGGATGAATAGTTCCGGCTGCTACAGCTGCTATAGTACTACTACAGTAACCTGGAAATATGCCTCCACCCGGATTTGATCTCGAGTCTCTTGGATGCACCTAGAGAGTCCTCACCAACTGGGTTGAGGCTCATGTGCTATATCCCCTCAATGCTTGGATAGGTATCATGGGAAAAATAAATTATCCAAATTAAAAGGTTTTGTACATATAATTTTATATATTTTTAGGAAATGTCTTGATGGTAGAGGTATCATCTATCTTAGAACATGAAATCTTATAATTAATCATTTGCATCATCAAGAATCTGGTTTTTATTTTCCTTGAGATTTTCACTATGATATTATCAATGGATTTAGATTGTGTACATGTTATTGACTAAATGGAAATTGTCTTAAGTTATTTACCTTTCCTGATTGATTATGTTATATATTCTCATGAGGGTAAAGTTACTCATTAAATGGAAAGTGTTTTCATTTATTTAACTTTACATATTAATTATGTATTATTTATTCAAGATATATTCCACTGTCTGTAAAACTTACTGAGCATTTGGACTAACCTTTATTTTTTTCTTTCCCTGATATATGAAGGATAATCCATTGAATGTGTTCAATGATGCATATCACCTTCCATTTTTATGATTTATATTCAATTACCAATATAATAATGGTACCATGTATATATCGAGTTATTAAAGACTACTAAACTGATCGATCCTTGGTTATGTGATCCATTGTATCATATTTCATTATAGTGAAAAAATTGTAGATTCCATGATTCTAGATAGGGGAATATCCTATTATATGACATTTATAGTGTTGGTTGGGGACCAGTATTACTAATACTCCAGAGGGGTGAATTGAGTTCTTGAAATTTTCTCATCTTAGAAAACAATCCTATTTAAGACATAAAAGTGTTCTGATCATTTCTCGTCACAACCATGAAGAGAAAAAATAGTGAAATAAAATTAAGAACATTAGAGATTTATTATAATTCATGTAATAGAAATCACTCAGTCCACTCCATCAATTCTCTATTCCATGTGTTTTGTGACTTTCAATGTACTTTTTCTTTTACTAGGTACTTCCATAAATTTTCCCAAAGACTAATCTATAATTTAAAGTAGTTGAAACTTGAAACAACATCCATATATTTTATCCAAATCCAAATTGTCTTTAAAAACACCATACATAAATATTTTTTTACCAATAATTCTCATAGATATAGAGAGAGGATAAGAAATAGATTACAAATATAGATCAAATTTGTAAGAAACAACTTATAGTAGATAATAAATCATGAGGAGATAGTATAAGAATAAAATTAATATTTCTGAGAGTCTTATAAAATAGATAAATGATGATCTTTATGGGTATTATATAGATCATCAATCTTCTTTTTCTTTTTTTATAAAATAGAGCATCACATAGAGAGGTCTAGTAGAGAGAGTGGGAGTGGAAGTGAATATTCTGTTCATTTGAATGCTCTCTATATTCATCTTATCCACCAGACACAAAAATAAAAAAAAGGTATACTTTAATTGCACAACATGAGTTCCATAAAATATGATCTTAGAATCAAATTACACATGTAAATTTCATAAAAATACCTTGAAAACAGGACTGAGAATTTAGTTATTCATTTTTTCTTTTCTTATCATGATAAATACAACCTTTTAAAATTTATTTTATTAAAAATTGGTAATTTAATATTTTATCCATGAATAACAACATTAATTTACACTAAATGTAAAATATTGATAATAAATAGTATGTTGAACAATGAAAAATATGATTCTGGATCACTATAAAGATGAATTATAATTATCATAATTCACATACCTGAATTGGTCCATGTAGTCAATCTTCTTGTAGATGATTTTCTCATATTGCAAAATTACATAGGTGTACTTCACATTGATAAATTATTCTTGTAAATATTCTCTGTATAGGTGAATTATTCATATATCCTTATTTTTCACATTGCCAAATTAAAATAGTTGAATGAATCATGTAGACATTTGTTACAACATATTCAATTTTACAAAACATATAGTTCACATAGATGATTACTTCTTGTAACCTATTATAATTGTTGTTTGATATAAAAAGTTGATTGCTCACTTAAGTGATTCATCGATGAAGGAAAATAGTACATAGGGATTTTAATGATTTCACCATTTTAAATAGTTTATTTATTCACATAGCCCATTGATGTATCCAATTTCTTGATGAATCCATTTCTCCACATAGATGGTTGACTCACTTAGCTCACTTTCAAATTAGCCGATTACTTCACGTATCCAATTTTCCCTACATGGGAAAATTTAAAAAACATCTAAAATTATAAAAACACCAAGATAAATGGATTAAATAATGATAAAAATAGATAAACACACATAAAAAATCCCTGAATCATATGAACGATATTTGAGATCATTAAAATGATGAACACATGGGAAATTTTGGAAGAACATTAGCAGTCTAAAAATACCCTCTTTTTTTATGATCCCATAATCAATTAGTCATTAAAATTGAAATTATAATTAATTTTAATAAATTTGTAGAAAATATTTGTAGTGTGTGTATATATATATATATATATTGTTGTTAAAAGTATGTGATTCCCCTTATTTTTCTCTTTAATCAACAATTTCTACTTACACAGTTACTTCTCTCCTTAGGGAAACTTGTTACCTTTTAAGTTCATTAAAAATAAATTTGAAGGCGAGAAAAAATATTTTTGATTTATCACATAGTGAAAAACAATTTATTTATAGTTCTGAAACTAAATAAATATTTTTGCAGGACATAATTTTAGAACATGTAGGGAGATAAAAATATTCATAATAGTGAAAATATTTAAATGAAACCATTCATTACAGAACACATTAAATGAAATAAATTTTTCAAAATAAAAAAAACCCATCAGTAAATTAAATTATATAAAAAATGTAACTAATAATGACTTACAGAATGGATAAATAATTATTTCGTCAATTATTAATCATTGTTCCAAATTGCATCCACTCAACATCCAAAAAATTACATATACAACACACTATTTAGATGACCCAAGCTTATCGATTAGGTTAACATGAGATTGAGGTTTGGGTAGAGGTTACTTTAAATTTAGTGATGTTGGAGAGTTAGTATGAGGGTCTATCATTAGAGGAAATACTAATCTAACAAAATCTAGTGAAGAACATTCTTCAATTCTAACAAAAAATCTTTCTCTTGGTCTCTATGTAGGGGTACTAAGAACTCTTTTAGGATTTTCTGAATCTATACGAAAATCATTAGAACCGATAGGGGTAACACCCTAAGATATTTTGAAATATTTTTTCAAATTAATTTAAAATTTTATACATCTTGGGTTAAACGAAACAATATGTTTCTTTGATAGTGTTCATGAAATGAGACACTGATCTTCTCTGGACAATGAAAACCTATTATTTTAAATATGTCTATTACAACCAAGCTAGTAAATAGACTGGTATGAATAACATTAACTAATTTAAAAAATATAATTATAAATATCCAACTAAAAACTAAATTATTTATAAATTCTTATTAAATAATCAATCATTTTTTAGTGAAGTAATTATATTTATCAGAAATATGTTTCATTCAAAAATTATTTTTACACCTTTTCGAAAAAAAAATATTATAATTAATTTATAGAGATTTCAGAATATTTATTTGAAATAATAATCCAATTTTTTAAAATCATAATTTCAAGATTATATTAGAGTGATTTTTTGAGTATTTTATGGAATATTTATTTATTGATGAATAGTGAAAAATATCGACAGTTAATTGAAAATTGCCTTTTCATTTAAATTGTTTATAAAGTAAACTTATATGTTAAATTAGTTTAAAAAAATAGTTCAATTATATATTTTTTAATATAATTTAGGTCATTTTAATTAATTTTATATTGAAATTGGATATAAAATCATTGTAAACATTTGAACATTTTCAAATTGAAAACCCTATTTCTCAGCAATTATTGGGGATAAATTTTAAATTAAATCATGACACTTATGTGAATTAAATTTGGAAAATTTTATTTTATATTTTTAATTAGAATAATTTATATTATCTAATAAGTTCAACTTAATTTTTTACCAAAATGAGCAGTGAAAAAAAATTAAAAATAAATTATCATGGTTAAGGTACAAATGGGTTTACCAGGGGATAAACTAAAAAGTTAATGGATAAAAATTATCCAAAACATTTCCAAAAGTCATTTTGTGTACATAGTTCCAATTTATCTAATATATTTTCTATAATGGCCCATTTTTGAGCCATGGTTCATGATATGATCATGGGTACACCTTTTTCATTTAAAAAATTACAAGTATGCCTCTCGCCTCACTTACAATAGTCCACCCACACTACAATCTTCACGACACCTTAAATCCATTTTGGATCAGAGAATAACAGACCAAATAACTAATCAAATTCCCTATTATATTAATATAATCCTTATTTTGGGTAGAAATAAAACCTAGGAATTCTTTGGAATGAACCTATGAAAGTTTCCAGAAAAAGAGGTAACATTCTTCAACAAGAATTTTTATTTTATTTCTTTCTCCACCTAATTAAATTATTATTAAAGCATGATTATTTAATAATATCAGTATCATACATATAATGATATGTTTTTATCTTGTTTTCATGACCTACAACCATTTAGACATCCATCAAATGGGTTACGAAATCCTTATTCATGTGTGTGTCGAACTACCGCCACACAAACTAACGTCATTCATTTATTCAATACCACCGCTCAATGTTAGATATGATTCAATATCTAAATTAACTATATCATATTAATTATAAAATTACACCACCAGAGTCATTATATCATATATACCATTTTTCATTCCATTCCATAAGGGATACAATAACATTACTCGTGTGTACGGAGGACTATAGCCCCACGAAGCAATGTGAGTTGTTTTTTACTAAATATTTACACGTAAGATAATAAAGATAAATATATGTGATATAAAGTACAAAATTATGAAATTAATTACTTATATATATTTCTTAAAATATAATATTTCATTTTCTTGTATACCTTTTCACTCACTAAAAGATGATAATGACATTTGTGTACATGTGGAATATCACCTTCATGAAGTGATGTGACTCTATTTTCATCACAAAACCAAATGGATAAAATTTATAAATATATTATAATAAATAATATTTTAATTATTATTTTATAATCATTATTTAAGGATAATATATTACATACCTCATCTCCTTAATTTTCATTGAAAAATAGGAACATTACTCATCCGTACGTATGACCTACCATCTCCAGGATCTTAACATACATCAATTATTAAAACCTTATTCCTTGATTAGTTTTAAAGAATTATGGAAATTATGGAACCATGGTAAAATTAAGTAGGACCAAAAGTAACAAACCAAAACATATATGAAAAACAAAGTGGTCATTACATGAAATGTGAATTTTACTTGGAATTCTTAATAATAAGGTAATAAAAGGAATTATGTAAATAATATATTATAATATATAAGTAAATATGGTTATATAATATAATTATGCTAATGTTATATTAATTATATATAAGTTTCATATGAGTGTGAAGGAAATTGAGACTTACAGTAATTGATTTCAAATATCTCTTTTATTTCATGGAGACATATGCAAATTCACCACTCATTTAGTTTTTGTGATGTATATACTACCCCTTTGACACGATATATCATTAATACAATTATTTTTATGATATTTAATGATACATTTATTGTTATACATTATTAGGGCTTATGATTCAAAAGATTACTAATGTGTTAGGGGATTTCCATCTCACTTTTTACGTCTATGAGACATAATCCATATTCACCACCTATTTCTTTTATGTGGTGTGTATATGATTTTTTAATATTATTATACAATATATTATTTTAATTTAAATATCCATTTTACGATCAGTCTTTTATGGGGTGTACAAATTAAAATTTTCTAAACAGGAGCATATTTTCTTTTACAATATCATCTTTTATCATCATTGTTTATAATTATGTTTCTGATGATAAAGTTTTAAAATATAGATATAAATAAACATATGACCTTATTATCCCTTGTTAATTTAATGAGAATAAATGTTTTCACATCATTTTCCTCTCTTTATTTACATAAGATTTCAAAAATCATTTATTAATAAAAATCATTTTTTGGTCAAAAACCCTTTTTCTTCCAAAAAATTATTTTATAAAAATTGTTTTTAAAATGATTTTAAAATTTTTAAAATGGTATATTAAATACACAATAAACCATGTTTGACCATTTTTTACTATTGTTTTTTAAGGAATATTCATGTCATTTTCTATAAAATTCTCATTTGGGATATATTGAAAATGTGATAAGCATCTCCGTTTCTAACAGGCCCGACATGAACAATATTTCTTATTATCATGACCACTCAATTTTTCAAGTGTGTCAAGTCTTAGGACATTAAGTACATGTATTTATTCATGTTTGGGCCTTGTTCCTTGGGCCTATGGGTTATACAAGGGTTCCCCTTCAACCCTTAAAAAGGGGTATTATCCAAAATAAAATAAAAATAAGGCCTTTAGGCAATTTGGGTAAAGTAATTAGTATATTGTCCTCAATAAATTTTTCAAATGATTTCTCAAACATGAATTCTATGATTTTCAAATATTATTTTCCATGAATAGTATTTACAAAATATTTTACTATATTTAGTTTTAAATAGATTTTTCCAATGAAAGGTTATTTTCATCATGAAGCATTCAAAGTGATTATTCATTAAAAATAATTTTATATATAAGATGAAATACTTTTATGTAAATTATGGTTTACTAAGGATTTTATCCAAGGATACTGTTCTAATTTATTCTCTGAATGGATTATTTTTATAATGACATGACGTTTATGATACCCATTTTTTCAATGGGATATACAATGATATAACTCTTATGAAACATGATTATTATTCCATGGGTTATGGGATTATGAAATGATGAAATGATAATGAAGAGTATATCATTTATATAAGTTATGATATGATGAAATGTTTATAAAAGCCATTTCATTTCATGGATTATGATTTTATGAATGCTTTATGATCTTGTGGAACACATATGTATGATTTTTATTATGTGAGTGGTAGGACATATATCCCCCTCCAACACATTAGGTAAATATTTATATATTATGATATAATAATTTGAAAAAAGTCGATGGGATTGATCCTATATGGGAAATAGTTGCATCTAGATCCACAATGAGAAATTGGTGTGTCTTGATCCACAATGGGATCAATTGATGAGTCTTGATCAACTATTTTGATCGTCTTTGTATTTAACCTTGAAGTATGAAATGGTGTTCAATATCTATGATGGCGCTACCATTTTATAATATGATAATATGAATTTTGATTTATTTATGATGATCTATCACCCTTATATCCTATGTTTTTAGAATTGATAGTGTTTTATTCCATGAATCTTATTTATGATCTATGTCAGGTTAGGTTTGAACTTTTTAATTTATATTGATGATCATATACACTTATGCTTATATTATTCTTTGAGATGATCATAGATTCATATCTCATTTGTTTATCCTTACTTTACATCTGATATAACACATTCTTATTCTTCCTTACCAAGTTTTTGATGAATGGTTTTGGTATGGTATATCTATGAGGAGTAATATGTGCTATAATATTTGTGACATATATTGAATATAGTTCACCAAATTAGAATATTGTGTACCTAGTCTCTAAAGAAAGTATAATATTACGGTCTTCATGAGTTTGTTCATGTAATGCATTGAATATTCGTCTAAAAAGATATAATATCTATATATGGAATGACTGGGTTTCAATAATTGACATCAAAGGAAATGTATAGAAATCCTTTCGAAAAAAGTATGAGAAAACATTAGTGATAAGTGTAGGCATGTTTCTAGGATATTTCTAGGGATTTCTATAAGGATTAGTCCAAGGATGAGTCAATTTATAGGAAAATGTCATTGAATTTTGGTAAAGGAGAGAGTGAGCGGTTTTCAAAAAATTGCATCACTGTCTAGACACTACAAGTTGATGTGGCTCTAGAATAGTGGTACATAGGGGTAATAAATCTATGAACTGTGAATTGAGAAGGACTTGATCATCAAATGGTGCATGACAATGGGGCATGCTACACACTTGGTTTGACAAGTTTAGGGGGTATGATTAAGAAATTTACAAACTCGTTACAATCTATTATGGAGGATTTAGATAGACTATGACAATAAATAAACTTGAATGAATCAAAGGTTTCATAGATTAAAAAGAATGTTTCATGAATTAGACATCCTGTAAGTGAATTTTTCAATGATTATTTGGTTTCTCACTATCATTAGTGTCTCTAACACAAGGATATTTGGTATTAGTCAATGGGTCAATCCAGAAGGAACTGGGTTAAAATGTAATGTGATTGAAATGTTTCTAGTGAGAAGCCAAATTCTAACATGATTTTTAATATTTCTTCCATTTTTTCATGTACATTCCCTTTTTATTTTATTTTTTATTCTAGTTGGTGGGGGTAATAAATGTTTTTGAATCCTTAGATGCAACTCAGATCCTTAAAATATAACATTTATGTTGAAAAACAATTTATAAGAAATTTACATACCGTGTAAAAGTGTTACATGATGTGTAAATTTTTAATCAAGATAAAATCACCTAAGGCAATGAGTTTTTTTTAGTGTAACCCTTTAAAAGGATTACATGATGTGTAAGGGAATTAAAAACTATGTAATTCCCCAATCTGAAATTTTAGAATGATCTTGTGGTTCTCCTCCAATGGCTCGAAGGCCTTCATTTTTTTATTGATTTTGATAATCCACCTTTCAAGGGGTGAGGTGGAACCCTTACAAGGCCCGTAGGGAGACCCCCAATGGATTTGAATCAATTTATTCACCTCCAATCATTTTCGATTGGTGTTTGACTCTCATAAAGCCTTTTTCTTTGGTTTTCTTTAGTTCCTCATTCTTTTGGTGAAGCTATGGAGTCTTAGTTCTAGTTGTTAGTTTTTGGGTTTGATCTTAATCATAGGTTTTGGTCCAGATATTTTCTACAGTTTTTATTTTCGATCATCCTAAATCAATTGAGGAATAAGAGCTGGAAAACATCTATCAATAACTTTCATGTAAGTGGTCTAATTATCAATTCCCATAGACTTGATTATAATTACGTGTATGTGACTATAAAATTATTGTTACATTGGATTAGTGATATTATGATTGGGTTAATGAGACTATGAATTATTTGACAATGGGAATTAAGGGATGGTTAGATTTACCTTAAAGGATTAATGGTTTATAGGATTAAATTTTGATAAATGGTTTAATGGTGAATTGTTCATATTATTCCATGTGATTAAATTGATGAACCCTGATGTAATTGTTAGTCATGAAGGTTAATGATGCATATGTAAAGACCCAGAAATCCTGTGGAATTTTTTTTTTAATACATGGGATTTTTATGAGTCCGTGAAAATTTACGGCGCTTGATTCCGAGGCCTGGTGTGCCCGGAATCAATTACTGAAGTTTTGTTCGGGTAAGTTCAGTAAACGTACGAGTGGGTTTTTATAACTTTTGAACCAGTGCTTGGAATTGAAATCTGAGGGTACCATTGAACTCGCAGTGCTGGTAATCTCTTAAGGAGACTTTCACCTCGATGGTAGTAGGTCGATAATAAAAGTTAGTTTTTGAGTTTTCTTAAAAAAATAATAAAATAAAGTGAGCTACACTTTATTTTATTTGAGCCGCCATGTGGGTGACTGGTAGTTGAAACCTCCTCTTGGAAGTTGGAGGTGAGACCACCATGCCTTAACCTCCCATGAGAGGTTATGGTGGTGCCCCCCCCCCCCCGAACATAACCTCCCGCAAGAGGTTACGACGTGGGGACCATCCGAACATAACCTCCCGCGAGAGGTTACATCGTGGGGACCACATGGGGAAAAACCCCCTATTGATGGAGGAGGATATAACCTCTCACTCTCCCTCATTAATGAGGGAGAGCCTCTTCACCTCCCCTATTTAATCCTTTGTGCCAACTCTCATTGATTAATTAAGGGGAGCCGTGTAATTAATTCTCCAATTTGAATTATTGTGCCAACAAAATAATAGACGAACTCATTCTTCTATTATTTTCACTTGGCATTTGGGTGGAAGTTGGGAGGGAAGATTATTGGGAGAAGAGTGAATTCTCCCAACGAAGAACGTCGGTGACGATCCTTCTCCGACTTCTTCCCCAGACACCTACTGACGTGGAGTGTCTTCCACGAGCCGACGCAACCCAGGATTGGAAGTGTGCATGGCGGACGTGACGAACGTTGATTCTCCTTCGTCTTCTTCCTGCGACTTCACCAACAATGACCGACGATTAAAGGTAGGGGTTAAATTCATTTGTTTGTCTTGTTCTTCCTTCCTCTGGAATAAAGAAGGTTGTTGCGTTTCGTTCTCTTGAACTGTTTGCTATCACCTTAAACGAGGAGGATACGGGTCAACCTAACATGGCCCGACATCCTCCGTCGATCTTCCTTCTTATGGAATTCTTCGGCATGGCAACGTAACAACGATGAGGTGACGAAGGTGGCAATGACAAAGGCGACGCTTCCCAT
Organism: Viscum album; assembly: GCA_963277665.1. NCBI lineage: Eukaryota > Viridiplantae > Streptophyta > Magnoliopsida > Santalales > Viscaceae > Viscum > Viscum album. Next base: position 340,330,572 of record OY728144.1, read on the forward strand.
GACCTCTGCGAATCGCACCGCCCCCGTGGCGCTCTAGTGCTCCCGGCCATACACCGTCGGCCCGAACCGGCCCGAGCCGCGCCGAACCAGCCTGCCCAGCCGCCAGCCCGCCTGCCTGGAAAACTGCTTGGCCTGTCTGGTGCCCTGCACAGCCTGCTCGGCGCCCTGCGCGACCTGCCTGGTGCCCCGCGCGACTTGCCTGCGCCCCGCGCGGCCTGCCCGTGCACCCCGCGTGGCCTGCCCGCGCCCCGCGCGGCCAGCCCGGCGCCTCGGTCGGCTTTCCTGCACCCCGCGTGGCCTATCTGGTGCCCTGTCGGCCTAATCGCGCCCCCGTGAAGCCTGCCCGCGCCCTGCCCGGCCTGTCTGTGGCCTCCCATGCGCCCTACCCCACTGCCCCCGGCCTTTCGGCCTCCCGAGTCGACCCACGACGTCCCTCGCGGCGTCACTGGCCGAACCGGCTCGGACTTCCGGACCGAGCTGCCCGAGCCACGCCCCGCGCGGTGCTGGCCAAACCGACCTCTGGGCCGAATCGCCCCGCAGTCCGCTGGCCCGGGCCCAGCGGACCGGGCCGAACCTAGTGGGCTGACCCGCCCAACGGGCCAGGTCAGACCCAGCGAGTCTGACTGGGTCGACCCAGACCGGGTCGGCCCAAACTGGGTTGGGCCGAGTCGGTCGGACTGGGTCGGACCTGACCCAGGCCCACTACAGACCGTTACTTCCTTTGGCCATATCTTTGGCACCGGATGACTGTTTGACGAACCGTCAGCGACACTGGTTTTCTTGGAGCACGACGGTCCCTTTGAGTATACCTCACTTGAGTTCGGGGTAATGTTGAGATACAGTCAGGTTGGATCGTACACGAATCCAATCGGCCCCAAGAGACTAAAAGGCTTATAACTCACAAACCGGGTGTCTGATTGATGCGTCGTCTGTTGCGTTGAGACCTCTATGATAAGGCGAATATTTGAGATACTTATACATGGTATGTCATGACAGTTGGTGTATCGACCTGTAGCTCGTGGTGCGGACCCTCAGCGAGCGGAGTACGGAGACCTAGAAGTTGGCTGAGACCTGACGACTACTTGACTGATTCAACTCGGAGTGATTCGACTAGCCCAGTGGGGAGTGCCTGGTTACGGAAGCAGACCCACAGCGGAGGAGCGCCTGGTAGTTGGCGGCAAACCCGCAGTACTTGACAGGAGGAGTACCTCTGCAGGCTATTAGGGGGAGAGCCTGGTAGTTGGCAGCAGACCCACAGTGGGGAGCACCTCTGTGTGAGCACGGCAGACCCACGGTACTCGACAGGAGTACCTCAGCATTCCAAGGTTAGTGGGAAGCGCCTGGTTGTGGCAGCAGGCCCACTGTTCTCGAAAGAGGAGGATTTCTCCAGCAGTCGTGGTTTCGACAATGTGAATAAAAATCCTGGTTGAACTCATTTAGTAACTTTTGTGTTTACCTCATGATTGAGATGGATTACTTGATAACTTAGGTATATGTATGGTCATATACCTAAGTGTGGTTATCTGTTGATTTTCCTACTTTGTGGTTTATCCTTGTTGAATTTTATGAGACCTTGAGGGTCTCGGGGTCCCTACTGAGTATCTTTATACTCACCCCTGCATAGGCTTTTCCCGCACCACGTTGTGTTGGTTGCAGATGATGGACAACACTGACTGAGACTGAGAGTAGCAGGATTGGACGGTACCCGAAGGTGGACCACATGGCGTGATGGTACACGAAGGAGACGGACAGACGTGGAGTTCTATGAAGGGTATTTATACCTACCCTTCAGGTAGGATCCATGGTGGACGATCCAGGAGTTGCTTTACACCTTTCAGCTATTTTTGCCCCTTTTTAGTTGTACTTGTACTTTACAGCTAGGCTTGTATTTTCGGCCCCTTTAATTTTCAGCACTCCTTTTGTATACAGTTTTACTTAGTGTTTTGCATCCAACTTATACTCTGTTGTGTGTGTTTATAATTTATAAAGGAAATTCCTTCCCAGTTTTAGGGATTTACGCCTTTGGTGTTATTCGCCAGCCTCTGGCCTTTGGAAGGCAGGCTTGGGGTAGTCACTGCACGGGTCCCGAGGATGGGTCGTGAAAAATTGGTATCAGAGGAGTCGGTTCTACCACAGAACTTAGGACTCTGATCTTTTCTGTGAAGCAGTAGTGTTAAGGGTACTGAGTGTTGTTTTCAGTTCAGGGAGTCTAGTGTTGGTGCGGCGGCCGACGTATCCATACACCAGAACTCTAACTACTGATTTCCAACTCAATGCATGAAAACACAGATTGCGTGTGTGTTTTCAAAATTTTCTTTAAATCAACTCAACCAGGTCAGCTCACCAGGTATAATCTTTGACTGTGTTGCATCTGTTTCTTTCAGGATACCTCCCTACGGATGATCAGCTAGAGCCCTGAGGGTTGTACGCACAGATAGCCCACCGAGCGATGAGGCCTCAGTGCAGGGCCCTCTTCTAGCGGAGGCACCAGCGGTACAACTACCCGTTGGGTCACCGATGCCACTAGCCCCAACAGCAGACGATGCACGCCGCTTGAGCGCATTGCACGAGTTCCAACGCCAGAGGCTACCCAGGTTCAGGGGAGAGATGGACCCGTAGGTGGCTGAGGATTGGCTGGAGGCTATGGTGAGAGTTTTCCGACTGGTAGGGACACTAGCCGACTTCATGGTGATTCTTGCTACCAGGCTTCTACTGGCAGCAGCGGGCAGATGGTGTAGCCTGATGCTCCATGTGCACGACGAGATGACACTTCTCTGGGCAGACTTCGATAGCCTGTTTCGGGTGGAGTTTGTTCCAGCGACTCTCCGCGCAGTGCGTATTCAGGAGTTACTTTATCTGCAACAGGGCAGCATGACTGTAGCTCATTACTCAGCGAGGCTCATAGACCTATCATGCTACTCCACCGATATGATGCGGGACCCATTATTTAGGGCTCGGACCTTCGAGCAGGGGCTCAGGCATGAGATCAGAGCTTCGATGATCTCCCTCAGCATCCCGACGCAGACAGGGGTGTTGGAGGGAGACCTCTTAGTGGAGAGTTTCATTACTGAGCAGTCTCCAGCAGCGAGACCCACCACGACACATGCAGCGGAGCCTTCTAAAGCTGGCAGTAGACAGATGTCGTAGAGGTCCAAGAGGACCAGTCCCATGGGTGGACGACCGCATGACTCAGGATCGGTTGTGCGGGGCACCCAGAGCAGAGACATACATGCCAGGAGAAGGCATTGTTTCTCATGTGGCGGGCAAGTTCACATGGCTCGTGACTGTCTGACCCGTAGTTCGGATGATCAGCAGACGGTCGAAGGACCGCCCAAGCAGAGATAGAGATTCAATCGAGGCAGTCTGTTGGGAGAAGGCGGATGTGGCAGAGGAACTGGTCATGCAGCAGGTGGTGGGCGACGATTCGAGGTGTTACCGCCACCACCGCCAGGAGGTCCTCCCCGATCGGAGAGAGCAGGTGGGCAGGGGAGAGCTCAGCTCCAGGCAGCTGATGCATACGATCATGGCGCTCCGGAGATGATTCAAGGTACGATCTGTGTCTACTCCACCATAGCTGCAGTTCTTATAGACACAGGTGTCAGTCACTTTTTCATTGTCACTGCCCTCATTCGGATCTCGGAGATTCCAACAGAGACATTGGCTCGATCATTACGGCTAGAGACTCCTACGGGAGCAGACTCGATGATTACGCACTGGTGCCGGCAGTGCGAGCTTACTCTAGGAGGCAAGAGCTTCAGCTGGGATCTCCTCGTAGCGGCGTCGAGGCCTTACGACATCATCTTGGGTATGGACTTGTTATCTATAGTCCATGCTCAGATAGACTATATTAGGCGCAAAGTTTGGTGTGTCCGCACGGATGGGAATAGGTTCACCTTCACTGGCGAGAAGGGAGCCTTTGTAGTGCAGGACGGACTTACTCGGAGGAGGGTGCAGCCGATCACTCATTAGTTGGCATGCCTTACCCTCGGAGCAGTTGATGTGGAGAGTCCGAGCTATCCTATATTGGTGGACCAATACGCGGATGTTTTCCCTGACGATGTTCCAGGACCACCTCCTCATAGAGAGGTGGAATTCTACATTGACATGTACCCCGGGACGGCACCGATATCTACACCACCATATCAGATGGCTCCCGCTGAGCTTCCTGAGCTGCGGGTACAGCTAGAGGACTTGCAGGGGAAGGGATTCATCCAGCCCAATGTTTCTCTCTGGGCAGCCCCGATTCTATTCACCAAGAAGGCGGATGGGAGCTTGAGGCTTTGTATCAACTATCATCGCCTGAACTAGGTGACCGTGAAGAACAAGTACCCACTTCTGAGGATTGACGACCTCTTTGATCAGCTGAAAGGAGCACAATGGTTCTCGTAGATAAACCTCAGATCAGGCTATCACCAGCTCAGAGTTCGAGACAAGGATGTGCAGAAGACGGCCTTCAGGTGTCGGTACGGCCACTACGAGTTTTTGGTTATGTCCTTCGACGTAACCAATTCTCCAGTAGTGTTCATGGGACTCATGAATAGGATATTCCAGTCATACCTCGATCGCTTTGTCATAGTCTTCATCGACGACATTCTGATCTACTCATCTACTGAGGAGGAGCATGCCTACCATTTGCAGGTAGTATTGGACAAACTCCGAGAGCACCACCTTTATGGTAAGCTCTCGAAGTACCAGTTCTGGATCCGAGAGGTTCACTTTCTGGATCATGTCATTTTAGAGGCTGGAGTTGCAGTGGATCCAGCGAAGATTGAGATGGTACTTGCTTGGGATCCACCCATGAGTGTGACAGAAGTGCGGAGTTTCCTGGGTTTGGCTGGTTACTACCAGAGGTTTGTACCAGACTTCTCCAGAGTTGCAGCACCACTATCAGTCTTGACGAATAAGGGGCAACCCTTCGTGTGGTCAAAGAGATGCCAGCAGAGCTTTCAGGAGTTGAGGTAGAAGATGACTAGTGCTCCCATCTTGAGGCTTCTAGAGGAAAGCGTAGGGTACGTAGTCTACTGCGACGCATCAGGGACCGGACTCGGGTGTGTCCTGATGCAGGAGCGAGCAGTGATCGCTTATGGTTCTCGTCAGCTGAGACAGCATGAGCAGAACTACGCTACCCATGACCTAGAGTTAGAAGGAGTGGTCTTCGCCTTGAAGATGTGGCGACACTATCTGATGGGCGACCGTTTTACCGTGCACTCTGATCACAAGAGTCTCAGGTATATGTTCTCTCAGAAGGACCTGAACCTGAGACAGCATCGATGGCTTGAGTTCCTTCAGGACTATGACTTCAAGATAGTCTATACTCCTAGAAAGGGGAATGTTGTAGCAGATTCACTCCGTAGGAGATCCGGTATACAGCTGCTAGGCGAGGCGACAGAGCAGCTTGCTGCCTTACAGATATCCTTTGTGGATAGAGACAGAGCAGCCTTTCTACAGTCTCTTACAGTCACTCCCCCACTTCTTCAGCGAGTCAGGGAGGCACAGCATGGGGACGCTGACTGCGATACATGACGTGCTCAGATATCCACAGGGCAGGCACCTGATGGATTTTCTGAAGGTGGGGAGCATGTCATTCTTTTCAGAGGACTTACCTTAGTACCAGTAGCACTTCAGGAGGAAGTGTTGAGGGAGTTCCACACATCCCCTCTAGCGGTACATCCAGGAGTGGCAAAGATGTACCAGGACCTACGACGACACCACTGGTGGCCAGGTATAAAGAAGGCGGTAGTAGAGTTTATCTCTCGATGCCTCACTTGTCAGCAAGTGAAGGCGGAACACCAGGTACCAGCATGCTTGGTACAGCCTTTAGAGGTCCTAAAGTGGAAGTGGGATGGGATATCCATGGACTTCGTGATGGTTCTTCCACGTACATCCAGGGACACGACTCGATTTGGGTGATCGTTGACCAACTCACCAAGTCGGCTCACTTCCTACCGATCAGAGAGCAAGGTTCAGTAGAGATCTTGAGACGCCTCTATGTGCAGGAGATTTTGCAGCTATATGGAGTACCTTCATCCATTGTCTCTGATCGTGATGCACGCTTTACTTCCCGGCTATAGAAGGGGTTACAGGAGGCTTTTGGGACGCAGCTTCGTCTGAGCACTGCCTTCCATCCTCAGACAGATGGTCAGACCGAGTGGACCATTCAGACCCTCGAGGACATGCTACGTGCTGGTGTCCTCGACTTCGGTCACAACTGGGAGGATCACTTACCTTTGGTGGAGTTTGCATACAACAAGAGCTATCACTCCACCATTGGGATGGCACCTTTTGAGGTCGTGTATGGTCGACCTTGCTGATCGCCACTATGCTAGACAGACCCAAGGGAGTCAGCACTAGTGGGACCAGAGATGGTACGGGCTACCACAGAGAAGGTGCAGATCATCCAGGAGCAGATGAAGAATGCACAGAGCACGCAGAAGTCGTATGCTGACAGGATACGAAGGCCTCTGGAGTTTGAGGATGGTGACCACGTCTTTCTATGGGTCTCACCTCGACGAGGCCTACAGAGATTTGGTCGAGGCGACAAGTTATCTCTGAGATTCATCGGACCTTTTTAGGTCCTCAGCAGAGTTGGCGAGGTGGCTTACCGCTTAGCTCTTCCACCTCAGTTGCATCGGGGGCACGATGTCTTCCACGTATCTCAGCTGAGGAGATACGTGCACGACCCTAATCACATCATCGACCATGGAGAGCTAGACATCGATGACGGAGAAACTATCATGGAGGTTCCAGTGGAGATTGAGGATCGATAGGAGCGGGTCCTACGTGGACGGTCGATACCTCTGGTGCGCGTTCGCTGGTAGCACGGGAACCTCCAAGAGAGCACATGGGAGCGGGAGGCTCAGATGCATGCTCAGTACCCCCATTTTTACTCTTATTTCGAGTTGTAGCTTACGAGGACGTAAAGTATGGAGGTGGGGAGAATGTAAAGACCTGGAAATCCTGTGAATTTTTTTTTAATACATGAGATTTTTACGAGTCCGTGAAAATTTACGACACTTGATTCTGAGGCCCAGTGTGCCCGGAATAAATTTCTGAAGTTTTTTTCGGGTACGTTCAGTAATCGTACGAGCGGGTTTTTATAACTTTTGAACCGGTGCTTGGAATTGAAATCTGAGGGCATCGTTGAACTCGCAGTACTGGTAATCGCTTAAGGAGACTTTCACCTCGACGGCAGTTGGTCGAGAATAAAAATTAGTTTTTGGGTTTTCCTTAAAGAATAATAAAATAAAGTGAGCAACACTTTATTTTATTTGAGCCGCCATGTGGGTGACTGGTAGTTGAAACCTCCTCTTGGAAGTTGGAGGTGGGACCACCACACCTTAACCTCCCATGAGAGGTTATGATGGTGGGGCCCACTCAAACATAACCTCCCGTGAGAGGTTACGACGTGGGGACCACCCGAACACAACCTGCCACTAGAAGTTATGTCGTGGGGACCACACAGGGCTAAACCCCTTATTGATGGAGGAGGATATAACCTCTCAACTCTCCCTCATTAATGAGGGAGAGTCACTTCACCTCCCCTAATTAATCCTTTGTCCCAACTCTCGTGGATTAATTAAGGGGAGTCGTGTAATTAATTCTCCAATTTGAATTATTGTGCCAACAAAATAATAGACAAACTCATTCTTCTATTATTTTCACTTGGCATTTGGGTGGAAGTTGGGAAGGAGGATTATTGGGAGAAGAGAGAATTCTCCCAACGAAGAACGAAGAACGAAGAATGCGTTCTTCCAACGAAGAACGTCGTCGACGATCCATCTTCGACTTCTACCCCGGACATCTACCAACGTGGAGCGTCTTCCACGAGCCGACGCAACCCGAGATTGGAAGTGTGCATGGCGGATGTGACGAACGATGATTCTCCTTAGTCTTCTTCCCACGACTTCACCAACAACGACCGATGATTAAAGGTAGGGGTTAAATTCATTTGTTTGTCTTGTTCTTCCTTTCTCTGGAATAAAGAAGGTTGTTGAGTTTCGTTCTCTTGAACCGTTTGTTATCACCTTAAACGCAGAGTATACGGGCCAACCAAACATGGCCCGACATCCTCCGTCGATTTTCCTTCTTATGGCGTTCTTCGGCATGGCGACGTAACAACGATGAGGCGACGAAGGTGGCAACGACAAAGGTTGCGCTTCCCGCGGCCTCCGCGAATCGCACCGCCCCCGCGGCGCTCTGGTGCTCCCGGTTGAACACCGTCGACCCGCGTCGGCCCGAGCCGCGCCGAATCGGCCTGCCCGGTCGCTGGCCCGCCTGCCCAGCGCCCCGCGCGGCCGGCTCGGCGCCCCGCGCGGCCTGCGCGCTCCCTGCCCGGCCTGACCGTGGCCTCCCGCGCACCCTGCCCGGCGCCCCGCGTGGCCAGCCTGGCACCCCGCGCGGCCTACGCGCTCCCTGCCCGGCCTGACTGTGGCCTCCCGCGCACCCTGCCCGGTTGCCCCCGACCTTCCGGCCTCCCTAGCCGGCCCGCAGCATCCCTCGCGGCGTCGCTGACCGAACCGACTCGGCCTTCCGGACCGAGCCGTCCGAGCCGTGACCCGTGCGGTGCTGGTCGAACCGCCCCCACAGTCCTCTGGCTCGGGCCCAGCGGATCGGGCCGAACCTAGCGGGCGGACCGGGTCGACCCAGACCGGGTCGGCCCAGACTGGGTTGGGCCGAGTCGGTCCGACCGGGTCGGACCTGACTCGGGCTCATACTTCCTTTGGTCATATCTTTGGCACCGGACGACCGTTTGAAGAACCGTCAGCGGCGCTGGTTTTCTTGGAGCACGACGGTCCCTTTGAGTATACCCCACTAGAGTTCGAGGTAATGTTGAGATACGGTCAGGTTGGATCGTACACGAATCCAACCGGGCCCCCAAGACTAAAAATCTTATAACTCACAGATCGGGCGTCCGATTGACGTGTCGTATGTTGCGTTGAGACCCCTATGACAAGGCAGACCTTTGAGATACTTCTACGTGGGACTTCGCAATAGTTGGAGTATCAACCTGTAGCTCGTGGAGCGGACCCTCCCGAAGACGAGCGAGCGGAGTACGAAGACCTAGTAGTTGGCTGAGACCTAACGACTGCTTGAATGATTCGACTCGGAGTGATTCGAATAGCTCAGTGGGGAGCGCCTGGTTGCGGCGGCAGACCCACAACGAAGGAGCACCTGGTAGTTGGTGGCAGACCCGCGGTACTCGACAGGAGGAGTACCTTTGCAGGCTATTAGGGGGAGCGTCTGGTAGTTGGCGGCAGACCCATAGTGGGGAGCGCCTCTGCGTGAGCGCGGCAAACCCACGGTACTCGACAGGAGGAATACCTCAACAGTACAAGGTTAGTGGGAAGTGTCTGGTTGTGGCGGCAGACCCACTGTACTCGACAGAGGAGGAGTTCTCCAGTAGTCGTGGTTTCAACAATGTAAATAAAAATCATGGTTGAGCTGAGTCAGTAACTTTTGTGTTTACCTCATGATTGAGATGGATTACTTGATAACTTAGATATATGTATGAACATATACCTAAGTGTGGTTATCTGTTGATTTTCCTACTTTTTGGTTTATCCTTGTTGGATTTTATGAGACCTTGAGGGTCTCGGGGTCCCTTCTGAGTATCATTATACTCACCACAGCACGGGTTTTGCCCGCATCACGTTGTGTTGGTTGCAGACGACGGACAACGCTGACTGAGACCGAGAGTAGCAGGATTGAACGGTACCTGGAGGTGGACCACACGGCGTGACGGTACATGGAGGAGACGGACGGACGTGGAGTGCTGTGAAGGCTATCTGTACCAAACCTTCAGGTAGGATCCATGGTGGACGATCCATGAGCTGTTTTACACCTTTCAGCTATTTTTGTCCCTTTTCAGTTGTACTTGTACTTTACAGTTGGGCTTGTATTTCTGGCCCCTTTACTTTTCAGCACTCCTTTTGTATACAGTTTTACTTAGTGTTTTGCTTCCAGCTTATACTCTGTTGTGTGTGTTTATAATTTATAAAGGCAATGTCTTCCCGGTTTTAAGGATTTACGTCTTTGGTGCTAGTCGTCAACCTCTGGCCTTTGGAAGGCGGGCTTGGGGTAGTCATGACACGGGTCCCGAGAACGGTTCGTGACATCATAACCATGATTTTTATGAACCATTTGATATATGTGATGTTGTAATACATGTGATAATGACTGTGGGACAAGGAATGATTCTCGAAATTCCCATGTGTGATAACTATGAGTGCGGGATAGAGAATTATGCTCCAAATACCCATATGTGATAACAAAGTTGTGATTGATAAGGAATGATGCTTCAAAAACCCACAATGTGATAGATATAAGGCCCAAGACATTGGAATTAGACCGGAGTTCTAGGAAACTGTGAAATAAAATTTGATTTAAATGAATAATTGAATCCCATGATATGATGTATTGTTATTCCCTATGTGATATGGTTCAGAATTCTGCATTTTCTGAAGCTGGTATTGATGGTTTGGGTGTAATCGTGGACCTGGGTAATTATGTTTCTAATTAAAGGATACAGAATTTTGAAAACTATTTATTTCTTTATTATATATTTCTTTATACAACATCATAAAATTTTATTGAATGGACTCTTTTTTAGACACTATCGGTGGTGGCTTACTGAGTTGTACTCAAGCCCTACTCAGGCTAACTATCGGTACCATAAGAGACTTCATCTTTGCAAGACATGATAATAGAAAGAGCCATTTGTTAGATGGGTGATTTGGGATGGGGCATGGATGAGGGAACCAGAAATGATGTCTAGATCCACTTGGGAGTTGTATTCATGTCTTTAAATTTTTGTTTTCAATTGATATGTTAAAATTATATATCATGACATATCTACCAATTTAGTTAGGGTCAATTATCCATGTGTTAGTTCATCTTGTGATATTGGTACTTTTGATCATGATATTATTCTGGTTATTAGTTATTATTATTTGGTTATTTTTATATATCTCCATTATTTCACTAATATGATAAAGAGGTTATAGTCTTCCCATATATATATTATTCCCTCACTTCTAGTTGGAAAACTTTTGTGTACGGATAGGTGTGCCTGAGATTACGCAACCAACCATCTTAGGAAATTAGTATGTGGAACCTGGGTTGGGGTATTACAAAGTGGTATCATGATAGTTTTATTTTCTTTTCTTCTCTTACTATTTGGAAATGTAGATAGGATACCTAGAAAAGTTAGTCTTTATTCATGAGCTCATGTATGGGAGTAGCTAACCCATGTTAGGGGGAAAACCTTAGTCCCCATGGTGGGATTTTTTTCTTTGATGTTTGTTGTCACTATGAACTATTTCACTTTTTCTAACTAGAACATATCTGTTGGTAAAAGTGCATTTTATGTTGGTAAAACATTTTACCAACATATATTCTCATGTCACTAAACTGTTAGTAAGAACTCTGTCACTAAATGTTTTTGTTATTGATAAAATCATTGTCACAATTATAATAATACCAACGGATAACATATATGTTAAAATTTTTACCAACATGTTCTAACGACAAATGTTTTTTTTGGTAATAATATTGCAAACATATCAAATCTATTAAATGATAAATTTTTATTTCTAGTAAAGTTTCATATTATATTTATTAATTTATCATAAATAATACATATGTTTTATTTATTAAAGAGGGATGATTTTCACACATGTTCAAAATTAGGGAAAAATTAATTATATTAATAATGAAATTGATCACATGCGCCTCCAACTCACCTCCCCCCATGCCATGGGGGGCCATCCATGCCACATTAGGGACCAGCGAGCACCAGCAACCAAGGGCCAATGAGACAACACCACCTCATCCATTCCAGCAAGCCAGCATGAGCCCATCCATGCCACACCAGGTCAAGCAGCAGCTCATCCATGACAGTGAGCTAGTATCAGCTCATTCATACCAATAGCAGCCCATGCTAGTGAACCAGCAACAACCCATCCATGTCACCCCATGGTCCAGCAGTAGTCTATTCATTCCAATGAACCAATAGTAGCCTTTCCATGCCTACATCAGCTCATCTATGCCACACCAGGGACTCATGAGCACCATCAACCAAAGACCAGCAAGCCAGGAGTAGACCATTCATGCCATCAGCCAGCTCCAGCTCAAATCAATGCAAAATATATGCATAAATTGAAACCAAAATATAAATAAATATTATTATAAAAAATTATTGTCATAGTGATCATTTACCATCATCCCTACTGAAATGTAAAGAATCTGGTAAGAGATGATATGTCAATTACCCACACCCCCCTTCCACCGTAGAATTCTATCCATATACGACATCAGGTCCACCATGCCAAACCTACAGAAAATATGACAATCACTCCTCTATAAATGAGTTGAAATAAGTATGTGTTTGATTTTTGAAAATGTTTAATAGGGAAAATTTGAAGAAGCTATGAAATATGAAAAGGGCGCGAACTGGGAAATAGAAAATGAGAAATGTGAATGAACTGAGCAATGGGAAATGGGAAATGGGAAATGGGCAATAGGAAATGGACAATGCAAAATTGGCATAGCTACTCTTACCAGAAACTGAATCTTTAATAAATGAATTGTTGGTGGAATGGTGGATGAAGTCACAGATCCATCCATTAATATGTTCTGAATGGTTCACACATATCAACATCCATTGACCGAAAAAACATCTATGTGAAGAGTGAGAAAAACATATTCAATTGAACATGAACTAACAAAAACTAAACTAGTCACATAAAATACTTTTTTTCAAAAATTGTTAAGCCATAAAAGTTTTGAAAAAGTTTACCAGTCATAGTTGACACAAATATGGACACAATAAAAAATACCACCCATTCACCACTATAAGAGGATAAGATAACCTGTGGAAACAAAAACCATAAGGTAAATAAAAATGAACAAACTTGTGATGCATCCATTAGTACATTGAGTGAAACAAATATTTAATGAAACAATGATATGTAAATAAAAAATTATGTGTATAAAAAATACAAATATTTAAACATCATTAAATTTATTGAATGGTAGAGAGGATGAAGCAGTCCCAGCTATGGTGGATGGATATCTATAGACACCAAGCACGCTCTTTTGCACTACAATCCACACTCATAGCCCTGGACGAGAAGGAAAATAAAATGTTAAGGTTGATATAAAAAAGATTCATATTTCCTCTCACAACATTATGATATGCTCTACCAGAAGCGGCCACAACTATTCTACATGCTGGAGAATTGTAGCAACCAATTCATGTGTCAGCTGATACTTAGTAAGTTTTTGGTCCATAAAAATAGTGGTGGGCGTAGAGGTTGTCAATAAAAATTGATTAAAGGTAATATTTGGCTCTATATACTGGGCAGTGGACAACTCTCCAATTGGGAGAGATTACATTTATATAGAAGCTGGATAATAAAAGGAACCCCCATTCTGTCACCGTGGTAGGGCCCTTAACATTCTAGTGGGACACGAATATATATTCCTAGTGGGTCTCAAGATTATAACGGTCGCATGGGGCCTCAATGAGTTTCTGGTTGGCCAGATGTGTAGGATCATTTATAGTAGAAGTAGATGGCTTCTGCTATGTAGATTGCTACTGGGTTGGTGACGGCTGTGGTGGATGAGAAAAGGAGTACATTGGTTGATCTAGAAAAGGAAATCCCTTCTTAAAAAGAACCCTTTGGTTCAAAATGAGGAATAGATGGAAACACCAATATTATTAAACCATGTCCCCAATGTGGCAGAGGGTGGTGATAGCTGGTTAAGTCATGTGGATTCCCTCTACCTAAAATGGGTAGGGGATGTCCTGGTCTCATAGGTAGCATGAGACCGACACTGTAGTGCATCAAAATCATACTCAATATATGTATACTCATCAGACCATTCATATGTTTTCCCAAATATTTTCATAAATCTATTATTGATAAGTGGATGGAAGTCAATAAACTACAGGCCACCTAAGGATAATGGAAAGGAACGAATCAACCCCCCCCCCCAAAGAAGATCTCTTATTCTAAAGTAATTTATGCTGAATATTATCTTATGATTAATATGGAAAATAATAGTCTATTAATAAGGATAGGTGACCATTCAACGGTTTAGAGAGTTCAAGACATGGTTTCTAGCTAAAGAGGCAGTCTATCTATGAGAAATTGGGGATTTTATTCCACGTTTAGTTGGTACAACTACAATTCCTTTGATCTGAATGTAAAAATCCACTCTTTGTCTCATTTTGGGTTACCAAAACATAACCAAAACCGCTCTTGGTTAAGTGTGATGGTAGTGATCTTAAAAATAAATATTTCCAAAGATTAAGTACATAAATCACTAAATCCAGGGCATACTGAAACCAGAATAACAAATATAAATTTATGCATGAAATTTAATATGTTCAATCTAATTAATTTATTGGTGATGGGTTATTTAGTGTGCACATCCTTCCATGAAATATTTTAATGGAATGGTTGTCACCGGAATACATTAGTGAAGAGGGAGTGTTTTCATGTATATAATTTATGAAAAAAGTCACTGAGCATGAGGAATGCCTCTGGATAGTGAAAAAAAAAACACTAGGGATGCTGTTTGAGAAACACCTTAATAGAAAATTGAAATAACATTATAAATAAAATAGAAATGTTAAACCTATAAATTCCAATTTGTTAGGTAAAGCTGGCAGAATTAATGTTTTCCTTTTTTGAACCTAAAAAGACGAAAACAATAAAAATTGTAACTGCACAAAGTACAAATGACTATTTAAAACTCAATGAAAAAATTCAAATATTACAATATGGAATGATAATAATAAATTGATAGTCAACACATAAGATAAGTATGCATAAAAATTCAAATACAAGGTCCCGAATATTCCTAATAATACTAATAATAGAAGCATATTGGAAAGTACATGGAATATGATAAAAAATGGGGTGTGAAAATCGATACCCTATGAAATCCCCACCCATCCACCACCATCATTACAACAATATCATTCCATGATTGTTATTGTTAATCCCAAACTATTGTTGATCTAATGTAGATAAGACTTGATAGGTCAAAGTCAAGATCTCCTTACATTCAACATAGAAAATGGGTAAGAATTTAAAAACAGTGTTTTAGTCATTATACATTAAAAGTAATCAAATTAAAAAGATAATAGTTAAAATTGGTTTTGAAAAAATAAAAGTAATGTGGATTTTATTATTCCATGAGCATGGCCTGTATAAAAGAAGATTATGCTACCAAGACTCAAATGGAACACCTGTGAGTTCTTATATGAGCATTTAGTTATATTCAATGATGAATCTTATAGTAAAATGGAAGGCTTGTGAGTTACACATATAATCTTAGAGTTCAGCTTGGTTCATTGTTGTGAACATATATAACATGTATATGTCCAAAAATCATATGAAAATCCTAATAATATGGACACCCACCGTAAATTTTGAATTTTAGATCTCATTACGATATGTATTTGAATTTGTGACAGCGTAAAAAGTAAAATGTAATTCAACTATATCACAGCATTTGATCTTGAATAAATAAAGAAATAAATTTAATCATAGATGTGCATCTAATTTTTTCTTTCCCATTTTCTTAAGAACCTCGGGCCTATACTAACCACCCCTGTCCTAACATCCTTCACTATCTATAAACATCCAAAAAGGGTAAAACAGAAAATGCCCATATATGAGGCTTTCACCTTTGAATTGACAGATGAAGAATCATATTTCTGCAACTCAAACATTTTTCCTACCAGTTAATTCTTAGAATTGACCTTTGGATAGATGTGGGGATCCATTTGAAATAAAATTCTTCTAACCCTTTCAAAAAACCGAATCTATCCACCATCGTGAAGTCTACAATAATTATCAGAGTAAAATGAAATATTTAATAAGGACCATTTCCAAAAATAAAACTAAAATTCTATTTAGTCATATGATTCATTCAAGAAAAATAAATGTAGACATTTTCAGTGATTCGCAGCTCCTAGAATCTTTTTCCTCTATTTTATCTTGCCACTGATATGTAAATCACTTGAAAAAAGATCCTCGGAATATATAACAAGTCACTCAGTACATTAACTATTAAGAGAATAAATAGGGTCAATACTATCATGGACACACAAATTTTCAATCATTTAAAGTAAAAAAAATTGAATACATCAATGTTGTAGTTTGGATACATATTCCCCCACACAGTGAACTTTTGAGTTGTAGAAACAAAGAGTGTGTGGCCTGAAACTTCAAACAAAAAACCATATTAACACCCAACAAAAATCAAAGTAACGTTCTTTCTAGTGGAAAATAATGAAACTAAAATTATACCTTTAAATGGTTCTTTCCAAGAAATAGTTGTAGTTTTCCATAAGTTATAAAAAACCCTCTCAATGGATGAAACATCAAAAGCTCAACTAAATCACATGAAGGATAGTTTGTTAATAGATATTTTTTATACTATGGATGCATGAATCATACAAACCAATCTATATTTTGGATATGGAAATATTAATGAAAAGGTTGGAATAAAGTATAACAATAAGTCATATATTAAAGAATCAATCCATCAAGCCATATTCATACCTAAAGTTGGACAATATAAATGACACAGGGCCTCAACAATAAACAAAAAGAGAAGGAAATACTGATGTAAAATTAGGATGAAAATACAAATAATAATTAAAACGTCCTAAAATAGGTTGTATGCCTTATCAGTCCATGAAAAACATTTTTTAAAAGAAAACAAACTAAATATGGAAAGGTGATATTGGAATGGTGGCTAGATTTATTAGCCCAGATCACATCTCAAACGGTGATGGAAGGTGGGGAACTATTTACTAATAAACTATACAGGAATCCCAACGAGAATCACATACAACTGTTGTTTTGGTTGAGGGATTCCTTCATGAATTACATTTTCTAGATACCAATTTTGGTGATGAAACTGAAGTAGCTTTTTCTGAAGTAGATAGCCTCCATGTTCTTTTGATTGTGTAAACATTATTAATTTACCTTATACATTCCCTTACATGTTGGGTTTCTTGTTGTGCATTGGAAGAGAGGCTAATATTGTCTCACAAAAACAGGCACATGTGTATGCATGTGAGTGTGAAGCAAAGAAGAATTTTTCACATCATTAAGGTAAGTGCATAGAGCATGCATGACTTACTAAAAAGGTTTATTCCTTTATGCTTTTTGAATGGTCTTATCTCTAGCTAATCTATCAAAAGAAGTCATCCAAGAAGATCGTTTTCTAAATGGTTCCAAGGAAAATATGGTGTCCATTTGAGCTAATTGTTGATGTTTGACCCACGTAGCCGACATAGTTTAATTGGGTATAAGGCTTATTTGTTGTTGTTGTATGTTAAAAACTAAGGATTCAGACATCTAATTGAGTTTTATGAATCATTCATGACTTTGATTGTTTTTTCGAAGAATTGAAATTCCTGGATCTAATTCTAGAATGTGTTCTAGACTCTAAATGAATATTTTGAACTATTGCAAGACTAGAAAGTTTTTACTTGGAATTGCATGCTTCCGGAGTTGAAAAGTTATAGTTGTTCCTTCCTAGAGATATTTTTAGAAAAAGAAAACTCATAGCCTCACTAATGTAGTTCTTGAAAAGATAAAATTGCATGCCAATAAATAGATAATGCAAGGAGAATTGGCTTCTTAATAACCCGGTATACTGAAATGCAATCGATCAGGGTGGTTGGATTGACGTCAACATTGCTCTAAAATTTCATAGGTAAATAGCAGAGATTTGAAGAAGCTATAAATATACCAGACATCAACTAATTAACTGCATGTGTATGTATTGTGCATCAATACTTACTTAGTAGGGACAAATAAACAATGCATGGTTTGCTATGTATTTTGAATGTAAATAAAATGTGCACATAACATTTGATTCTATAATTATTCTTACCTGAAAACATAAAACATTAATACCATATAATGTTACTTATAGTATCTACAATCTCAAAAATTCATAGTTATCTAACAATGATAATCTTTTAAACTTGAGTAAGTTTGATCGTAGGATTCTACAATCTGTTGACAAAATAAAACTTTACAAATAAATCTACAAAATCTAGCATGATATCAAATTAAAATAGACAATAACATTAAACAATTAAAAAATTTATCAAATACTCTAGAACAATTTTAATATAAACTTTATTTGAAGGAAACATTTCCTTATAATTAAATTGATTCAATCTCATAACACTGCTTGCTAAACTCTTCAATAGTATTAAGAACAACACACCATATTAGAGAAAAGAATATAGAAAGAAAAATGATTCATCAAAATATTGTGCATCAACCAAAGATAGTCTACATGTTGACATTTTAGATCAACACAACCATAAAAAAACTTCTCAATACCAAGGGCATGTTTGTAGGGAGTGATGACACAAAAGACAATGATTTCTCCACTAATTATCATTCAACCTGATTAATGGATTAAGAAAAATAAAAATAATTTATTACTAATGTCACTATGGCTTCTATGATTTGATTATTCTTTAATAACTGTAATCATAATCTAAACCATATCATAATATTTATATGAAAAAACATACGAACATACAAACAAGTAAAAAAACAAACTATATGCGACTAAGTACCTTATTCAGCAGTAAATAGAAAAATAGGGAAGTTGTCGGCCGGTGGTGAAATGGGGTAGAAATCGACAGTAA
Source organism: Viscum album (assembly GCA_963277665.1). Lineage (NCBI taxonomy): Eukaryota > Viridiplantae > Streptophyta > Magnoliopsida > Santalales > Viscaceae > Viscum > Viscum album. The sequence goes on from OY728144.1 coordinate 340,349,272, forward strand.
AATGGAGAAGAGCCTCTTAATGATGGTGGGTAAGATGCAGTGACTATGGATTTCCTGATAGGGGGTGCAAAGGCAGTGATTTTGGGATGGAAGATATCGAGACGCGGGGCGCGTATGCAGTGACATAATACCCAGAAGGAAGAAGGATGCAATAAAAGTAGGGGGGTGCCGAATGCGAGGCGGGTTGATGGCGGTGAGGATAGATTAAGTGATGTGAGGCGGGGTAGTGGGTAGCGGGGTGCGAGGCACGGTGGTAGGAGGTGAGGCGAGATGAAAGAGGGCGTCGGCGGCAGCACCGGGGTGGAGGCACAAAATAGGGTTTCATTAGTTTTTTTTTTCCCTTATATAAATGATTTAAATGTTTATTAAATAAATAATATTAAAAAATATAAATACTAATGATATTTATATAAATTTTACAATTATAATAAATTAATAAAATGTTTTTAATAAAACCTTTGGAAATGGATATTGACATTGATCGTAAATATGAATACACACACTTGGTTTTATTTATTAGTTATTGATAAAATAATTTTCATTGTTTAATGGTATTTTATATCAATTTTTTACTCTAAAATATTTGTCTGTAATATTTATTATTAATAATACATTCAAGTGTTAGAAAAAAAATGTTGATATTAGCATGATAAACCAATTGATTTAACTGTTTGTAAAAGATTGGATAGTATTAAGAAATCAATACCAATAGATATATCTATTGGTAAAAATATGTGTTGGAATTTAAAATCAACATCATTTAAACTTAATATATGTTGGGATTTCTCATTTTTATCAACAAATATATTATCCACCAATAAATGTCTATTGGTATATGTCATTTTTTATAGTGTGTGATAGTTGAATATTATTTCACCTTCGGTATCAACTTGTTGTGTGATTTTATTAATGTTTCCTAAGATTTTATTGATGGATTGGTATGGAATGAGAGTTTTGTAGAAGATTCATCATTCATGGAACTCAGGAATATTGTGACATGCATCATTTTAGCCTTGCACAGAGAAGCAGAATTCTGGGTGATTTTTTTTAATAAAAGTGGTTTTCTTAACATGTGTTATATTAATGAAAATGGTTCCTAATATGAAATTGATAATTGAAAATGATTCTAAACATGGTATATGTAATGTATTAATGGGTATCTAATGAGAAACATCATTTCTGAAACTGTTTACCCTATGTTAGCCATGACCTAGGTGAGGGATGGTTGAGGGTAGTGATAGTGCCTCCATTTTTACCACGTGCAAGAGTATCTGAGAATGAATTGGTATGAATTTATATGAATCTCTCTCATTGGTTGGTGAAAATAAGATCTTATGTGTCATAAGACTTGTTTTGGAGTTGTAGAGATATGCCTCCAAGACGATTCTTGTGGATAAGACAACATGAGGACTTCGAAGGAAATGTGCATCCAGTAGTGTAACGTAAGGCCCTCATAGTTCTGGGTAAAGGACCAGGATTGAAGTACTGTGAGAAGCTTTATTGATTTAATTAATTTATGGGAAGAGACCTAGGGCGGTTCATGATGAGTGTGTCAGACCTGACACATGAATTTTGGTTTCCACACCCTCATAAATTCACCAGAGAGGGTTGACCTGAGGCATATGAGTTTTGGATTTAATATATCTACATGATTCTTTAACACTTGGAGACTTCTATTGAGATTATATTTAAACTTGATACTTATATGATACATGCTCAAGAAAATAATTAATGGTACATCCATACTTGGAATGGATAGATGGAGAATATTGAGTGGAATTACATCTGAGAGAAGTTCTTGAAGCAATATATCCCTGAGACTCTGAGGAAGGAGTGGACATTAGAGTTGTAGTGGTTGGCCCAAGGGAGCATGTCCATGATGGATTATGATGGTTGTATTACATATATGATTCACTTTATTCTAATATTGATAGGGGATGAGGCTACTAAAGTGAAATATTTTTGGGATGGGTTAAAATATGAGATTAAGTTACAAGTAAACATATTTAGACTTAAAATGTTTTCTAGGGGTGGTAAATTAGGATCCTATATCTAATAGAAAGATAATGGAGGATTATAGTGAAGGACATGTGGTTTATACATGATTCCCATGAGGTAAAACTTCCGAAAGATGGAAAAGTCACTATGATAATGTTAACCAGAGTAGAAATTTTAGTGGCTAGGGGGAAGGATCAGTTACTCAGGACATTACTGGATTGATTTGGCACCAGTGCGGTAAACTGTGTAACATTTTTTGATAGTGCCCTTGACCACTGGTTGAGTGTTGATCTTGTAGAAGGATGGGATATATACAATGGTTCTGTAGGAACCCATGATAGGTTGGTAATGATGGGGGTACTATTCGAAATTAGAGTGCTGGAAGGGGGTCTTCTACCCCATATCAGTATGGTAGTTGGAGTTCTTCTGGTCATGGTGGTCAAGGTAGTGGATAAGGTAATTATGGTAAAGATCACACATATCACTAGAGTAGTGAAGCACATGGGACTAAGACTGTAGCATAGGGAAGAGGGGCTGGACAAATTCATATTATTCATCATACACTAGTGGATAGTGGGGTCGGGCCATCGATGGTTAGAGATTCTATTCTTGAATATTCATGTTTATCAAATTACTTATTTGATACAGAACCTCTCATTTTTTTATATATTCACAACGTTTGAATGGTTTGAGTCTGATGATTGAGTTCATTGGTGGGAATTATGATAATCAAAATCCCTCTGGGTGTATGGTCGAGAGGCATCTATTTTTGCAAGGGGTGTTCTGTCGAGGTTGGGGAGTATCATTTTCTTTGAGATCATTACATCCTTGATATATTCATCTTTTACATGATATTGTGTATGTACTGGATGGTATTTTATTGATCCCACATAGATAATTATTTCATGAGAGTGACTGTTACGTCTCCTGAGGGTAACCATTATTTTCATCATGAAGAGTGGGATATCAGGGCGGGCCATGTAGGGCCAGTTCACTAGCAACATGGAAGCACAATTCCTAGGTTGTAAAACATTTGATGGATGATGGGGGTGTGAAGAATGGTGTATTTCCACCCATAGTATACCAGTTCCAAGGAATGTTTCCTGATGAACTCTTGAGGCTTCCATATGAGAGGGATATGGATTTTATAATTGAGCTCATGCATGGAGCTGAGCATATTTACATTACACATTATATAATTTCACTAACATTGTTTTAAGTGATCAATAATCTTTTGAAGAGTTTATGGATAATGGATTTATCAATACAGGAACATCACCATGGGGTTCTATAGTCTTGTTTTCTGAAAAGGCTGACTAATCCTTCTGCTTGTGTCTTGATTATTGAAAGTTGAATCAGATGACAGTGAAGAACCAATATCATCATCCATATATATACCACCGACTATTTTTATAAGTAGGTATGGCCTTTATGATTTCATCGTGATGCCATTCGGCCTAAAATATTCACCTACTGTGTTTATGGACTTGATTAATAATACCTTCCACCCATATGTAGATCATTTTTATTTGTTTTTGTATATGAAATTTTGGTTTACTCCAAGACTCGTGAAGATAATTCCCAACATCATTACATCCTCTTGAGTACACTGAGAGAGCATCGATTATATGTCAAGTTATCTATGTCTCAATTCTGGATTAATTGTGTACATTTTATAGGTCACATCATCATAGAAGAAGATGTGTTAGTGGACCTAGAGAAGGTACAAGTAGTTGTTTCTTGGGAGCATTCCAAGAATATCTTTGATATCTGTAGATTTTTGGGTTTAACAGGCTATTATTATAGGTTAATCCATACATTTTCACGTTTAACAGCACCATATTCAGGATTGAAAAAAAGGGAGTTATGTTTGAATGTTCTAGAGCATATGATAATTCTTTCTAAGATTTAATGACACGTATGACCACCACACCATTCTTGATCCTAATCGAGTCGGGTGAGGAGTATACAATGATTTTTAATGCATCATAAATAGTACATGGAGATGTGTTGAGGAATGGAGATCAAGTTGTAGCATATGTATCACAACATTTAAGGCCACAGGAACATAAATACCCTACGTACGTCCTTGACTTAACAATAGTGGTTTATACTTTGAATTGTTTCCAACATTATATATTGAAAGACAATTTTACTGTGTCTACCAATCATAATAGATTAAAGTATATGTTTTCACAATTATATTTGAATCTTTGGTAGTGAATGAGGGTGAATTATATGCATTCATTTGATTTTGAGCGAAAATATATGCCCAGGATGGGAGACAGTGTTTCTGACACTTTAAGAAGGAAAACAAGGACTCAGGTAGTACATGAGTATAGCCCTGAGTGGAAGATGATGAACAAGATGTATAAGATTCATATTGGGGACCAAGAGGGGATGTAGTATATGACCATGGTTTTTGAATCAGTGGAATCCAGAAATTTGATCTTGATTAGGGGATATTAGTATGAGGAACCAGAGTGTTTGTCCTTAAGGGAATTCCTAGAAGGTTGTGATTCACCTTGAGATTGGACCATAGATGAGGATGAAATCATCTATTTCAAGAACCACATTGTTGTGCCTATGAGTATTTGGGAGGATTTAATATATGAGTTTCATTCCTCAAAGTGGGTGGTTCATCCAAATTTGACCAAAATGTACCATGACCTACGTTGATAGTATAGGTGGTCGGGTATGAAACACATGATAGAAGGGATTTTGTCACGATGTTACACCTATAAATAGGTGAATTCTAAGACTCAATGACCTTGTGGTCTACTACAGCCCTTTCCCATTCCAGAATCTATGCGGGATGACATTACCATGGAATTCATGGTGGTTCTCCCATACAAAACTCTATATAATGATGCATTTTTGGGTGGTTGTGGATCGACTGATGAATGCAACGCATTTATTTCATACACGAGATACATTCTTAGTGGATTAGTTTGGAGACTTGTAAATGTGGTAGATAGTCCATCTCCATGGGGTATTTTTTTGTATAGTTTCAGAATTTGACTCAATATTCACTTCACATTTTTGGAAAGGCTTACAGAAGGTATTTAGTACACATGTATTTCTAACTAGGGAATTCCACCAATATACATATGGGAAATCTGAATGTACCATATATGTTTTTGAGGATATGTTGTAGGAATTCATCCTATAAATTGGTGGGTGTTGGGATAATAACATATTGCCTGTTTAATATTCATATAAAAACAGTTATTTGGTTAAAATTCATATGGCACCATATGATTCCATTTATGATAGGACACATAGATCACCTCAATGTTGGATGGATGTAGGTGATTTAGAGTTGTTGGGACTAAGTCTCATATAGAAGACATCAGATAAATTTTAGTTTATTTAAAAACATATGGATATGGCTCAGAGTAGGAATAATTATTATGTTGAAGACACTGAAGACCAATCGAGTTAACATGTGGGTGATGTACTGTTCCTTTGAGTGTCTTGTAGATTGTGTCTCTATATGATTCAGAGACACAACATGTTTTCTCCTCGGTTTATTGGATCTTTTGAGGTTATTGAGAGAATCAAAATGGTGGTACACCGATGGGATATTCCAAATATGTATAAAATTATGCATGATGTTATTCATGTGTCAAAAATTCAGTAGTATCACCCCATCCCTTCTCATGTGATCGATGTTGATGATGTTGTGCTTGAGGCTGATGCGTCCTTTGGGGAGCACCCAATTCATGTTATAGATCACAGTGAGAAAGTTTTACTGAGAAATACAATTTCGTTAGTCTGAGTATTATGAAAATATATTCCTATTCAAGAGGAAACATGGGATAGGGAAAGAGATATGCAAGCTTGGCATCCCGTCATTTTTATTTTAGGATAATAGAGATTCTTGGGAGTATAGCTCGAGGATGAGCTATAATAAAGTGGGTATATAGTATGATTCCATTTTTTAAGGTATGTTCTCTTTTTCCCTTTTTCTATGGTTACAAAGGTTTTGAAATGGTTTGGAAGTATTGGAGGTGGTTCAGATAATTAAATTAGAACATTTGGGCTAAAAAATAGTCTACAAAAAATTTACATGCCATGTAAATGGGTTACACGATGTGTAAATTTTTTATATGGGTAAAATAAACTAATGCATAAGGTTTTTCATAATAACCCTTTAAAAATTCTTACATGATGTGTAAGTAAATTACACACCATGTTATTTCACGAGCATACATTTTAAAAGTGTTGTGCACTTCATCTAGGTTCCATTATATCATGTAACCATTCTACCCTCAACCCTAGGGTTAATCCTAGGGGATTTGGGGGAATTTCTTCACCTCGAATCATTATTAATTGGTGTTTGATACCTAGTAAGACATTATTTCATTAGTTTCCTTCTATTCATCCTTCTTCAGATGAAGTGGAAGAATATTTTGGAAATTTTTTGGTTTTGGGGGTTGATCTTAATCGTAGGTTTCAGATTAGTTCTTTTCTACCATTGTTAATTTGGATCATCCTAAATTAATATAGGGTTAAGGTTTTGTGATCATTTATCAACAACCATAGAGTTTTTTGTCTAATTATCAATTCCCAAATTGATGATTATAATTACTTGTATTTTATTTGGAAATTTCTATTGCATGTTTGGTATTAACATATTGTATTGGCTTAATTAATTTGTTAATTAATAAAATATTGATATAATGGAATAATATAATTATGGAATTAAATATATAATAGGTTTATGAAATTTTTTGGATAGTGAGATTATGATTTGGATAATGTGACTATGAATTGTTTGGCAATCAGAATTTAGGGATAGTTGGATTAACCTTGAAGGGTTAATGGTTTATGTGATTAAAAATTGATAAAAGTTTTAATGGTGAATTGTTCAAATTATTACACATGATTAAAGTGTTGAAACTTGATGAGAATGTTTGGTATGAAGGTTAGTGATTCTTAACCTTGATGGGTATGAACTATGAGATATATGTGATATTAAGAGATTTGTGATAATGTGTGCAGGAAAAGGGATGATGGTCTGAATAGCCATATGTGATAACTATGAGTGTTGGTAAAGGGATGGTGCTCCAAATACACTTATGTAGTAAAAAATAGGTGTGGTATAGGGATCGATGCTCCAAATACCCATGGGGAACTAGAAATGACATTCTATGCCAAGAAATTTGCATTAGACTGGAGTTCCACGTAGCCCTGAAATGAAATTGGAATTATTTATTTAAATGAATAATGAAATGACATTATATGATGTATTGTGATTCCCTGTGTGGTTTGGTTAAGACACTGGAATGGGCCAAAGAAGGAATTGATGGTTTGGGTTTCATAGTGAACCTCATTAATTATGTAGTTAATTAAAAAATAATGAGTTGTTAAAACTATTTATTTATTTATTTTAATTTATTATTTATACAACTACATACTACTACTAAGATTAAATTTTTATTTCCAAAACCATTTTTGAGGAAAAGTGGGAAACCATACAAGATCACAACCGAAAGCTTTAGGCACAGTAAGAAATCACAAAGTCATTAATAGTGAGACTAAAAATATTAGAATTGCTTACCCTATATAGTCCCCTTGAAGGGAGTGGGCCTTTGTATTAGGGGAATATTTGAAAAGGCCTTCAAATAAATTGACAAGATTTTCCTGTGTTTGTATGTACTCCTCTGCATTGATTTTTCTTTCGTTGAAGCCACGTTCTAAAAGAATGACTTGTTTGTAGATCTAGTCCCTTTGATCATTACTGAAATCACCTCGAATATCTCTCTCTAAGATTCTTTCCTTCTCCTCATCTGAGGACATGAGCTTAATGGTCCCTTACTACATTTCTTCTTTCGAAGAGATTAAGAGCTCTAGATGTTCATTACCATGTGCCTCTTCCACTATTCCAAATTCATCCCCCTGTTGTTGTATTTTAGGATCCCTACTCTCGATTTGTTGTTTTAATTTTTGATGATTCATGCTCTTCTTACATCCCTAAACCCGGTCTGCAGTTTCATCATCCATCACCTTAGCCCTACTTTCCAACCTTGTCTCCATCAGCTTTAGCAACTAAGAATACTCTTTCCGACCTTTAGATTTCTTCCCCTCTACCACAATTCATCCCTTCGCATCACAAGTCCCCTTGCGGCCCTTATTCTTCCTTGGGATATGAAGCCCTCTGACTTGAATGCCCTTCACACATTCCACCAAGAGCTGACTAGATAACTCTTCCTCGTAATTGGCCTCAGATAACAGGGTTGTATGCACTTCCACTACAATTGGAAGCTCATGCCCCTGGATTGGGGATGGTACCTGTTTGGACCCTTCCTCGTCCAACCCATCGACCTGATTACTTAACATAAGAGATGGAATGCTTCACCTAGGACTCCTATTAAGACCTGCCTCTACATACATGCTGGACTCTAGGGACCCAAACCTCTTGTTGACATTTGACACACCCTTAACTGGTATTTGGATGTTTTCAGTGTGTCACTATTTTTTTTCATTTGAAACTTTCCACTTATATGATATGACATATCTCCTATTTTATCTATGGTTAGTTATCTATGTTTTGGTTCATCTGGTGATATTTTTATGTATTAATCATGATATTATTCATGTTTTTAGATATTATCATTTCGTTATTGTCTATCTATTTCCACTATTTTAATATTATAATAAAGAGGGAATGGTATTTCCATGATTTATATTAGACCCTTGTTTGTAGACTTAAACATCTGAAATATGGGGAGGAATGCTTGAGGTCACATAACTAAGCAGCTCGGGGCACTGGTTTGTGGCACCTGATTTGAGATGTGACATGACTCACTACTACAGAATTAGCTTTAATAATGCTAGAAAAGGCATTTCTTAGTGCTAAAAAAATAATGATAATTGAAGTGCGGTTAAAATCCCAAAATTTTTAACAACGTTAAAATAATACTGTTAAAAGGAGCCTTAACAACGCTAAAAAAACACTGTTAAAGCCCCCTTTTAATAGCACATTTTTTAGCGCTAGTAAAAGACTGCTAAAAAGGGTGTATAATTTTTTTGATTCACCTTGTTTATAAGTTATTCCCACCCCCAACCCATTATTAGAACTTCTCCCACCCATTTATCAGTGCTTTTGATTATCCCACCATCCCGTGCATGCCCCTGCCTCTAGAGAATTTTGAACCTAAGACCTCCACCAGCACCTTCACCACTCCCATATACTACATTGCTTTACATTTTATGATATATCCATATATTTGTATATATTTAATCACATTATTTATTCATATATATATATATATTATATATATATTTATATATTAATAAATATATTTTATATTTAAATATGTTTAATTATTTATTTATAAAATATTATTTTTATGTTTGAATATATAAAAAATATGTATATATTGTTATATATTTGATTATAAATAAAATTACGTTATGAAAAATAATAAAATTTAAAATCCATAACATCAATATGAATGTAAGACCTATGAATAAATTTGGTCTCCATTGAAAAAGGGCAAAAAGACCCCATAAATGAGGCTTAAAATCCCTTAAAAGTTAAAAAATTGGGATACCCTAACTAAAAACTCAGTTTTCGATGCCTTATGGGACGTTTTTGGCCTTGAAATTTTTTGAAATATGTTTACATATGTCATTGAGGGAGTATAGATCTTTGTAGGCTTTGATTTTATATGTGGTAGAGCCCAAACGGACACCCAAATCAAATGATATGACCATTTGATGTTTGAGTTATCCTTTCTACCTATTTTAGACATTTTATTATTTTTTTTATTTTTTTATCATCAAAGTAATATTAAATGACTAATACTCGTTAATAATAAGAAAATTATTAATTAAAATATTTTGTAATTATATTATAATCCAGTTTCACTAAGTATTTTATATATTAAGTGTAAATGCATATTAACCTCCTCTAAAAAATATTTCAAAAAAAAAAATACATTATATTTATATCAATATAGATATATAAATATATAAATATATTATTTTTAATGAAATATAATTTTTTTGAAGTATACTTTTATCAGCGTATTTAAAAAATCACTCATAAAGGGGGTCTTTATCAGCTCTTCTAAAAAATCGCAGATAAAACACCCCATTATTAGTGTTTTTCTAAATGCACTAATAAAAGAACCCATTTATAGGTGCTTATAAAAAACACTGATAAAGCTCCCCCATTAAAAGCGCTTTTTTAAGTCTATTAAAGAATCACTTTAACATTGCTGAAAAAGCCATAAAAGACAACCTTTAACAATGCATTTTTAGCGCTGAAAAAGGGGCCCTTTAACAACTTTTTTAGCTAGCGCTATTAAATCCCTAGAACTGGACAAACCCAGATTTTTAGTAGTGACTAGTGTAAAAGATATTATGACTATTAATAATCATATATTACAAAAAATTATTATCAATGTGAACCTTAACCAACTATTGGACTCATCAATGAAGATGAGGATATATTTTGATGAGAGTTAGTGTAGTAGAGCCATGGAGGAATGAAGATTCAAATTCTTATATGTTGATAATGTTGGAAGTATCACTTAATGTAATGTTATATATGGATGAGAACATTTTTTGAGTGTGAAAAATAATGAAACAAATAACTTAAAAAAATAAAAAAAATAAAATGTTTAGCTAACAAAAAAGGATGAGAATAATGGTCTTTTGTTGGTATCATCAGTTATTGAATATTTTAAATGTGAATTGTATGGGAATTATACCAATTATCCTAAGGATAAAACTCATGTAGATATTTAAAAAAAATATGATTAATGGTTTTTCTGTTGCTGGTGAAGATACTATGAATTAAATATGAAAGGAAAGTTGTATTAAGGAGTTAGATAAAAAGTGTGTTTAATGGTTTGTGAAGGAAGTGAGATGATTTGAGTATTTATGTGTTGGAATTCAAGAATTATAAATATATAAGGATTTATTAGTTTACATTTTTCATAAATGATTGATTTTTTAATGGTGTAGATTACCTAGAAATTTGATTTAATGTTAAGGTGGTATTTTGATTAAGGGAAGAGAACCCTTAATATATTCCAGATGATGAGATAATGATCTTTAGATAAAGATATTTTTTATATGAATATGTAAATTGTATAGTACTAAATTCCCTAATGGTTTGTTGTCAAAATTGGTTTATTCCATCATTGATGGAGTTCACATAATTTCTCAATTTATGGAACATATCAAAGCATATGTGTATGAAATAAGGGAGAATTTATGTTTTAAATAATGGTTTTTTTGTAATTTTGGTTATTACCATGTTTCAACATAATACATGCTGAGGGTATTAATATGTTAGTTATATGAAAATAAAGATCCACTTTATGATATTGGGGGGCTTAAAGTTAGGTTGACTTCTAGATATTTAGAGATATTCTTTTTAAATTTATGGATTATAATATTTTGGATAGATCACAAGTCTAAACATTTATAAAATGGTTTCAATTTAACTTTGTATGAGGGTTTATATATTAATGTATTAATTCACCATATTATGATTTATCCATATTCGATAAACTATGATAACTATATTTTTGATGATAAATAAATATAGAAATAATTAATTTTCATTCTATTTTTGGATCCTATGATATGTTAGTGATTTTGGATCACAAAATTCACCTTTATTGCTTTGAGTAGGATATGAAGTGAAAATTGATCAAGGAGATACCAATGGATAAGATTGTGCTTATGAAATGGAACAAAATCTAGTAAGTATATCTTCTCATGAAAATTATTCTACATTAGGAAAATGAAATTTAATTTGAATGTTTTCCTCTTATCATTAGTTTTGATGATACTAATGAAATATTTCATGCCTAACTGGTTATTGGATTTTTTGTCATTATCATTATCCAAACAAGGTTTTCTATCACTATCTAATAGTATTTGGGTGTAATTTTCTCCTCTATGTCTATGTTTCACTTCCCAAATATATTATTTTATTTGGAAACCAAGTATGTGTTATTATATATTAATTTTTCACATCCAATTCCTTTTTAAGTGAATGTGTTTTTAACTAATTTTATGATGTTCCTTATATGATGGAGTTTTCAAATTTATACCTTTGATGACCAAGATGAATTTTGAATGAGAAGTTCATTTTATGGTGGGTAGAAAGGTACAACCTAAGATTTTGTGGAATATTTTTCTCAAATCAATTTAAATTTATAAATATATTTTGTTCCATTCAATAATTAGTTTCTTTGATAGCATGTATGAAACTTGTAACAATGCTTTAGTGAACCACGAAATAATATTATATTAAATATGCATGTTATAACATAGTCCTCAAATAGGCAGGTACGAATAGTATTAACTATTCTATGAAATATAAATATAAATTTCCTACTCAATTAATATTCATTTATATAATCTTTTAAATAATAAAATAATTCTTAGTAAAGTAATTATATTAATCAAAAAATTTATTTCTTCAGAAAAGATTTTTTTCTTTTTTGTGATAAAATATTTTAATTAATTTATAGATATTTTAGAAAATATATTTGAAAAAATAACCATCATTTTTAATCTAAATATAAAAATTATATCTTGATGAGTTTTTATGAATTTTATGAAAAGAATATTGTTTTGATGAATACTGAAAAATACTGAATTTTAATTGAAAACCGTCTTTTTGTTTAAAATAGTTTTATAGTTAAAATATATTATAAAATGGTTTTAAAGTAACATTCATTTAATTATATATCTATTAATCCAAATTAGTTATTTTTAATAAATTTCATAATGGTATTATATATAAATACTTGGTAAACATTTGGACTTTTTCTCTTTGAAAACTCGCCTACTCATCAGTCTGTGAGATACATTTTAAAATAAAATTTTCCACATAAGTGAATTGAATTTGAAAAAATAGATTACATATATAGAATTAAAACAATTTAAATTATCAAATAAGATATTGTTAATTTTTAACAAAAATTAATTGTGAAATCAATAAAAAATACTTACAGCGGTTATGTTATAAATTGGTATACCGTGGGGTTAAACTAAAAATATAGTGGTTAAAAACAAGGAAAAACTTATCCAATACTAATTTTACATACCTATATAAAAATTATAACTTTTAGGTTCTATAATTTACCATCTTATATACCTTTTTAATGATGAAAATGTGGATTCAAAATTTCCTTTTAAAAATGTACAAGTGTGCCCCTCACCTCACTTATTAAATGACACCGCCTCTCTTATCTTCCTCACATCTTCAAAAAAAATCATCATAACATGCCCACTAAAATAAAATTTAAAATACTATTTAAAATCCCATCCTATTTTCCTATAAGACTTATATGGGGAATAATTAAATCATAGTAATTCTTCTGGTTCAATCTTAATGAAGTTACTGAAAGAAGATGTGACATTTTTCAATGAGAATTTTTAGTTTATATCATCATCCACCTCCTTTAATTTTTATAAACCCATAATTTTATAATAAAATCAATATCTCAAATATTATGAGAGGTTTCTAGTTCAATAACATAACCTTGAACAATCTCTAATACCTTCAAATGGGTAATGAAATAATAGTTTATGTGTACGATAGATTACAACTTTATGAATTGATCCCATTCATTTTTTTATTACCACCACTCATGAATGGGTATGATTATGGATTTAAATTATATATATTATATTTATAAAATAATTATACATACCTAGTAATTATATCATATATGAAATTTTTATTTCCATTCCATTTGGGAAACGATAACATCATTCCTATGTACTCTAGACTACCGCCTCACGAAGCGATGCAATATTGTTTCACTAAAATATTACATGGAAGATAGTAAGGATAAATATATGTGAAATACATACCATAATTATGATATTACTAACATATTAATCATTCCTAAAATATGATATATCATTTCATTTCTTACCTTTTCACTCACAAAAACAAGATAATGTCATTCGTGTATGTGTGGACTATCTCCTTCACAATGCGATGTCACTCTCTTTTCATCACCAGACCACATGGATGATATGTATAGGTATATATAAATAACTAATATGGTATTTATTATATTATTATCATTATTTATTGATAATATATTACTTACCTTGATTTCATAATTATTGTTGGAAAATGGAAATGTTACTCATCTGTATGTATGACCTACCATCCCCATGATCGTTATGTACTTAATTTCCCAAAACCATTTTTCATTATTTTTTTAAATTATAATTTATGAACAAATATTATAATTATTTCATGATTCTCATTCTTTAAGTGAAAAAAAACTTTATCAAATTAACAGTACTGAAAATAAAAAATCAAAACATATATGAAAAAAATAGGTTATTAACTATAATGTGATTTTATCATTAAATTAATAATAAAAGGGTAATAAATGGACATAAGTAAATTATATATGGTATGATATATATAAGTGTTTTTCTATAATATAGTTATAATAAACATTAGTTTATTATACATGATGTTTGAATGAGTGTGAAGGTAGTTGATACTTACTATACGAGATTTCTTCTCTCTCTTTTATCTCTTAGAGGTATATAAAAATTCACAACTCATTTATTTTTTGTGTTTTATATACTAATCATTTTACATTATATATCATGAATAACCCTTTTTAATGATATTTATGGTTTTATTTTTTGTTATTATCTTTGTTTTCATATGATACAAAATGTTACTAAAGCAGTAAGGGATTTCCTTCTCACTTTTTACTTATATGAGATAAATGCAACATTCCCCACATATTTACTTTTTAATGTGTACATAATACCAACGAATGTATTTTATGATTACTTTAAACAAAATTATTTTAATTTAAAAATCCATTTGAGGATCTATCATTCATGGGGATTACAATTCAATGTCACAAAAGTGGATAATATTTCTTGTTCCAATATCATCGTTTATCAATAATATCTATGATTATGTTTCCAAAGATGAAATACCATGATACATTTTTGAGCATGGTGTTCCATTTTTTGTCAATAAGATTTCAATAATGTGTCAAGTGTCAATATGTGTATGGAAAAGTGGTGGTGATGATGATTGAAGAGGGGAAGTTGTTCCAAAGAAAATGACACAGATATTTGGAGAATCACTATTTGACATTGGATGTCATGCTTGGAAATTTTCCATATTAATTATGATGACTGTTGAGCTGATCCAAAGTACCAAATACTTGTATCAATGTGATACATGTTTACACCATCATAAAGAATGCCATGCAATACTCAATTGCATGAGGAGAAATAAGATCCATCAAATGGATTCTAATTGGATGATGGTTGTGAATTAAATCATACGATTTTTTGTGGTGATCCTAAAATAAGAATACATTTGTTTAAAATAGAGCATATCACTCACAACAATGATTCCATGTAGTATGATTTAATTTATGAGGAATGAAGAAATGATCAATGCATTATCCATGATTGTATGAAAGGAACGTATTGAAGATCTTTGGGATTGAGGATATAAGAATAAAAGAATGATGATGCTTTGGATAATTTATTTGGAATTCTCATTCCAAAATTAATAGAATAATAATATAATAATATTGGTGGTTTGTAATTCTAGATATGTCTCATGTTTTTATTCTATGTTTTTATACTATGTATTTCCTTTTCTAAAAAATATAGGACCCTCAAGCCAACCAGCCAATCACGGTAGGTAGCTCGCACCACAAGGGTGCAACCGAACCTTGTCTCCTTCACCGGCCCACTAGTATGGGCAGTCCATGAGGATCAGGGCATGAGGGCCGTGTATAATCCTACAGGTGCGTGCACTATGATCAACCCGTGCGAAAGGATGTAGAGTGGGTGCTAGGAGCATGCCTGAGGAGTAGAGAGTGGGTGCAGAAGTGCGCCCACGGGGTGAACACGGTACGGTGTAGAACCATGAGGGGAGGAGGAGAATTCTGATCGAGGGTTGTCATGACTTGATAGTCAAACTGCAAGGATCATGTATCTCTAGTTCGATGTGGGATGAGATTTAAAAACACGGACGAAATCTCCGTCATCCATTTGATCGCGCGTGATATCTCAACCGAACTTTGCATTCATACTATACCTTCTAATTAGGGTCGTTCGTGATCAATCCAAGATTATCCAATGTACATAGTGTCATATTCAACCTCCATCCATCCCTCCACTGCTGCTCGCCACAGATGAAGTAGATCCACTGTGATCAAGCACCCAGTCTATGTTGATGATGAAAACTCCTGTTTGGTGATCGTCTGGACGAACCGAACACATGCATGCATTAAAAGTTTCATGCAGGCATAAAAATGATGAAAATAGAAGGATCCTAAGGAATTTTTTTAATAGGGTTCATTTCCCATTCTATGTACAAAGAGATGGTTCCCATGCGTTCTTAAACGCATGCACGTGATGTTCTCACTGAGAAAGAAAGATCTTTGATTAATGGAAGTGAGCCAAGATATGCAGAAAATTGTTGAATAGGTTTGAACAATTCAAATCTGAGGATCTAATCTTATTCAATTAAGAAATTTAAAGATCGTATCTATCAGGGTTTTGAATGAGATTTGAACGCGGATATATGCGTTATTCCTTGCCTGTAAAGAGAGAGACCTCGATAGGGGATCGGTTGTTGAAGATATTGAGAAAGCTCTTCTTTTCCGAAAAACAGAGCACCAAGAGGATCTGCACAGCCTTTCTACATAAAGGAGAAGAGATAGGAAGGATTTCAATAAGTTCTAATCACTCTTGAACCCTCCTTGAGGAGAAGAACTGCAGCCCTGTGCGATGAAACTTGCAAGCACGTGACATGTTCTTTTGAACCCACATTATGTCTTTGTGAGAATAATAACATGTGTATGCAATTGGTGCACTTTCACCCTTGCTTTACTCCGTGAAGATCGAACCTGCGAACCTTCTTGGTTCTATGAAGATGAACCACATGCACTCCATGTGCAACGAAGAAGACTTTGTGCTTCCTATTTTTCACGAAGAAGAAGAAGTTAGAACTAACACCTTTTTGCATGATCCATCTGAGAACCCACACATATTCTTATTATACCCATTTGGATTGTGTGGTAAAGAAGAAGAATAAGGGAGTGTGTATGCATTATTAATCAAGAAGACAGTACACACACATACACACATGTGAACCCGATGCCTTGTTTTTTCACAAAAAGGAAATGCATGCATGAGGCTGAGGCTTTTATAATATCTTGAGATAGTGTGTGCGCATGTGATGAAAGGAGGAGAAACCATCCAAATATATAAACCCATTTGGGTTTGAAGTAGAACACACATGAAACCTAAAGTCACCCAAACCATGAGCATGAGAAGAGAGAGAAAGAGATCAAGATAAAGAAGAGATAGTGAGTTGCACCACGATGGGAATACATGCCCATGAATAACACACATTGAAGCATGCTTGGAGTCTCGACTCAATCTCTTTGAAGCTTGGATTCCTACGGATTCATCAATGGGACATGAACCTTGATCTGAACTCTATCAAGAACACATATGCTCAATTATGGATATCAGTATGCAATCTTAACTGGTTATACCAGCACCCCCAAATTTTATAGGATATTTCTTCATCTTTCAGTAATCCAATTAGGTTGGATAGGAAAACTGAAAACCCCTCTTTTAGTCATTATGTGAGTATCTTAGTTGAGGTCGATATGTCTGCCACTCTTATTGAAGATATAGTGCTGAACACTAATGATGATAGTTTTACTCTTGGGATTCTTTATGAGAGGAACCCCATGTTTTGTTCAAACTTTCATTTCTTTAGACATGTGGCCTCAGATTGCAATAAGAATTAAATATGTAGCTTTTGTAAAATCAGAGTACATGAGGATTCAGCTTGCCGGAGAAGTATAGGAAAGGCTATTGGACCTGATCCCTTTATCACTAAAGGAACTTCAGTTACTCATCATGAGAAAGACTCCAATTTGGGGAATTCAGTTTAGGTCACTGTGGGAGATCCCAATCAGGTTAAGGACATTGTTGCACCACCTATTCATGTGCCTGATCAGGCTTTGTCCCTCTGACTCTTCCAGGGTCTTCTGTGCTAGTCCTTCTTCTTGACACTGCTTGGGAGGGCAGTTCCATTATTGACCAAACCTTCTACTCAACCCACTGCCACTTGTGATGTTGTTCCTGTTTCTCAATTGTGTGACCAGGATTTTGTTTAAAACCTTGTTCATGATTCGGTTGGTTTAACATACCCAACTGATCATATTGATTCTGCTACTTTGGAGCCTGTTTTTGGAGATTTGTTGACACAAGATGTCACCTATGATGTTGCATCCAATCCCTCAAATGATGTGATGCTCCCTACCAGTGGTGATGTCCTGGATAATACAGGTACTGACCAGAATCATGGATAGTATCCTAGGGAATTTCTCCAAGTCCATATAGACAATGCTGCGAAGAGAAGGATCCCTGCCAATTTACATGCTCTTGTTGGTTCCTTGAAAAAATTTTCATCTCTCAGTACTGGTACCTCTTGTGAGGATAGTGATGAATCTTCCTCTCTAGTTCAGGATTCAGATGCTCCTCCCCCTGATGAGCTGGGTATTGTTATTTCTAATATAAACATGAAGCAAAGTGATGATGGGCCTAGCACTAGGCTCAAGTCAAGGAAATGAAGATCTTATTTTGGAATAGCTAAGGGATTGGGAACACTCCCACGGTCAAATCCCTTAGGCATCTTATTATGACTAATAAGCCTTTATCAATTGGTATTGCAGAGTCGCGAATGAAATTTGAGAATTGGTGTTCTTTTATGTGGTCTTAAATGGGTTATTCATTTATTTATAATAATAAATTTGGTGACAGTGCTGAATCCTTATGGGTCATGAAGCATCATTGTGTGTTGGTTAACTCCCTCATGGATGATATGCAGTCTATTCCTATCTTGTGAAGCATAAATTGTCTCACACTTTTGGTTACCTTTGATTATACTTTCAATCTATACACAAGGAGAAGAGATTTGTGGAGGAATCTAGTAGATATTTCTTAGGGTATGAACAATAGCTGAATTCTACTTGGTGATTTTAACAATGTCTTAAGACCTGAGGAAAAAACTGGGGAAAATTTTTGTTTTACTTCACCAGATTATTTTTCCTCTTGAATCGATAAGTGTGGTTTGACTCAAGTTCCTGTGTCTAGAGATGATTTTACATGGAGTAGGTATGCCATCAATGGAAGAAAGGAAAGCAAGCTGGATAGATGTTTTGTGCAATTGGATAATATCAATAGTGCAATGGATGTGTCTGGAATCACCTTACCAAGGATACATTCTGATCATAATCCCATTCTTATTGAGGACTGTGATAATAGAGTGAGGTCAACTATAATCCCTTTTAAATTCAACAATGCATGGCTGGTTATTCTGGGTTGCAGTGAGATTGTTTTGGATGCTTGAAATTCTGATTTCTTGGGAAGTTCTTCCCATATTCTGTGTTGTAAATTAAAGGAAGACAAGATAAGATTAAATAAATGGAGTAAGGCCTCTTTTTCCTCCCTTGATAATGATATTAAAGAATCTGATATTTTTCTATTAAACTATCAGAAAGATAATATGTCCCATGATTCCCCATCCCTAGGGGAGATACAAGCTACTTCAATGTTGGATAAGCTCTTGAATCATAAATAGAGATTAGATTAGAATCAGTTTAATATGATATGGTTAAAGGAGAGAGACATAAAATCTAAACTGTTCCACTGTATGCATAAGAAAATGTGAGCTAGGAGGAGTCTTAATGACATCAATATTGATGGGAATATGTTCTCCTCTAAAAGTGATATTGTCAAAGCTGTTACAGATTACTTTGAGAAGCTTTATTCAAATAATGTAGTTGACAACTCTGATGAGATTATTCATTGCTTTGATCCCTCTATCAATGATATGAAAAATAATATGCTTACTGAAATTCCCAATGCCAAGAAGATTTATGATGCTCTCTTATCTTTAAATATTGATAGTGTGGCTGGTCCTAATGGTTTAACCAACACGTTTTTTATGTTCTACTAGGATATTGTCCATTATGATGTCACAAATGTAATGAGGTATTTTTATAGATATTATTTTATTACTTTTGGGATGAACTCTAACATTATTTCTCTAATTCCTAATAAGGAGTGTCCCCTTGATATTAAAGACTTTCGACATGTGGATTTTGTGAATACCATTCCCAATATTATCAGTAAAATTATGGCTTAGAGGATGGTTGAAATTTCCAAGGGGATTATTTCTAGTAATAAATTTGGTTTTGTACCTGGACGAAACATTCAAAATTTCTTTTTCACTACTTATGAATATGTCAATGCCATAAAGGGGATGCAAAAGGTTGGTAGCATGGCTTTGATGATTGACATCTCTAAGGCTTTTAACACTATTAGATGGAGTTTTATTTTCAAAACTATTCGAAAGCATGGGTTTTGCAGAGATTTATTGGACATGATGGATCCATCTTGGGAAGTGTGAGGCTCCCTGTTCTTATTAATGGATTTCGATGTACAAGAGGAGTAAGGCCAGAAGATCCTTTCTCTAGATTACTCTTTGCTATTGCAAAAGACTATTTGAGCTAGTTTCTTAATGACCTTGGTAATTTTGGTTGGTATCAGAAGATGAAAATTGGGAAGAATATCTTTGAGCCCTCTCACTTGTTCTATACCGATGAAATTTTGTTGTTTGGAAAGGTAGAAAAATGGACCATCTCTTGTATCAAGGGTATCTTTTCACATTATGAGGAAGTTTCAGGCCAATTCATTAGTTGGAACAAGTCTTCATTTATGTTTGGGGAAGGTATCACCATTTTGAGACAGAATAGAACTTATTTGAAGCTTGGCATGAAGAGGGGAACTCTACCCTTCACTTATCGTGGTGTGCCTCTGTTCTGGGGAAGAGTGAATCATTTCCATCTTGAAAATATTGCTCTGAAAATTTCTAATCAACTAAAGAACAGGAAAGGAAAGAATATGTCCCAGGTTGGAAGAATTTTCTTGGTTAATTCAGTGATAACCTCATTGTTTATTTACTCTTTCTCTCTTTATAGTTGTCCAAGATCACTTATTAAATAATTGAGTGGTATGATCAGAAATTTTATTTGGACTGGATCTATTAATGAGAGAAAGTTGGTCAAATTGGCTTGGAAATACCGTATTAAACCTACCCAAATGGGGGGAATGGGACTGAAATATTTAAGGTTGTTCAATGATAATTTTATTAAAAAGTTTGTGTGGAATATGATTTCCATCTCCGATCCCTATATGAAGTTTCTGGCTCCTCGGTTTGTGGGGAAACTTCACCATGGTTATGGGTTTCATATGACCTCCTCCGTTTGGCCTGTTCTCAAGCACGCTTCTGCTGGTATTATGGAAAATTTGAGATGGTTGGTCTGTGAGCAATCTCTATTGAATTGTTGGTCAACACCTTGGTTGTCCCGACCCATCTGTGAAGATATTGATATCCCTCTACCTTTGAAGAGCCTTGTTATTGATAATTTTCGCAGTACTGTGAATGTGATTTTTTTTGTTACCTGAGCACCTTTGTGTACCGATATCACGATACATGTATATTGACTCTGATACTCTAGTTTGGATTCCCAATTTGAATGGGATATTCTCCACCAAATATTTCTACAGAATGCTTTGCGGCCCCTCCTTGAACCCTCCCTCATGGATCAAGGGTGTGCAGAATTATTTAATCCCTCATGCTTCATCTCTCCTTGTCTAGAAAATTTAGAGACAACGCCTCCCATTGCATAATTTGTTGCAGCGAACTGGTGTCCAGTTGGCTTTGGTTTGTTTTCTCTGTATAATGGCAGATGAAACGTATCAACACCTATTTATTTCTTACAAATTCACATGCCGTATCTGGATGTATTTTTAGGAACTTTTCACATGCTGCTGGAACTTGCAGTCCGTAGAGAAGATTCTACAATCCATCTGTAGAAAGGAGTGCAGTGAGCAGATTCATTCCCTTCGGTTGGATGTTGTTGTGAGTTTCTTCTATTTCATTTGGAAGGTAAGAAATTATTTAACTTTAAAAAACATAAATCCCTTTTTCCCCAATGGTGTGTTGTTCATACATCGTGCTATTCAGAATGTTGCTCTTATTCAAACAGGATCAATGGATAATTGTAACGACCCAAACATTCATTAATGGAAATTCCTCTTGATCTAATTAAATGTCTTATTATAGTTATATAAAATGTGAACTTCTTTGGTTTTATGTTTCTAGATTTTAAAATCCCATTATGAATTGTGACCGTTGCTAATATAGTCGTTGAACTGTGATCGCATGATTAGTATAAATATAGGGCTTTAACAAATCCAATTTACTCAGACAAAGGAAGCGATTACCTCATCCAATACACATGACCCATATGAAGGCCATTTTTTGGATCTCAGAAAGGAGGTGGAATCATTGGGATTCGCTCTTGACCAAGCCCAAGCTGAGCTTGAACACATTAAGCTTGAGCAGAACCGACTACAGGAGAAGTGGAAGTTAATAGAGATTACCACCAGAGCGTTGTTATCCAAGCCACCCCAAGAGTCTATTACTGTCGCACACCTTACTCTTCGGTCTTATGCAGGTGTTATAAGAGGTTATGTAACAAGACCATAGCTATATGATTTTTTGCATTATTTTGTATATAATAATGAATATACATTCATTTTATTATTGTTACTTTGTAAATAGTTTTTTTAGTTAATATTCTACCCAGAAATATATATTGAGAAATTAATGGATTTTTAATTAAATAATATTTTAATAAAATATTATTATTATTATTTAATTACTTCTGTTAAATATAAATGATTGTATAATTTTATGAATGCAATTGTAATTTTTATTAAGGTTTGAAAGCAGTTTTTGTCAAAACCCATGAATTTTTAATAAATGGCGGTTTTTATTTTAAAAGAAAAAATTCACTTATTTATAAAATTATTTAGATAAAATGAATATTATTTATGTAATCAGGACGTCGAAATTATTCAATGGTGAATTTTTCATAATTTTCTGAGACAGTAGAATTTTTGGGTAAAAATTAAATGCTGTTTAAATATATAATGTGTTTTATGACATCATAATGAACCAATAATAATGTAATAAAATTATATAAATGATATGTTCTACCAATATGTTTTTACATTAAAATAATTTTATTTTAGGTTTATTTTTTTATTTTACATAACTTTAGTGGACCCACCAAGAGTATAAAATGTTTTCACTTTTTAAATGAATTTCCTTTAGAGTGTGACTCACATCCACATAAGAAAACCTATTATTTAAAGAAGTTCAGCCATTGGCCTTATAAAATATTTTTTTCCACTCCCATTTGGAAAAAACCATGGGCAAAAACCATCGGATGGTTTTTGGTATTGATTAGTTTAATGTGTGGTGACACATACCTAAATAATAAAGAATTCCCTCTTCTTTCCTATATAAACCCACCCAAGCTCCCACTTCCTCTTCACTCATAGCATTTGGAATTATTTTGAACTCTATACTCCTCTCTATATAATCCTCCCAAGGTGACCCAAGATCCCAATAATCCTCTCACAATACTCTCCCCAGCCTTTGGGATCACACTTCTAAGTTTTGGATTTCTTCCTTAATCATTTTTGTCCAATTTTTTCATTAAGTTGTTATGCCATTTTGTTTTAAATTAAAAATGTTGGGGTATGATTTTTCACCTCCCCCATACTACCCTCTTTATTTTTGGATTATTAGAGACCCATTTATCTCTCATTAATGCCTCCCATGTACACCCGTTACCATGCCGAAATTCCATGAGGGGTCTCTCTCTCCTCATTTACATTCAAGTAATTGTTTTGTATCGTGTATATAAATTCCATTAAAACTTTTGGGAAATGTATATATATGACCCCATTACTGTATATTTCATGTAAATATTATGAGACACCCCTTTATCTCTCATCAACCATTTTTATGAGTTCTTATATCAGGCCTTTATGCTGCCAAAATTGCACCGCGATTTTCCAAGCCAAAGTCATTGTGTAGTGAATACCATGCTCATTTATCTATCAAGGGTATTCACAATTATTCACATTTACTTATTGTTTAAAGAGTTTCAAGTATGAATTCCACACTCCTTTATCATGGAATAAATTATGATGTTTAATGAATCCATGTTTTATGATCCATGTGGCACACTTATGCATGAAATAAAATGATTAAGAAGGGTGCATCCTGATAGCGCTCCAATACATTGGGTAAAGATTAGTATCATGATATGTCAAGTGAAATGAGGGTTTACTTATTCTAATTCAAGTTAAATGAGGGTTTACTCATGATCCATGTGCAATGAGCCTTGGCTCATGCTAAAATCATGTTAAATGATATTGCCATATCTCCATGTTAGGATTATCATGATTTATCATGCCTTTATGTTTCTCTTGTGTTCCATTGATATGCCTATTGTATAACATGTACTATATTTCTCACGTTATTTCATGTTTACTTCCTTATTGGGATTTATAACTCACCCTTTCCTTATGCAAGTCCTCAGGTTATCCTATGCAATGCTAAGTATGAGGGAATGCAGGGGTCATGTAAAGGAAGTTTTCAATAAAGATATTGTATTTCATGTTTTCAGTTGTTATGTAATGGTCCTAAGCCCCAAAGACACTAGACCTCTCAATCTTCTATGTTTTATCAAGATACATTTATGTAATAAATCATGTTTAAGTTTGTAATAAATAACTGGATTTTCATAGTTGGTATCAAATGATAGGTTTAGTTATTCTTGGGATTAGGATTAGAAAACCCTCGTAAAGCCTTAAAGACAAGACTAAGTATAAAAACATCCCAATGTTTTTTGATTACTGAGTAAGTATTTTATCAATCAAATGTATCCCTATCTGGATACGAGTAGGTAAAGGCGGCTCTGACATAGATATACCTAGGAGCTAAAACCCCTACCAGGAGTTTCGGGCTTGACACGGGGTATCCTAGTACACGAAAATGGGCCTTGATGCACTCTTGGTTACAACAATCCAGGGGGATGTGCTTTTGTAAATTCACAAGAATAGTATGAACCCTTATTAAGGGAATTTAAAAAATGCCCCTAAGAACACATGTTAGAAAGTAGACCATGAATAGCATAGATTGTGGACTATGGATTCATAAGTTAAGGAAAAAAAGTTATTTATATGTCATCAGTTTTGTCCTTGGATTACCCTTTATGTGTTACCCCTAACTTTCCTTTTATTCCATCCATTGGCAGGTAATAGGAGGACTTAGGCTAACAACTGATGTGAAGATCAATGTGATGACTGTGCTAATGAGATGCCCAATCCAATGGGAGCATGAATCGTGAACTTTATCACATTTCTCTCTTAGTTAACTCGTGATTTTAATAGAAACATGGGTCAAGAGGAACGTTCACCCTCCCCCCCAAGAAATAAAAAGTCGCTATCGAGAGATTCATGAGATAAAGGCCTCCTACTTTTAATAGATCATCTGATTCCTCAATTGCCAAATAATGGATCAACTCCATTGAAATGATCTTCTCCATCCTTCAATGATTTGAACAAGAGAAGGTTCTTCTAGATACTTATTGTATGGAGGGTGAAGCTAATCAATGTTAGACGTTGATCAAAAATATGAATCCTGAGGAAGAGATCGATGCGTTGGAATGGAAGGATTTTTGGAAGATGTTTTTCAACAAATATTTTCCGTGAACCCTTCGACATAAGATGGAAAGGGACTTACATTCCCTAAAGAAAAAAGATGACGAATCTGTTAGAGCGTATGAGACAAACTTCACAAGGCTTGCATGACACGCATCCATCTTTGTCGTTACCCCCGAAATACAAGGTTGACCACTTATTTGGTGGGTTGAAACCTAGCCTACAGAAAGCATTGGTGATCCGTGACTTCGATAGCTATGAGGAAATTGTCTGATGTGCCCTCAAGGTTGAAATAGAGATCGTAGAATCTCAAGGGTATCATGGGGATAACAAGTGTAAGGTGGACTTCAATGCTGGCAGCCCGATGGATAAATCCAATGGTGCTAAGAAGATCCAACACCCCACTTTCCAAATGTGTGGAAAGAAGCACCCTAGAAATTACCTGAAGGGGATGAGGAAATGATTTAGGTGTGGAAGAGAACGACACCTGGCTATTAACTGTCGGAAAGAAAAACCCACGACTGTGACGAAAGAGAGGAAGGCTCCACTCGACCCTCAACGCGTGGTTCATTTCTTCAACTGCAAAGAACCGAGGCACTTTTCAAATCAATGCCCTAAGCCAAGGGTTTTCGGAGGCAACCAACAACCTCCAAGGCAACAAGGATGATCTTTTTCCATCACTACTGCCGAAGTGAACCCTGAAAATGATGTGGTGACAAGTACGCTAGTTATTCATTCAATAATAGCGAACATACTTTTTGATTATGGTTCTACTCATTCTATTTTATCCCGAATTCTTAGTAGAACAATCCCAACACCACCAGAAAATCATGGAAGTGATGATGTCGGTGAGTATTGGAAAATGGGGAAATCATTACATCCCATGAATATAACTCCTCCCCTATCATAATCTGTGGATTGAATTTCCCAGCGAACCTCATAATAATCTCTCTGGTGGAATTTGATGCAATTCCTGGCAATTATTGACTTTCCTTATATAGAGCCAACATAAATTGTTGTGAGAGGGAAATCACTCTCTAGGTGGAGAATCAACCCCCGATTCTATACAAGTGCAAGGAGGAAGATGAATATTCTTTAGCTCCATCATATCAAGCTTGGATATTACTGCCCTATAAGCATGCATATCTAGCTCAGATGATTGAGTCTAAGGAGGCAACCATCCTTGAAGACATGCCTATTGTGAGGGAATTGGATGAAGTGTTTCTCAAGGAATTGTTTGGTCTTCCTCCTAGAAGAGATGTTGAATTATCTATTGATCTTATACTTGGGGAATTTCCAATATCCAAGACTCTGTATAGAATGGATATTGTGGAGCTTGAGGAGTTGAAGAAACAACTACAGGAGAATCTGGATAAAGGGTTTATATGCCCAAGTGATTCACCAATGCGCCTTTGCATTGATTATTTTGAGCTTAACAAAATCACGATAAAGAACAAGTATCCTCTCCCACAAATTGACAACTTGTTCGATCATCAGTGTGGAGCACAATACTTCTCCAAGGTGGATTTTCGGTTGGATATTATCAATTAAGGGTGAATAAGGAAGATATCCCCAAGACTACTTTTTGTACAAGATACAAGCACTATGAATTCATAGTAATGCCTTTCAGACTCATTAATGCTCCAGAAATCTTCATGAACATGATGAATAGTTTCTTTAGGGATTACCTTGACAAATTTTGGGTAGTCTTTATAGATGATATTATGATATACTCCAAAACCTAGTATGATCATGAGGATCATCTAAGAATTTTACTAGAGACCATGTGGAAGGAGACACTCTATGAAAAGTACATCAAGTGTGAGTTCTGGTTGATGGAGGTCTCATTATTGGGCCATATCATCATAAGCAATGAGATATCTATGGATCTGCCCAAAACAGATGCAATTGAGGGATGGTCGAGGCCAACATTAGTAATGGATATCCATAGCTTCTTGGGGTTAGATGGATATTATTGATTATTTGTGAGAAATTTCTCACGATTGTCCAACCCTATTAACAAGCCAACTCAAAAGGGAGTAAAGATTGCTTGGAGTGATGAATGTGAAGAAATCTTTAAGGAGATAAAAAGGAGGCTTATCACTGCGCCCGTGCTCACATTACCCACAAGTGGAGAACTTTTTGTGATATTCAGTGATTCTTTGAAGAAGGTCCGGGGATGTGTGTTTATGGAAAATGACAAAGTCATTACCTACACTTTAAGGCAATTGAAAGATCATGAGAAAAATTATCCAACACATGATCTAGAGTTGCCTGTGGTGATCTTCATTTTAAAAATTTGGAGGCATTATCTCTTTGGGGAGAAGTGTGAAATATATATGGACCACAAAAGCCTCAAGTATATATTCACATAGAAAGAGTTGAACATTCTCCAATGAAGATGGATAGAGCTAATCAAAGACTATGACTGCTCAATCCATTACCACCCTGGGAAAGAGAATAAGGTGGTGGATTATCTATGAATAAAGGACCCAATGATTCTATCACTGTTGAGAATTGAGAAGGATAAAATCTTCTTAGATTTGATGAAGATGGACATGGGAATCATAAAGAAGGGAACATAATCAATCATTTCACAAATGATTTCTCAAATGTATCTTTTGGAAAGGTTAAATGAAGCTCAAAAGGATGATTTGGAAATTTAGAAGAAAATGAAAGCTATCATAAGAGGTAAATCCTCAGAGTTCAATGTTAATGAAGAAAGAATTGAGAGATTTGGGAAAAGACTATGTACTCCATCAAGTTTAGAGCTGAAGAAGGAACATTTGGATGATGCACATAGTTCAAATTTCTCTATTCACCCAAAAAACACAAAGATGTATCGAGATCTCCGAGCACAATATTGGTGGGATAATATGAAGGAGGCGATTGTTGAATTTACATCTAAGTGCCTGGTGTGTCAGCAAGTGAAGGCTGAGAGATAGAAGTCTAAAGGGACGATGTAACAAATACCCATACCAGTATGGAAATGGGAGAACATCCCCATTGACTTTGTCACCGGACATCCAAATACATCCAAAGGAAGCAATGCAATCTGGTTTGTTGTGGATCGCCTTACAAAGTCTACACACTTTATTGCAATTTGGGAGGATTTCTCATTGGATTAACTGGAACAAATATTTATCAGGGAAGTGATAAGGATTAATGGAGTACCACTATCTATTATATCTGATCGAGATCCATGATTCAAATATATGTTTTGGAAAAGTATTCAACATGCTTTGGATACTGAGATGAACTTCAATATAGCTTATCATCCTCAAACTGATGGAAAATATGAGCAGACTATCCAAACACTTGTGGATATGTTGAGAGCATGATCAATGGACTTTAAAGGAGGATGAGATCAACATCTTACTCTAGTTGAATTCTCCTATAACAATAGTTTCCACTCGAGCATCCAAATGGTACCATATGAAGCCCTTTATGGGAAAAGGTGCAGAATACTAGCGTATTGGGATAAAGTCGGTGAGCGTAAGCTGCTAGGACCAGAAATGGTCGAAGAAATGGTAGAGAAGGTGAAAACCATTCAACAACATATCAAGAAAGCCCAAAGTTGACAGAAGATTTATGCTGATAACCATCGATAAGACCACGAGTTTAAGGTCGGAGACATGGTATTTCAATGCATATCCCCATGGAATAAGGTCATGAGGTTTGAAAAGAAAGGGAAGTTAATTCCAAGGTACATCGACCCCTTCGAGATTCTTGATCATGTCGGGGTAGTGGCCTATCGACTAGCACTTTCACCTACCATGGTCAAAGTACATGATGTCCTTCATGTATCCCTCTTAAGGAAGTACATACCAAACCCTTCATATGTAATCTCTTTAGAGGTGGTATAGTTAGAGGATGATATTTCCTATGAGGAGAAACCAATGAAGATCTTAGATCATAGAGAAAAAGTTATATGAAATAAGAAAATGCCCCTCATCAAGGAGTTGTGGAGAAACCACAAGATTAAAGAAACAACGTGGGAATCAGAGGAAATGTTGAATCAGAGTTACCCACATCTATTTTAGTGTGGGAAAAGAAAATTTCTAGGGATAAATTCCTTAATGGGGAAAGATTGTAATGACCCAAACATTCATTAATGGAAATTTCTCTTGATCTAATTAAATGTATTATTATGGTTATATAAAATGTGAACTTCTTTGGTTTTATGTTTTTGGATTTTAAAATACTGTTATGAATTATGACCATTGCTAATATAGTTGTTTAATAGTGACCACATGATTAGTATAAATATAGGGCTTTAAAAAATCCAATTTACTTAGATAAAGGAAGATATGGCCTCATCCAGTAGACTTGCCCCATACGAAGCCCATTTTTTGGAGCTCATAAAGGAGGTGGCATCATTGGGATTCCCTCTTGACCAAGCCCTAGATGATCTTGAACACGTTAAGCTTGAGTGGAACCGACTACGGGAGAAGTGGAAGTTAATAGAGATTACCACCTGAGCGATGTTATCTGAGCCACTCTGAGAGTCTATCACCATCACAAACCTTACTCTTCGATCTTATGCAGGTGTTATAATGGGTTATGTAACCAGACCGTAACACTATGTTTATGTGCATTATTTTTTATATAATAATGAATATACATTCATTTTATTATTTCTACTTTGTAAATAGTTTTTTAGTTAATATTAAACCATGAAATCTATTTTGATAAATTAATGGATTTTTGAATTAAATAAAATTTTAATAAAATATTATTATTATTATTATTAAATTATTTTTATTAAATATAAATGTTCAAATAATTTTATGAATGCAATTGTATTTTTTATTACGGTTTGAAAGTAGTTTTTGTCAAAACCCATGAATTTTCGATAAATGACGGATTTTATTCTAAAATTAAAAATTCACATATTTAGAAAATTATTTAGATATAATTAATATTATTTTTAGAATCAGGATGTCGAAATTATCCAATGGTGATTTTTTTATAATTTTCTGAGATAGCCGAATTTTTGGGTAAAAATTAAATACCGTTTAAATATATAATCTGTTTTATGACATCATTATGACCCAATAGTGATGTAATAAAATACTATAAATGATTTTTTCTGCCAATATATGTTTTACCATTAAAATAATGTGATTTTAAGTTTGTTTTTTTATTTTACAAAACATTAGTGGACCCTCCAAGAGTTATAAAACATTTTCACTTTTTAAATGAATTTCCTTGAGAGTGTGACTCACCTCCACATAAGAAACCCTATTATATTAAAATGTTAGGCCATTGGCCTTATAAAATGTTTTCTTCCACCCCCCTTTGGAAAAAACCATGGGAAAAACAATGGACTGGTTTATGGTATTGATTAGTTTAATGTGTGTTGACCCAAACCTAAATAATAAAGAATTCCCTCTCCTTTCTTATATAAACCCACCCAGCCTCCACTTCCTCTTCCCTCAAAGTATTTTGAGTTCTTCAAAAATATTCCCTCCTCTCTCTAGAATCCTCCCAAGGCGCCCCAAGCTCCCAAGAATCCTCTCTCAAGCCTCTCCCAAGCCTTTGGTATCACACTTCCAAGTAAGGGATTTCTTCCTTTCTCATTTTTGTCCAATTCTCTTTAAGTTGTTAAGCCCTTTTGTTTTCAATTACAAAGGTTGGGGTATAATATTTCACCTCCACCATACTTACCTCTTTATGTTTGGATGATGGGAGACCCATTTATCTCTCATTAATGCCTCCCATGTACACCCGTTACCATGCCGAAATTCCGTGAGGGGTATCTCTCTCCTCATTTATATTCAAGTAAATTTTTTTGTATCATGTATCTAAATTCCATTACAAATGTTGGGACATTTATCTATATGACCCCTTACTGTCCATTTAATGTAAATATTATGAGACACCCCTTTATCTCTCATCAACCATTTTTATGAGTTTTTATGTCACGCCGTTATGTTGTTGAAATTGCACCACAATTTTCTTAGCCAAAGTCACTGTGTAGTGAATACCATGCCCATTTCTCTATCAAGTATATTCACCTTTATGTAAATTTACTTATTGTTTAAAGAGTTTCATGTATGAATTCAACACTCCTTTATCATGTAATAAATGATGATCTTTAATGAATCCATGTTTTATGATCCTTGTGGCAGACTTATGCATGAAATGAAATGATTAAAAAGGGTGCGCCCTGATAGCGCTCCAATGAATTGGGTAAAGATTAGTATCATGATATGTCAAGTTCAATGAGGGTTTACTCATGATAATTCATGTTCAATGAGGGTTTACTAATTCTCCATGTTCAATTAGCCTTGGATCATGCTAAAATCTTGTTAAATGATATTTCCACATCTCCATGTTATGATTATCATGCTTCATTATTCCTTTATGTTTCTTTTATGATCCATTGATATGCCTATTGTATTACATGTACTTTATTTGTCACTTTATTCCTAGTTTATTCCCTTAATGGGCTTTATAGCTCACCTTTTTCTTATGCATGTTCTCAGGTTATCCAATGCAATTCTAAGTACAAGGGAATGTAGGGGTCATGTACATGAATTTTTCAATAAAGATATTGTATTTCATGTTTTATATTGTTATGTAATGTACCTAAGCCCAAAATACACTAGACCTATCGATATTTTATGTTTTATTAAGTAAATTTTATGTAATAAATCATGTTTAAGTGTGTAATAAAGAACATGGTTTTCATAATAATGATGCTTCTGACCTTGTTCTTTTGAGATTACTTGGTATGAATAGTAGGGCCAAGAAACTGTTAATGATGAAGTATGTTTGATGGACACTGCCTATCTCTCGATGGCATAATGTTAATGTTGATGGAGCAGCCTTGGGTGCTCTAGGACCTGATGGATACTATGGTGTTTTCGAACTTCCTAGGAGTTTTTCAAAGGTTTCTTCTTCCATTTTATTAGCAGTGGGCTTACAATCGAAGCAGAGCTTTGGGCCATGATTAAAGCAATTAGATATTCTATTCATTATAATTGGAATCAATTATGGTTGGAGTCCAATTTGACTATTGCTGTTTGAATTTTTAAAGATTGCTCATAGAGTGTGCCATGGTAGATCCTGCCAGCTTGGATTGAATTTCTTCTACTTATAGAGGTTATTTCCCTTGAAGTTACGCATGTTTATCGTGAGGCCAATCGGGTCGTGGATGCTCTTTCTAAGAGGGAAATTTTGGAGGTTAGTTCCTGTTGGTCCTATGTATCACTTTATTTTTTTAATGATCTTGTCCAAGCTGATCTACGTGGTGTGGTCTATACCTGCCTTTGTCGATCTTCTCCATGACACTGTTATCCTGTGCTTTTTTATTTTTATTTAATATATTTTTCTTGGAGTGGGTTCTCTGCCTATCTCCATAATTTTCAGGTATACATGAAGAGGTAGTGTGCATCATTTTAACACATCTAAATGAGGCCAGGTCTTCATCATAAGAATAATGAATTGACTGAGAATTGTTGAACTGAGGACTGATCAAGAATATGATCAGAAATATCGAGCAAAGCCAACAGACCTTACCAAAGGCTGTTGAATATTATTTAAGAGATACACATGCAAGTGTGATTTAGTAAGCCTATGTGGAGAGAGAAGAATATCATCTATAGTGAATCAAGAAAGAACAAATACGGAAGATGCTTGTGTAACTTGAGAGCTATAAGAACCCTATAAGATTCAGGGGAGAAGAAATCATCAGTGGGACTCTGAAGCAAGCCAGTGAACTCTAGTTACACTGTGGGATGCAATATAAAGACCCTCTTGTGGGACTCAGGAGTGATATAACGGGACTCTATATTAACAATTCTAATTGATGATAAGATTATAATAGAGAATCAATGTTGGGGAGAATGACCAACATATAAAATAGTAAGTATTTGAACCGAACATTGTATATCATTGTGTTCAGTTCCTTTACATTTACAACATCATTCATGGTAAGGCTAAGAGACACAAGAAGAGTGGATTGAGGCTTTAACCAGTCATATATGTTTAATTGAAAATAATCAATTAGGAAAATTATTTAAAGGGATCACTAATCCACCCCTCCCCTCTCAGTTATTCACACTGATATGGGCACTTCATTTGGTATCAGAGCGAGGATACCTCTAAAAGATCCAACTGAGTCTTTATGAAGTGAATATTTGAGGAGATGAGTGAACAAACTCAAATGGAGGTATCTTCTAAGACTCATAAGAACATAAATAATAAACAGGCAAGGAAGACGAAGAATAATCTTACAACTAATAGGGGAACACCTTCTACTGAATGTAATCTGAAAGGTACAACATGTGATAATCACTTTTCTTATTATGACTCTTTTGATGAAGCCAGTTCAAGTTGTGATGATGATGGATCAATTTGTGATCTTCATACTGAACTCAAAGATCATCTGAAGAAAGTACCTAGATAACTGGAGAGACACTTTGCTTAAAGAATTAGTACTCTTCAGAATGAATAATTACAACTGGAAGAAGAAGACGATGCCATGGAAGAGGCATTAGATAAAAGGGTTGTTCTATCCAACGCTCTCACAAAACATGTGAAGGAAAAGTAAGAAACAATTTATCTTTTCAATGATAGATATGACGAGGTCACTGAAAATTTATAGTGAAGTATTTGTGAGAAATAATCATTTTAAATGGTATTTTTAAAAACATTCTACCATTTGAAAAGTATCACAAAGTATCTATGGTTGTCAAAGCTGCTCAACTAGAAGACATAGCTAACAAGGTAAAGTAGATTGAAATCTCTTGGAAATAATTAAAAAATATGAATAAATAACAAATCATAAATATGAAGTAGAATGGGATAGAAATATGAGATCATTTGAAGATGAGAAGAACTCCCTCAACATGAAGTTTTTAGAGCTGGGGGTAAAATTAAAGAATAAGTAATCACTCCAATATGGAACCTCCCAAATAGCTGAAAGAAAAGATGCTTCCACTCATGTTTTCATTGTGTACAATGATTCCAAAAGAATTATGAGATCATACTCTTATTCAATTGAAATAACCTCCAAGAAGAAGGTATCTCATAACCTATTTATTTCTATTTCTACTAATGCTGTTTCATATGAATGTACAGTTTCAATGCCAAAATCTGTGAAGATGTGGAATGATAAAAATGTCAATAAATCCATAAAAACTTCTTGGGTGGATACTGGAATGATTAATAATAGAAACTCCAAAATTTATGCTCTAAATAAATATAGAAAATTTTAGAAAAAAATGCACTAAATCTAGACAGACTGATACTACAAGTAAACGAAGAAGGTTTGTTGGCTATTGTCGGTGTTTTTGGAGGTTTGGTCATCATTCCAATGATTGCTGGCATAATATATCAGCATATAAAAATTGTGTAAGGCCTACAATCAAGGAAATTAGATGTGAATAAATGAAGCAACTTACAATGTTAAGGAATAATTCTCAGATTAAGAAGAATCTATCCACAAAGATCAGATTCGAATATCTTGAAGACTTCTGTGATAATTACAACAGAAGTGGTCACAGTTATGATGAGTGTTGGATTTTTCCTACCATGCCTCATGCATATGTTTATAAGAATCATAGACAAGAACAAAGTATGGAGAAAGGAAATAGAGTTGAAAAATCTTATATAGTGAATAAGAAAATCACTAATGTCAATAAAACTATGAAACAAACTATTCCCAATAATAATTCTAAGGTAGATTCCAAGAATTTCATCTCAACAAATATATGATTCTTCTACTGTGGAAGGAAAGTCCATACCATGGATCACTGCAAACAATCTTTGGAAATCAATGGAAGCAATATCAAATTGAAAGGAGAATCAATCCAGAATAATATATGATTGATTGAAGAAATTCTGGAAGATAATTTTGATAAGTTTCCTAATAAAGGTAACATGAAAACATTAATGAAGCCATGTGGAAGCTCCATGCCATAAAATTACAAGGAGTGTTTAGTAATCTAGCCTAATCAATTGAAAATTGCTAGATAACTACAAAAATATGACATTAATTACTATCTAAAGTTAAGGAAAAAGGAAAAAGATTAGTCCACATAAAGAAGAATTTGAATTTCGTGAGAGGTTATCGAAAAATGACAACCCATGTGACTCACAAGTACTGTATAGAAGGTGAAAGAAGGCTGGACATCATGAAAACAAATGTTTGACTATTTTACCAGACCAAATGAAGAAAATTGAACAACATGCACTAGTGAAAGCTACTTTAATACTAATAGAAGTAAAGAAAAACAATTCATACAAGTTGAAGGTGAATGGAAGTATAAGATCCATGCCGACAATAAAAAATAAAAATCCCAAATGGAGAGAAGACATCAACATGAAGAGTACCAGAGACACTAGAGCTACAAGGAATGGAGTTCTTGGGTTGAGAGAAAATTATTAGCCCCAATGCTTCTATTAATAATCCCACAAGTGTTCCATCTTATTCCCATATATTTTTGTTATATGCATGTGCTTACATTTTAGGTAATTTCAGGTGAAGGCCATCCTCAAGATGAAAATTTGATGAGAAAAGTAAAGAACTACAAGTTGGACTCATTATTCATGACTTGATAATTAAATGAAGTGTTCTATAGTGGAAGATTATCAATATGAATATCTTTAAGATCATATGATGATTACTTTCCACCAAGGAAAATCAAAGGGAGTGAACCCCTTGAGGGGGAGAAAAAATGAAAGAGATGATATCAAGGATTATTTCATGACAAACCTTGAAATTCATATCATCTCAAGAAGTTTAAGTTGAGGTATTATAATCACACTTTCATCCCTTTTTCATAATTTTATTTATCATTTCAATTAAGGGGGAGTGCATGATTGATGACAATATGAGATGAAAGGGGGAGAATTATCTTTTCACTTTGACTTTTTAATATTTTTGGTGTAGTATGTGCATGACATAACATTTCATTGAAAAATATGATTATTTTCAACCCTTTGGTTAATAATTGAAACATTTTGAGCATTATTTAACATTCATGGTTGTTTATAGACAACATTGAAAACCTTGGTCATATCCCTATTGTTTTCTACATCGGGTTATCATAATAAGACACAGAGTTGATATACTAAATGATCTTTTCTAAGTGAACAATGTGTCATCATCCCTCTCTCAGAAATATTCAATAAGATGTTCCTTAATGGGAGGAGGACATGTTTTTTGAACAAACACAACTACACCATTGCATTTGGTTTCCAATAAGGGGGAGAAAATATTGGCACACATATTGACCCATTCAAAGTGTGCTTAAGTAATATTGACAAAAAAAATACAAAAGGGGATATTGTTGCGCATGGAGTTGCATTTTTTATCAATAAGATGTGTAATAAGGTGTAAATTGTCAATATGTGTATGGAAAAGTGGCGGTGATGATTATTGTAGAGGGGAAGTTGTTCCAATGAAAATTCCAGTGATATTTGGGGAATCACTATTTGACATTGGACGTCATGCATGGAAATTATGCATATTAATTATGACAATTGATGAGCTGATCCAAAGATCCAAATACTTGTATCAAAGTGATACATGTTTTCACCATCATAAAGAAGACCATGAAATACTCAATTACATGAGGAGAAAGAATATCCATTCAATGGATTCCAATTGGATAATGGTTTTTAATTAAATCTGACGATTGTTTGTGGTGATCCTCAAAGAAGAAGATGTGTTTAAAAGAGAAAACATCACTTGAAGTTAACCAATAATGATTCAAGTATCACTAAGAGGGGGAGGGGGTGAATTAGTGATATCTTATTCTTTTTTGTTTCTCCTTTTTGAAGCAACCTTTGCCTCATGTTAAATTGTTTTTCCCTGTTGAACACACACAACCATATGAACCCATGATTTAAAAGGTTCACTACTCAACAAGAGTAGCTACGTTCTTGGAATGGTATGAAAATAATCCAGTACCACACAATCCACTAGAAAACAATCATTTTATTTGAAATAAAATGATTAGTACATGCCCTTTCACTCATGTAGTAATTGGGAGATAATTCCCACGTATGTGCGCACCCTCTTAGAACAAATATTGTAAAGTAAAATATTTGTGCTTCGTGACAAACATTATAAAATATGATCATTGAAAACAACTCTTATCTTTCCAATCCATAAGCTAATAGAAACTACATAGACTTCATAATAATTCTTAGTCATATACCCCAGCCATATCTCGATCCACTTGAAAGTACTTCAAACAATAATTTTGGGTATTCAAATCTTCATCTTGTAGAGCTTCTTTGAAAATACCCTTCGTGAAGATCCCAGCTTCACAGAGAACTCTAGTTCACAAACATCTCTAGTTAACAAAGATCACTAGATCCCAGAGCT
Organism: Viscum album; assembly: GCA_963277665.1. Taxonomy (NCBI): domain Eukaryota; kingdom Viridiplantae; phylum Streptophyta; class Magnoliopsida; order Santalales; family Viscaceae; genus Viscum; species Viscum album. Next base: position 340,387,277 of record OY728144.1, read on the forward strand.
CACTATTTCATAGAGCACATATTGGTATTTTTGAATTTCGATTCATTCAAAAATCTCAATGGCTTTCTGCGAAGCTCTTTTCCATCATAGAGCTAACTGCCTTCGCAGAGCTCACTTTCACCATGAACCTTCTTCACAATTCGAGAGCTCTAAAATTCTAGTTAAGTCTCTTTACTTCTCTCGAGGATGTAGGGGCCTATTTACAGGTATTTCCCACTGACTCTAGAACCTTCCAGCCACCTCATCACCATGTTAGCATCAAATCGCAAAGCTCTAAAATTTCCGCCGAAATTCAATCTGTTTTGCGAAGCACCTTGGCTATTTCCCGGATTCGTTATGCTCATCGTAATCATGAAGCATTACATAAAATCCTTTATGCCGCCATGATGCTCCTTATTCATTTTCACTACTACAATGATTACTTACAAATCTATTCACCTCTGTCATTCATGAAGCTCATCGTAATCGCAAAGAACACCATCAACATTCTTCATGTCATCGTGAAATCTACTTCATGAAGCCCATATTCGCGAAATCTATTTCATAAATCCCACCTTAGACACATGCTTTTGAAAAACCAAACCTACTAATGGGTTTCATATTTTCTCCTCCTTTCCATTATAAAGCATACATCACAAGTTCCCCAACAAACTTATGATCTTTTTTAAATACATACCAGCAAAGCATCGTCAGAATAATTGGGGAATGTATCGTAACTTTACTGTCTTTCCTCACCCACTTACACAAAGTGAAGTGATTTCTTTTCTTCTAAAATTTCCTTAACAAAAAAAGACAATACATAGTTCATCCAAAAACTTCATCAGACAACTTGGTCCCAACATAACTCATAACAATGATTCCATGCAGTATGATTTAATACACGAGGAATGAAGAAATGATCCATGCATTATCCATGATTAGATTAATGAAACGTATTGAAGATATTTAGGATTAATGATATAAGAAGAAAATAATTATGATGTTTTGGAGAAGATATTTGGAATTATCATTCCAAAAAGAATAGAAGAAGAAGATAATATGATTGGTGGTTTTGAATTCTAGATATGTCTTGTATTTGTATACATAGTTTTATACTATGTATTTCCTTTACTAAAAAATAGGGGACCCACCAGCCAGCTAGCCAATTAGGGGAGGCAACTCGCACCACAGGGGTGTGACCGACCCTTGTCTCCCTGATCAGCCAACCAGCATGGGAAGACCATGAGGAGAAGGGAATAAGGGCTGTGTATAAGCCCGTAGGTGCATTCATAGTGATCAACTCGTGCGCAAGGATGCATAGTGGGAGCTAGGAGTGCACCCGGGGATCAGAGAGTGGATGCAGAAGCGCACCTGTAAGGTGAACACGGTACAAGGCAGTACCTTGAGGGGAGGTGGATAATTCTGATCGAAGGTTGACACGACATGATAGTTAAACTGTGAGGATCCCATGTATCTATTTTGATGTGGGATGGGATTTAAAAACATGGAAGAAATCTCCACTGTCTATCTGATCGCGTGAAAGATCTCAACCTCACGTCTCATTTTCTCTACGCCTTCTAATTAGGGTCATTCATGATCAATCCAAGTTTATCCAATAGTTGAGGTGTCGTCATCAACCTCCAACCATCCTGATGCCGCCGCTCTCCACAGACGAAGCCGATCCACCATGATCGAGCTCCCGATTAGTGTTGGTGATGAAAACTCATGCATGGTGATCGTCTGGACAACTGAACACATGCATGGACTAGAGTTTCATGTACGCATCTAAATGATGAAAATTGAAGGATCCTGAGGCAAAAAAAGTTTCTCAAGGTGCACTTCCCATTCAATGTACAAAGATATGGTTCACATACATTCTTAAATGCATTCTCGTGATGTTCTCACTGAGAAAGGAGGATCCCCATTGAATGGAAACGAGCTGAGATATGCAGAAAATCTTTGAACGGGTTTGAAAAATTGAAATATGAGGATCTCAGATTATTTGATGAAGAAATTTAAAGACCATATCTATAGGGGATTTGAATGATATTTGAACATGTATATACGGGGTATTCCTCGCCTATAAAAAGAGAGACCTCGACTGAGGCTCTGTTGTTGATGATATTGAAAAAGCTACTTTTTTACAATAATAGAGCACCCAAAGGATCCGGACAACCTTTATATGTGAAAGAAAAGAGACTTACAAGAGTTTAACAAGTTCTATGCACTCTTGAAACCTCGTTGTAAAGAAGAACCGCACCCCTGTGTGAAGAAACACGCGAGCACACGATAGGTTCTTTCGAAGCCTCATTGTGTCTTTGTGATGAGAATCTCATGTGTACGCAACTGGTGCAATTTCAACCTTATTTTACTTAGTGAAGATAGAATCCATAAACCTTCTTGGTTTTGTGAAGATGAACCACGCGCACTCCCCATGCAAAGAACAAGACTTTCCACTTCTGGTTTTTCATGAAGAAAAGAGGTGAGGACTCGCACATGTTTGCACGATCCATCTGATAACCCACACAGATTCTTATTATACCCATTCAGGTTGTGTGGGAATGAATAAGAATAAGAGAGTGTGTATGCATTAAGAAACAATAATAAAGTACACACACATACATGCATGGGAAATCGAGGCCTTGTGTTTCCACAATAAGGAACACATGCATGAGGCCGATGCTTTGATAATCTCTTAAGACAGTGTGTGCACAGGTGAAGAAAGGATTAGAAACCATCCAAAGGAATACACCCATTTGGGATTGAAGATGAAAACACATAAAACATAAATTCACCCTAACCATATGCATGATAAGATAGATAAATAGAACAAGATAAAGAAGTGATAGTGAGTCGCACCAAGATGGGAATACAAGCACATACATAACACACATTGAAGAAAAATTAAAAGAATAAGTGTGTGAGTACAGAACCTAATAGAATTGTGTGAATATTTAGAAAGAATAAATTGAGTGGAAAGTGCATGTTTAATTACATGATCGACACATATTGAATTTAACACATTGATACAAGAGAATAGTGTGTGCTCAGGTTTACAATAAACACATCATACATGCATGCACACGTGCATAAACACATGAACATGTGAAGAGAATTTAGATACCCAAAACAAGATGTATTGAATGGCATTCAATCCATGAATGAAGAGAATGATAACTGAGACTGAGGCTAGACACAATTAAAGAAGATATTATATCTGAGGTGACAATGTTTGAGAATCCAAGAAGATAGACAGTGCTGATATTGTGCAAGATCAATCATGCATATTAATAATATTGAAGAGGTTGTGTGCACCATTGGAACACATCTAAGTGAGTCCATGTAATCATCAGAAGAATAAATAATTTCTTGAGTGTTGTGGAATTGAGGAATAATCAATAAAGTGATCAGAAATATTGAGTAAGGCCAACAGACCATACCAAAGGCTTTTAAAAATTCATGAAAAGACACACATGGAAGTTTGATTCAACAAGCCTATGTTGAGAGAGCATAATATCATATTCACTCAATCAATAAAGAACAACTAAGGAAGTTTCTCGTGTGAATTGATAGCTAGAAGAGCCCTATGAGATTTAGAGAGGAGAAAAAGTCTTCAGTGGGACTCTAAAGTAGGCCAGTGGACTCTAGTAAAACCGTGGGATGCAGTATAAAGACCATCATGTGGGACTCAAGAGAGTTATAGCGGGACTCTATATCAACCATTGTAATTGATTATAATATCATAGTGTATAATCTGTGTTGGGGAGAATAACCAACAAAGTAAGGAGTATGTCTTTGAGCCGAACCTTGTAAATCCCCGTCTTTAGTGACTCTACATTTACATCATCATTTCTGGTAAGGCTAAGAGACACAAGAAGAGTAAATCGATGCTTTAACCATCTGTAAAGGATTAATTGAAAATAATCAACTAGAAAAAATATTTAAAGGGATCACTGATTCACCCCATCCCCCTCTTAGTTATTTACACTAATATGGGCACTTCATACATCTATAAATAAACTCATGAACTTTATTCTGTTATGGTTAGGTTATGAGAATACATGTTGTACCATTATTTTACTCTATTTATTTACTCAAGAATCTAAATAGAGTGTTTTTACAAAAAAATCATTTTTTCGGTCGAAAACACCTTTTAATCAATCACTATGTTTTCGAAAAACGTTTTAAAAAATATCATTATCATTTGTCAAAAGGTTTATTGAATAAATTTTTTCCCATATTTAACCTTTATTACAAAATGGGTTGAATGCAATATTCAAGCCATTTTCCAAACATTTTATATTTTTCTATTATAAAAAATGTGAAAATAATATTTTTTAACATACACAATGTGTAACATATTTCCCAATATTATGATTGAACAATGATTTCAAGATTCCATTAAATTTTTTAATGATTAATTTCATTAAAAATGTTTTAATTTATATTTGGGAATTTTTTTATATCTTAAATAAATGATTTCAAAATGAATTTTTTTTTTAAAAATATATTATGATTTAAAAAGTGTTTTTAATGTGGAAATTATATTATCCTCTTAAAATGTTTTAAATGATTTTTTTAAATCTTAATTTATAATATTTAAATGTTTTGACCATGAAAATGATTTCCAATATGTATATAATATTTAGTTTTAAAATTTTATTTTCAAAGTAAGGTTATTTTAATCCAGAAACATTCCATGTGATTATTATTTCAGATTCATTCTCCATCTATAATAAAATCCTTTGATGTAACTTATGGTTTTCGGGGGATATGATCCAAGAATACCATTCTTTTTATTTCTCTAAATTTATTATTTTTATAATTTCATAAGGTTTACAAATCTAGTTTTTTACAAGGGTTATACCATGAAATAATTGTTTTTAAAAATGTTTCTTTTTCAATGGGTTATGGTATGATGAAATGATTATTATACTAGTCTATTTTACGTAGGTTATGATATAATAAAATCTTTATGAAACCCATTTGATTTAGTTGGTTGTGAAATGATGATTGATTTTTGATCTTATGGAAAATATAAGTATGATTTTCATTATATGACATGTGGGGCATATATCTCCCTCCAATGAATTGGTTAAAGCTTTACATATCATGATATAATATTGGGAAACAAGTTTTTGGGATTAATACACTATGGGAAATAGGTTTGTCCTAATCCCCAATGAGATACAAGTCTTCCTATCTCCATAATAAGAAATAGGGTATGAGTCCTGATACACTATGTTGATGGTCATGGTAGTTATATTTGACATATGAAATGGTTTTCAATATTTATTATGGTGACACAATTTTATGACATGATATTAGGGTTCATGATTTATTTATGAGGATTTATCAACCTTATGGGGCATATTTTCAGAAATGATAAATATTTATACTATGACTCATTTTTATGATGTATGATAGGTTGGGTATGAACTTCATAAGTTATATTCATGACAACATACCCTTATTCTTATCTTATGATTTTTTATTTTCATATATTAATATCTCTTATATTTACCCTTACTTATCATATGAGATCACCATTTCTTATGTTCCCTTCCTCAGGTAAAGATGAATGCTTTAGATAGTATATTCCTAATAGGAGTAATATGTGATAAGATATACATTAGAGATGTTGATGATCATTCAATAAATTAGAATATTGTGTACATAGTATCTAAAGAAACTAAACTATTACATTTTTTCTAGCATTTTTTTGTTTAATGTATTGAATATTAATCAAAAAAATTAATATCCATGTATGAAAATCCTTGGTCGTTATTAAAGGGACAATTCTTAAATTCTTTAGAGGGTCTAAAATGTAGCTACATGAGTATATCATTCAGCAACTAAGGAAACATCTACCATGGATAACTCTTTTCTGTAAATCAAGGATGGATCAAAAACATCATAAAATATTTTCCTAGTACCTATAATGGTATTTGGTGGTTTTTATCAGGGATTTCATTTTCATATGAGATAAAAAATATTATATTAAAATATTTCAATCCCTTTAAGGATGTTTTACTTATAGAATTATAGAATTACAGTGGATCCTTGTCAATAAATATGAGAAAATATTGAGATAAAATTATTGAGGAACCCTTTGAATAATTCATTATGCCCTGTTGGGAAACTCAAATAATTATAGGTTAATGTGGAAGATTGAGAACTAGAAGGAGCTGTGGGATTTTCTACATATGAGCCATTCTGAATTCGATCATCCGATTCATGTAAATGGGTTATCCTACCCTAAAAATATTTATTATTTTGATATATATTAGATAACTAATATACTATTACTTATATTAATTCCTAAAAAACACTGGAAGGTGCTTGAATAATTGGAGCACTAGCAGTATGTTTTGGTTTTGTAGGCATAAGAGAAACTGTAGGAGGTATAAAAAGGGTAGTAAAACTGGTTTCAATGAAGGGATAAACAAAAAAGGTTTATATAAAATAATTTTCCTCCCTATAGAATCAACTATAACAACTAGAGTGTCCTAAAACTCAATGTAATTAGAATACCATTTGGAATATTTCATGTATATGAATTCAATATCCTCAAAAATATTGATATGAAAATATATAAAAAAGTAGTTATTTCTACTTACTAGTACAATGGAACCGAAAACCATGAATTTTATATCATTTGATATTATAAATATTTATTTTCTCTTTCCACCAATGGATTCATCATGATATAAAAACATTCCATTCAAATACATACCAATTCCATCACTAAGGATTATAACAACTTATCTGGAGTCATGGAAGTAAACTAATATTTCTATCAAGAATTCATACATAATAACATGTCTGAACATATTACATTAAAGTGATTGAATCTAAGAGGAAATAGAATTAAACATAATGGATATCTGATAAACTGATAATGAGCTAAAACATTAATCTCTTGAGATAAAAGGTTTCATAAGGTTAATATTTTTGATCATGTTAGTTTAGGATAACATTATCCAAAATAACCTATGAAAATAATCACTATAAATTGAATGTTCCATGAGTATTTAAACCTCATACTTATAGGATATCATCTTCCTATTAAACTCATTAAATTATCCTATAATATTATCAACTTTTGTTTTTATAACCGAAGTAAAGGTATGTATATCATAATTTTTAGATCTATTACTCACCTATGGTTCACTCCCTTACACATTATGAGGTAAAACAATAATATCTTGATTATAGGGGAGAACTAAAACGTATTAAAAAACTATATCTACAAATATATATCATCATTAATGCAATCTAGGATTAATTAGATCAACAAAATAGTGATCTAATAAGTGTCCAACTCTATCCAATTCAACTCACACACTTGGAACAGTTTCATCTGGCTATTCCTCATTAGTTACATTAGCTATTTCAACAACTTGAAAAATATTTTTAATTGATTCACTTTCTCCAACAAAATCACATTCTTAGATATATAATTTTTGTACCATAATAGTTTCAATCATATGAAAATGTGGATCCAATATTGAAACTACAAACTCTTTTACCCCTAATAAGCATTGTATTTATTGGTGTTGAGACCCTTGGAGCCGAGGTTTGTGATGGATTCCCCTGATCAACACCATCATAATCCACATTTCACATGGATTTTCAATTATCATCCCACTAATAGCCAATGGTCTTAAAGAAAAATGTTGAAAGGGTATTACTTTATGTCACTTCACAACCTCTTCATTATTGATATATACCACTTTCTTATTTAACAGTAGGGATATAAGCCATCCATAAAATAAATTACTTACCTTCTATTTCACATGAAATCATTGATACATGAAATGCATCACATATTGAGTGAAATTCATTGTAACATTGTAAATTAGTACATATAAGAGTTATATGTCATGAAATAAAACCTTTCCCGTATTTCCATCCCTCTAGGAAACCCTAGTCTGAATAAACATGCATTGAACATTCCAATTAGCTGCTAAGTCCTCTATAACCACCTTTTCGAAAATAGAGTTTCCAAACAAGAACATGAAAACATCAGTTGGTGCTACTACACTTGTACCAACAACAATTTAAGTAAATATAAACTACCCCTCCCGAGGGCAGCGAATGACTTAAATTTTTTTTATTAATGGAATAATATTTTCTCAACTAAAATTAAATGAAAACACATCAAAATTTTAATTTATCCAAAACTTTATTAGGAACACTTTAACCTCTTCCTCAAACTAGAAAACTAACTTTATCCCACAAAAAAACTCCCATCTAATAAAATAAAATCATTCTCCACCAAAACTTCAATTCCCCTTAGAAACAACATATCTACATCTTTCCCAATGAGAACTCTTCATGGTGAACTACCAGACTTTTCTTTTTTAGAATAACTATAACTAACATCATCTCCTCTATTTTCCATTCCCATTAATGAATTTTAGTAGTAGGTTGAGAGAGGACTGAGAGATATTATGAAATCAATGTGTGATGAATCATCTATTGGTAGAAGGAATGTATGAGAATAATAAAAGGGTCAAGGATATATCCATACTTTTTGGTTTGGGAGTCAATGTAAAAAAGGGGTATGTAGAAGATTAATAATTTGGGGTTTATTCTATTCAAAAAAAAAAAATTAACTAACAGGTCCTCCTCCAAAAAAATAGGGCCCAAATGATTTTATAAAATTGAATAAGTAATAAATAATTACTAGAAGAAAAATAAAATATGAATAAATTAATTTAATTTCTATAATATATTAAAATGATAATAAATTAATAATTTATTCATAAAATGATGATAAAAAGAAATAAAAATAAAATCATTTAAATAAAAATATCCTAAATTCTCTTTTAATAAATTCATAATATTGACATAAAAGGGGATTAGTAAATATTTATACTAATTGATTTTATGTAGAGATGAATTCAATAGTGATATCACATTTTTTAGAATGATCTCATGAGAAATGATTCCTTAGATAAATATTCTTAGTTGTAGAATAAATTATAAAATTATGTGAAATGTTTATAGCTCTAGTGTTATCACATTTTTTTGAGATAGAATTATAATAATATAAAAATCCATTATTAACAAAAACCATCCACAACATCTAAAAGTATCTATGTACACAACTTTAGTAGTAGATAATGAAAAGGAGTGTTGTTTCATACTGTAAATAAATAATATGTTTTTTTAGAAAATGGAAGGATCCTAGAATTATTTTCTAATATATTATAAAATAAACCATGTTTGAATTAGAATACAAATTCAAATTAAAATATGATTTTTTTGGAAATCGAATGTAAAGAGAAACTATCCCTTTCAAATACCTTAAAAGTTATTTGATATATTTTTTAATGATATTAAATAGAATGATCTTGGAATCTAGAACATAATCATACTATCAATACAATGTCCAGTCTATTAGTAGTTAGATATTACATATTTTTAATTACAACTCTGTATAGCTTATTTTGAACTAGTTTCCCCACATTATCCAAATATAAATTTTTATTAGACCGCATTATATTTTATGTACCTTACCATTTTTGATTCCAAAAGTTTTATGTATGTAAAATATGTATTTAAAATTATTTATCTCATTCTATATGAATTTGTGAAATGCTTCAAAACCAGGAAAAAACTTTTTCCATCCTATCATGATCTTTTCAAATTCTTTATTCATGGGTTTTGAAAATAAATCACGTAGTTTTTTGTTTGTATAATAAAAAAGAACATCACCGCTATATATATAAAGTTAAAAAATATCTGAAAATGATGTTTTCAATAAATTAGTAGGATCTTTCACTCCATCAAAAAATCTATTTAATAAAATAATGAACATAAAAATTTATACGAACAACTATGTTCTTGATTAAATCCATAAATGGATTGTGTAAATTAGAAAACAAAATTTGGAAAATGTAGAATTTCAAAACCCATATGTTGTTTAATATAAAATCCCTCTATTTTAAAACCATTTGAAAACATATTTAACATCCATATGATATAATTTTAAATTCATATTTAATAAATATGATAGAATAATATTAATGGATCTAATATTGCTATTGGTGTAAACGTCTATTCATAATCTATTCATTCATCTTGGTTATATAGTTTAACTACTAGTCTATACTAATTCTTATTGATCACACAGTGATCGACGTGTTTATTAAATAAACACCAATTTGTTCCTATCAATGGATATGCAAAGGGTACATCATCTAATTCCAATATAATGTTCCTCATGAACTAGTTAAATTCATCATGTATTACTAAAATCCAAATCTCATAAAAATAGGATTATTTTATAGTTTTATGTTCTATTTGATATAAAAAGGGAAAAAATAATACATGGTTTCCTAAACTCCATCAATCCCCCAATAACTTCATCTAAAAATAATATAACAGTGTATAACAATTGGGTTTTCAGGGTTCTTGGCTATCTGGGGAGAACACTCACTAGTTCACTATTTTCCATCAAGACATGATTTGGTTCTTTGAAATTATATTTTAACTCCTAATTCATTTCACTGTCAAAGAGAGTTTTATGACTTCTAATTTTATAAGAATCACTAATCTCATCAACATGTGTCGTTTTAAAATCAAAAGGTTCACATTCATCAAATTTACCATGAAATGATTCTTCAACAACCTTTAACCTTTTTTGAAAACACTATAATCCTTAGAAGTGGTATAATACCCATGGAAGTCTCATTCATTAAATTTTGGGCCAAAATTTACAAGATATTCCTAATTATTCAGAATATAATCATTGAATCCAAATAAATTAAAGTATAAAACATTTTTATTTACATTATTCCATAGCTCATACGGTGATTTCATCAAAATAGGCCACGATTTAAATCTTTTTATGACATAATAGATTATATTTTTAACTTTATCCCACAAATTATTTGGCAAGTTATATATAAATATCATTGTAATTACAGTTTATGCCAAGAATATATTAATACATTCATAAAAACAATTCTTTTGAGGTGTCTTGGGGGATGAAAATTATGATTGATACCATGATTTTAGGAATTTTAATTGAACTCATGGTTTCGATATTATCCACCGTGGTAATTTCATAAGGTAATAATATTGGAATATTTCCCTTTTTGAACCAATTTACAAAAATTTATAAACATATAATAAGATTATGTGTTAACAATAAAAATAAAACCCATGTAAATGTAGAAAAATCATCAACCAAGACATAAAGAGATAAATTTACACTTAGTTTTAATATTCTATATGGTCAAAAATATACAAGATAATATGTTCAAGGGAACTAGATATAAAAAATTCAAAAATAAATTAAATGATGACATGTGTTTCTTTCCTAATTTTCATGTATCACATAGTTACTTTTTTTCAATTTTGTTTTAATTAAATTTGAAACTAAATTTAGTTTTGATAGTTTAATGAATGAATATGTATTATAATTACCTTTTGTTCTAAGAAAAATCCATGGTTTATTTGTTTTATATTATATATAGTTTAATTTTTATGTACATAATGAATTGAGATCTATGGTGAACACATTCTCATTTATAGGTTCCCTAAATTTAATAATTTCAACCTCCATAATATAACAAACATTGTTGGATAAATCAATAAAATAACCATTAACAAAATTTTTCCAAATACATATCAGATTAATTTTTAGTCCTTCCACTTTTAGAACATTTTTGAGGAGTATTGAGCATGGATAAAAAAGTGATCCATATACTATAATCATTCTTTTGTCCTTATTTGTTAATGTGACATAGACTCCTTCCATTTATAATAATGACAAGAAATTTGAGAAATCTTCACTTATATTTCATGAGAATCCACTTACCATATACAATTTATCATTGATGCTCATTAGAATTTTCCCTATAAAGGAAAATAAATAAAGAAATATCTTTGGTACCAAGATTTTATTAGGCTTATAAATGATAAAATAAAATGATTTTTGAACCCAAATATTTTTGTGATGTCCAATAAATCCTGCACTAAATTTTGAAAAATTGAAATAAATGCATGTTTTACTCAATTAATTTGAAAATTTCTTAAACTAAATTTATCAATATGGATCACTAATTCTCCAAAATAAAAACAGGTAATCATTGAAATGTTTTTATTCTTATAAATATGAAAAAAATTTCTTATAATTATTCTTTTTCACCTTGGCTTCCTTTTGAAAATTATTATTTTTGGACTTTATTATTTCCCAGAATATTATTTATGAAATTTTATCTCTTTGTTAAAACATATGAAACATCATAATTATTGGTACAATTTTTTAAATATTCTAATTTTTTTTCCTGTCCAGTATAGGAAATAGTAAAATTTTACATCTTCTATTTAAAATATACTTTTTTTATTTTAGTCAAATTTTTCTTTAACAACATCCTTGTAAATAATATTAATGTCTTTATTTTTACTTTTCATGATTTCATATATTCATTATATAATGTTAAAGTATTCCTTTAATTCTTCTTAAGATAATATTACATTCTATTAATGGAATTCATGCTTATAAAAAATTAACAATGTACCTCATTGAGTGTACTTCTTATTTTCATTCAATTAGGATAATCAAGATTACTTTTCACAAGATTATTACAGTCATTGAATCTAACTTATTTATAATTTACCATAAGATCCTTTTACATATTAAAGGGTTCTGTAAAACCTACTATTTTTTTGGAATACTTTTTCAACTTTCTTGAAAACTTATATAGTTCATCATTTTATTTTAATTTTATTATGTTATATTTTTCTGCATAAGATTAGAATATTTTAATACTCATGTTCTTCCTATCATCATTATACGTACAAATCTTTAATTAAACATTTTTTTTCCTCTTGAGATTATGTTAACCTATCTCAGATCCCATTTCCACTTCATAAATCACATGTGTTCCAAAAATATAGTTTATTTTATAATATTTTATACCTTTTGATTTCATAATGGATGTTGATATTCCACTCAATCTAGGTAATATAATTATGAGTTTTTTTATATCATAATCTAGTTGAGAAATAGGTTCCCATAAACCAACAAAATTATTTACAACCATAGTAATTCATCCATTAAAAAAGTAATTATTTGTCCTACCATAATTCAGAAAGTATAAAAAAATTATTGGGATTATTTTAGAAAATATCTATCCCATTTCAATTCCTTTACAATTAACTAATATTTTAGTTAACATCTCATAATCTTCTACAAACTTTGAAAATAGGTTGAACACATTAGGACCTATAATGCATTTGTTAGTAGTCATGGATTTAGGGTTTATGTTATACCTATAATTAGTTTTGGAATACCATGTTTCAAGATTAGTCTTGGGAATATTAGAAGGCTTTATGAAATTTAAATAATCTATCAATCCAAGGATATTCAAATAGATTATCATATGTGCCTTCTAGTAAGAATAATTTTCTTCATTGATGTAGGGTGATATAATTATATAAATACCATCTCAATTATCATCAATAACCATTTTAATGTTATTATTAATACATAAACTCTTTATAGCTGATAAATAAATAGTTAAACCCTCTGATACCAAATTTTTATTAGAGATTGTCCATACTAGGAGTTAATAAGAGGTTAATTATGTTCTGGAAGTTTTCTTGGCATAAAAAACAACCCTCTTTAAGTTATGATGAGTTTTAATATTTTCACATCATAACTATAGAAAATAAAATAAATTAAAATTAAAATATAAAAAATAATCGATTTATTGTGGTTCATAGGACAAAAAAAACCTAATTCACTCCACTAATACCTAACTCCTAGAGCCCGGTGATTTTTACTAGACCATCCAATTACAAATTACTTCTAGTTCATTTATGAGATATTTCATTACTTAGTGTAATAATTCTACAATTGGGAAAATTTACGGAGCTTTTACTAGGATATAACAAGGATTTAGAAAACATTCCATCATGGGTTTTTCCACGAACCATCTTAGAGAGGGAGTATAAAATAATGATTAACAATATAGCTCATAGTTATAATACACAACTAAACAAATGATAAAATATACCCATGATAAAATATAATAATTAAAAGTAATTTTACAAGGGTATTCAAAAGAACAATAATCTAAATACCTTTTTTTTACAAATCTTATATTCTTCTTATAATTGTGAAAAATAGACCAAGACATGAAGACATTCAGTAGGGAGAGTGAGTGAATGTACTTCTTCTGTTATTTAGAAAGTTATATATAATCCAATTTTCATCATATATAAAAATTCAAGAGTAAAATTATTTTTTAATTCTATAATAGGATATCTATAAAATGTTTTATGGGAGTGAAATACCACTAATCCTTGCATAAACAATATCCCAACAACATAACTGAGAATTATATTGTGATTTTATGCTTTTCTTCTCACTGTACAAACCTCCTTTTTATAGTATATTTTATCATAAAGAGATAATAAAATATTTTATGAATGCATGAAACATTAATTTAATTTTAATGTGAATGAATGTTAATAAATATATGGTTTTGTAATGGTGTAGTTTATTCTAGATTATATCCTTGATATATTCTATTGATTTGAATTCACGTAGTTGAAATAATCTATGTAATCATAGTTCACATAACTAATATTATCATGTAGACAAATTATGTTAGCATTATTCAAGTAGTGTAATTATACTCAAATATTTTCTTCACATTAGGTTATTATTCACATAGCCATCTTACTCACATAACTGAATTTACAAAGCCGAATGAATCACATAACCATTTGGAGAAACTTGTCCAATTTCACCATGTATCCAAATCACCTAGTCATTTTCTCCATGTAAAAAATTCACATATCCATTTCTTCTATGTAGAGAATTTATCATATATTAGATTCATCAAAATATGTGATTAACACATAGAGGTTTTCATTTCATAGCAATTTTACATAGGCAACTACTTCACACAGGTGATTGACATAGTCGATTACCCGACATAGATTTTTCTACATATAAATGATTTCCACATTTAAAACCTTGGAATTTCATGATTTTTTTAAAATATATTAAATTTAATTGACATCTTTCATTACATAGAAAATAAATTTTAGCATGTGTTTCTTGTAACATAGAGTTTAGATTGCATTAGACGTGACACTGAGATTTAAGAAACCACAATATATTATTAATAAAATTATTTAAAAATAGCAGTTTAAATATAACTTCTAAGCATATAAATATAATCAATAATAAATTATTTTTAAATATTAATTATTATGGTTTTATATAATGAACACATACATATAATACTTTTACTCAAATTTTAGAAAAGTCTATATATTTTAAAAAAATAATTTTGTAAAAAAAGTTTTTTTGACTTTTGTGAAAAAATTATATTTGTATTTTTACCATGTATAGAAAATTTATTTCACAAAATAAAAATCATTTTTTAAATGTACATTTCATAATTATCTTGTATTGAATCTTTTTGATTTTACTGAAAATCTAAATTTATCATTGAATAGTAAAAAATACTTGTTTTTATTATGAATTGTATTTTCCTTTACAACATTATTAAACATTTATTTTTTAATATAGTTTTAAAAGAAAAAATATTTCAATTATATATTTTTTTATGCAATTTATTTGGTTATAATTAATTTCATATTGAACCTTGTTATTAAATATTTCTGTACATATTAAAATTTTCTCATTCAAAACCCTCTTTCTCATCCCATCTGAATGTTTAATTTTAAATTAAAACATTCCACTTGTATGATTTTAATTTAACAAAATGGATTAAATATTTTTAATCAAAATAATTTATATTATATAATACATTTATCTTAATTTTTTACCCTAATGAATAGAAAAAACGTAAAAAAAGTAACTGGAATTAATGTAAAAATGGGGATGTATGTGGGTTAAAATAATAATATCACCATTAAAGACGGAAGAAAACGTGTTTAAGAACCATTTTATAAACATTTTTAGACTTTATAACCTATAATGGTTTTCAATGGACCATTATTTATCTTTATAGAATGTATAAAATGTGGGTGCACCTTTTTTTTCATAAATTACAACTATTCCACTCACATACCTTATAAAAGGTATCCCCCTTTACTATTCACTTCACACATAAAAAATTCATTTTTAACCCAAAATATTAAAAACTACCTTCCTTAATTCTATCTATTCATATTTTAAGCCTTAATTTTATCATAAATCTAACCTAGGATAAATTTTCGTGCAAAAATACAGAGGTTACTGAAAGAATATGTAACATTCTTCAATGAGAACTTTTATTTTATTTCTTCCTCCATGTTTGTCAAATATTATGAATACATGATAATATAATAAAAGAAATATATTAAATATTCTGATGTTTATTTATTCTATGATAATTACATACATCTATCTCTTCTTCCCTCTAATGGGAAATCACAATGTTGCTCGTTTGTACTGTGGACTACCGCCTCGTGAACCGATGTGATACATTTTCCTTTAACAACTATCACTGTTGAGAATTATAATGGATATAATTTATATGTATAATATTTTTAACATAAATATACTTTTTGAAATATATTATCACATATACCTTTTTTACTTTTAATTTGGTGGGAGATATGAGAATGTCGAATGTGTGTACAACAGACTACCACCTCACAAAACGAAGTGATTCATTTTTCACTAATGTTTTATAGGGAAGGTAATAATAGATAAATTTATTTAATATATTTTATATATGAAATATATATGATTTTTTATGGTAATATATTAGTTTCATTTCTTTCATTATCCATCCATAAAATTTAAACAACGTTCATTCGTACATATGACCTATATCTATATGAATGATGTCTTTCAATTTCTTTCATTATCATTTATGGATGACTCTAAATAAATATATAATGAATGTATATGATATTTATATATTGTTAAAAATTATTTATTTTATGGAACCACAATAAAAATTAGAGGAATACAAATAAAAAATCAAAACATGTGAGAAAAACAAAATAGTTATTACCAAAAAAGTAATATTAACAAGTAATTGTTAATAAATGTGTAATAAAAGTGTATAAGTACACCATATATGATATTATATATATTATTATTTTACACTAATATAATTAAAATAATTTTATATTTTTTATTGGGGAGTCTAGATCACTTTTCAGGCCTGATGAACTAAATGTAAGTGATTCTTGACTCAATTTTCCTTCTTGGAGACATATGTTATGTTATGAAATAATCATCATTTTGAAAGTGTATTAATATTACCATTGAAATTTAGTATCGTGATTTCTTTATTATATTTTATTTTTAATTTAATGTAATTATTTAATTAGTTCTTATGATACAATATTACTGAAGTATTAAGTATTTTATGGCACAATCCCATTGATTATTGAGAATGTTTATGATCATGTTTTTTATGATGAAATATTTGGACCCCAATATCCAAAATCTCGTGAAATTTATTCTCCTCTATCTATTTCCTGGTAATATATATTTTCAATTAATTTTCCTCCCTTTATTTACTCAAGATTTTAAAATATTGTTTTTATAAAAAATTATCTTAATTTCTTTCTTAGGTTGAAAACCCTTTTTTCCATAAAACGTTTTTTCTAATTTTTTTCCCAAAATGTTTAAAAAAAATTTCAAATGAAATATTAATGAAATTTTTTTCCATGTTTAAAGTTTTATAAGTTTGTTTGAATGTAATATTCAGCTGATTTTCTAAACAAGGATGGTTTTTTATTATATGGAAAATTTGATGGTATATTTGTTTTAATAAGTACGACCTACACAAAATTTCCCACCATCATGACCACATAATTCCTTCAAAATTACATTATATGTTTTCAAGATTATTTTTAATTAAAATTATTTACCAAAAAATTACGTGCTTTCATTTTTAAAAAAGTTATTTTCAATGAAAAGTTATTTTCCACAATTAATGTTAAAGGTGATTTTTCAAAATATTTTTCCTTCTAAGATGACAATAATTGAAGCTAATTATTCTTTAATGGGGTTATTATCAAAAGATAATTTTGATTTATTTATCTAGATGGTTAATGCTTATGATAAAAATATTTTTATTAAACCAGTTATTCTTCCACTGGATATACCATGACAAAATTCTTATAAAACCTATATTTTTCATTTGTAATGCTTTAATAAAATGATGAAATGATTATGAAACCAATGTATTTTTCTCATGTTATCGTAAGATAAAATTTTTGTGAACCCCATTTATTTTTATGGGATTTGATAGCATTGATTTTTTCAGATCTTGTTGCATACATATGTATGATTTTCATTATGTTATGGTTGGGATCAATATATATCTCTAATTTATTGGGTAAATATTGATATCTCATGAGATAAATACAACTTGAATGGGAATTAAACCCATTTTAGTTAGGTTATTAACCCACAATGATAATATTGGGAGTGAACCTTGACTACTAGTATGATTTAGGGAGTGAACCCATTATAGTATGATACAAATGGAAATGAGCCTCAGACAACTACGAAAATGATTTTCTCTTCTTATTTGTGTTTTATAAAATTGTGAATTATGAAAATATTATGTTCGCATGGTTCTTTTTCATTGATTCTAATATGATTCATGTCTTATAAAATAACATGATTTATTCCATTACTTAATTTTATGATATATGATATATAGGGTATAGTTTTCAAATGTTGTTCAAATATTATCATAACCTTTTTCTCATGATATAATGATATATCCCTTGTTTACCCTTACTTAGAATCTAATATCACCATTTCTTATGTTTTATTTCCATAGTTGTTTATGAAAGGTATTATATATGATATGTATAATATGTCTTATAGTTAAGAAGAACATAGTGGGAGATGAAATATATCACTTATGGACTAGTTGTTATGTGTCTGTGTCTCCAATGGCATGAGACCTAAACGATTCATCCATGGATTACTTTGTCATGTAATGAATAATCATATATTAATATATAATATTTATATATGAAAATGTTGGATATTTATAGATGGTATAAGAGAAAGGTGTTATTAACTCTTAGAATCTGGGTTGAGAAAATTATAGGGATATCGATAAGGATATATCCAAGGATAAGTCTAAGGACGAGTGAAAGTAGAAGAAAATGTCCCTGAATTTTGTTAATGGATAGAGAGAGTGGTTTCTCAGAAATTATATCCCACTCTAGATACTACAAGTGTATGTTTCTATGAAATAAAAGTACCTAGTGGTAAAAACTCCAAAAAGGTTTCATTGGGATGGACTCGATGATTGCCACATGAATGACAATGGGAACTGTTGTACACTATGTTTGACAGTCATGTGAGATATTCTAAATAAATTCAAAAAATCAATATGAACCACCATGAAATATTTAAATAGATTATTATTATGAATAAAATAGAATTAACCTCTATTTTCACTACCACAAAATGGGGCAAGGGCAGCATCGTGTTTTATCAGTGCTAAGCAGAAAGCATTGATAAAAGGGGGTCCCTTGTCAGTGCTAGTTCAAAGCGCTGATAAATATACCCTTTATCAGCACTATTATTAGTGTTGGTAAAAACTTTTTATTAAAAATATTATTAATTTATATAAAATTATCATGTTTATATTCAAAAATAATGTTTATTTGTATACATTAAATAAAAAATGTATATTTATAATTAATATTTTTTTTAAAAATCGAATATATATAATGTTTAAAAAAAAGTATTTCTAATATTATAATTAAATAAATAAATATATATTTAAATAATTATAAGATTATAATAAATTTCATTAATTAATATATATATTTATTAGATTTATTAGATTTATTAGATTTATTAGATTTATTAGATTTATTAGATTTATTATATTCATCATATTCATCATATTTATTATATTTGTTATATTATATATTTATTTTATTTATAATTAATATATGAAAATACTTTTTAAATATATATATATTTATAATTATAATTATTAAATATATATATGTTTCCAATGAATTTGGTCAATAATTATATTGATCATGTATGAGTAGACGTCCATATATGTTATGTATCACCATGAATGTTCATTTATATATTACACTCTTATTATTATTCATGTTGTTCATATGTGATGACTTGTTTTTGATTATGTATACTTTACTATGTATATGATTAAGTCATGTTACCCATGTATATGAACTAATATATATGTTCTCAAAAATACTTATAAAATTACATTAATTATATTTAAATAATATATATAATTATTATATTTATAATTATAAGATTTTAATTATATATAAATATTTTTTATATATATTTATTTGTAATTATAATTATAACTATATATATTAAAATAATTATACAATTAATACATATATTATAATTTTATAAATATATATCTGTATAACTATATTTATAATTATATACAAATATTTATAAATATATTTATTTATAGATATAATGATAACTATAAATAGAAATATATATTTCAATAATTATGAAATTATAATAAATATATTTTTTATACTTATAAAGTAATAAATATATATAATTAAACAAATATATTTATAAATCTATACTAATATATAAATATAAATTGAAATAGTTATAATTATAATAACTAAATATATATATATATATATATTTAAATTATCAAAAAATTATAATAAAATTATATTAATTATATATATTTATATACAAATATTTATAAATAAACACAAATAGTTTTAATGATAATTCTAAATAAATATAGATACATTAAAATAATTAAAAAACCATAATATACATATAAATTATATATATTCATAAAATTATAAATATATTTGTTATAATTTTATAATTACTTAAATATATATATATATATATATTTACAACCATAACTAAATATTTATTTATTATAATTTTTAATTAAGAAAAATATATATTTATTTATAGTTATAAATATAAATAAATATGTATTTATTTAAATAATTATTAATTTATAAAAAAATATATTAATTATTTTCATATATAATGTTATATATAATTAAATAAATATATTTATAAATATATACATATATTTATAAATAAATACAAATATTTATATTTATATTTATAATTATTAATAAATATAGATATATTTAAATAATTATGAAATTATAATAAATATATTAGTTATATATATTGATAAAATTATAATAAATATAATAATTATGTATATTAATAAAATTATAAATATTATAAGTATACATTTTTTATAATATCATAATATTTAAATAAATAAATAAATATTTATTTATTTTTATAATTATAAATAAATATATATTCATTTAAACAACTATAAAATTAGAAACCTGAAGAGTCACCTTCATTATCGCACCCCTCAAGCTCTCGAAGAAGCCAACTCCAACGTTGCTGACCCCTCCTCCACCGACCCCTCCTCCGTTGTGACCCCTCCTCCGCCGTGTGTGTTCTCTGTTGCAGATGATCCTACCCCGCAGATGCTCCACGGTCGTGGATGCCCCTTCACCACATACTCTCTTTAGCCGTAGTCACTCCCCCACCACATACCATCCTCCACCGTGGACCCTCCTCCGCCACGGACCATATTTGGGTAGTTTTGACATCGATTCTTAAAGGAAACATCAAGTAAGTATCGTTTCACTTGATTTATCCCCCTTTTTAGGGATTTTCTTCTCCATTTATTGAGTTCTTATTTTTTACTTGGGTTTTTTATATAATGTTATCCAGATCTTGTGTTATTGGGAAAAATATTCATGTTTGTGTTTGGATATTTCCTTAATAGGGTCTTTCTAAGGTGTGGTTGTGGCATCACAATGATTTCTGAAGGTTTCCAAGGGCGAGGTAGGTTATTCTAAGATTTTATAGTATTAGATGTTTTGATATGATTTCTTGTTTTCTTATACGTGTTCCATGGATTATTCATGTGTTGAAAACATGTTTATGGTAATGGTTTGACATGCATATGAGATGAAAGTTGGGTTTTGAAAAGAAATTGGTTATATTTTTTATGTGCTTTGTGGTGGTGTTCCTTGAGAATTTTTTATTCCTTGTGTGAACGATGATTTTTTTTTTCAAAAGACATTTAAAGGTGAAAATGTGTTGAAAATGAATTTATCTAAGGGGAATGTATTTTTATTATGTGTTGGATTCCTTATTTTGTACCTTAAAAGTGTGTTTGAATTGTGAAATTAATGCAAACCATGTTCTGAAAAAGTTTTAATGTGAGGACGATTTCAAAAAGGGGATTTTTCTCATATACTTGAATCATTGTGTAACATCCCAACACAAAAGTGATAATTTGATCACATCAATGATGGTTACTCTGAATTTTCTATTATTTGGTCTTTATTTTGAGGTAGTTGTAATGAATATGATGTGACCCACCACTGAGTGAAAAACGTTTCTAGATTGAAGGAAGGTTTTCTCGCCATTTATTCTATCCACAACTATATTCGATGTAGACCATATTTTTGAGATGGTTCAACCTGTGTCTATATATGAATCATACTCGTTGATCCCTCCCTCTACTACACATCCACCTTATTTCCCAATATCATTGAGGCATGTCCTTGTTCACAGTTGTTTTGAACAAGGACAATTGTTGATCTAAAATTTTATCTCCCCATCCTTTGCCAATATGGTTGTTGAACCTTTGTTTTTAATTTTTTCAATATTCATTCCTCTTCGATTAGTTTCCTCCTTTTTTTAGTTAAAATCTAAAAAGTTCTTATTTACTTTCCTTCCATGTCCCTTTGTTATGGTGTATTTTTAACACCCTCAGTGTTACCCCTCAATACACCCACCTGATATTTTTAAGGATGTCTATGTTGATGGTGAATTGTCATCCTGACTTCTATTTTCATCCATCATTCACTTCCATGTGACAGATTGGACACCTTCCACTCCTTGTTTCACATATAGATCATGCATCATGTGGGATTAATAGATATAGTAGGGTATTCCCCACACGGATGAGATGAAATAAGACCCCTATCATCCCAAGATATAAGAACTAAAACTATAATAATCCCCATAGGTCAAAGAATCATGAACTTAAACTATGTGAAACTCATTCTGGGGATGCTTTCATGGCACGAAAACTCTTTGGACCTCTATTCACATCAGTTTTTGAAACATCTGATACCATAAAAATCCTTATGGAGCAACCCCCTTTGGTCTAAGCTCCATAACCTTAAAATGGTAGTGATCTTGTCCCAATAATTATAAACATAATCTATGTGTACATATTTACCCATTTAGTCCTCAACCCACATCTGATTTTTATTACATTTGGTTCTTCTATGACTAGTATACCCCTTCATTATATCTCCACTCAAGATGACTCCCCCGTTTGGTGTCGATCACCTACAACACCACCTCAATGAACTATATGTGGGAAGATTACCTGTTCTATATGATATGTAGTGACACCTAAACCCTATATACCTAGTCCAATTTCAAGCTTCCCCATCACCCATGCCTTGTATTTCGAATTCATCAATCCGCTCAGAACCTCAGTGCCTCTTAAGGTGTAACGGTCAGATGGAATTTTTCCAAGCCATAGGAAATTAAACTACCATAAAACCCTTTCTTCATAGCATCATAACCTCAAAAAATGTGAAATTACCCCCATATAAAACATTAAAACATGTTTCATCATTTCCATGGGACACATATTATAGAAATAATCCACTTAGGCCTAACCTAAGTGCTTCCATTCACGTTGGGTGTGATCCTCTCTTGCCAAATAATTCATCTCATCCTTTATGGTCCATTAATTATAACCTTAAACATTGTGATCATTATTCAAATCAATGTCCAGGTAACACTAGGCATCTCAAAAAATCAATTCACATTATGTTCATATCACCCTTTGTGTCATATAGGATTCCCCAAGGAAATTTCATTCTGAATGGAATAACCATAAACATACCAAAGAAAGAGGAAACAATTCATGTTAGGTTGAAATAATGTATAGGGAAACCTGAAATTAATTAAGGATTCTCCCCCCACTAATTCACTGCTAATACTTGGTCAAAAGTAAGGGAATGACTAGAAAATGTTTAAATCCAATGAGACTCTCTAACCAACCCCATTAAAAACCTAGATGTTCTCACTAAACCCAATAGTTCTTGATTAAGTGAGATCCAATCCGGACTTTTTCACCCACTTAACAAGGTTCACCATGAGGTACCACCCTCTTCACTCCACTGTAATGTAGCCCACTACTTTAACAGAGTGGATGTTATTCATGTTGGTTTTCACGTCCCTGAAAAATGATGATAATCTGTATGATATATAATACCCACCACATGATGTCAAATTTTTTCATTCAATTTATTTATTGAAAGATATGAAATTGCATGGTTCTCATCCTTATTGAATTATTTAAAACTCCCAAATGTTGTTTCCCTTTCTTGAGAGGAACTCCACCCCTTCAGTGCTGGTCACTTACCACAGTACTTGTATTTCTTGGCTGTCACATGAAAATCAAGAACACACTCCCCTTGGGATAATATTTTTACCTTTAATAAGGCTGATATTCCCCTTTAATGTTCTTAGATCCATAGTTGAAAAATGTAAAAAGAATTGAACTCTACTTGAATGAGTTTTGGAGAGGTAATAATTCTATTGAGACTTATAATTATACTCTCATCACATTGATTCTATGGGTTACTGATATGAGTTCAGTTAAGGATTTTAGAATGAATAGTCTTTTTAATGTCATTTAAAAAGTTTTTTTTTAAAATATTTTAGAAAATAGACTATTAAAAATCATACCATATATTATTTTAGTACATAGTTATTTTCTTATTTTTACATGAGACATGATGTACTTAAAAGCATCTGGAAATCAACATTGTTACTTATAGTGATGAGTGACATAGGGAAATTCATTATGTGAAAGGAATGAAACTTGAGAATTTTTTTTTATGTAATGGGTTCATGCTTATAGATTTTCATAGATGTAAATATAAAGAATGAACCAATTGATTTGGTGTGGTCCATGGATCATTGGGATAATTCAGTGTTTGTAGTATACTCGAACACGAGTGTTTCATGGTTGCGAGTGTGGTCACTAACTATGTAACATATCCGTTGAGACTCTGGTGTTATAATAAAGGATAATTGATATAACTGAACAATGGAATCATGGATAAGAGATATCCAATGGTGGGTAGCACAATATCAAATGCTTATGGAAATTATTATTACTACACCAAGCTTTTGAATAATGTGATGGAATCATACAACACTGATTGATTTGGGAAGAATCGAGGTGTTTTATATGTATCTTTTATAAAGGGCCTCTCTTGGGATTTATGCCTTTGTGAAAATGCCTAATTATATCTTTTAAAATTATTAAATGGTTTTGAAATATTTTCTAAAAAATTATATGTGATCAACATACCATTTTTTTGGTTGTAAATAGCTTAAAAATTATTTAAACACTTTTCATAGACTTAGTTTGCATGCTAAGTGTTTTTCAACTCACTCGATTGGATTTAATAATGGGATGTGAATATTTTTAATCTGTATTTAATGTTGGTTTCAATTTAACAAGGGGTGTGTGAATATTTAAAAGACAATTTGTTAAATATAGAGGCTTGTCATTCATTTTAAATGATTATGATTGTTGGGTCATGAAGATGCCTCTAATTATTTAAAATAATATTTTTGGTTTTATGAAAGAGTTTTTAAAACTGATTATATTATTTTTAAAAGGGTGTGTTATTTTAAAGAGGAATTTTTGTATATTTTTTGTTTTTTAATGGGATTTTATGGGTGATTTTATAAATATTTTTCAAAGGACATCTAAAATTTATTTTTTTACATAATCTATTAATTTTATATTTTTATAAAATTAGAAAAATCATTAAATTATTAAATGTTTTGTGTATTTATTTTGTTAAATATTAATATTAGTGAATTTAATTGGATGGATTAATAAAGAATGGATGGATTCCAATCGTTGGGCAAAGAGTATACAGATTTCATTAAAGAGTTCGTCATGATTTCAAAAGATCATGCGTATGACCCTACACAAATTATTTGTCTATGTTTAAATTGTTTTTATTCAAGTCTAATTAGTCTAGAGGAGTTGTAAGAACACTTGATCTATCATAGAATAGATCAAATTTATAAATGTTGGAATAAATATGGGGAAAATCGAATGTAGGTAGTGAATGAGATAACACTGTGTTTTATGGATCATCTGATATCATTATAGGTGTGAACAATGAAGACGACCATATCAAGGAAGATATTATAGATGTGAATGATGATGAATATAATATTGAGGAATTGAAAAGTACAGTTGAATATGAACTTCATGATTGCCTGAAAATGGTTGATATGTTAAAGAGTTGTGCAAAGATGCCATTTTATGATGGTTGTACTAAATATACAACATTGTCAGCAGTATTAAAGCTGTAAAATTCAAAATAGGCAATGGACAAAGTGAAAATAGTATTAAGGAACTACTTTCTCTCTTTAATTACATGTACCTAGAAGATAATGAGCTCTTGAGCCAAAAATACATTACCAAATTTATTTTACTTTAGATGGGTATGATCTATGAAAGAATACATGCCTACCGAAATGATTGTATACTATTTCTTAAGGACCAAAAATCACTTACAGAATTCCAAGTGTGGAGCTTCTTGATACAAGAAAGATGAATCAAGTCTTATGAAATTTGAATTGTAAATTGCAATCATTCCAATGCATATGCGCCTATATGTAAGAGATGATACTATATGGAAATTGACGTGGCACGTAGATACAATAATTAAATATGGGAAACTACATCACCTGACAGACTCTCCTCAGTGGAAAATAATTGATCATGAGTATCCTGAATTTGGAAACAAACCAAGAAACCTTAGACTTGTATTATCTAAAGATGTAGTGAATCCTTGTGGTTTTCAAAGAAGAACTCATAGTACATGGCTGATTATGTTGGAAAATTATAACTTACCACTATGGTTATGCATGATAAAAAAATACATCATGTTATCTATGCTTATATCATGAAAAAAAACTAGGTAATGATATTGATATTTATTTGTCTCTATTGATTTAGGATTTGAAATTATTATCGGATTCAGGCGTTACATTATATAATGCTTACAGAAATGAAGATTTTACTTTGAGATCCTTATTTTATGAGATGATAAATGAATTTCATGATTATGGAAAGTATTCAGGATAAAACATTAAATGAAATCAGGGGTATCCCATTTGCAAATAAGGTACATAGTCTATTAGGTTGAAACATTCATAAAAAATCGTGTTCCTAGGACATCACAGATTTATACTCTAATGAAATAAGTACCGATCTTATAAGACATCATTCGATGGAAGTTCAGAAGAATGTATAACACTGACTCGACTAAAATTTAATCAACTATTTGAGAAAGTTATTAATGTGAATACTTCTTTTTTTAATCCATTTTAAAAAAACCTAATATAATCCAGATGAAAAATGATATCGGTTTTTTTGAATTACCATACTAGAATTGTATATAAGTTAGACATTTTCTTGATGTTACACATGTTGAAAAAGATGTATGTGATAGTGTCATCAGAACATTGCTAAATTAACCAAGAAAAAACAAAGGATGGAATTAATCCTAGGTTCGACATGGTACATGGGAATATGAGAAGAGATGGAACCAGTGAAGGGTGAAAAAAGAACATTTCTTCCTCCTACTACTTACACTCTTTATAGGTAGGAGAGATATCAGTTTTGAAACATCTTGTATAATGAAAAGGTTCCATAGGGGTATTAAAAGAATATCAAGAACATCGTGTCAATGAGAGATTTAAAGTTAAAGGGTCTGAAATCACATGACTACATTGTTTTGATGAAATATATAATTCATATAGATTTACGTTGTATTTTTTCAAATAATTTCCTCCATACATTAACTAAGCTTTATTTCTTCTTCAAATCTATATGCATCAAAGTTATAGACCCAATGAAATTTCTGACTATGGAAAGAAAAATTTCCATCATATTATGTGAATAAGAAATGTTATTACTAAAAACATTGTTTGATATTATGGTTCATTTGATGATTTATTTTGTGACAGAGATTTGACTATGTGTGCTTGTACACTATAAATGGATATACCCCATTGAATGGTATATAAGGATTTTGAAAGGTTATTTCAAAAGAGAAGTCGGCTAGAGGGCTATATTACAGAGTGATATGTTGTTGAGGAATCCATTGAATTCTGTACCAAATACCTATCCAGTGTGGAAAGAATTGGTCTACCAAAATATCATCTCATTGGGAGGCTTTTAGGTGAAGGAATATCTAGAATATATGTTGTCACAATCAATATTATAGATTGGGAGCAGGCCCATATTTATGTTTTTTTATTACAATTTGGATATTGACCCATATGTTGAAACCCACAAGGAAATTTATAGGCATTTGAATCCATCAAGGGATAAAATATGGATATAAAATACACATAATGAATATTTTATAGTATGGTTTTTGGACCATATTTTTAAAAAGTGAGATAAAAATTAAAACTCAATTTGAGAATTACTTTGATGGCTAGCCAGAGGACTAAGTGTGTATGTATTATCTAACAATGCTTATTTAATTAATGATTTTACATTCTGTACTAATGAACATGATGAAACTAATACCATACATAATAGTTCAGTTACACTTGTGGCTGAAGTGATGCATGTTTCTAGTGCTAAGGATACAAATCCATTTTATGTGAAAATGTCATACTTTGGAATCATCAAAAAAATATAGGAGTTGGATTATATGACATTCCAAGTGAAATTTTTTCAATGCATGTAGGTTGATAACATGAGTATTATTCAAATAGATGAATTGGGATTCATGAATGTTTATTTCAGTAAGGAAGTGTACAAAGAAGAACTATTTATAATAGAATCACATGAACTGTAAGTACTTTATTTTCCAGACCCCACAAACTAAAAGTCGTCAATTATTTTATTATCAACAAAAACCATGGATGGTCCCATGAAAATTCAATAGAGGATGGCCCTTTCATTTGGATGTCATAATAATTTTGTAGAGGTCCCAATATAGACGACATTTTTTATGTCAGAGGAGACCACAAAGAAGGGATTTGGATAGTCTATGGAGTTTTCAAATCACAATCTTTAAAAAAAATGGAGTTCAAAAATCAGGTTATATATTTTTTATAATATACATCTTATCACCTTATGTTATAACCTGTTATCTACTAATTTTATATAATATAAATTAAATTTTAAACCACTTTTGTCGAAAATTACTTCTGCATGAGTTGTTGCTCCCAATCCTGAGGCACAAAAGGTCTCTCAACCTACTGCTGCTCGTAGTGTAGAGGAACAACATGTTTCTAAACCTAATACTGCTTTTAGTGTTGAGGTACAACATGTTTCTTAACCTATTGGTGCTCCCATTGCAGAGTTCCAACCACCACCTTCACATGACAATGATAGCACTCTGGAGGAACATATTGATGATGTTGAATCTGAGAAGATGGTAGGAAACAAATCCCCAACGACATAGAAAAAACAGAAGCATTGTAGTTTGACGGTGTTATAAATAATCATTAAGGAGAAAGATAAAGTCATAAAATACACTGTTAGATATAATATATGGGGTAATCATGTTAACCCCAACAAAACCATGTTCAGTAGTTACATTGAAATCGTCAATCAAAAACAAATTCCAGTTGATGTACATTCATGGTACCATGTTGTTATTAGGATTAAGTCACTGATGTGAGAAGATATTATGGTAACATTATGATATCATTTATTTAATTTACTAAAAAATAAAATAATTAAACCTTAACATACTCTTGAACATCCCTTGCAGAGTGCAATCATAGTAGATGACTCACACAGGGACCATGTATTAAGGGTTTCATTAATAATTCATGGATAATTTCAGACAATTTTAATGAGATATCATCTTAAAGATGATGAAGAGATAATAAACCCGTACACACCTCTTATTTATGCACACTTGATGACCCAAGAAGCATGTGATGAGTTTTCTGGCCATCGTGCGTAGCAGTATTTTTAGGTACATTGTTTCTAGTAATATGTTGATTCATGATACATTTATTCATCACTTTGATTGGAAGTTTTTTATTTATGAAACAACAACAGATTTCTGAAAATAAGGAATGGGATGAAAAACCATCAAACCCCTACCGTATAGAAATGATGGGGTATACATTAATTAAAAAAATTGGTAAGTATTTTAAATATACTGTAATATATTTATGTGACAAAAAACAACACCATAACTATGTTCCTATGATTGTATACATATTGATGAATCCAACACCAAAGCCAATTCCAACCCACACCATGTGTTATGGAAGGATCAACATGTAAATAAAGATGGGATATTAATAAATGAAAACACACAAAACGTGTGGGAAATATGTGTAAGTATGACATAATAATTTTTTTTATTCAATTAACTATTACATAAAAAATGATTATTTGTTTTCCTATATTTTATATCTCATATATTAATAAGAATTAACAACAATCACAATGGATTCAAACATACATTTTGTGGCCTCTAATCAGCCAGAAAAGTATGGTTGTGTCAGAGGTTTGGGTTTTCGGGTGACACCGTGAACATATTTTGTGAAAAAAACAAGAGGACCAAAGTAAAGAAATGAAAAATATGAGACAAAAAGTAGATATCCTTGAAGAAAAATTCCAATGACAAAGATATATGCCAAAAACTTTTATGGGGGGAGAAATAGAATAAACAAATAAATAACAACAAGCGTGTGAATATCCCACCCTACCCCCACCCGCTTTGATGTAAGCCATTCCCATCAAAAACCTGTCCTAGATAAGGTATTCAATGTTCTAATAATTATTTCTATGCTATGTAAATCATATTAACACTGATACATGTCTTTTACTAATATTCTATAGGCTTGAAATGACTATGATTTATATCTTTAAACACCCACCCATCGCCTTGTAGTGAGGACTATGAATTTCAATATATAGAAGGACATGATACACATTAAATCACTTATAATAGGTCATGTTAGAGTGTTGATTAAAGTATCCCTTGAGATTAGTGCTAAGAAAAATATTCCAATTCATTATGAATATATTCATAAGTTCGAACATGCTCGTGGAATATTCATCGAATGGCTATCACATCTTGTAAAAAAACTTGTCGATAAAGAGGTATTCATTTCCAATTTATTTTTCTGGATAAAACTTTAACATTTAATGAAAAATGGTATGAATCGATGAATTTTATTACAGAAAGGCAAAGGGAAGGGGTGAAATGAAATAACGGATCAAAACCATCTCAAGGATAAACCAACTGATCAAAACAATCCACCAAAAGCACTTAACCCCACTTGTTCTATCTCTGCATTTCATATCATTGTAGACACATGTGCATACAATGTTGAAAGATGGTCATACTCAAACAATTGACTTTGAAGAAAATATGTATAGAGGGGATGATCCAGACTTCATTGGTGTTGATAATATAAGTTAAATTCTCAATTATGATTGGCTAGGTGGCTCCGTTTTAAATGTATACATAAGGTATGTTTTCATGGTTTTATTTTCCAAAATATGATATACTGTGTTAATTATGAATAAATAAATTCCATATTTTTCATAGGAATATATATGAAAAAAAATTCAAAGTATTTTCCCCATGAACAAATATTTTGACTCATTAGACCTCACATCACCTCTACAGAATAAGAAAAAATAGATTCCAAGAAAGTGGCTGAAATAGTGGTAGGCCTGTTCAATCATTCAAAAGAAAAAATATAGATGATATACCCTTCTTAATACTAATGATTCATGGGTAAAAATATAAAATTTATTCATATCAATTATATTTTAATTTCATTCATTACTTATTCCTTTTTTGATTTTAGGCAGCATTGGATGCACATTTCAGTCAATTCAGATACTCCAAATATTTATTTGTTGGACTCAATGCATGGATATCCAATAAACCGACCACACAAGATGTAATTTTTAAATTTTTAATACACTACATCCAATATTTTTGAACTAAAAATCTAGTTATGTACATTATATTAACTTTTAATTATGATTTTGTGATGATAAGGTGGTGTATCAATATCGTCTACATCATGGAATGAAGCCAGGTGTTAAGGAAAAAAAACATGACATGTGATAGAAATAGAGAAATATTAGGCTATATATAATTAGATTTCACTATCCAACTACATATCAAAACAAATTATTTATTGTTATCAATGTTTGTACAGTGTCTGAAACTAACAAATAGAAAAGACTATGGTTATTATGTTTGTAAATTTATGAAAGAGATCATATTTAATAAAAAAAATAGCATTCTTGAAGAGGTATTTTTGAAGAAAATTACTATTTAATTTAACATATTTATTAATCCTTTGTGTATTTATATTTTTTCAGTACTACTATGACTGTCGAAAATACTCATATCAACAAGATGATATAGATTTTTTTTAGAAACAAATGAGAAGTATACCTGGTGGGAGAATGTACAGAAATATAATAAGGATGTGGCTTCTATAGAAGTAGTAGATTGTTTCATATTTATGTTTAATTTACTTCTTTTTAGTATTACTAACATAAAAATTTTGTACTTATATAGTTGAATTCTTTTATTCAAGTTGGGGTGGTTTGTTAGAAATAGATAATGCTCATTATAGATTGAAATTCAAGGCTTAACTGATATAATGACAATAAGTAAATGGGTCATCAATGTATAAAGGTGAATTCATACAACTTATGTTATCCTTGTATAATCATTGATATCTCCCTTTTTCATACTTATTGAATATCAATGACTGCCCTTTCTTATGTTTCATATCCTTAGGTTATGAAGAATGTTTTTAGAAATGATGGGTCTTTCTAGTAAATAATAACTTAATTAGAGGATCTTATGAACTATTTCTTTATGATTCCTTGTTAACAAAAGCACTAGACCGAAACTATTCTCGCATAGATCATTATATTATGTATATTAATCTACTATGATGTGATATCTATGTATGAAATATCTAGGTCATCAGGGTAAATAACCTACTCAAAAATGATAAAATTCATTTAGTAGTTTTCATAACTTAGGGAAATGATCCATAAGTTATTTTAAGCACGTAGGAATCAACCCCACCTCAACATGATTCATGATGAGATCAATATGAATCAAAGTGTATTTTTTTATTTAATATTGACATTAGTTTTAGTAAAAATAACAAGTTATATATTGTAAATTGAGAAACACATTCATATTGTTTTGATACTTTATAAAAAAGATCCATGTTTCATTTGTGACATGTTGGAATCAGCCTCACCTCAATCTGACACATGGTGTGGCTGGTATAACTCAAAGTCTCTCTTTTTAAAAAACATTGACAATAATTTTAGTAAAAAAAACAAGTGAAAAACCGGGAAAACATATTCATATTGTTTTGATACTTTAGTAAAACAATCCATCATTCATTTTGGACGTGTAGTAATCAACCACACCTTAATCTGGAGAACAGTGTGACTGATATGAATAAAAGTATCCTTTATCAGTTTAAAATTGACATTTTATCTCAAAATGTGTCACTCACTAAAAACCAATAAAATTCATTCTGATTGTATTCATAATTTATGAAAATAATTAATATGTTCATTGTGATGTGTATGAAGTAGCCTCATATAAAACTAACACAGGATGTGACTGGTATGACTCAAAATGCATGTTTATATTCTGAAATGACATTTTTGTAAATAAACACAAATAAAATACTAAAAACTAATCAAATGATTTATAATTGTTTTGATACTTTAGGATAAAAATCTATAAACCATTTTTGACATTTATTAATCAACTGCACCTCAATCTGATGCATGGTGTGACTGGTATGACTCAATGTGTTTATTTTTATCTAAAACAGACATTAATTTTATTATAAACACAACTAGCATACTGAAAACTGAGAAAACACATTCGTATTGTTTTGATAATTTAGGACAACAATCCATGAGTTATTTGTGATGTGTAGGTATCAACCCCAACTCAATGAAATTTACTATATGACCAGTATAACTCAAAATGTTTACTTTTATTAATAATTTACCTTAATTTATGTAAAAAGAACAAGTGACATAAGAAATATGAGAAAATGCATTTGGATTGTTTTAATACTTTATTAAATCAATCCATGAGTCATTTGTGATGTGTATTAATTAACCCCACCTCAATCTGATGCACGATGTGACAGGTATGACTATAAGTGTCTGTTATCAATTTAAAAATGACATTTTAGCTCAATAATGTGTCACTCACTGAAAACCAAGAAAACATGCTCCGATTATTTTTATAATTTAAGAGAGAAATTTTTAAGTATTTTTTGACAAGTAAGAAGTAGTCTCACATCAAACTGACGCATGATGTGACTGATATGACTCAAAATGCGTGTTTCTGGTTTGAAATGATATTTTATTAAAAAAAGCACAACAGACATACTAAAAACTAAAGAAACACATTTGGATTGCTTTGATACATTATGAAAATTATCCAGGAGTCATTTTTGATGGGTAAAAATCAACACAACCTCAATAAAATGCACGGTGTGAATGGTATATCTCCAAATGTGTTTTTTATTTTAAATTGACATTAATTTAAGTAAAAAGAACAAGTGACAAACTAAAAATCAAGAAAAGGAAATAAGATTGTTTTTATACTTAGGAAAATTATCCATGATACATTTTTGATGTGTAAGAATCAATTTCACCTCAATATTATGCACGGTGTGACTGTTATGACTAAAAGTTCACGCTATCAGTTTAAAATTGACATTTTAGCTCAAACGTGTCACTCACTAAAAACCAATAAGACACCCTTAAATTGTCTTCGTAATTTATTATCGAGATTCATAAGTCTGATGGGACATGTATGAAGTAGTATTATGTCAAACCAATTCACGATGAGACCAGTATGACTAAAAATGTGTGTTTTTGGTTTGAAATGATATTTTAGTAAAAAACAACCAATATGATAAAAATCAAGAAAAAGCATCGGGATTTTTTTGACACTTTATCACAACAATACATGAGTCATTTGTCACCTGTAGAAATCAAACACACCTTAATTAAATGAATGATGTCACTGGTATAAATACAAATGGGTATTTTTATTTAAAATTGACATTAATTTATGTAAAAAGAACTAGTGACATATTGAAAACGTATAATATGAATTCAGATTTTTTTTATACTTAACAACAATGATACATGATTAATTTGTGATGTGTAGGAATCAATTTCACTTTAATCTGATCCATGGTGTGACCAGTATGAATAAAATTATCTATTGTTAGTTTCAAATTGACATTTTCACTCAAAAATTGTCACTCACTAAAAAATAAGAAAACACCCTCCGATTGTATTTATAATTTTGGACAGTGATTCGTACGTCCTTTGTGGCATGTATGAAGTAGTCTCACATAAAAACGACACATGATGTGACCGATATGACTCAAAATACGTGTTTATAGTTTGAAATTATATTTTAGTAAAAAAACCAAACTGACATACTGAAACCCGAGAAAACACATTCTAATTGTTTTGATACATTAGAAAAATGATCCATGAGTCATTTTTTACATGTAGGAATCATCCACACCTCAATTAGATGAATGATGTGACCATTATAAATCCAAATTTTTCCTTTAAATTTGATATTTAGTTTAGTAATAGAACAAGTGGCATACTAAAAACTAGGTAAAACCATTCGGATTGTTTTGATATTTTAGAACAATGATAC
Source organism: Viscum album (assembly GCA_963277665.1). Taxonomy (NCBI): domain Eukaryota; kingdom Viridiplantae; phylum Streptophyta; class Magnoliopsida; order Santalales; family Viscaceae; genus Viscum; species Viscum album. The sequence goes on from OY728144.1 coordinate 340,423,076, forward strand.
ATAACTCATTTGGGATGTGTAAGAATCAACTACACATCAATATGATACATAAAACATTTGTGTATACCATGGGTGGAAATTTTTGTATTCATGATATCAATTATTATAATCTTCATTATTTTGTATAGTGAAACCATGTGAGAATTTCACTGGATTAGATTTTGTATTTTCCACTATTCTGTGTAGGTTTTTGCTGGGTGTGTTGTTATATAAATAGAACAGCTCAGGAAGTTAGGCCTTTATCTGCGCTATTTCAAGTAGTGATAAAGGCCCCCCATTATTAGCTCTAATTAAAGCACTGATAAAGTGGTCTTTTATCAGTGCTCAAAATAGAACTGATAAAGGGTGAACTTTATCCACACTAAAATAGTGCTTATAAAGTGGGCATTTATCAGTGTTTTTTTAGTGCAGATAAAGGAACCCATTTATTAGAACTTTTTAAGCGCTAACCAAGGCGACCCCCTTTATCTTCGCTGAGATTAAGAATGTTTTTTAGTGATGCTAAAAGAAATTTCTAGTGGTTTTAAAAGAGCTATCGTTAGTATTTTTTCATAGATTAACAAATAGGTTTCATGATTTATAAATCCCAAAAGTAAATTTTCATGATTATGTGGTTACCAACTATTTTTTTTTCATACACTATGCGTGTTTTGTTTTAGTCAATGGTTGTAACCTTAAGGAAATTTATTTATGCTGAGTACAATGGATAGTGTAATGATTTTCATCATGGGAATCCAAAACTTATGGGAGATAGAATGAAAAATATAATAACAATACTAACACAAAATTATCAGGCTATGAATCATGATGAACATCCAAATAATAAAAATAGAGGACAATGTTCTGTTGAGTCCTCTGTGAGGAAACATCCACCTTCATTTGGTTGTTCTAATGATCATATAGTTACTAAGAAATGGATCATTACAAAAAAAGATATTTTCTATTCCCCAATGTTCATAACATATACGGGTTCCACTTCAACCCTTTAAAGGGGGATTATAAAAAATGAATACAAAATGATGGCATTCGGGCCATTCAAGAACTTATATAAGATCCTGACATTTTATGGAGATGTCTTGGACTCATTTATAGATTTTCCTTTTTACTTTATTTGTGTAATTTCTTTCTGGGTTATTTCATAGGGAGTTTTTGGGTGAAATTTAAGAAATTTCAGAAGAGAGGCAATGCTATGTTGTCGCACAGTTTTCCTAAACCATATGCCCAAACCCAGAAAACTGTGGGAACCCAAGTAGAGAAGATTTGCATGGATGGAACATGATTTGTTAAACCATACACCCTATTTGAAAAAATATACACCCCCACACACTATAATAGGTTCATGGTTAAGGGACGTGGTTTGACAAATCATTCTCCCATACCAAGGAAACTATGCGAGGGTGGTTAATTAAACCAAAAAATGGATTTTAGAGTCCAAAACACCCCAGACATCACCCTAATTCAACCAAACATGGACAAAATTGATTCCTCTCATTTTTGGAGGCTACCAAATGAATTCCTAAGGGTCTCAACCTCCATTTTTGATGATTCAAATCTCAAGTTGAATATATGAACCCTTTATGATAAGAGATCCCAATCCCCTATGGTTTTCCCTCTCTTGCATGTATCACTCATCTTTTAGAGGAATTATTCCCGCTTTTTGATAGATCTAGGTCTAGATTTGTTGGATCTTTATTAATTTGATATAGGATTTAAGTTTTATATCTGGATATTATTCTTCAACATGTTCTTGATCGTTCTACTTAAATTGAGGGTTTTCATTGGCTAGCGTTTGTCAACGATCATGATGTAGGTTGTCTATTATTCAAATACCAAAGTATTTATTTAAATAATGTGTATAAAATTTTATAATTTCTGTTGCATGATTAGTGACTGGATTTAATAAATTTAATAAATTAATTTGGTACATTAACTAATTAAGGGATTGTGAAGTAGGGGAAATTAGGATTGTTGATTTGGATTAATTAATTGTTTAATTAATTAATGCAGATTTTCTGTGATTATGTAATTGATTGAATTAGATTAATTAAATTTTAAATTAATTATGAAGATTTTGGGATCATTTAATTAGATTAATTAATGGTTGAATTAATTAATGTACATTTTTCTGTTTAGGTGGGTGATTGAATTGGATTAATTAATTGTTAAATTAATCAATGGCATTGATATGAATGACTGAAAAGTTAAAATTTTTATTATGAAATATATGAGACACAATAGTTAAGGTGTAATGAAGTGATTAATACCCATGGAATAACCATTACAATAATATTAGATTTGGTAGGAAGAGATCCTGTATTAAAATATAAGATAATTAGCTCATCAGGGAACCCCTTGAGGACTAACGCATATGCCTCAAATTTTCCTTATCTCTAAGAATGTTGGAAAGATAACCCATGATCTTACAACCTCATACTTTTTATTATTAGATAGTTCAGATCCCAAGGAATGTTGTTGCCTTATAGAAACCCTGTGATCACTTTAGGCTTGTCAGCTCCCAAGGTATATTTTTTTCTTGACTTCACTCTAAGTAATGCGATTGATATGATTAATTTATTGTTGAATTAATTAATTTAATTTATGCGATTAATTAATTTCTAAATTAATTAATGAAATGATGTGAATATTTAATTTTTAATGGGTTTAATTAGTTGGTGAATTAAAAAATGGGTTGTGGTTCTACATGTGATATTGTGATAAATGCTAAATTTTTATATATGTGATTTATGTGAAAATAGTGTGTGGGACATGGTCTACAACATAAAAATCCTATTGTGATAAATATTGACATTCGTGTGTAGAAAATGGTCTACTACAAAAAAAGAACATAGTAATAAATATATATAAAGGAGTGTGTGATAATGAATGATGTTTTAAAATACCATAATTATTATTGAGGTGTGGAACATGGACTGGGGATCCAAATACTGACAGTTTGTTAAACACGATGTTCTACAAAAATGAGTTGAAATTGGAATGTGGTTCCAAATAGCCATGATATTAATTGATATGATGATTGGTAGCAATTTTATTCCAATATATGATATCTCTTAAGGATAGTTCAGACTCCGACATGAGTCGAAGAAGGTGTGGAGAGTTTGGGTGTGCTCGAGAACCTGGGGTTTGTGTGGTTAAATATAGAGTAATTGAATAAAAGTAAATTGTTTACTTTATTGCTTATATTTATTTCATTATACAACCACATAAAGTGTTACTGAATGTATATTTTTTTAGAAAATATTGGTTGTAGACTACTAATTTGTACTCACACCCTACTCAGGATGCTTGATCTCTACCCAAATAGACTTCATGGTTTCAGGATAGGTTAAGGGAAATGGAGCTATATTAGATGGATGTTATGGGATAAAGCATGGTTGAGTGAAATAAACATGGTGTTAGGACCCTATTGGGAGTTTTTAGTGTCTATTCATTTTTTGTTTTTTAATATTGACACTTGGAATGTATTTAGCATGTCATATCTACTATTTAGTTTTTGTTACTATATTTTCTATTTTGGCCGTCATGTGATACTGGTATTGTTCTAGTTATGGATATATAATTATTTTATTATGTTTTAGTTCCACTATGGTACTACTTTGATAAAGAGGTTATAATCTCCCCTTGATCAATAATAGATCATTGTTGCTTGTTGGAATCCTCTGGTATACGGGGCATCATGCTTGAGGGCACATAGTGAACTGACTCTTGGAACTGGTGTGTGACACCCAAGTCGGGACATTACAAAGTGGTAATAGAGACCAGATTTATTTTCTTTTATTTTTTATCACTATTTGAAAAAAGTACATAGGATAATATAAAGAAAAAGGCTTGGTTATAAACTCATTCATGGGAATGGATCACCCATGTACGAGAAAAAACCAAAATACCTATAGTGGGATTATTATTATTGGTATTTTCTATTACAGTTGGATGTTATTTCACCTTCGTTGATGCACTTATTGTGTTATGTTATTATTTATGTTGAGATTTTAGGATATTTGAATCATAACCCATAATCAAATGGGAGTTGTGTATGAATAAATCAATTTAGGAACTCTGAATTATTTTTTGACTTGCATAATTTTAGGAATGGACGAGAAAATAGGTTATTATTATGTTATTATTTTTTTTCCATTATAGTGAAATTGAAATGAAAATGGTGCCTATTGTGGAATTGAATGTCATAAAATGTCACAATATGTGAATAAATGGGTGTCTAATGTGAAACCTGAAAATGGGGATTAGTATACCCTTTGTAAACCACAATCTAGATATAGGATGGTTGAGTGTTAGTGTTAGATCTTTAGTTATGAAACTGAGGAATTTTATGGGGGAAATTAATTACTATGACTTTTTTGAATCCCTCTTATGAAAATGTGTTAAATTTTTCTTATGATTACTGAGACATGTGTTTGGAATTTTTGAGATATGACTCCGTGATAGTGATTGCATATAGGATGACATGAGGATATAGCTAAGAATGCGACTCTAGTGGTGGAACGTAAGGCACCGATATTGCCAGGTTAGGAAGAAGGAGAGGAGTTTAGAGATAAATTTTCTTGATTCATGCAGTTTATGGAAATATACTTAGATCTGGTTGTGAAGAGTTTGTCTCACCTTAAACAAGAGTTTCAACTACATCACCCTCTGACATTCATTGGAGAGGGTGGAACTGATGTTGATGAGTTATGTATCAAGTCCATATGGACTATACATGACCATATTGATACTCCTACTAATAATAGGATAAAAATGGATACCTACATGTTATGAGGATCAACATAGTGTTTGTGGGATATTCAAGCTCAGACTAGTTAGGATGAGGGAATAGTATTTATGGGATTTTTGAAGAAGTTCTTGGAAAACTCCTATATATATACATTGAGATAGGATAGAGTAGTTTAGTTCATGCGGTTGGCTAATGGAATAACATTCATGATATAATATAATAGTCACTTTATTAACTTGTAGTTATTTTCTCCGACACTTTAGAAGTTGATACAAATTTTGAATGGTGTTTCTAGGATTTCCTTAGATGTGAGATTAAGTCTCGGGTTATCATATTTCGATTGAAAAAGTTTTTTAAAGTTGTAGACGATGCTATCATAGTCGAAGGGACCCTAAAGGTTTCTTCTAGTGCATTATAGATGGTTTCTTCTGTTCAATTAAGAGGCATGACTTATGAGAGTTTGAATCACCATTACAAGAATGTTATCTAGGGTGATAGTAGGATGAGTGGCCAGGGGAAAGGATCATTTACTCAGGATCTTACCTATGTTATTTTTCACCAGTGAGGTTGGAAATGACACTATTATACACATTATCCCTAACCACAATTGAAGTGCCAATATTTTGGTAGGATGGGACATCTATAGAATTTCTATATGAAACCATGAAATATGAGTGTTGATGGAGAAACTGGGGAAAATCAGAGTGTGGGAATGGGATTTTCAACACTATATCAATATGGTAGCTAGTGTTATGTTGGTTGTGGAGGTAGAGGTAGTGGTTGTGGTGAATCTAGTTAAGAAAACCTGTATTAGCATGGTGGTGTAGCTCTGGTGACTCAGACTTCATCTTAGGTAATAGGGCAATGGAATTCTCATTAATTTAATCTTATACTAATGGAAAATGAGGCTAGACCATCCAATGTTATAGATACTATTATTGTAGATTATATACTATCTAGTTTCGTATTTAATACAGGTTCCTCTCATTCATTTATTTCCAGAAAAATTGTGAATGGTTTGATTATAGAGGTGGAGTATGTGGGTGGGTTGTTGATGATAGATACAACTTTGGGAGTACGATTTAGAGACATCTATTTGTGAAAAGGGTGTTCTCTCAAGGTCGGGGAGTATCATTTTATATGGGTTCTTTACATCATTATATTGATAGGTTTTGACCTAATTATGGGTATGGACTATCTAGTAGCATACCAAGACCAATTATATTTTTACCATAGGAGAGTGACATTTTTGTCTCCTGAGGGTGAAAATTATATTCACTGTGGAGCGTAGAAAATCCCAGTAGGCTGAGTAGGGCTAGTTCATTATAAACAAGGTGAGTTTACCACACATGAAGCAAGTTTATTGTTGGATGATGGGCCGTGTAATGCATGGTTCCTTTCCACCCATAGTGTACAGGTTTCATGAGATGTTCCCTAATGACATCTCATGTATGCCACCTCAGAGAGATGTGGAATTTACTTCTGTGATCATTCTTGGGGATGATCCATTTACAATTCCCCCATATAGAGCGACACTAATGGAGTTTCAAGAGATAAACACTCAACCCGAGGAGTTAGAGGGTAAGGGTTTAATTCATCCAAGAACGTAACCTTGGGATTCTCAAGTATTGTATGTGAACAGGTCTAATGGGATATTATGATTGTGTTTTTATTAACAGAAGATGAACCATGTGAGTGCGAAGAACTAATATACTCTTCTATATATCAATGATCTTTTTGACCATTTGAAGGGAGATTATGTTTTCTCAATGATTGACTTGAGATCAAGATATCATCCATTGGGTGTTTGAAATTATAATATACCAAGGACTACATTTAGAAGAAGGTTTGGCCTTTATGAGTTCTTCATGATTCAATTTCAGTTAACTATAGAACTAGAAGTGCTTATGGCCTTGATTAAAGGAATATTCCATCCGCACCTTGATCAATTTCTGGTTATGTTTGTGGATTACATCTTGGTGTACACTAAGACTCATGGCGGTCATGCTCAACATCTTGACACCATAATGAGCACACTGAGAGATCATAGACTATACTCCAAGCTATCTAAGTGTCGATTTTGGACTGATCAAGTACATTTATTAGGTCACATTATCTCATAGGAAGGTGTGTCAGTGGACCTAGAGAATGTTTAGCTAGTTTTTTATTGGGAGAAACCTAGGAACATTTTTGACGTCCATATAATTATGGGATTAGCTATATATTCATGGAGATTTATCCATAACATTTTATATTTTTTTAGAACCTCTTTAGGGATTGACTAAAAAGGAAGAAATGTTTGAATGTTCAGAAGATTGTGATAATTCCTTATAGGATTTTAATAGGCACTTGAAAACAACACCAATGTTTATCCTACCTAATCCAGGAGAAGAGTATATGGTGTTTTGTGATGCTTCTAGGATCGGTCATAGATCCATGTTAATATAGGGATATCATGTTGTGTTGTATGGGTATCAACACTTGATTCCACATTAACAAAACTACCCTATAAATGACCTAGAGCTAGCATAATTTGTTTATGAATTAAAGTGTTGGAAGCATTATCTATTTGGAGAGAATTTTACTGTGTATAATGATCCCAAGAGCTTAATCTATATCTTATCCGAAAAAAGAAAGTGGAGATGGGTTGAGTATAAGAAGTCATTTGATCTTGAGCTAGCATATATGCCTGGGGAGTGAAATATTGTTTCTAATGCCTTAAGTAGGTAGACTAAGACTAAGTATGTTCACGAGTCTAGTGTTGAGTGGAAGATGATGACTCTGCTAGCTAAGATGTATATTATGGTTCAAGAGCGGAGGGTGAAAATGACTCTCATTTTTATTTTAATAGAGTCTATAGTTTTTAGATGGATTATAGATAGGCAGTATGAGAATATGGAGTTCTTTACCTTGAGGGAAATCCATAAAAGTAGGGAGTCACATTCAAATTGGACTACATATGAGGATGAGATCATCTATGTTAAGAAATGATTTTTTCTTCCTATGAGTATATTGGTGGATCTGATGCATGAATTTAATTCATCAAAAATGGGTGGTGTATCTAGGGGTGACCAAAATTCATCATGACTTATGATGATCATTTTTTTTGTGGTGGGCATGAAAAAATAGATATTAGGGTTTGTGACACGATGTTACATCTTTCAAAATATGAAGGATGAGGATCAATGACTAAGCAGTTTAGTAAAATATTTTCCCATTTTATAGTATAAGTGGGATAGTGTTACCATAGAGTTTTTGGTTGGTCTCCTGAGGAAACCTCATAAGAATGATGTTATTTTTGTGATTGTGGGTCATTTGGAAAGGGTAGAACATTTCATGTTGGTACATGAGAATTTCTCAGTGGATCATTTAAGAGATGTGTAAATATTGAAAAAATTATATTTGTAAGGGCTTCCATTGAGTATTGTTTGATACCATGATTCATGTTTTACTTCATGCTTCTGGTAGGGATTGTAGGAGGCACTTGGAACACAGGTTCTATTAATTACGAGTTTGCACACATAGAATGTTGGGAAATAAGAAATTAATATATATGTGCTTAAGGATAAGCTACAAGCATGTTCCCTGGATTATGGTGGATCTTGGGAAAATCATGTAGCATTTGTGGAGTTCTCCTATAACAACAGTTACCAAGAAACTATTCAGAAAGAACCATATAAGGATCTTTATGGTAGGACATGTAGAAAACCTCTATACTGGATGAATTTGGGTGATTCGTAGTTTTTGGTACTAACTATCATGAATTAGACATTGGAGAGGGTTTTATTGATTCAGATATGGATGGATATGCCTCAAATAACATAGAAGTTGTTGTCGGAACCACATAATTTGTTTCATGAACATATTCACAATATTGAAGATATGATTCTCACATAGACAATAAATTTCATGTATGAGTAAAGATTTTTTACCATGAAGAAAGAAGATACAGTCTAGATTTCTATCTTCCAAAATGTTTGTCAAACCTTAGTGGTAATTGGAAAGATCCCCCTAAAAAATTTGGATGTGGATTTCCAATATCAATGATGAAAATATTTTGATTGATTAAATTTCAATTTACAAGTTTCATATGAGAATAATTGGTGCATTCACAATCTCAATAAGTGTAGATCTCTTTGAGAGCTTTAATTTGACTAGTCATGAAGCCCAAATGGACTTATAGATTAAAATTTATGGAACATGGAAGAGAGATAAATTTTATAAAGGAATTTTCATCACCTATGTGGAGGACCTACGTTGAAGTATAATTTTTTCACCCATACGTTGAAGAGATATACGAGGGAGCTACATAGAGGAGTTTTGCGAAAAACCTCCCTTCAAACAAATCCCCTCCTTTCCTTTAAACTGGACCCTTGGGATCCCCATTTGATAGGTGTAAAAGTTGGAAGAACTCTCGAAGCTCTCATTCCGAAGCTCCTTTTCCCAGGTTCTTGAAAACTCTCAAGTAATTATTTGAAACTTGAGAGAAGAGAGAATTAAAGGGGGAAAAGTGTTTCCATGTCCCATCAGGGCCAAGAACATATAGAGTTGTTCCATGGAACTATGCCAAGTGTCTGCACGGAGCACGTACGCGGAGCACCAACACGACACACCTTAGCAGAGCACCTACGCGGCCCAACTGGGGGGGTGCACCTGTGTGACCCTGCTGGTCCATACCTTGGGGGTTATGCCCCCACACCCCTTCTTGGGATCATTGTTAGGATTCCTTACCAGCCCTTAAGGATGGTCCCTTCTTTTTCTTCACTGATCCAAATGAAAAATATAGAGTTTCACCATGGACCATTCAGTTTCGGTCGACAACATGTTCCATTACACCATTTATGTGGCCCAACTTTAACCCTTAGGAATACCATGATTTGGGATAATCCTCCACACACATTGAAATACCTTGAGTCAACTTAATCTTCTTTTTTCATTTCTTATGTCACGAGTTGAAATTATCATCTTGTATTTCTTGAGTACCTTGAGTCGATAAACTCCTCATGAAACTCCTCAAACCTCATAACATGACCCCTATGCCATGTAAATTCACAAATGAGCATTTTACTTATGAGTAACCCCCAACCAACTCCCAAATGGGAATCCTCCTTAGGAGTAAGCCCCAACCTGTATCAAATGTGAATCCTCCTTAAGAGTAATCCCCAACCAATCCTAAAATGGTAATCCTCTTTAGGAATAAGCAACATCCAATGCTCAATGGGAATCACCCTTAAGATTAAGCCCTAACTAATACTCATATGGGAATCCTCCTTAAGAGTAATCCCCAACAAATCCTCAAAATGAGAATCCTCCTAAGGAGTATGCCCCATCCAATATCAAATGGGCATCCTTCTTAGTTGTAATCCCCAACAAATATCAAATGGGAATCCTCCTTAGGAGCAAGCCCCAACCAATCCTCAAATGGGAAACCTCTTTAGGAGTAAGCCCCAACCAATATCAAATGGAAAATACCTTTAGGTTTAAGCCCTAACAAATCTCAAATGGACATCCTCTTTAGGTGTAATCCCTAATCAATCCACAAATGGGCATCCTCCTTTGGAGTAAGCCCCAGGAAATCTCAAATGGTAATCCTCCCTATGAGTAAGCCCCATCCAATCTCAAATGGGAATCCTACCAAGGATTAATCCCTAACCAAACCTCAAATGGGCATCCTCCTTAAGAGTAATCCCCAAAAAAAATCCTCAAATGGGTATCCTCATTAGGAGTAAGCCCCAACTATCCACTAAAGGCATCCCTCATAGAGTAGTGCCCTATTATTTTGTGACAGAACCAATGAACTTAACTTTCATTTCAAATTGAAGGGTTCATTGCTCCACTCCCCTCTCCCACCATTACCACAATTTGTTTTTTTGATGCCCCGATCTCTTCTATCAGTGGAAGAGAAAAGTGTGTGGTTTGTTGAATCTCTCACACCCTCTTATTTCTCACACCAAGAATGACTCACATGATCTTATAAGTTTTAGATTATCACACCATCCACACAATTAGCCTCATATCTTAAACTATGAGAACTATTATTCCCACCATAATTGGGATATGTAATAATCCTTCACATAGGTCCCCAGTTCACTTGATATCCTATTCAAGAATCCAAACCTAATTACCTTAATCCAGACATCCTCCTTAGGAGTAAGCCCCTTAAATCTCCATGAGTTAAGAAATTTATCATGAACCTTGTTATAAGGTAATCCCCTTTAGGAGTAAGCCCCAACCAATTTCTCTCAAAGGGTTATACACCCTTGTGATATTTACCGAACTATGTGGGCTTTGATTCCCATCTAAGAGAGATACTTAGGAAGCCTCCTTGAGGTTCAAACCCAATATTCCAAAAAAACTCTTTTCTTCATGGTCCACATTCCCAAAAAGGTATAATCCAACTTGGAAACTCATATAATTTCTAGTTTTCTTATGTTACTAAGGCATAAGTCCTAAACCACGATTTGACTAAGCACATTCTGCTTAGATGTCCTTACCACATGATGTTAAACTATATGGTTAGATCCTTATCATAGAACCTTAAAATGTATGATGTGTCCCATTATGCATCACCGAACTATAAGGGTTCTGATTCATTTCACAAGGATACGTAGGTATCCCATTTATGGGTATGATTCCAATATCAAAAAAACTTTTACCTCCCAAGTTGACCAAAAAATCCAGAGTGCCCCACTGAGTGTCCTAAAAACTAGAATCATCATAACAATGAATAAGGGATCTATAAGTAGTATATAATAGGATACCATTGATGAATAACCTCAAATACATACAAATATCTCCATTAATGAAGAACCTTGAATACACACAGATGATTCTAAATTCCATACATGACAATAATTGATTTAAAATTTTAAAAAGGTAAATTTAGGTTTTACTTGGTAAATTAATAAGGATTCATGAACATATCTAAAAATATATATGGGAGAGTCCAAGAGTAGGCAATAATTCCCCCCAAAAGGGTTTCATGAGACTGAGCTCCCATCCTCTCGACAAATGTGAGTTCTTAGTTATTATAGGTCTAAACCTAACGAACACCTGCATTTGGAAAGAAGATTCCTTTGGATAAAGAACCGTTGGATGTTTCTGGTTCCATAAATAAATCCGATGTAAACCATCCAGAAGTAGTGATTCCAAACCAGTACACACATTCCGAGATAAAAAACATACATTGATAGAAAATAACTACTCTTTGATTTTTGATATGGTGATATTGTATTCCTTTGTGTGTTACCATTATTGGGTCACCAAAAGATATAATTATAGGGAAATTTGGTACCCATGTTTTTCTGACCTTTTGAGGTTGTGGAGAGAATAGATCTGAAGGAATACTAATTAGACATTCCATAGAGATACTGTTCTATGCATTAAATTTTCCATGTGTAAGAACATCAGTGGTATCACCCCGACCCTTCTCATGTGATCGATGCGGATAATTTTGTGATTGAGATATATGAGACCATTGAGGAACATCTAATACATGTGTTGGATCATGGTGAGAAATTTATTTAGGGAAAAAATGTTCTAATATTTCATATATTGTGGCAACATGGACGTGTTTATGAAGATACGAGGGAGACATAAGTAGATACGAGGTCACCGTGGCATATTATTTTTTGACCCGAAACCATAGAAATACTTGGGAGTATAGCTCAATGATGATCTATTATAATGTGGAGATATTTTCAGATCATATCCTTTTCTAGAGATGTATTTGGATCATTTATAGGTACTCTTTTGTGTTGATTTGAGTATTTTTTGTTTGAGTTTTTTCTTGCAGAGTTTTTGGGTGAAAGTTTAGAAATTTGAATGATGATATATAGTGCATGGTTGGCATACAGTTTTCCCAATCTATGCACCCCAACCAAAAAAACATGAGAACTAAAACATAGGGGATTCACCTCTCTATTTTATTATTTTTTAAACTATGCACCCTCTAAGAAAAAACCATGAGCCCCCTCCCCTAGAAGAGGTTCATGGTTTTTCAATCCATGTTCCCTAGAGAAGGAAACAATGTGCGAGTTTGAAAATAACTCAAAAATCATATTTTAAAATCCCGAAGCCCCCATACCTCACCTCAATTCGACCCAAACTCATCCCTAATTGATTTCTATAAATATTTGAGGCCCCTGATGAATTTATAAGCCTACCAACCTCTAATTTTGATGATTTGAAGCCCATTTGAATATCTACACCCTTCCGGGTTAGAGATCCTAATCCCATGTGGTTTCCCCCATCTCTACCATGTTTCTCTCACCCTTTGGAAGTATTTTTTCCTCTTTTTGATTGATCTTGATCTTGGTTACTTAGATCTTGATTATTTTGTTTGTGGATCTAGGTTTTATAACAAGATATTATTCTATGTCACATTCTTGATCACTCTGCTTAAATTGGGGTCTCCCATTGGTGAGTGTTTATCAATGATCTTGAGGTCGGTGGTCTATTATTCAAATACAAAAGTCTTGATTTTAATTAAATGTGTGTAATTTTATAATTTCTATTGGATGATTGGAGATTTATTTTCATAAATCAAATTAACTAATTTGGAAAATTATTTATTTAAGGGATTTTGAATTGGGGATTATGGGATTGTTAAATTTGATTAAATAATTATTGAACTAATTAATGGAAATTGTTATGATTATGTAATTGATTGATTTTTTTAATTTATTATTGAATTATTTTATAGGTCTATTGGGATTGTAGAATTGGATTAATTAATGATTGTATTAATTAATAAATATTTCTATGTTTGCGTAATTAATATAATTTGATTAATTATTATTATTAATTTAATTAATGGGATTTATCTGATTAATTAATAGTTGAATTAATTAATGAAATTAATATGATTAATTAATTGTTGAATTAATTAAATGAATGAAGTTAATATGAACTTTTTGGATTGGATTAATTATTTGGTGAATTAATTAATGTGTTGTGGCAGTACATGTGATATTTGGATTCATGTGAAATTGTGATATATGTGAAAGTCATGCGTGGGACATGTTCTACTACACCAATATCCCATAATGATAAATATTGACATTCTTGTCCAGGACATGGTATGCTGTATCAAAATCCCAAAGTAATAAATATTGATAAATGAGTGTGGGACATGGACTACTGCTTCAAAATCCCATAATGATTATTGAGGCATAGGAACAAGGAATGAGGCTTCAAATACCCATGGGATGTTAGACATGAAATTCTACACCCATGAGTTAGCATTGGACTATGATTCCCATTGTCCATTATACGAATTGATATGGTGAATGGTAATAATGGAATTTCAATATATTATATCCCTTGGAGATAGTTCAGAATCTGGCATGGGTCGAAGCAGGCATTGAGAGTTTGGGTGTCCATAGGATCCTAAGGGTTTGAATAAAAGTAAACTATTTAATTCATTTATTTTATTTTATTCTATATACAACTTCATAAACTATTATTGACTGAATATTGGATTTTAAACAATTGGAAATGGCCTAATGAGTTGTACTCACACCCAATCGATCTTCAGAATCAAAACCTGAATACACTTCATTATTTCTGGATATGTTATTGAAGGGGACCTATTTAAGATGGATGACATGGGAAGGAGCAAGTATGTGAGAACCAGACATGGTGTCGAGACTCCTTTGGGAGTTATCAATTTCTTTATTCATTTTATGTATTTTCAAATTGAAACATCACATGAATTTATCATGAGATAACTATTTTTTAGTTTTTGATAATGTATTTCTTATTTTTTTCATGATTTGATACTAGTATTATTATGGTTATAGTTATATCATTTTTTTATTCTATTTTATTTTCACTATGTTTTTACTTTGATAAATAGGTTATAGTCCCCCTAATAAATATTATACCATTTCTACTAGTTAACATACTCTTACATATGGGGAGGCACATATAAGGTTACTAGGGAATCGACATGGGGCACCTATGTGTGCCACCCGCATTAAGACCTTAAAATTTAGAAGGCGAATCAAATCAATGGTTGTATTTCATAAAGAATACAAGGGAACATGGTGAAATTGACTCCATGGAGTGGGATGTATTTAAGGGATTAGTTTTCAATATGTACATCCCTCATTTTTTTCATAAAAAATATAGAATTAATTCCATGATATAATGAATAAGGATGATGAATATTTTGGTACATATATAGGAAAGTTTACAATAAATGAAAGGTACACTTCTTGCATTGTAACCAAACCTTAATGTAAGTTTTATCAATTTATATGTGTCTTAAAATAAAGTATCTCAATAGTATTATCCATAATGTAGTTTAGTGGATATAAATAAATCGTTAAATGTGATATTAAGGTGAAAATTGATATTAGAGTTACCAATTAATCTCATGTTTTTTATAAGAAAAGGAATACAGAATCGAAAGGAAACTTTAAAATTCATGGACATATGATGATAAGATTTCATTTATTCCTATAGTGTAGAAGGAATCATATAGAAAATCGTCTTATGGTAATGACTAAATTTTTTAAGTGTGTAAGGGAAGGTCATTGGGAAATCAAATACTGATGTGATGAGAAGAAGTTAACTAAGGATTATAAAAAAGAGAAGGATCCATCATATTTACCACCCACATTCTGGTGTTTCAAGTGCATAGAGTTCGATAATTATGCTGACTGGTTCCAATATTCAATGATTAATGATGATGATCCTTAACAGTAGCCTCTTAATCCTAGGTAAAAATGAAAATATCATGCAATTAATATTTTTAACAAGGGGTGTAATAAAGACATGGTGGAAGGTACATGAACCATCCACTCTAGAATTTCTAATATCATTTTAACTCTTGATTTACCCATTATTTTAGATATGAATAATTTTACATGGGTATATGCCACCAAAATAATTAGATATAGTATTATAAGTGAAAACCTCTATTGGAATGAGATTGTATATCAAGTATATGATTCCTATCCAGTTAAATTTTGGGAGAATATACTTTATAGAATAATATCATTCATCATCTAGTTGAATTTGATGTTATGTTAAGAATGAATTACATTCATCTACTTAAATACCAAATTAATTATTGAGGAAGTGAAGTCATATTTTATATTATGAAATGACCAATGTTATTCTATCAGTGCAATGATAAATGTTAAATTCCAATGGAAATAACATCCATTTTATGGGTTTTTAATACTATTCAAGAGGGGGAGTTTATGTTAAATGGTTAGGGAGAAAATGAATAATTATGATATTCTTATTATGTACGAGTTTTTTGATTTTCTTAAAATAGATTTTACCAGCCTTCCAATAAAATTTGAAGTTTATTTCACAATAGAACTAATACCTTATTATAAGCCAATTTTGAATACACCCTATCGAATTTCCCTAATTGAGTTGTAGGAATTGAAAAACTAACTATAGGAGAACCTTGAAAAGGGATTTATTTGGAAAATTGTGTTACCTTGGGGAAAGAATGTTCATTTTTGTTAAAAATAAATATGGATCAATGTGACTCTATATTTATTATTATAAGCTAAACAAGATCATGATCAAGAACAAGTATAATCAACCTTATACTGTTGACCTATTTGATCTAATTCATGGTGCTCAATAAATTTCCACGATACACCTTTTTTTTGGATATCATCAATTTAGGGTCATGAAGGCTAGTATATATATGGTAGTATTTCATACAAGGCATGGAAATTGTGAATATATAGTGATTTAATTCAGTTTAACTAATTCCACCACTATCTTCATGGATTTAATATATATAGATTTGAGAGATTATATTGATCAGTTTCTAGTAGCATTTATTTATGGTATTCTTATATATTTGAAAATAAATGAAGAGCATGAAGATATCAAGATAATTGTAATAAATACCCTAATAAAGGATAAACAATATAAAAATATTGAAAAAGTGTGAATTTTGGATCCAAAAGTTTCCATTTTGGGGCCATATAATATCAAGAGAGTGTATATCGATAGATCTACCAAATTCATAGGCTATTGAATATTGGAAAATAAAAACTATAGTGAATGTGATTCATTTTTTATTAGTTTATCTATATATCATCTATGGTTTATAAAGAATTTTTCTTGACTATCTAATCTACTCACAATGTTAACTCAGAAGGGAACCAATTTCTTATGGACATACGAATCTATGGAAAATTTCAAGGAACTAAATAGAAGATTAATCATATAACTTTTGAATAATTTAATATAGAGTGGAGATGGGTTTTTAATCTATATTGATGAATCAAATATAGTAATGATATTTATTCTCATGTAGAATGATAGGGTTATATCTTATGCATCATGGCAGTTAAAGGCTCGTGAGAAAAATTACCCCTCTCATGATTATGAGTTAGCTGTGATATTTTAATTATTAAATAAATGAAGAATTTATCTTTATGGATAAATGTGTGATAAAAATACCTATCACACAATATTAGGGTGTATATTCGTATAGATGGAGTTGAATATGTTCTAGAGAATATGATTAGAATAGGTTAATTTTTATGATGTCTCAATATATTATGAACCTAGGAAATTGAACAATGTGGTTGATGCTATGAGTCAAATCGATCATCATTGTAATCCATGATGAAGATAATAAAAAATCCAATATTTATGTATTTTCAAAGGATGGGTCAGAAAATCCTGAACGAATGGGATAGATATTATCTTTATTAATTGAATTTCCAACCTTATATCAATGTGAAGAATAAGGAGATTGATAATGAAGTAGTAGAGTTGAAAAAGTGGGTTATAAATTGTAACGTCCACATCCCAGGAGAAACTGTAATGGTGCATCGTGCCGGTTTGTCTATATGACTTCAAGCCCATCTCCCCAAATTCTAGAGGCTGACGAATAGTAGTGAGGAACTTTTTAATAGGTCTTTGGGGGAGATTATGCCTTCATAGGTAATCAATAATACAAAATGGATGATTTTTTTTTATAATAAGTAGCAGAAGCATATAATTAATCAAACTCTAGTAGAAGAAATTAAATAACCCCAACTGAATAAATGGAATGTGTGGAAGCTGATAAATCAAACCAGATACACAATGATGTCATGCTATGATGTTTGTACTAAAATAAAATTATGGAAAAGCATGAATACAAGAATGTTATAAAAACTGTAATGGAGAGAAACAACGTGAAAAAACATAATCTTGAATATAGGATATGTCCTCTTCTCCCAAGATCCATCCAAAATAGTAAAGCAATCAAGCATTGGAAGTGAAATGCTTCCCTGTATCCATAACTACAGACATAAAGTCTACTCATGTACTAAATAACGCCTGATAAGGGTGTGAGATAAAATCTGAGTAGGATGATACCCACTCTATCTAAACCTTTCCATTCTGTGTTGTAAACACAAGCAGTGTTCCAATATATGATAAATTCAAGCAATTAACTAAAGAAAATAAAATAAGTATAACTTGGTCCGAGAAGTCAACGATACCTATCCCTTACCACCTTCTTCGGCCTAAGTTAAGAATTTGAATAATTTAACTGTAATAAGAAGGATGCATATATATATATATATTTATTTATAAAGACTAGAAAAATAGATGTCTGAAAAAAATAAGCATACCACCAAGCTTATGGTTTATCTTGGGTCTAATTTATGAGTCATCAAAGTCTACATCAAGGAACCAGAAAGGTATCACAATTCACAAGGAACCCAAAACTGCATAAATTAAACCTTCCATGGATTTTCATTATTATTATATTAATGTTT
The DNA here is from genome assembly GCA_963277665.1 of Viscum album. NCBI lineage: Eukaryota > Viridiplantae > Streptophyta > Magnoliopsida > Santalales > Viscaceae > Viscum > Viscum album. Next base: position 340,441,580 of record OY728144.1, read on the forward strand.
AGAGTTGGTGCCTGATATAGTCCCGAAGGTATCTCTATGGTACATATTTCTATTTATCCAATACCACCAAACCCGTACAAGGAAATCTTCTGATAGACCGAGTATTGCTCGAGGCATGGATTTATCATGACTCCATCCTAGGTATCACACATAAGAGTTCGAGTATCACCCAAGGCATAGAATAACCACTTTTACAATGGGTCCATCCTCGATTGTCCCTTAGGGAACTGATATCACTCATGAGTATATAGAAATCCTAGGGAACCACATGTATGGAAAATCCTAAGACATCATCTCCCCAGTGCCTAGTGTGGTAACCAATCAGGAATGGAGAGTCAATGGGTGGTCTTTAACACATAACATATGTTGTCTCACAACCCTGAATTTAATTAGATTTCAAGGAAGATGATATCCTAGAGTATTCATTTATAATTGCAATAAAACAATTTATCTAACAAAGAGCCATGTACTTCCTGATCCTTCGATCCAAACAGTCACAATCAAAACACTTTTTCAGAAAAATAAAAAAAACATTTTTCTCTTTTATAATAGAATAATATGGTATGAATTTTTAACAATGAAATAAATAGTCATAAACAACCAACTAAAATCCAAAATTCAAGGTTCATATTTATCTTAATTAATTTATTTGATTTAAAACTCAACCAAAGAGGGGTCACACAACACATAAAATTAATAAATTAACTATTTGGGGATATTAAAATTAATACATATTATGTCGGCACACCCAAAGGGGTATCCAATTATGTTTTTAAATATTAAAAAAGGTCTTACATCTCAAAAAAGGTTGTAATAGACAATCCGATTAATTTCATTAAATTAGAATAAGAAAAATTGAATATCTTCAGTAGGCATCAACGAGAAGCACAACATGCAATATAAAATTCGCAATGAAATGATGGTAAAGAGATTAAATTCCCTACCTCGTAAGCATAGTGGATCCTACGCTCCGCAATGACCTTTTATTTGATCGAGAGCTTCATAGTGCATCAAACATCGCTAGAAACATGGGAGAGATGGAGTCACAATGGGCTTCCGAAGGGAGAGCGAAAGTTGAGGATGCACACTATCTATCAGGGGTGCCCGATGAACCAATTAGAGAGAGAGGAGAGGGAAGAGAGGAAGATAGAAAAAAGGAAATAAATAAAGAAAATTGAGAAAAAAAGAAAAAGAAAAATAAAGAAAAAAAGGAAAATGAAATAAAATAAAATAATAAAAAATAATAAAAATAAAAAGGGAGGGAGAATGGAAAATAATTAATTAAATTGGTTAACCCATTTTAATTATTTCCACTCTTCACTAACCTATTTTATTATATTATTTAGTTTTATCCCCTTTTAATTTTTTTTATTTCCTCAAAATTTGTTTTATTCATTTTTAATTATTATAAACCCGAATTATGCACTATGGTGCAATATTTTACATAGAACTTGTGCAATTATTTAAATATTTTTAATAGCTATGGAGGACCCACAATAGGTTTTGAAAGAGCATTCCTTTGGTCGCTTTAAGGATTTGGACTAAAATTTAAATGGTCTATACCTTGATTATTGCTTGGATATTACAACCCCCTCTCCTTAAGACAACTTGTCCCCAAGTTTACCTTCTGAGAGTAGTGGAACATCATCTATGAAAAGATCTGGTAATTGAGCGTGTACATCGATCTCCTACTCCTAGGTCTCATCCTGAACACGTCTGTGTGTCCATAGCACCTAGACCAGAGGAACCAACCCCCCTCATAGAACTTTGAATCTATGATCAATTATACAGATCAGATTCTCTTCAAAGGAAGCATATTCTTCGAGTTCAATGTTTTCCAGATCAAATGATTGAGATGAGTCTGGATAATACTATCGAAGTTGAGATACATGGAAGAAATCATGCATGGCAGAGTACCTCAGAGTCACTAGTAACTGATATGCTACGGGCCCAACTCTCTCCACTATCTTGAATGACCTAATGTATCTCAGTGATACATTCCCCAATCTTCTAATCTATCAGTGACCCAACCTTGGTGAAACACAGAGAAAGACTCAATGTACAACCTCAAACTCGAGATGTCTGTGATGATGATTGATATAATATTTCTATATTGATTGAGATATAGTTATAAAATTCTGAATCAACTGATCTTTTTCAAATTCCTCCTAAACGAGGTGAGGACCCAATAGAGTTGTCTCGCCTTCTTCGAGCCATGATAAAGGCGAACAACATAGTCTACCATAGAGGTCCTCATGCAGAGCCATTTGAATTGTCGCCTGAAAGCTATTATAAAAGGTAAAATCTCAAATAGGAATATGTTTCTCCTATAAAAATCCAAAATAAAGGATACAAGCCCATATAATATCCTCTTACCCTCATATGGAACACTCATACATCCAATCTATGTGAGGGTGACATTAAGTACTCAAGAGTACCTACGAACCCAGCACTTTAAGAAACCCTTCTCGGAAATATGAAGTAATTATGGTGTCCTTTTGCGAGACAATAAAATAGGGTACACCATGACGTCACATTATCTCCTGGATATAAAGCCTTCCAAAATAATCAATAGAAAAGGTCTCCTGGATAGGTAGGAAGTGTTTGACTTTGGTCAATCAATAGATAATAACCTAAATGACATCACTTGTTTGAGGAGATATTGGATGGCCTGTAATAAAATAAATTGTGATGCCATTCTATTTACACTCAAGAATGGATAGAGGCTATAGAAATCCAGTCGGTCATTGGTTATCTACCTTCACGTGCTGACAGGTGGAGCACCAAGTGATGAAACTTTCCATCTTCTTCTTCACACCCGGCCACCAGTACTGACGACACATGTCTCTATAAATCTTGGTATGTCCAGGATGAACTTCCCAAATAGAGGTATGAGATTTTTTTCATCAGTTATTCCTTTATATATTAAGGTACCCATACCCATCCACAGGAGAGTAAAGTTTCACTTCAATTAACCTCATTACTAGGATAAGGGTTCTCTCCTATAATGCATTCACTTAAAATTATTCCCTCTAGATCAAATAACTTTCGCATACTGACTCTCTCCAGAAGAGAATATGTCACTGTAAGAGCTCTTAAAACTAGTTTTTCATGATTTTCTTGAACCTCTAGATGCGTCTTATAATAAAAAGCCATCATATTCCAATCACACCTAGATGCATGGATGGATTGTGTCTGTGTTTTGCGGCACAAAGCATCAGCCCTCAAATTTCCCATACAAGGGGTATAATAAAGATCAAAATCGACCGATCGTAAGTATTCAATCAAACTGTGCTACCTTAAATTCAAGTCTTACTGTGTAGAGGTATATTTTAAATGTTTATGACCCATGTCAATAATGAAATTCTCACCCAAAAATAAGTGTCTCCAATAACATAAAGAATGAACCATTACAGCTAACCCAAGGTCATGTCTAGTATAGTTCCACTTCTGAGGTTTCTGCTGGAGAGATCCATAAGCCATGACTCAATCACCCTACATCAAAACTACACCTAGTCTGATTCCTATAGCATCATAGTTAATAGTATAGCTTCTTCCAAGCTTAGGTAGAATCAGGATTGAAGATGAGGTTAGTCTTCTCATTAACTCCTGAAATGATTTTTCACAAGCTTCTAACCTAACTAACTGTACACCCTTCTTATTTTGGGTTGTAATAGGTGTTTCTATGTGGGAGAAATATTAGATTAAACTTCTGTAATATCTAGAAATATTTAAGATACTACGTATGTAAAAAACATTATTGGGATGCTCCCATGAGACTACATCTCTCACCTTTTCTGGTTCAATTGATACATCTACCTCAGATATTATATGACCCAAGAAGTGAACCTTATCAATCTAGAAGTGGCATTTCATGAGATTTTCATGTAGATGGTTCTCTCTCAGTGTACTCATCATGATCTCAAGATGGGTTTCATGGTCTTTCCTTGATTGATAATACACCAATATGTTTTCAGGAAAAACCACCACAAAGGAATCAATGTATGGGTGAAAACCCCAATTCATCAGAGCCATGAAGACATCTAGTGAATTTGTGAGGTTGAATGGAATAACTAGATTCTAGTAAAATCCATACCCATATTTTTATTCCTTACATTGTATGTTAGGCAGTTGATCATTCACCTAGTGATATCCCAATCTCAGATCAATCTTAGAGAAAAACGTTTCTCCTCAGAGCTAGTCGAATAGGTTATCTATACGAGGCAACAGATATTGATTTTTTACCATAAGCTGGTTGAGTTGACAATAATCCACCCAAAATATGAGGGTAATGTACACCTTCTTAGAGAAAATAACCGGCGAACCCCACAATGATATGTTAGGTCTGATAAAAATCTTACTCTTGAGGTCTTCAAGTTACTTTTTGAGTTCTTATAGCTCTATATGTGTCATCTTATAAGGTGGAATATACACTGTTGCTGCACCTAGAACCAGTTCGATAGTGAATTCCACATCCCTCTTGGGAGGTAATCAAGAGAAATTATCAAGGAAGTCATACGTGAAATGATCCAAAACATGAGGTAATTCCACTAACTGAGATCCCTGGTTGCTCATGAAAAGAATTTCTAATTGACTTGTTATTATTCCCATTCCTTCATGTTTATGTCTAGATCGATTTGTCTGCATATCCCATTCTCCTTTATGTTGATATGAACCAACCTCATGGGATGTGAAGGACACTCAAAGGCAATAGAAATCCACTAGGTATGATAATGAGTGATCCAGTTCATGCGAATAATGATGTAGATGCCAGACATATTGAGCATGTAAAAATATCAAAAGAAATGGTACCCACCTATCTAAAGGGGAACTCTGGGAATTTGCATATTCCCTCTATCCTAACCCCTAGTGGAGTGTTGAGAGTAATGACGTTGCAAAGGTAATCGATTCTAAAAAAATTCTTTAAACAACATATCCAGATAAAAAGGAGTGTGATTCACCTATATGAAACACTCAACTTTAGAAAAAATTTCACAATAGACAAGGAAGATAGGTAAAGGTGCTATAAAGAGGGTAGGTACATAGCCAGCCACTGAGCACTGCACAACATATAGTCCTCTCCATGAGATGTTTCTAGATAAGAAAGAGAAAACATACAAAGATCCCTAAAACGAGGCATACTACCTATTTCCTATGTAAATTTATGTTAACATCTAGCAACTATTACAGATTTATATTTAACATACAAGCACTTCAAATTTTTACAACTAGGAACAATAGAACTCACATGAAAATCGGTAGATTCACATTAAAGGTAGATATATCATAAAAATATGCATGTCATTTTAATCTATATGGTTTCTAATAAGATGCATGTAAATTCATTTCCCTTATATCATTGGGCTACAATGGTAAAAACCATTATCTCAATAATAAAAATATCAATAACAATAAAAAACAAGTGTGTCAACCAATGGTGAAATTATATCAATAATAATTGAAATAATCTATAACTACAATCCCAACCCAGAAATTTGGGATTCCCCTGTACATGTGTTAGCTACATCCAAGAACAAGGTACATTTCAAATTCATATATCATTGTCTCATGTCTAACCCAAAATAGAAGATAAATGGAAAAAATAACCACATTTGATACCACTTTGTAACTTCCCCTTACTGAGAGACACTGGAAGGGTGCTCCAAATAGGGTTGGCCACATAACCACAACCACATATCCCCAAACGTCAAAGGCTACTAAATAGAAGTGATGAACTTTTTAAAGTGTCTATAAGGGATACTATTCCATCATAGGTAATAGTTAATACATAGTGGAATAAAAACAATTTATAACACTTAGAAGAAGAATATTAATAATCAAACTACAATAGATGTAATTAAATAATCCCAACTAAATAAATAAAAAGTGTAGAATATGATAAATCAAAAGAGCTACACAATGATTTCATGCTATGATTTCTGTACTAAAATAAATATACAGAAAGTAGGAATACAATAAAGTTATCAAAACTGTAATGAAATGAAAGGTTTTCCAACAACTACATCTCGATCATAGGCTCAATGCTTTCCCCCAAGCTCTATCCAAAATAGCAAAACAATCAAGTATTGGCAGCATCTTGCATCCCCGTATCCATACCCATGGACATAATGTCTACTTAGGTACCAAACGATGCCCGATCAGGGTGTGAGATAAAATCCCAGTAGGCCGACATCCAAAATGTCTAAAACATTCCATTTCATGTTGTAAACACAAGTAGTGGGGCAATATATAATAAATTCAAGAAATTAACTAAAGAAAACAAAATAAATATAACTTGGTCTGGGTTCTCAACGATACCCGTCCCTTACCACCTGCTTCGGCCAAAGCCGAGAATATTAATAAAGTACCTATAATAAGTAGGATGTATATATATATAAAGTTTATAAAAAGAGAAGGCAGATAGAAAGGAACATAACCCCAAGATTGTGCTTTATCTTGGGTCTAATTTATGTGTCAACCAAGTGTTCTCAAATGCACTATAAAGGTATCAAAATTTACAAGGATCCCAAATTTTCATCAAATAAAACCTTCCACACATTATAATTATTAATATATTAATGTTTAGAGTAGTATTACAAGCCCGACCCAAAGGTATCACTATAGTACATCCTTCAATTTATCCAATAGCACTAAGATCGTCCAAGAAAATCTTCCAAAAGACCATGTATCCCTCGAGGCATAGATTCCTCATGATTTCATCCTAGGTATCGTACATAAGGAGATGAGTATCACCTGAGGCATGGCATATACACTTTTCCAATGGGTCTATCCTCAATTGTCCCTTAGGGAACCAATATCACTCATGAGTATAATGAAAATCCAGTGAAACCCTCATCTAGAAAATCCTAATACATCACCTCTCCATCACGTGGGGTGGTAAATAATCTGGATTGGAGAGTCCATGTGTGGTCCATAATATGGAACCCATGTTGTCCCTCTACCCTGAATTTAATTGGATTTCAAGGAATCTGATATAATAGAGTATTCATTTATAATTACAACAAAAAAATTTAAGAAACAAAGATATATGTACTTCCTGATCCTTCAAGACAAATAGTCATAGTCAAAACACTTTATCAGCAAAACCATAAAAATGCACTTTTCTATTTTATTATAGAATAGAACAATAATATCTTTTATAAAATAAATCATTAGGAATAAAAACCCAAAAAAACCCAAACAATTCATGGTTCCTATTTATTCTAAATAATTTATTTGATTAAAACTCATCCAAAGTGGGGTCACACAACACATACAATTAATAAATTAATTATTTGGAGCTAGTAGAATTAAGACCAATTATGTCTGCACACCCAATGGGGTATCCAACTATGTTGCTACAAATTAATGAAGCTAGTTCATCTCAAAACAAGTTGAAATAGTCATGAAAATAAATTTAATTAAATTAGAATTATAAAATTTTAATATCGTTGATAGGCACCAAAGAGTGCCACAACATGCGATCTAAAAGACATAATGAAATGATGGGAAAGAGTGTAGACACCCTACCTCATAATATTAATAGATCCTACACTCCGCAGAAACCATTTATTTGATCGATATATTCATAGCATATCAAATGAGGAATTATGGTGGGATTTTATCCATGATCATTATGGAAATATACATGTCAATAATAGTGTATTTGTTATATCTATAACATAATTGATTATGGAATTGTTAATGGAACCTCAAAGTTCTCCATTATCTATTCATCCTGGAAGTATAAAGATTTATTGATATTTTAATGAGTACTTCTGGTGGGATGAAATGAATATAGATATTTCAATGTTTGTATCTAGGTTCTTGGTATGTTATCAAGTTAAAGAATTGAGAACAAATTATAAATAAAATTTTCATCCATTACCAATTCCATAATGGAATTCGAAAACATCACCATGGATTTTTTTTAGACTCCAAAAAACATCTAATGGGAATAATTCTATATAGGTTACAGTTAATCACCATAAAAGGATATCATAAGTCATAACTATCAGAGAATATTTCACTTCAGATCATATTTTCAGAATATAAATTCTGTAAGTGATAAGATTACATAGAGTAACACATTCTATTTTATTTTATTAGGATCCAATGTTTACCTAAATGTTCTAGTGAAGTCTCCAGAAGGCTCTGGATACATAATTAAGCTTCATCACTGTATATCATAAATATGGATAGTTTGATAGAAAAATTCAAATGCTAGAGGATATGCTAAGATCTAGTTCTATGGATTTAAATGGTGGATGGGATCGACACCATCCTCTAACTAAGTTTTCTTATAACAATATCTTTCACTTGATTAGTTAGATGGCTCCTTTTGAATCCATATATGAAAATAACTATAGAAATTCAACATGATGGAATAAATTTTGAAAAAGAAATCTACTGATCAATAAAAAATCTGATTAAATTGATGACAAGGTTGGATCCATTCGGAAACCCATCGAGGCATCTCAGAATCGGAAGAAAATGTATATTGACAAACATTGGCATGATCTAGAATTAAATGTTGGTGATAAGTAATTCCTATGAAAATCTCAATGGTAGAAGATTATGAGGGTAGGATGGAAGGGAAACATAATTCTAGTAAACATTGGCCTTTTGATATTATTGATTGTATCAATACAATATTATATCAATTTTTGATAAAATAAAACCTCTCTCAAGTTCATGATGTTTCTAATGTATCTATCCTAAGGAAGTACCTTCCTAACCATCACATGTACTGAACATAGAAGTCATAACACAAGAGCATGATCATTCTTACAAGGAATAGAAAGTGGATATTATAGATTATGTAGTGAATGTTTTAAGAAACACAACCAATCTCATGTTCATTTTTTTAAATATTGCATATTGAGGAAGTTATGTGGTAAAATGAATATATGATGTGGCATATGTATCATAATCTATTTGTATTGGAGTGGAAAATTCTAAGGGATAAATTCATTTTATGGGGGGTGGGGAGAATATAACACACTGAGATTTTAAGACTTATTTTTTCATATAAATTAAATTTAATTAATAAATTTCATTACACTCAACATTGATCTTAGAAAAATTACACACTTCACTAGGATTTTTTAGTTTTATACATGAAAATGATTTTTAAAAAACCATGATATATTATTAATATTATTATTTTATCATGAAAATTATAACCTAGACATTGAACTTAGTGAAATGAATTTTAATAAATAATAAATAATTATTTTTTATAATTTATTGGTATAAAGAAAACATATTGAAAACATGAATTACATTTTTAGAAAAGTCTATATATGTTTTGAAAATATATTTTTCACAAAAAAGTGTTTTTATTTCATTTTTTGAACACATAATAAATGTATTTTTTTGATAATTTAGAAAATTTATTTGAAAAAAATAAAATTATTTATTTAGATAAACATGTCATAGTTATCTTGTACTGAATTTTTATAAATTTTTCGAATGTATAAATTTTTTAGTGAATAATGAAAATACAGGTTTTTATTAATAATTATCATTTTATTTACAAAATTTTAAAAAATAAAAGTCATTTTAATATAGAATTGAATATAATATTAGTTCACTTATACATTTATTATTCTAATTTAGTTCATATTATAAAATTGATATTTGAAATTTGATGTTATAAATTTCAACACATATGAAAATTTTCCCATTGAAAACTTGCTTTCTCATTGCATCTGCGTGATTATTTTTAAATTAAATTCTCCCACTTATGTTTGTTGAATTTGAAGAAATGGATCCAATATTTATTATCATAAATGTTTTATTATCTTATAAGTTAATATAAATTTTTTACCATAATTAATATTAAAATAGAAGGAAAAAATTGTCGGTATGGTTAAAATGAGTTTTCGGGGGTTTTAAACTAAATATATAAGAGTTAAAAATGACCCAAATATTGAAAAAAACCCATTTTATGGCCATATATAGACCTTAAAACCTATTAGGTTATGTAATGGATAATTGTTGTGCCTTTGGTGAAGTGAGAAATATCATTAGACATTTTTATTCTGAAAAATTACCAGTATACCACTCTCCTCACTTATAAAAGTATACCCCCTATTTTCTTCTATAAATAACTTCAAAACACTTTGGACCATCCTAGACCTAACTAAATCCCTTAATTAATTCTCTTATATCATCATAGTAACATTATTTTGATCCTAAATCTAGCATTGGATGAATTTTAGTGAAAACCTCAGGAGGTTGTCTGAAGAAGATATATCATTCTTCAACAAGAGTTTTTATTTTATTTCTCCCCCACCTACTTCAAAAAATATTAATACATGATAATATATTAAACTCTTTATTTTCAATATAATGAGAAGTTTTTATCCTATGATCATGAAATATATCAATATCTTCTTACCCCATCTTTTAAATGATAATATCGCTCATGTGTACGGTGGACTACCAACTAATGAACCGATGTGACACGTTTTCAATCGACATCACCAATGGTGTAGTGTGATGATGGATATAATGTATATGTATGAAATATTTATAATTAATAATGTTATATAAATATATTATTATAGATATATATTTACTTTCCATTATGTGGGGGATATGATAAATTTGATCATGTGTATGGAAGACTACATCCTTGCAAAGCGATATGATTCATTTTAAATTACATTTTATATGGAAGGAAATAAGGGATATATTTATATAATATATGTTACATAGATGAAAAATATATTATTTGGTGAAGTTAATATATTATTTACAATTATTTTCATTCATCTGTTGAGAAAATGGATACATCGTTCATGTATACGTCTAACATATTATCTATATGAAAGGTGTATTTCATTCTCTATCTGTTTTTTATGGATTAATCGAAAAACGTATATACTGATTATATATGGTATTTTTATCATGTAAAATATTTTAAATATTATGATATCATAATAAATATTATAGTAAACAAATAAAAAATCAAAACATACTTGAAAAATGATGTTGTTATTACCCAAAACGAAATTTTAAAAAGTATTTGTTAATAAATGTATAATTAGAGTGTATAAGTACATCATGTATGATATGATATATTTAATTATGGTCCTTGAATTGATTTATAATAAATTTATATTTATCATATAGGATGATAGATTTATTTTGAGGCAATAAGAACTCAAGGTAAGGTATTTTTGTCTCAATTTGCGTTCATTGAAGCATATGCTTTATTATGCACCAATATTATTTTATTAGGTGTACAGACAAAACCATTGACATATAGGATAATTAATTTTTTTAATCATTATATTTTAATATTAATTTAATTTTACCCTTTCATTAGAGAATATGAGTCAATTTGACCAAAGTGGTAATGATTTTATGATACAATCTCATTATTTATCAGGATTTCTTATTACTATGTTTCTGATGATAAAGTATTATGATCCATATATCAAGAAAATAATTAAATTTATTTTCCCCTATTTTATTCACAAGAAAATATTTTTTCTATTCATTTCCATCTCATTATGTTCTCAATATTTCAAAACACTACCAATTTTTATTTCTCTCTTCGATCGAAAAACCTTTTTCATATAAAACATATTTTATAAAAATGAATTAAATATTGTTTTTAACATAATCGAAATGAATTTTTACACACATTTTCACCCATGTTTTACTTTTTAACAAATATGTTTAATGTAATCTTAATGTCATATTCCAAACAAGGCCTATTTGTAATTTACCAAAAAATATTAAAGGAATCTTTGTTTTAACATGTACAAAATGTACAAAATTTCCCACCATCCTAAAAACAAAATTTTTAAAGATTACATTTTGTATTTTCATCTTCATTTTTAAAGAAACTTATTTATAAACTATTTTATGAGTTCTTATTTTTAATTTTTTTTCAATTTTAGATTATCTTCATCAACAAATGTTCCATGTGATATTTCTAAATAATTTTCCATCTAAGATGACATGCTTTAATGATCTTATGATTTACTAGTTATATAATCCAAGGATAAAATTATTATTATTTATCTCTATGGTTTAATGTTTTGAAGAAATTATTTTTATGAAATCTGTTTATATTACATATTTTATACCATGATAAAATTCTTATCAAACCCACTTATTTTTTCACAAGTTATGCTTTGATTAAATGATGAAATGATTATGAAACTTATTTGTTTTCCACATGATATATTATGATGAAATGTTTATGAAAACCATTTAATTTCATGGTTTTTGATATGATGAATGTTTTTTGATATTGTGCCACACATATTTATTATTTTCATTATGTGATGTATGGGGCCTATATCTTCCACCAATGCATTGGGTAAATATTGTTATCTAATGAGATAAATAGCACTAGAATGGGGATTGATCCTAGTTTAGAAAGGGACTATTTACACTAGGATAGTATTGGGAGTCAAATATGATTACCAAGATGGATTGGGAGTGGTTTAATTACATTATAATAGTCTTGTAAGTGATACTTGATCTACTAAGGAAGATATTTTCAATGATTTGATGTATTCCACAAATATATTCCCTATTAAAATGTTATGTTCTCATGGTTTATGTTCTTTTTATCCATTATGAGTCATTTAATATGATATTCCATGATTTCTTCCATGAATCATGTTTATGATCTATGTTATGTAGGGAATGGTTTTGAAATTTTATTCTCATGATCTCTTACCATTGTGATCATGATATATTGATATTTCCCTTTCTTACCCATACTGAGCATTTGAGGACACCATTTCTTAAGATTCCTTTCTCTAGGTTATGATGAAATATATTCTGTATGTCGTGTCTAATATGGGTGATAGTTATGATGAACATAGTGGGAGATGATGTAGCTCACCTATGGACATGTTGTTATATGTCCATGTATCTAGAGAAACTAGACCTAAATGATTACAGAATGGATCATTGTGAAATTTATGTAATATTAATCTATTATATTGTGATATATATATATATATATGCTATTTTTGGTACATTGAAACTCATGTGTCTAATTTTCCATGTATCCAATTTTCTTGTGTAGAATACACGCCATAAAAAAGAAAAATTTCAGCAAAAATCATGAATTTCAAGAACTAACAATGGAATGGATTAAATAAAGATAAAAAATAATGAAAAAAATTAAAATAAAAAGTCTTAGAAACATATGAATGGTATTTGAGATCATAAAAAAAATAAATAACATGGGATATTTTAGAACAACATTAGAATTAAAACACGAATGAGTGTGGGTTCCCTATGAAAATACAACCCTATCTAGATACTACATGTGAGCATGGTTTTTTGACCATATATATCTAGGGTTAATATCCAAAAAATGGGTTACTGTGAATACCTCTACCATAATTCTGGTGAATGGTTAATGTTTCCTCACTAATGGAAATGTATGAAACTCCTAATGGAACTATTTAGGTTAAGGAACCATTTATTTATGATCACATATAAATGATTTTAATATATAATGACTATGTATGAACTATGATAAACCTTAGGTGTAATATATTGAAATGAATGTATCATAATTCAGACATCCAATAAGTGAATTTATTGATTATTCTATTAATAGATGATTAACTATTTTTATGGTCATGCTAACTATTTTAGTTTTATAGGGGGATTAAATCTATAATGGTAATGTTGAGGTTATAACCAAAATTCTCTTAAAGTTAGTTTTTTAATTATTTACTTATCATGAAATAACTCTAGAAATAGTAACTCATATCATAAATGATAATATATTGAAGTGGTAGTAAAAATTACTAATGGTGTGATTATCACATCTCAAGTATAAGAATCTTACCCAATTGAGGATTGCGGGAATGTCCCTCCAGAAAATCTTATTATTCATCCCCTAGTTAAATTTTATGTCATTTTGGGGATTCATTAGATTTATTTATATAAACCTTATATCAATTTCTAAGTAAGGGAATCAAATTTTATATTCCAAACCAACTTATGATTGTGTCTCAATGTGAGGATTAATGCGAACTTCCATGGTAAATTGAAACCATCTCATGGTCATTATTACTATTCTATGCAGGTATTTATCTCAAATTTTTGTGGAAAAAATCAATTTCATATATATTCCTATTATTTGAGAGTTTTTTAAATTTTAGAGAATACATACATATTTTTCCAATAATCATGATGTTGGGTTTTCAATATAATTCAAACCAAGGGTGCACCCTTCTCAAATAGATCATATGTACTGGCCTCGATGGAACTGTAGGAATTGAAAAAAAAACTCATGGATAATTCTTATAAGTTGTTAATTTTACCGTGTTTTTTACCATTGGGAACACCTATACTTTTTTTAAGAATATTGATGGATCTATGAATCTCATAATAAATTATTTTGAAATTAACAATATCATGATCATGTAAACGTATCCATTCCAAATGATTGATTATTTTTTGATCAATCACAATTGGATCAAAATTTCTCAAAGAGTAACCTTTGATATATGTACATTAAGTTGAGGTTAAAAAGTGAAGACATACCAAAGAAAACATTACATTTGACGTATACAAACTATGGAATTATAGTTATTCTATTTGGTCTTATTAATTCTCCTTCCACATTTAGGGTTTTATAAATAAAGTATTTTGATATTACCTTGACCAGTTATTGGTAGTGTTTACAAATGATAATCGTATATGTTCGGTAAAAAATCAAGATCATAATGACCACTTGATTATTGTACTAATGACCTTATGAAAGGATACGTTATATAAAAAATCTACCAAGTTTGAATCAGTGTTATGGAGTGTTTCATTTTTGGGTCATATAATATCAACTGAGGGTATCTTAGTGGATCCATCAATGATAGAAGTTATTGAGAAACAACCTATACTAACCACTATGACTGAAATATATTATTTTATTTTATTGAATGGATATTATTGATTATTTTTTAAATATTTATCATGGATAATTATTCCACTCATTGTTTTAACTCAGAGGGATTTTAGTTCATTTGGACAAATGAATGTTATGAAATTTTAATGAAAAATAAGTGATGCTTAATCATTGAACATGTTCTCTTACAACCCTGAAATGGTGAATTGTTTTTGATTTATATTTATTCATAAAATTAATGGTTGGTATGTGTTCTCATGTAAAAATACATGACCATGCCTTCTACCTTATACTAATTAAAGGTTCATGATAAAATTACCTAACTCATGATTTAGAGTTAGAAGTAGTAATAATTTCATTAATGATATGGATGAATTATATTTAAAGATAACTATGTAAAATGAATAATTATCAAAAAAATTTAAATTATATATGCTTCCAGATAGTTGAATACGCTCAAAATAATATTATTGGATATGATTAATGAGTATGACTTCTCAACAAACTACCACCCTAGGAAATAGAATATGGTGGTCAATGATTTAAGTTTAAAGGATCATCGCTTATTATTTGTGAGGAAGATCATAGATAGTAAAATATATATGGATTTTTGAAGGATATACAATAAAATACTGAAGTATGGGGGGAAATATTATCTTTATCAAATGAGAGTTCAACCATCTATACATGTAAATATTAATGAAGAGAAAATAGAGGTTGTGAATCTGAAAAAATATTGAGAAATTTTCTTGAGTTCAACATTTATTGTGATGGAATTATTAGGTTTAAGACCCTATTATATCTTCTATAAATACCATAGCCGATGAAGGATTTATTGGAAGAATCGCATAGCTCATTATTTTTAATTCATTATGAAATTAAGAAGATTCATAGATATTTGATAGAGTATTTTTTGTGTAATAACATTAAGAGGGATATTGTTAATTATATTTCTTGGTGAGTTGTATGTCAACAGGTTAAAGATAAGATACATTATTCAAAAGGCATGGTAAAACCAATAAATATATTAGAATGAAAATGGGAAAACACCCAAATATTTCATTATCATACACACAAAAATATGTAAAGGACCTCATTCTATTTGGGTTGTTGTTGATAAATATATGAAGCTATAATAATTCATTGATATTAGAGAAGAACATTCCATTTATTATATTTCTTGGATATACATTAAGGATTTCATATGGTTACATGAGGTGTCGTATTCTATTATATATCATTGAGATCTGATGCTTACTATGAATTTATATTGGTGTATTCTACATACTCTAGATTCATATGTTTTTTATTCTATTTATCATCCTTATATATATGGTAAGTCTATGAGTGCAATTAAAACCCAATAAGATATGTTTAGATATTTTAAACTATTTATAAAAGATGTTTGAGATCAATACTTTCCTCAAGTTGAATTTTTATACAGCAATAGCTTTTAATCCATTTTTGTCATTGATCTTTTTAAATCCCATTGGGGAATGTTCTGTATAAAATTGAAATACCGTGATGATGTTGCAGAAATAAAACTATTTGGACCTAATTTAGATGAGTAAAATATATATAAGGTTATATCCATTTAGTACCATATCAAGGTAGATCAAGTTCCACAAAATAGTTATATTGATAATCATTAGTGAGATATAGAATTTTATTTTGTTGATAAGGTTTTACATGAAATTTATTAATAGAATAAGGTTATTAGATTTATAATGTATGGAATTTGTATTCCTAGGTATATTTTTTACCTTGAGATTTATGACCATGTATGGACTAAAACGTATCACATGGAACTCCTATTAAACCTCTCTCATGTTCACAATGTGTTCTATGTATCTTCCAAGAGGAATTACTTAACCGATACATAACATGAATTAAATTGAATAGTTATAAAACTATAAAATGATCTTTAATATTAAGAAAAATATTTATAAATCTTTCGTCATAGTGATAAATTTATATAGAACAAGGCTACTCACCTGGTTAAAGTTATTTGGGGGAATCTGATATTTAAAGAAGCAACATTGGAACTTGATGATGTGATAAAGAAGAGATATCATCATTTATTTTAATTGAATTGATGGAATTTTAGGGGTGAAATACAATTTTATAGGGGGTATTATTTAAACCCCAAAAATTTTATATATATTTCCTATGAAATATTCATGAATTATTTGATATATTGACTAACACTCAATCTCGAGTGTATATGATCCGCACTATAGAAGACCATTATATACAATCTACTAAATTGGTATGTATGGATAATAGTAATTTTTTTTGAAAAAGTGTATAATTTTTATAATTAAAATGTATTCATTAATTTTTAATAAAAAAGTATTAAATTTTTAGTAAAGTTATTTTATACTTCAAAAATATGTTTTTTACAAATATGGATTTTCATTAATATTTTCAAGAAAAAAATTTAGTTATGTTATAACACCTTTTGAAATTTTATTTTGGTAGATAAATATAATTCTAAAATTTTATTTTCAATTATATATTATGGTGAAATATTAGGATTTATCTAATAATATTTATTTTTAAATAAATAGAGAAAAATAATAAATCTATCAAAAAAATGTAATTTCATTCTAAGTTAATAACACATAAATTTTAAAATATTGATATTAAGGAAACCTAAATATAATATAATTTAAAATTATCAAATTAATTACATATTAAATATCATTATTATTTATTTTGGAATTAGTTAATTTCTTGGCTTAAAAAAGTATTTTTCATAAAAAATTGCATTTATGCATGAAAAGTGTTTTTATATTAAAAAATTAATCAAGTTACTATTTTTAATGTTTTTAATTAT
Source organism: Viscum album (assembly GCA_963277665.1). Taxonomy (NCBI): domain Eukaryota; kingdom Viridiplantae; phylum Streptophyta; class Magnoliopsida; order Santalales; family Viscaceae; genus Viscum; species Viscum album. The sequence continues at coordinate 340,459,318 of OY728144.1, forward strand.
ATTTATAGATTATATATTCATTATAATTATGGAAAATTCATTTTCTGGTTTTTACAACGTAATGAGTGGATAAAAATTATATTTTAAGCTTAAAATTTCATTTAAAAAAAGGTTATCATTGTTTTTGTGATTTTAATTAAAATTAAATAATGTTACTTATAAAAAAGGAACCCAATAAGAATAATTCATAGTTTGGAATATGAACAATTAATATTATGTAATAGGGTTAGATAATGTTTTTTTCATAGTGAATATTAAAAACAGTAATATTTTATTACCACGTTTATGGATCAAACAAGTTTATCGAGGGTTAAACATTGAGATAAGGGTAGGATTGAAAAAAGTACTCGTCAAGTAATTATTTTTGGATATATTTATAAATTTAATATAATAACACTAAATCCTTATCCATTTAGATACACTTTCCCATGAAATTGACCGTAAAACATTGAAATTTTTTAAGGCATTCAATGTGTTCCTCTCCCCTTACTTATATATGGGTACAACTTATCATCACTTATTCCCAAAATTTAAACCGTTTATCTTAGACACAACCAAATCAAAATACTTCCTATTATCCTTTCCATAATTATAGATAATTAGGAATTATCCATATAACAATCCTTCAAGGCTTATGTTTCAATCCAAATGAGGTCTATAAAAGAAGATGTATAGATCATAACCAATCTATTTCAATTTTTTTTAATATTATACCACCTATAAATTTTTTTTATAAAAAAATGAATTCTTCCACCTCAATAATGCCCAAATATGTATTTATGATGATTAAAAATCCACTTACCACTTAGTCTAAGTCAAATGTGAGATTAATGTATCCACCATGTGTATGTATGGACTACCACCTCCACATAGTGATGCAATTCATTTTATTCCACTAGAATTCAGGCTTAGTTATTTTGATATATTTAATTTTTATATATTATACTAATTTATTAACAATGAATCTGTACTTATGAATTAAAATTTTACCTTATTTCATTCTGTCTATCGATAAATGGAAGTTTCACTCATGTATACAAACAGACAATGGTCTCTATGTAGTGATGCAATTAATTTTTCATATGTACTTTATATTAAGGGTTATAAATATTTATATAATTAATACACATTATATTTATTTCATTATTTAAATCATTTATATAATGTAACCATGATCAATGTTCAAGGACCATAACCTCCATATGAAAACATACATGAAAAATGTAGTAGTTAACACAAAAAATGATGATGATAATGATAGACTACTAATGAATGGGTGAAAATATGTTATAAGTTTATCATGTATGATATTATATATATCATTACTATAATGTATTTGATTTATTATAAATTTTTATTTATTATATATGAGGTTAGAGTTCTTACGAGTAAATACATATTTTACGTAAGGGTTTTGTCTCAATTTATCTCCATTGAGACATGTTTAAATGATATGATAAAATGTATTATTTATAGAATTTATACACATATTATGAGTATTTTTTAAGAATAAACCATTATTTAATTAATGTTATTTATAGGAACATATAATTTTCATGGTTTCAATGACTTTGGATTCAAAAATTTAAAAAGTTATAAGGGTTCTTCAAATCAATTTTGTTTCATTAAAAAATACTTACTAATATGGACCTATATTGTTTATGAGTTTTATACACTACCATATTTATATATTTTGTCATGAATATCTTTATGTTCATGGTATTTAAAATTAAATTTTATTTTTTTCCTATTATGTTTTTTATGATTCAAAAGTCACCCCAACAGTAAGGGTTTTATATTACAATCTCATATTTTACCAGAATTATTTACGCTTAGAATTTTCCAATGACAAAATTTTATGATCTATATGTGAAAATTAATATTTCTATTATTATAATATGAATATTTATTAAGATTAAATGTTTTCACTTCTCTTTCCATCATTTTGTACTTCGAAAAAAAATCATGTTTTTACGGAAGACAGACTTTATTTCTCTTATCGGTTGAGAATATTTTCTTCTATTTCTATATTTTATTTAACAATTATTGAAGAATATTTTCACTATTCTATAAAAATGAGTCATTTTATATTGTATTATACTTTCCTTATGACATTTTATGACATTTTTCTTATTATTTTCTATATGTATTACAATTTACTTTGGAAAATAATAATGAAAGGTTTTATTAACATACACCATATGAAAAAATTATTAAACATCATTAATACTCATTTATCTGAGGATTACAATATATAATTAAGTTTTAATTTCAAATAAATTTTTTTCCTTCATATTTTTAAAATTTTAAATTATAAACGTTTTATTTCAAATAAAAATGGTATTTAGCTCAAGAAATAATCAAGTGATATTAAGAAGTTATTTTTATCTATCATAAGATCCTTTGACGATTTATAAGATTTAATAGGGTTATGTCCAATGTTACCATGTTTCCTATTTCACTAGTTTGTTTGTGAATATGATGATTAATTTTTTATAAAACCTAGATCCTTTTGATAAGTTATGATTTCATAATATGAATAAATATTTATGATCTTTTTGAAAGCATATTTATGTTTTTAATTTTTTGAAATTTAGGGTAGGAATTATACATACCTATAATGAATTGTGTAAAGAATAATATATTATAAGATAATAAGTACTACGTTTAAGGAGTAATCCTAGTTTAGTAAGGGTTGTTTTCTAATAATATTTTCTTGGGAGAAAACCTTGACCTACAAAATGATAGAATAATGAGTGAACCTAATAGACTATGATAATCTTAGTAGTGATCCTTGACTAAGGAAGTGATTTTCTATAATAATATGCACACAAAAAATTTATTTATTTATTATTATGATATATCTTCATAGATCATGACTGATTATTAATAATTCAACACTTTTGTTTCTTATGTTTTTCAATTGAAAAAAATTATTCCATGTTTCATTATTATGATCTATTTATTGATGGGTATGTTTTTATATTGTTAATTCTACGTTCTCATAACATTATTCTTATTATATTCTCACTTGTTATCATTGATTATTATCTCTTATGTTTACCCATTCTGAGTATCTATGGTCTCCCATAATTATGTTCATCTTCCCCAATTTATGAAGGATGGTTTTATGTACGCTATGTCTAAGAATGATTCTAGTTTTGAATAACACTATCAAATATAAATTAGATCATTTATTTATATATTGTTTATGTATCCATATTTCCATTTAATCTAATTATCTATGATCCAGACGAATGTATTATTGTAAAATGTATTGAATATTCATCTAAAATGATGTCATATTTATATATGAAAGGTATGGGTTTCTATAAAAAAAATCACATCTAAAATGTGATTCAAGATGTTAAAAATTAAACTTTGAAAATGGTGATTTTTTATATATTTTGTTTCATGATTTAATATCTAAAAAATATGTGGTTCTTTTTGTTGAATATATTCAAGAATATAATATAGATATTAAATCATGAATACAATTACGATGATTATATAATGGTATTATGTTCCTAAAACACTTTCTGATCAAGCAGTGATGCACGATGAGATTTTAAATAAAAATCACAGTATTCATGTTTATTCCATGATTTGTTTAAAAGAATATGGAATATTGATAGTGAAGCTGGTGAGTCAATAATTGATAATTTAGGGAGATTTGTTCTTCATAAATTATTATTGTATCATGAGAATGAAGAAGAAACTATTGTAAAATATTTCCATATAAAAGTGGATTTTATTCAATTGTGTTAAAGAAACATGAAATCTATACTCTATATTTTTCTTTGTTATGAAGTGAAAAGAAGGTATTGTTAAACCAAAAAAAGTAAATTCTAAATTGGTGTTTTCTCAGGTAACCATAAAATATCAATTTTTTATTTTTATAGATAATGACTTTATTACAAGAAGTATAATGCTAATAAGTGAAAATTCCTTAGAGCAGATCAAGGATTAGAAAATATAGTGATGGTAGAACATGAAAATATATTGTATTAACTAATGGTAGTACTAGCGATAGAAATTTTTTAGGATATGATGAATAGGAGTGTGAAGCATAGATCAAAATATCCACATCAATTTGAGTACAAGAAACTAGTGATTTTGTTTTTAGATTGAGATTTATGATGAATATCTACTTAATATATTACAACATGTAAGCATGTTATCCTAAATATTTTAAAGTTAGGTAGTGAGGATCATAATCTATTTCCGAGGTAACCTGAATATTTAAATGAAATATCTCATTTTTTATGAGGAATTGTAATAAGAAATATTTTGGGTATTGATATTAGAGGTAAACTATGAATTTTTAGATGATGGGTTATTACATCACCCTCGAAACATTGTAATTTGGTGATTAAATTATAATAGAGAATTTATATCTAGAAAAAACTAGTTTTTTTTGAGTCCTCTCACAAAATACTTCCAAATAGTGTCAAAATATTTTGGTACCTTGTTCTATTTATTTTCTTCATTATTATGTGAGGAAGTGATAATTATTTTATTATAATACATTCATGCTCTAAAATGTGGAAGATGTTTATTTCATGAACAAGAAAAAATTGTAAAAAAGTCTACACTATTTCAAACCTCCCCTATAGGTGTTGTAATATGATCTAATAGATCTATAAAGTAATATCTAATCTCAAATTTTACTTTATAATAACACTCTTAGTGAAATGAATGATGGAAAAATCAACTCTGTAAACAAATATGACTTCCAATGATGGATGGAAAAAAATTTATTAAATGAAAATCAGGATATTGCCCTAATTGAATTGACTTGGAATTGAGGTTCTTGTTATATCTAGATTTGGTTTTATACAATTTAAAAGTTGTGATTATAAGACCATAAATAAAAATATAAATCATAAATTTGATGAAAAAAAAGAATTATATTATTATATCTCATTATGAGATTTTTTTCACAAATGTTATGGGTTTTAAAAAACTAATGATGTTTCCAAAAAGATTGAAAATAGATATGATGTGGATATTAAAGTCATATTGGAAACACTAAATATCTTGTCATTAAAGTTGAAATAAATAAATATGGTTGAGTATGAATCCATTAATGACAATTTCACAAATATTAAAGAAATAGAGTGTAAAATTATAGGGTTTAGTGTGAAATGGAATACTGATATCATCGTGGAGAAGCCCATGGGAAATATACTAGGTATGTTTCATCATCATATTTCTTCTTATTAATATATGGATTATCTCTCTCTTAATGAGTTTTACAAAATTCCATTTCCTATTAAATGGGAACGAAACATTCTTTTAAAATGAAAAATAAATATTAGATGAATTTTAATGCTATGAGAATGTTAATGTTAAAAAATACGATCCCAATATTTCTAGTAAATTAGATACTAATGATGATATATATGAGTATTATAATAGAATCATGTACATCATATATAAAAATTTATAAATGAAAAGGTAATCAACAAGGGTGATCAGTCATTTAAATATATTTACTATTATTTCATTGTATATATTTATATAAATTTTCTAAATAAAAAGAATCTCTGATATCAGGATTGTGATAATGATTAAAATCCTAGGAAAAAGAAGTGGTGGAACCACCTATTGTTTAAAAAACATTAATGAGTTTAGTAATAATTTTTTTTGAAGAAGAATAATAATCATAATAAGTACAAAATAATATAGATATAATTCATCCAAAAGTCCCTCCAAGGATGAATAAAATGGGTTTCTCACAACCATTATGGAACATATGGAAAACTAATAATCATCCTCTAGTTGTGAAATGGAATGTGGTGAAGAAAATTTTAGGAACACATGGTCATATCTGAGGTTGAATTATGCATGGAAAAAATGAAGATCAATAGATAAGTTAAATCACTGATGAATGAAATTGGGATGAAGGTTTAAACCATTGGATAATACATATTTAAAAAACTAAAATCATTTAGGAAACGTATAATTTTAGATTATAAGTTTCTAAGAATTATATGTAACTAAAATACCATGAATTTAAACTAGTTTCTAGGGGATAAAGGCAAATAAATATGAAATAAAATATCTTGAAATAGAAATAGAGGAGAAAATAATCGAAGAGAACATTAGGAAATATTTTTATGTCAAATATGAAACATCTAAAATAGTTCAGAATACCAAAAAATTATTTCTAGTTATGAAAATATATAAAGTGCCTAAATTTTTTTAATTTGATTATATAATATTATTAGGTTTTGATGGAAAATTTGAACAATATTGGGAAAGAAATGATTTTGAGAAATATAATTCTCCATAATTGTATTGGATAAGAATAAAGTGTAAAACAATACCCTTGAATAGAAATTAAGTTTAGAGGACATCTATGTTGTAAAAGAAAAATTCTATATTTTTCATTGAGATCATGAATATAAGTATAATAGAAGATTTATATTCAATATATGAATTTATTGTTTTGTGATTTATGGTCATAGGCTTACACATGTTAGCACAACATGTATCTACAATGAGGTAGGAAGGAAAAAATGAGTAGTTTTTGGATGAAATGTATTGTGTCACTATAAATGGAATCAATGGACATAGTCATATCAAATATTTCTAAAAATAAGAGTTTTGAATAGATAAATGAAATGTGTGGTATATGTTCCAATCAAGGAAACTTTCTATGATAAATGCATGAAAACAATCATAGATAGACCTCCCATCTAGAAAAGGAAAATTTAGTAAAAAAATCAAGATGGGAATTAATTCATTGTAGAGGAATCATTAAAGGATACCATGAAGGGAAGATGTTGGAAATGTTATATTTATTTCTCCTCACATATTACTATATGAAATAAAATATTGAAAATAATTAAGAAATTTGAAGGTGGAGTAGTTACTTTTGTAAAGAAAAAATCACCAAAGATGAATGGTATTGGAACCTCCATGACTGAGTCTAATAGACTCATGAGAAAAGTAATCTTTTTTTAGAATTGCTCAAACATAATTATCATAGTGTTACTCAAATTCTTAATGGGAGAAATAATGTTATCATTCAAAATAATTATTTTTTTAGAAACTACAAGGTTAGAAGAATTAAAAAAATATGTTAATAAACATGTAAAAAATTATTTTAGATTGGTGGCCCTTCCAACCCATGCAATATTAGTGAAAAATACAAAAGTGAGTTATGTAATTGGAGGCTTGGTTACCTTGAAAAAGGAAACAAGATCAAGAACATCAAACAAGAATTTACGAGAGACCATAAAAAACTTATGAGACAACTAAGTATTATTTTTGAAACATGTTAGATGGGGAATATGAAACAAAATATACAAAAGGGAGATATATAATCCACCAAACCATTAGAGATAATACAATCAGATTTATTCACCAAATGAGGTATAAGTCAACCACTCGTGACAATTAATACCTTAAATTCATAGATTATTGGACCCTGATGTGAAATGTTTTTTCATGAGACACAATTATTAATCTCTTTAAATGTTTTATATCATCTAGTGATAGGTTAACAAGGATATTGATGCTCACATAAAAATGATTTGGTTAGATAGTAGAAAAGAATATACAAGTCATTTTTTTGAGATAAATATTTTAAAACAAGGGATGAAACATAAATATATCATACTGTACACTACTCAATATAATGGTATATATAAAAGGAATTATATAATATTTTTTTAGATTCACATATCAAAGATTGGTTAGTATAAGATTCTAATTTTTATTGTGATAGAATTGATCTGTACTATTGTGCATATTCATAATAGGTGTATTTTGAGGCCAAAACCTCATATGATTCTATATAAGATGAGGGAAATAAAAACCCTATGATAAAAAAATATAATCCTTTTTAATCACATTTTATTAAAATATCAAAAAAATTATCTTGGTAGGTTTGAATAAAATGATGATGATGAAACCATTCTAGGGTGTCATTAAAATTCCACTAGTCAGAAGTACTAGAGAATAAATCTACATAACATGATAGAATTTTTAGATATAAAAATTATATAAATTTAATAAAAAATTATATGTTTAATGTGACTAATGATAAATCTACTATGTTTGAATGCATATGGAATTCTAGAACACAAATTTTTAGTAAATTATAGTAGAGTATATTATGTTTGATAGTATCTTGAATGTTACTATTGAGAAATTATGGAAAAAGAATCTATTGAAGAGGCATCATAGGTTGATAAAACATGTTGAATATTAGAATATTATTGGTCAATATGATACACTTTTTGAGACACAAATAATTCTAAGATTAGAGAACCAAACTGTACATATTTAATATTATGAAATCCATTTAAAACATGAGGAAATTGATCACGATTAGTGGATTACTATTATGAATTTATAGCTTGATCATATAGATAAAAAACAACTAATAATATTTTATAAATACTCTATGATAAAAATATCGTTGGGAACAATTGTGTTTTATGATATTAACTAAATTTTAAAGGTGATGTGAATATAAATAACATAATACTTGTGTGTAAATGTTATTCTCATATAGAAGGAGTTCAATTAGATGAAACATTTTCACTATTAGTGGTTCTTGAAATGATATGGATGATTTTGGAAGTTGAAACACATAAAATACACTAGGTCTATCAAATGGATAATAAATATGCATTTGATAATTTTTTGATATAATATGATGTGTTCATTTGGCGTGTTGAAGTATTTGTCCTTGAAAACGATGGGAGTATTTTATGTAAGGTCAAGAAGGATTTATATGGGTTTAAGAAAGATCTGTTACTATGGTGTTCCTATCCTGAGGGATTCATTAAAAGTATGAAATTTTAAACATTAATTATTGATATTAATCATTATGTGAAGGAGGTTTCCACATGTACTTTTACTATCATAGTATTTTTCGAAGAAATCCTCTTTGTAGGTTCAAGGAGTCTCTCTTCGAGTAATTTATTAAGGAGATGATTTTTTTGGAAATATCTATCTTAAGTGATATATATTACTTTTTGTGGATACTTTTCATACTAGTAGTTGAGAACTTTTTGTATCTCAATAAAAGTGAAGTGACAAGGGAGGAGTTACGACACTAAGAACGGGGATTGAATTAGTTGTGATTTTTACAATTTTTTCTTCATTTTCGAATTAACCTATGTTAACCAGTTCATATCTAATATACTATTATGATGAATATACCTCCTTAGAATGAAGTAAAAATAAATATTCCATGAACACAATATTTTTACATGGTTTTGTCTCAATATGAGCCCACTCCTTTCTATTATTGGTTGGAAACCCCACTCATGGATTCTCAACTATAATCACAAGTACTTTCAAAAAAAAATTTCTTTACTAGAACAGAGTCCCACAATTCTTTCCAGAGTCACACTAGAATAAAAGATTTGTACTTTTTGTTAAAAATTTATACAAACATAGGAAAATATCATTTTTGGTTGTTTTCCTCTTTTGTTACTATTGATGAAGTTATTCTCTGTTGAGACTTCAAGATTGAAAATATAGAATATGATCAATTTTTTAAGAACATCAATGAACTGGTTCTTCCTCAATATATTAATTTTTAAATAACATATATATTTTACTCAAATAGTATATAGAACAATAATTATGTTAAAAAAGTAATTATCGCATGGTAAATTTATTATAGAGAAAAATCCCTTCACCAAAAACTCTTACTACTTTGAAAACTGATATCTATATTTGGGATATCATATTTCCACAGAATATATGACCTAAAATTTGGTGATCTCACTATTTTCACTTTTATCACATCAGAATAAAATTAATATTTAAAGGAAAACATTCATCAGTTACTAAAACATTTATCACATGATAATTCTAAAAATGCTGTATGTAATTTAAAGAAGTTAAATAGTATCCCCATAGCTTTTATGTGTATCGTTTTTAATAATCAATTCATATAATTTTTTAATCATATCCAAAAATAAAGGTAAAATAAATCTATAAAATATTCTTCAGTATGTGGTGGAATGATAATTCCTTCATCCCCACATAGCACTTCAATTTATATCTAGCTTCCCAAAACAGATCTCCTCTGCATAACATTATTATTTTCTCATAGAGAATAATATAGCATATGAAAACTCCGTAATCAATATAACATTTTTTGTTTTATGATAATACATATATAATTCCCTTCTCAAATTTCTTTTACATACTTAATACCAACTCAAACCAGTTACCTCAAACCACCTTTTAAAAGAATTTACATTGATATTGGAAAATAATTCATTTCTACTAATCAAATCTCATCATATGAAATCTCTGTATGATAAATTCCTTCAAATGGAATCATCTTTGTCCACAAATGAGATTCTAAAATAGTGCAAATCCCTAGAAACTAGAAATTACATTCTATAGACTCAAACATGAAAATAGTATCTCGTAGATCATTTTAGGTGCTACGTGGCTTCACATAGATTTACAGGTTCATGAAAATAGTATTTTCAAAAATGTAATTATGTACTATATGCATGCATCACAAATAATATCCACATTATAATATTAATGAAAAATAATTGAACAATGAATTTTTATGGTTTTTGGAAATCCATAATTTGTAAGTTTTAAAACATATGAAAAGGCTTCAATGATCCCACATTGAAGTTGATTGCTTTTTGGTTTTCTCGATCTGGAAACCCTCACTAGTGAAGGGATCGTACATGATAGGAAGAATATGATCTCCTACCTAGATCATATAGATTGGGTTAAAATGATCGATTAGATCAGGCATATGGTGTTATTATCTTGTTTTTAATTTATGGGTGAACAATACCAACTTCTCAAGTCGTCCCCAATCAAAAACTCATCCGAACATCACTTTGTTTTATCAATCAATTTTCACTTCTAGATTTTCTAGTTAGCTACTAGGGATTAGAACCAGTATCACAGGCACACAACACATGTAAATGGCCAAATAGGTGACTGTCCAAAATTATGCACACCCTCAGGTGTGTGCTATGTTGGAATTATACAAGACACTATCTATTGAAAGTGACACAATTCCTCCTCTTCCTCCCATGGGAAATATGGGGCTACTTCTTAGAGCACAGTTGACCTCTAGGTCCCAAAATGCTGAGGTCAAGCTCAGCCAACACCATTATCTTGTGGAATGTACTAATTTTTTATGTATAGACATATTAAAATACTTGTATGGGGAATATGAAACCAAAAAAATAATTATAAATCCAACCTCTCAATCTTATTCTTCTCAAATCATCATACAATATTAATTTGAATGGTCTACATTTATTTCACCAATGTTGTTGGAAACATAGTATAAAATCCATAGAACATGTTATTATACATAAGATGAGTTCCAAAAATCATCACATTTATACCAAGAAGATATTTTCAATCATGAAATAAAATTCCATAAGATGGATTCATAAAAACTCTCCAGGAATCACCCCTTCATCCAACCCCACCTCATCTGAACACACAAAACACATATTGAAACACATGTACAAAAAACAAAACACATAAGTTCAAAAGTATTAACCATTGTTTTTAATTATCCCTTCACATAAAACTAAATATGTGTGTTTCAAAATTACAATCCCTTAATGAAAATAAAATAAAAATTGTTAATGGGGTTCTCCTGTCTCATATTACTTCTCAATAACCTCTTTTCTTATAATCTTAAAAAAAATAAAGGCATCACATTATACATGAAAAAGGAGAATATAGTTAATCAATTGTAGGACTACGTGGGTATACCCAGTTTAGAAAATAGGTGAGATACAACTATTCAGATCTATGCTATCTATTAAATATACAGGGATGTTAACTCAAGCTCATAAAGCCTTCAATGAAATACAAGATCTTGTACACTCTTGATCAAACACATCATAAATTTCAGTTAAATAAAAATAATTACCCATTTTATAATAATTTCATAAATTAAGTACTCCATTTAAATAAATACAAATTATCATGAGAGGGTAGTGTGACTGACTTTATCAAACAACTTGAAGGCTCCACCTCAAGAGATGCATCCACTCTCACAATCACATAATTAAATTAATTCCATGATGAACAACACTTCTCCTTCAATATCGTGTTTTGTTATTACAATAAAAATAAAAATTAGGTAATAAGGAGATACCTCTTGATAGTATTAAATTTATAGAATATGGTTGAACATGGAGTTTCATCCTTAATTTATCAAACCTCTATAATGGAATTTATTTATTGAAAATGTCTACAACATGATCTTTTCTTGAAATATATTATAGTTTGATATCACCACATTCCACACTTTATTTGACAAAATTATACCTGATATAAATATTCATGAATATTTAATGCTTTACTATATTTATAGAAAACCCAATTTCATTGTTATTGTCACATGACATTTTCAGTTGTCTCTCAGTCTCAATTTTAAAATCAACCAACCCTACTTGCATCCAAATAATCATTGTATAGGAATGTGAAGATGCAATATATTAATCCTCAGTCATGATTAGTGTTACTAAATTATGCTTATTTTTATACAAAATTGTACTACCTTATCCTAGGACGAAGCTTTAAGCTGAAGTTTATCTTCTGTCTTTATATTCACCTTCCCAATCTATATCATTAAAACCAAATAGTTTTATATATACATTATGTCTGTATAGATACCCGTAGTTCAAAGTTACTTTAACATATATCATAATTCATTTACCATCCAACAAGTGATAATCATTAGAGAAACTTTTATGTATGGAACAAAGAGTCACTGCATAAGTTATATCAGTCCTTGATGCTATTAATTAAAGTAGACTTCCAAATGTTTTTCTGAATGTTTTCTGATTATCACTATTTCCAACTTTATCCTTGCATAATATAGTCCAAAATAGAATGTTTGTTGAAACTAATTTTTCATTTTAAATTCATGATTTTTTTTCATAAATTCCATATAATACATTCCAATGATAGAATTATGCATTTTTATTTATACTAAATTTTAAAACCCAGAAAGTGTATCATTTGACCAAGAATGGAAATCTCCAAAATTATTTTCATTTTCTTAGAAAACTATTTATATAGACATTCCCTATCACAAAAAAATATGATTTTATCCACATATAATATGAATATGAGGGGAAATTTTGATATTTATGAAATATAAAGGTTACTGTAAACATTACCATTTAAAAAATTCTTATCCCTTAAACAACCATATAATTTGGAATGTAAGCCTATAGGGTCCTGTTAAAAACCAAACACATATTTCCTAAATCTTCACAACTGAACGATATGATTTTATAATATAAAACCATTAGTTTTTTCAATATATAATTATTCTTTAAGATCACCATTTATATTTAATGATTTCACATCCATTTGGTAAATGTTATAATGTTTGTATACTACTACTAACAAGAACATTCTAATAGTTTAAAGTATTTCTATTTTAAAAATAAATCTTAAATGTTAATTCCATTAATTTTAGAATATACTTGGCACAAGATCCAATCTCTGTTTCATAATATTTCTACTTTCTCATTAATATATTTCTAATTACCCACATGATGCAAGTACAATATTAATTTTTAGGTTTTAATACAAGATCCCAATAGGGGTTTTTCTCAATATGACCATGATCATCCTTTATAACATGTATCAATTACTCTTAATCAACTTCTTCTTCAACTATTCGACATTCAATTGGAAAAATCTGTATATTTTTATAATCAATTATCAATATTCTTCAAGTTTGAACTAGAGCTATTTTATTTCCAATTATATTTTAATCCTAAACATGTCACTTCAATTTTTTGTACCTATTTATCCTATTTCCACTAGCTTATTCTTCATAATTGATATATCCAGGAACAATATCTGTGATGTTTGGATCCTTTTATGTAACTTCATCATTCTTATGTTCTATTTTCATACTATATTCTGTTAAATCATTTGAATCTATATCAAAGGAGATATTTGATTTTTTATTATATTCAACAATTTTGACAAAAATATAGCCCACTAACCCTTGCATCTATTTTCCCCAACAGTTGTAGCCACAACCATTAGATAGACACAAAATAAATATTAATTACTCATCTTTTTCTTTAAAATTTACTAGATTTATGTTCTTGATATTTATAATGAAAGGGATTCTAAAAACACTAATTTATTTAACACTTGGATTTTTCTTATACAATAATTAATATACTGTCTTTTTTATTTCTTCCCTTAGTAGAAACTTGTTATGTACGTGTATTGAAGTGTATAAATATTCTCTCAAGAAATAATTTTGGATTTTTTGTTTATTTGACATATTCCTTCCTATCTCTACTATTAATATATTATTTATTTCATCTACCCTATTTTTTTCTATGGATCTTATCATGTGTTGTACTAATGATTGATTCCAAATGTCAAAAGATAACTTTTAATATCATCAAAACTAAACTCATTTCCATTATCTGGTATCATATTATTGATATATAGACACAATTTACTTCTCATTGGTCCTTATAATTTTTTTGAATGATTTATTGCCTCTTTGAATTGAGTATAATCATCCATAAGTGAAATAAAATACATATAAAATCTAGTTGAATTTATTCTCAGTGGAAAACATATGTTACTATGAAAAAGATTAAAAGGTATAGAAGATAGAATATACACCCCTTTATGTGATCCTTAAGCCAATTTACCTTTTTTAAAAGTTTCACATATTTCTTCTCATTCTCTCTTTACCCTAGGAAGATGTCCCACATTATCAGGATTAAATATTTTAATTATACTCTTTCAAACAAGGTTTACATGCCTTCTATGCCACAACATGATTTCATCTTTGGATCTCAAGTAATAGTAATTGATAGAATCTCCGTTTGAAATATATTTCCATTAGTTATTATTAATTGAAAGATAATTATTACCTAATTTATTCTTTTTATGATATATGAATCATTTTTGAATAATAAATCTTATCCATATTCACAAATATGACTATCAGTAAGAAAATTTTGATTTATCCCTTCAACAAATAACTCATTATTAGACTTCAAATTTTGGGTTTCAATCTATTCTTTTCCAAATCCATTAATTTTAAATAAAAAATCATTTCTAGATGTTACTAATCCTCCTTCATTATTCTCAATGTTTCTTTTTATTTTTGAGCTGACATTCAAATGTGACGAACATCCATTATTAAGAATCATTGACATTGTTTTGTCTACTTGATTTAAATGAAACATCAACAAAACTTGACTTTTATTCATTCATTTTTTGAACTCCCCATCATTTCATAATATTTGATGTTTTTCAAGGAGAATACACTTACAATTTTTAGAAATATGGCCTTGCTGATCAAATATTCCATAGATTTATTATTAATAATAAAATATGACATGTGTTGGAAGAAAATATTTTTCTATATAACTAGTTTATTTCATTGAAAATTTTCTCTTTTTTTCAGAATAACTCAACATTTGTTCATGTTTCTTACCTGTTAGGGAAATATTATACAATCATAAACATTCCTTGTTCCCAAACACTATATAACACAAAAAATGACATATGAACCTTGATTTTCACAACTGATATTAGCCATTTCATGAAAATAGTTTTTTTCTTCCCATATATTGAGATTGTCTCTTCTCTGGGGGAAATCATCATGGAGAATTTCATTCTTCACTTTAATTAGAAGATGATTTCCCACTAGTTTTTATGCTCTATACATGTCTAGAATTTATATTTGGACCTGAATTATAAGATATAGTAGAATAATTTTTATATTCACAGAGTAGTGAATTAACCTGCTTCTTTGAATCCCTCTTTTAACTAGTTAGTGATGATTCTTCCATAACCTCAAATGTCTTAATAAAATATTCTCTAAAAATTTTCTATCATTTCTAATATTGAACATAATTCTACTAATTATTCATTTATTCTTATTCTTTGAGACAAATTTTATCTTAGGGTTCCATTACCATCTCTTCCATTTCATCCAATTTTAGTTTATGGCTTTTAATTTCATCAATATAAAAAATCACATTCATTTTACATTCATCATTTTCCACATTTATATTTTCATTTTTCTTTCAATAGTAGTATCATTTCATTATTGATGATTTTTTACTCAAGGAAGGATTATAATACATTTTTCAACATGTTCTATAGCTATATCCATTCACTTTCATTAAATTCACTTCAAATAGTGAATTTTTTTTCCACATGAGCCATGAAGTTATTTTCATCCTATATTTGGCTTCTTGATATGGAGTTAAATTCAACTTCTAGTCTCACTAAACTTATTCACTAACATTTAATTATTTTATTCTTTCTTCTATCAAATTTGGTTTTACATCTTGATCTCATCCCCCTTTATTTTTCTATAGGATTTCATCATATTTATCAAGTTCCATATATTTATTTTTAGAAAAACTTACAGAAAACTATCCAAATTCGTTACAATTGTAGCATCTTGTTGGTATTTTAATGTTACCCCTAAACATTTAATTCACTAATATTGTTGATAAAAGGGAAATGATAACATTAAAATCTTTATCATCAGATTCACTTGATTATTAAAATTCATCATCTTTGATTTTTATCTTTCTAATGGATTCAAAATCCCACTCATAATTAGTATTTTTCTTGAAGATTGTGATACTTCACCTTTCATATAAAAATACTATATTTTGTAATTAATCCAGATTAGTATAATATCAGCATTCCAATCCTGAAATTTTAGGACCAAAACTATCATGAAAATTTCCCATAAGTTTTTTTAAATAATATAATCATTGAGCTTTTCACCAAAACCCCAAATATTATAGAAAATTTCATCGACTCTTGTGTAGTAGTCATCAAAATTTTCTTCTTCATACATCTTGATATATTCATATTTTTACCTCAAAAATTATGATTTGGCCTCTTTGAATTTCACATTTACATCATAAATATTTTCAAAATTATCCTAAAATTAAATAGAATTTTTGATTCCCATAATCATAGTGTTAAATTTATTCTAAAAGTGAAATCAAAATGGAATTATAAGATTTTCCATCAACATCCAAAATTCTATTATCTCTAAAATTCATAATACCATCTTTAGAAATAGGTGGAATCAAACTGTAACTACAATTTTAACATGAAGTCCAAGAGATAAAATAAAATTCATTATTCTATTCTTCCAATTGTGATACTTCTTTCCATTAAATGTAGGAACACCCCAACTATTGACAAAAATCACATTATATATATTTAATAAATAGTGTATCCTAACATAGGTAACCCAATGCTTTGATGAAAATTGAAGTTCCCAAGGATGAGTTACACCACTGATAGGGGGTTGTTGAATCATTAGTGATTTTGAAAATTTCTAGTTATTTCAAAATTAACTTATGTTGACCTATTATGACCTGATTCAATATTATGATGAATTAAACTCTCCCAAATGAGGTGCAAATAAATGAAAAAGGAAGACAATATTTTAATACGGTTAATCCTCAATATGAGACTACTCATTGTTGTGATTTTCTGGACTCTCCAATCATATATTCTCTAATATAATCATAAGAGGTTTCAACATAAATTTCTTCACTAGAATTGAGTCCAACTTTTATTTCTAGAGTCCCATTGGAAAAACAATATTCTCACTATCAGTTAAAAAACTAATATAAACAATATATGAAACAATCCTATTCCATTATTGGCTTCTTCTACAACAACCGATGAAGATCTTAAATATTGATCTTTTAAGATTGGTAAAATAAAATATGATCATTTTGTGATGAACATCACTAGATTTGTTCTTACTCTATATCTATATTTTGAATTTAGAAATATATTCCCATCATATAGTATGGAAAATGATAATCATGTTCATGGAATAATAATTTCATGGAACATTTATGTTTCAGTAAACTCTACACAATATTTTTTATTACTTAACAAACTAATATATGTAAGTGTGAAAAAATATTTTCTCATGAAAAATTCACTACATGTTAGTTCTATCACACCCATGAATTTTATCATCTAGGAATCAGATCATCATTTATAGTTAATAATTCACTTTTTATTGAAACAATTATTGCATGAAAATTCTGAAAACAAGGTAATCAATTTAAACTAGTTCAATGATCTCTGTATATAATCTACATATAACATTTTTAATCATCTATGAATTTTATTTTTTAATAATATTTGAATGTAATTTTAAAACCTATCCTTAAAATCATATTTAGTATGTGTTTAGATTAGCATTCCTTCACTCAAATAGAGATTTTTATTTTGATGCATCTTCCCAAAATATATCTAATCCGTATAGAATTATTATTTTCACATAGCCAAAAATGTTGTATCTATAAACATAGTAATCCTCTTATCATTTTATGTGCTACGTGTCTTATTATATAATTTCCCTTATCAAAATAATTCCACATTCATTACCCTGACACAAAGAATTATCTGCAATCCAACTTTGAAAATAATTTACATGATTTGAAAAATATCATTTTTATTCACTAATAAACTATCATTTCATGCAATATCATCATGAAAAATTCCTTTTCATGGAATCACATTCATCCAAAAATGAGATTCTGGCATAACAAACATCCTCATAAACTAAACATCATATTTTGAAGATACAACCATGAAAAATGTAGTTCGCAAATCATTTTATGTTCAATACAGCTTTACATTGAATTCTAGGTTTCAACCTATCGTATTTTCAAAATTATTATCACTGACTATATGAATGAATGAAAAAGAATATTCAAATAGAAATATCACTATAAAATTCCTTCAAAAATAATTTTTATGTTTTCTGGAAAATTATACATAGCCAATTTTCAATCATCTAAACAACATTAGATGATCCGACATTGAATTAAATAGAATTTTTTGTATACTCAATCTACATATCCTCACCCACTAAGGGCTTATACGTGAGAGGAAGAAGATGGTTTCCCACCTATATTGGATGGATTGATTTCAAATGATCAATCAGATTAGATGGATGATGTTATTTTCATTTTTTTAATGTCTCAGAGAAAAATACCCACTACTCAAGCAATCTGATGTGGAAAAGTAAACTGAACTTCAATTAATTTTTTCAATAAACAAACATTAGTACACTATCGAGTTAGATACTAGGGATTAATGCTGATCTCACATGCACACTCCACAGTTATATGACCCAGTAAGAGACCATCCTAAATTATGTGCACCCTTGGGCATGCACTCTGTGAAACTTTTACACTGGCCTACCAAGACCAAGTGGTCACTATGCATACTCTACCACCCACGAGCAGTACTGTGAATCCTTAGATATGTAAAATAATCCAACCTTATTGCAGTAAAGTGAATCCTTAGATATGTAAATAGTACATTGATAATTTTATTACTATATTAATCCAATTATATCATTAATTTTAGAGGATTCATATATTCTTATTTCTCCTGTGAATGTGTTGAGAGTTAATCCACCTCTAGTGGCAAAAATTTCCATGGGGATAATTTCATGGAATGGTATAGCAAATAGAAAAGTTCAATATCCTTATAAATATTTTAATTCGATTATATATCAATAATATAGGTTATATAAATGATGATTAAGATTGATGTTCAGTTGGATGACTTTAAAGTTTATGTTTATAAATAACTATTCATCACATGTGAAAATGAAGGTTTTATAGAAAATTATAATAATCCGTTTCAACCTTTGAGTTATAAACACATTTGTTTTCTATTTAAGTTCATTAATGATAATTTAGAATATTGTGTTTTTAAAATTTAGTTTATTTATACTAAGAACCATTTTTAAAATATTTTTACTATGGAATCACCAAATGGAAATATTCCTTGTTATTGGGGATTGTAATTCCCTTAATAACATTATGTTTTCTGGTAATGTGAATAGAGACTATTTTGGAATGTTATTATAATGATTCTATGTTGGTATTACGACCATCAATCACCTATTAATAATTCAGTGATGCAATATGGGTGTTTGATATGAGTTTCTAAATAAAAATTTGGGCAACATTGTTTAAGCCACTATCTAATGTAATGAATGTAAATTATTGAAAGAAAACCAGTTTAATCAAGAAGAGTCAAGTGAAGGATATGATGTTTTAAACTACTAATATCTATATCATATATGAAGAGGAACCTAATATAATGAATATGTGAAATCATTTTCATTTTAGTCAATTGAGAAAAATCTATTTAAAAGGTAACATCACATGATTATTATTTTAGGTTAGTGCAATGAATTTTTTGTGAAACTAAAAATTGAAAATTCTATAATGGTTCTCTCTATAGAAAAAACTAAATAATTGTTGTTTGTCTATCTATGGATATTTTTTTTGATAGGATCCTTGTAATTTTATTGAATGAAATTTGTTTTGATAATATCAATTATGATAAAATCATGATATTGTGTATTTATAAAAGATAAGATTTTAAATAAAGTTTTAGTAGATAGGTAAAATTTTTAGGATAAGAGGGTCTAGTGTGTGGAGCTCAAAAGAAAATATCTACATCTTCATGAGCATTTGAATATAGTGAATGTATTTTTTAATTGATATCATAGAAGTATAACTACAATAGATAATGAAACTAGTTTGGGTGCTATATTGAATATTATAAAGGATGATATAGAATATCATCATATATTTCCAATGAAACATGGTGTTTTAAACGATCTATCCCATTTGAAATAGACCAATATTGCATATAGTGAGATATTTTATATGAAATGAAGGATCATATAAATTTATAGAAGAGATATTATATGAATAAATTTGTGAAGGGTGATTCTACCTATCCCATTATATGTATTTAATTGTATCATATCAAATAATTGGTGCCTAGATCCAAAATAGAAGTAAAAAAGAGTAGGATTACACATTTTTATTGAACCTTTTAAAAATAATTATGTGTATTTTATTCAATTTCATCATGATCATGAAAGGTTTTGATTGTTATTTATTATGAGATATTCATCCACTAACCACATGAAGATGTTTATTTCATGAATAATATGTAATTATAAAAATAAAATTCAACATGGTTTCACCACTCCCCTATGAGTATAGTCATATTATCCAACGACTCTAATAAAACCACATAACACATTTTCATCATGTGTCAATCAAATATATATTTTAATATCACGATCCTATGCTAATCGTACATTATCATTAAATAAATCAGTAGATTGATAATATTAATATTATCCACCATCATTTTTAAAAAATAATGTAATCCTTCACCTAAATCACACTTTCACAAAATAATATTCTGTTATATAAAATTCCTCTAGAGTTCTTACTCTCCATTAAATTATTTCCCTTATTGATTCACAAAAAAATATAAAAGTAGAATAAAAAATAAATCAAAGAATTAATCTAATTAACTTAAATAAAAACAAATCCAAATAATAAAATATGATCCAATACAACTTATTTGTCCCATAACTATCATTAATTGTTGATATATTAATTGGAGGTGGTGAATTTGGATACGAAAATAATTCTAAATTTAACACTTATTTCTCAAAATCTCACCACTCTATATTATATTAACCCCTTATTTATTAGGGTAATTCTTATGTTCTTATTTAATTATTATTCAATTATATTCTCTTGAATCATTATCCATTAATTATTTTGAAAAATGATTATATAAAAATACATACTGGTTTATGTCTTGTAGGATAAAAATAAATCGTTCCCAAAATACACATGTAATTTACATGGTTCACCTACACGAGTATAATCTAAGGAGAATATGATAAAAGTATTTCAATGTAATATAATTCACATATTGTACTATTTGGTGGTGGCTCTATGAATGGGAAATATAATACCTGGGTGACTCCCATTATAAGGTTTAAAAATGAAACACTATTTCAAAAGGTCTAATCCCATCAATGCTCTCCTTTAATCATTAATCATAAAAGGAAACAACTTTGTTGATAGACACCAATGAAAAAAACATTACTCTTTTTATTATAGATACACAGGATATAGATAGGTTTAATTTTTCACCACATGATTCCCCTTTATAGACTGGTTGTGAACACCATCACGATCACAACATCACCTTATATGAGATGTCATAGAAGCCCCACCATACATACTTATATATACAATAAATGTATTCGAATGATATCTTTAATATTATTTTTATGTTTTATGTGAAATTACTATTTTATCTAATATAATTTTCATTTTTATTTTTTTATAGTGATAGTCACCATTAATAATATGGATAGATATCTCAATACTCCAAAATTGTAAAAAATCCAACTCAATATTAAAAGATATATTTTACTTATACCCTAATTTAAGATAATCAATTTTCCTTGATTATAATGGGAAAATTAATCCAATAAACTCCTTAAAATTTATGTTTAATTAATTCATTGAATTCTTAGATTTACTTTCTAATAGACAAGATATCAAAAATATGTAAAACCAATAATATTCCCCCTTCTTGGTGTGGGAAGAATTATCTTGGTGTGATTATCAACTCTTATTGAGACATTAAATCTAATCTCCAACCTCTACAAGAACATCCACGTCATGAAAATATCCTTTATAGTATAACATTCTATTTCCTCAATTAATTTATGATGTCATTCCTCACAATTCATCCCAATTCTTAGTCAGATACAAAATCCCAGAAATTAAATCAACGCCTTATATATAAATCCATGATTGTGGCTCTATGATACTCCCTTAATCATATAATATCCATTTCAATCTTGTATTGACAATATCTACCACTAGATAAATTACTATACATTTATTATGATATGTTACATATCATAAAACAAAATTGGATAGTTTATTAATCATATTTTATGATTGAAAATGCAACATACATATTACCTTCACTAACTAGATATATTTATGTATGTTATTCTATATGGGAATGACCAAATTTCTCTATGTCAACAACCATTAGGTGATTTCTTGATTACCATTATGTATCAAAACACTATATAACACATGGAAAATATCCAATATGAAATATAATTACATATTCAAAAAATAATCTTGTTGATTATTACGAATCAACTCTAGAAAAGTTTATATTTTCAAAAATATTTTTCTGATCACCATATGACTCTAACATGTCATCTAGATTCTTTTCTGTATCACTCTAAATGACTATTACATATCATTGTGATGTTTTTACTTTGATATTTTTAAATATACCAACCCAGTCATCTTTATATATATTTATGGTTACCTTTTAGTATCACTATGAAGTATTAGGAATTTATTACATTTTCACATTTCAGAAGATGTATCTTTCATATATCGATTTATATTACTTTCACTCATGGGAATTTACAGTTATTTAACTACAATAACAATGTTAACCTTATTATCAAGTTGTACTTCCTCCATACAAGTCAATTAAGTTATTAAAATCATAACACAACTTCTAGTATTATACTTCTTGACCTCTCTACTTTGGTTCTATCTTCCTGTATCCTACAACCATTAATCTAGAGCACTTTATCTGGAATAAATTCAAGGCCCCATGAAATTATCTAATAACTTCAATAATTTCATCAAACATTTGTGTAGAATATCTTCTAGAAAACCTTTTCCTAATGAATTAAAGAACCTAAAAACCTATAAAATGATAAAATTTCTCCTCAAGATTCATAAACACACATGTTTTGATAATAAATATAATAATGGTAATCAACACTTGTTTGAAATAAATCCATCACAAATAAAAAAACATACATTTCATAAAAAATCCAATACTAACACAAATCCTCATTTTATAGATAAAATTTTCCCACCACCTCTTAGTGTACAGGGTAATGAATAATTAATAGATGATGATATATAGAGAGATATAATGCATACAACACAATATTTTATTACAACTTTGACATAATATCTTCATAAAGTGGTGAATTCATAAAATCCAATGGTTTTGATCCCATTATCCATTTTCTTATATTATTCTAAATGATAAAAAGAAAAAGTGAATCAATATGGTCATAAACATGAATTACAACAAAAATCTAGATGAACCGTAATAAGGGGACTAATTTCCCATTTCCCAACCCCACTTCCTTGTAAAAACCAACATTTTTCTTTAAGAGTGATAAATATTTTCTTGTATTTGAGGTCATAGGTCCCCTAAAAAGGTTAAATAGTGAATTTATCATTTTAAATCACCTGAGATATTTGTTTACAATACTAGTGATCTTATGGAATGGTTTTTACCTTTGAACATTAGTTTTAGTTTATTTATAATCTGGTTTAATTTTAAGGGGAATTTAGTATTTATTAAATAAATAAATATGTATCTCACATGTTATAGATGTTATATCTACTCAAATAAATGTTATATATAAATTATGACACCATAGTTTTTTCTCTATCATGGGGTCAAGGCTATGAGATTTGTAACCATAATTTTGGTTTTGGGACCTTGGACTGGTTGGCTCCTTATACATAAAAATAAGTATCATCAAACCCCATATTAAATAAAATACATCCAATATCTTTAACTCCTCTTTTGGGTAGAGAATAATTCTTCACATGAACCCTATAGGGTTAGATTTAAGAGGATTTTTTTAATGATTTTTTTTGAAAAAAATAAAAAATTTATCACATGGAATCAAATAATGAATAAAAAAACTCATATTTTCCAAAATGCTGTAATACATTTTTACTTTGGATTTTCTCCGATGTTTATATATTTTAATAAAAATTCTCATACTATTTAAATCAAATTCTTTATTAAATTTAATAAAAATATATTATTTTTTAATTTTTTATTATTTTTAATTTCTTAGAACTTTATTCACGTGGTTCCATCTTTTTTAGTGCCCAATTATTTATTGAACACAAAAAAACCTTTTTGTATCATTATTGTGACACAAAAAACGAAAACTCCAAGATATGATGACGAAAACATGTCTATTGTATAATATCTCTGAAACGATGTAAAGTGACCAAAATATAACCTTTAATATTTACAAAATTAACCAAAAATATTGTTTCACAAACACACACATGGAATTTTAGGTTTTTATTATTGGTGTGTCAAAAAAATAAAAATAAAAAACCTACATCTTTTCCATTCGAATGGGTATTTTTTCCACTAAACTGAATACTCCTTATTTAAAATTAAGGCATCAATATCTCCCAAAAAAAATTCCACACATGACACCTTTCATGATATTTCAAATAAAACATTATTATTTAGGACCTAGTGAAATTTAAACATAAGAATATCGATATGAAATTCTCAGTAAGGGGTAGAGTACAACTGAAGTTAGCATAGAAAAAACAAGGTGTGAATATTAGGAATTTAATAAATAATAATTAAAATATTATATATAACTGAGCAAAAGATCATGTAATATATAAATTTATAAATTCAAATTTTAAATGATCACATGGAAAAATATATGATTTGATAGTGAATGAATATATAGTTAAGAACTTCTCAAACATATCATCAAGACCTTATTCCAAGATAACATACATAAATGTCTATGTTTTACACAAAATATCAACAATAGTTTTCCTTATGAATCACTTCAAAAAATTTAGTGGAAATATAGTTACATTCCACACGCATAATTAATTATGTTCAATGATTTCATTATATGAAGGAATTAATAAATAATACAATACATAACTGACAATCCTTGCTAATAATAAACATATCTGTTGAAATATCAATTATATGGTATGTCAATATTTCAATAGTTATAAATTGTATAAAATTCATTCTAAGAACCCTTAAAACTAACAACTTATAGAGTATTAGGTATATGGTTCAGTCGATATAAGAAAATAATATATAAAAATAGTTTAATTTATAGAGAATATGCCCATAAATGTAAGGAATGAGAACATGAATAAGAAGAAAAGGTCCAAGGGAGAAATTAAGAATGATAGATAATATAATGCATCATAATATGGTGAGGTATGAACTATAATTTCATCAGTTAATTTAGAGTTTAATAGATTAAACACAAATCCAAAAAATAGATATATCTTCTAGAGTTTTATAGAAAAATATTAATAAAAAACAATTTTCATAATTGTTTTGTAATATGGCTGTAAAAAAATTTTTTGTTTCTTTAAACAACACATTTCAAGGGATGAATAAAGGATATTAAAAACATAAATTTTAAAATAAATAAAAATATTTAATCCCTAAAATTAAATTTTCTTTTGAAAAATAAATTTTAATTGGATGATAAAAATATATATAAGTGGAATGAAATCCCTTCTTTATTCTTCAAAAACAATAAACATTATCATTTATACAAGAGAATACAATAAATATGCCTGATGGATTCACTTTTATAAACCATTTAAATATGAATTGGAAGATTTATTATGTAAAATGAATATAAATTTTGGGGAACGCATTCATGGCATAAAAATTTAATAAGAGATTCAGTTTACACTTTTATAAAGAAAATAAAAAATGATCAATAGAGAAAATTATAAAAATATTTTTTTAATAAATTATAAACAAAGTCAAGTGAAAAAAATAAAGTCATCATGAAATCAATGAAGTAGAGATAAGAAAATTCTGGTGAAAATATAAGGAATATATACATTTATGAATAAGATGATCATATGTAAATCAGAAAGAAAGTAGAGTCTTTGTATAAGAAATAATTTGGATAAATTGTAAAAAATGTGAGTGGAAATTTCAAGAATAACTTTTTGAAATAGATTTGAAAGTGGGATTAATATAAAATAATGTCATAGTACTTATAAAACAAAACACAGAAATTTTATGTTCAATAACAGCTGTTATAAGTCAATGAAAGTAAATTAAGTAAAAAATAACCCTTGTCACTTTAGTAATGTCCAATTTAATATATAAGGAAAAGGGATAACATAAATAAATGAAAACAATTATTTTTAACAAATTATTTAAGTTATAATAATCCTATATTTCACTATTTAAACCATATAAAAGTAAATTGGTTCATAATAATAAGCATGAATCAATGAATACACATTGAGACTAAGAACCCTTACCTCATTTCCAAACTTGCATAGTGAATGTGTCTAAAATATTGAATTAAAAATAAAGTTTTTTTTGATAAATAACTCATAAATGTTTTCATTTTATAATTTTTATATGAAATTGATTTATTGTATAGTTTTTTCTCTCATCATCGACCTGGGGTTGTTTGGTAAATTTCTCCAATCATGATTCGGTATGTTGGCCTAGATCAAAAGAGTTATAATATAGTTTCATCATTGTTATTATTATAAATATATATTTTATTTATAATCCATGCATCACAAAATTTATAATTTTATGTCATCTTATTAACAATATATTCAAATTAAAAAAATTATATTGTTACCGTCAATTTGGGTTGTTAAAACTATAATTAAAATTTTTTGTTAATATTTTTAATATACTACTTATTTTATCATTCCAAAAATTTTAATCAAATAATAAATATGATATTTAGTCATTATATAATCATTCATAACTATCCATGTTATGTACTGTTGATAAATGAAGTATGTTGTTCATCGAGGCTATAATTTGACCGTAATGTGGATAAAAGTTTAATTTTATATTGAATAGGGACAAGATAGATAATGGATAATACATAAAAATAATATAATATTATTATAAAAATGATATTTATGTCATTATATTGGATTCATATAATATATATTTATAAGGTGTAAGAATAAATAATCTTTAAATATATTGATTAAAACTATTAAATATTCTTTTGATATTCCCCATTAGACCACTCCATATGCATTTATAGATTAATATTTTGGTGAGACTAGAACGTATAGGATGCGGGAAATTGTTTTTTGAGGGGTTTAGGGAGTTTTTGGTAGATCAAGTAATCTTTAGTTTAAGGAGAGGTGAGGTGGGGATGGGGTCCTTTTATAGCTGATAGTGGTGGAATTTTTTAAAATAATAATTTATTTAGATTTATTAATATTAAATATTAAAGTAAATAGAATCCAAAATACATAATTATATTATAAATAAAAATTTGTGGTAGATAAATACCTCCATCAATTTATAGGTGAGGTTTCCTGGTATTTTGAGACATTACTTCTTGAGTAAAATTTTTTACATCATTTTAAATATTATTATAGAGAATCATTCTTATAATGTTAAATAATTTTTATGGAAAAATAAAAATTTATATAGTTGAATAATTTATAAATTATGATTCAAAATCTGAAATATATTTTTCTTGATTTAATTTATAATTTTTTTAAAATAGTAACACATAATATGGGAAAATAAATTTTGGAAAATGGTGTTTCCTAGTCATAAAGTGACATTATTGTTATTCCTTAACTAATTAATGTCATAAATTTAGTTCTAAGTTGATTTTTATATATTATGAATTAATTTGTTTAAATTAATTAATTGAAAGTGATTAATCTTGTTTATTAAAATAAAAATAAATAATATATAGAAATTTATAATTTTTCAAAAAAATAGCACTATCTAACCTCAAATGAATTTACTCCTAATTGGTAAATTTATTACTTATTTCCATGGAATTAATAATTTTTTTTATAAAATATAACTATTTAAATTAATATTAAAATGAAATTTAAAAAAACAATGAATATGAATAAACATAAATGAATAAATATATATGTATATCATATGATCTTCTATTAATAAAATGACTCTAGTACACCATATAATGTCTAATTTTAAGATAAAAAAATATTGATATTGTGTGTGTTGATTTAGCTAGAATAGATGATATAAAGATTTATTGGTGTTTGAATATCTAGGGTGGAGGATTTCTGAAGGTTCCAGGTGCAGCAGAAGCATGTGATGGTTCATTACCAACTTTGATTTTGGTAATGGTCGATGATCAATCAAAGATTTAAAAAATGATTAATGTCATGATCTATTTTATTGAATCAATGTATATATTAAAGGGATGTAATTTCATAACCATAGAGATGGTCACCACATATTATTTATAATCAATTTAATTAATTAAAGAATTATCATGTCATAATTCATTCTTCATTGATGGATATGAAAATAGATCTGTATTGTACCATTTTTTCAGTGCAGAAATCAATAGTAGATTCCCTTTACCAGTGATCCACATGTGTTCCAAAAATCTTCGAACTTCACAAATGGAATCTTCAGGTGAAAGCATTGCAAATCCTACCACTTGCGTCGTCTGCCTTGGATTACTATGAGAACAACTTGCAAATCATTCTATTAGATCTCTCTAGACTTGAGAGTGGGAGGTGGAAGAAATTTCCTCTTCAATCTTGGGATCATTATGGGAGAAAGGATTTCTATAAGGCTTTAGAGGATTTTCAAAATTCATTGTGCACAACCCTGGAAAATGAATTAGCTCTCAAGGAAAATATCATAATTGGGTTTACATATTGATGGGTTTGAAATAAAATAATTGCACGAATTACCATTATTTTTTATTTAATCTCTACAGAACCCCATGTCAAATAATAATAATAATATAACTATTTATCGACATTCTCTTAACATGAGAATTAAATTAAATATTATTTAATCCAATAATATTCAATATTTATTATTTCTCACCAGACTATTAAACTCAGTCCGTCATTCCACCCCAATATTTATCAATCCTTAAATAATGATTATTTATTTTTTAAATAAATATAACTACATTATTCACTAATAAATATTTAAATATTGTATTCAATAAGTAAAAAATAAATATTTATTAAATATTCTATACTTAATATATTATCTCAAATAACTGGTTACAAAATACATGTGATAAATTAAACATGAATAATTATTAAACCATGTGAAGGAATAATATTTATTTAACTTATTAAATAATAAATAATATTTTATATTATTTTAACTAATGTTTTGGATATAATTAGTGTGTGGCACTCTAGTACTATTTCTTAGTGGCATTGGGTGAAGTAGGCTAAAGCCCATGGTTAGTGTTTAGGAACATGCCAAGGAACCCATAGAGAAACAAGGTAGTGATGACCTGACATAATACCTCATGCAGATTCTTAATGTCTAATATAATCCCTTTATCATGATATCTCTAATCAATTAGGTTTCATGCTGGTACCACCAACCTAGGTGCTCGATAAATCCTTCTTTGACTTCTTGGAAATTGAACTTGCCTATAAAACACCTTGGATATAGATTTATTTAGGCTATGTCATTTCCATCAAAGGGCCTATGATATAAAATTTCATTAATGAATTGAAGGGAATATTCCTTTCTCATATTATTCATTAATTCAAAATTACTCCTTACACACACAACTTATTATACCTCTTCATGAACATATATGATCACAGTTTTGGTCAATACATAAAAAACATGACTAATAATACTCATTAATAATAATCATAAATTCTAAGGATCAATACCCATATCTGAAGATAGTAACATCCAATGACACATATAAATGAGAATTTCCTACCAATGGGTCTTATTCTCATAAAATACTATAATGGATATTAATGAGGGAATACACCATTAAAAGGTGCCTTAATTCCCTATGAATCTCCACCCATGATAGCATGTATCATTTGTGTCCCTTAAATTATATCATCTAGCTATAGAAGAAATATTTAAGAATAGTGTTGTAGTAATTATAATTTTTCATCATAGTGGGGAACTTCTTTGACCATTTTGAACGTCAAATATTCATAGGACATTATCACATACCATGTTATAAAGAAGAACAATAATGATGTGATAAGTGGTTTATTAATATTAAACACTATGAATACAAGTCATCATAAAGTACAAAAATGTTGGTTCTTAACACCAGCTCCAACAGACCCCCACTATTACTAGAGCCAATATCTAAAAACTATCAATCAATTGTCTATCACATGACACTCATGATTATTCTAAGATAGGCATTTACTCAAGGGGTCCACCACATTCTCTTCTATGGGTACTCTTCTTACTGCAACTTGACAACTCTGATAAAAATCCCACAAGAGGTTATACTTCTGGAGTAAATTATATGTATGTTTATGTGACCTTGGATCTTTTTCAAGATCAACTACTATAGTATTATCACAATAAAATTTGACAGGGTATTCATTTCTAGCTACCACATCAGTCTCTTAGACAATCTTCCATATCCAAAAAAATTCCTTGGCTACAACATAAGCCTCTATATACTCATAATCCACTATAGAATTGGAAATAATTGGATTTTTTAAACACATCTACTTCACAGCTCCTCTGTGAGATAGAAAATTGATCCTGAATATAAATTTAGATCATTATAATGTGTTTGAAAACTAGAATTAGTACAACCTGGGATGAAAATATCCTCATCTCATCCATAAACCATTAATATATCTTTCGTTATTCTCAGATAAATTACATAAATGTAACTTGGAGGAAACACAATGAATACCCGTACGAATCTAAAAAACATGTATTATACTTGTATAAATTTTACTCTTGTGAGATATATAATACAAAATTTATCAGATAATATCATTATGTGTACTATCAGCATAATGATTACACAAATTACATGATTTTTTGGTCATGGGTTATGCATCAATGCACATAGTGTAACAATTGAAATACGAATCAAAAATGATATTCATATATGAACATTACAGTGGTATTAATTTAACACACACACACACAGATATATATATATATATGTATGTATGTATGTATGTATGTATGTATGTATATTAAAACCTATAACATTGCATGTCATATCAACTTAATGACCACACATAATTATATATTGAAATGGTTTACACAGTATAATAAATAAATTTTAAATCTTTATAATTTGGTATAAGTACATGGTGTGTAGATGGAGATACATGATATTTACTTCTCTCATCATATATCCAAGGCATGAGCCTAGGGACTTGGCCTGTAAACCATGCCTCATAAATTTATATTAGACAACATGTATATGCTACTAAATGACATATGGTCTAAAAATTACACAGTCACTAGTCGGGTAGGTCGTGTATGGTAATACACAACATGTTTGTGACTCAAAGGTACTACATGCCATGTACTTGGGCTACACGATGTGTACTCTGTTTAACTGTTCACTTGGCTGGCACAGTCAATACGCAGTGTTATAAATAAATTCCATGCGTGTCATCAATGAACAATATTTGAATTAATTTATAAATTAACTCATGATTCATTGAATACAAGTACACAACATGTAACTCCGATTACACAACATGTAATACTTTTTTATCTGTCAGGATTCCTTGGAACCTCTGTATAATTTTTTCAATTTAATTTTGTTCATAAAATTAACTATATTGATTAGATATATGAGAAACGTATAAGGAATAATTTGATCTCCCAATTCAGATTAAAATAATGATCAAACATGAATTTAAAACTAAATTAAAATTATTTAAATCATCAATGATATTTAAATAATTACAAATAATTTTGTGACCTCTCTTACACCACTTTAAGGCTCCAAGTTCCCTAGAAGTGTGCAATGGGTCATTCACAACTTTTTTCCATGATCGATGCTCAATATGATATTTAAACAATGATAAATATTGATTTATATAATTGAATAAAATAATGTAAACAATTTATAGAATTTCTAAACTAGAGAGAGAAACATAATAGATTATTTATAATCAATTTAATTAATTATGGAATCACCTTGTTAGAATTATTTCTTCATTGGTGGATCCAAAAATAGATCCGCATTGTAACATCATTGCATTGTGGAAATCAAGGGAGGATTACCTCTAACAGTGATCCAAATGTGTTCTAAAAATCACCAAAAGTATCTATAGGAATCTCCATGCTCTAGCATGGAAGATTCTATCATATGCATTGTCTACCTTTGATCACCTCAAGAACAGTTTCCAAAGTGTTCTACTTGATCTATCACGACATAAGCGTTGAAGGTGGAGGAAGATAATTGTCCATTCTAGGAAGCATTCTTAGAAAACAGAGCTCCCTATATCTTGAGAGGATTCTCCAAATCTATTGTTCACAACCAAAATAAATGAATTAGCTCTCAGAGAAAATAACATAATGGGGTATATATATTTCTAGGGTTAAAATAAAATAATTGCACATGTTTCCTTTATTAATTATTTAATATCTACAGAACCCCAAGTGTAATAATAATTATAATATTTTTATTATTTTTTGACATGTGCATAACTTGAAAATTAAATTAAATATTATTTAACCAAATAATATTCTATATTTATTATTTCTCACAAACCCATTAAACTTGTTCTTCCATTCCTCCAAAATATTTATTAGTCCTTGAATAATGGATATTTATTTTTTTAATAAATATAAATTTATTATTCTTCAATAAATAAATAAATATTATATTCAATAAATAGAAAATAAAAATTTATTAAATATTTTTCACGCAATATATTATCTAGAATACCTGGTGAGAGAATATATGTGATCAATAAAACATGAATAATTATTAAACCACATGCATGAATTATATATATTCAACCTGTTAAATAATAAATAATAATAATATTATTTAACTGAGATTTTGGATACACATAGGGTGTGACCCTCTATGCCTCTTTCTCTGTAGCATTGGTGAACCATCCTAGAGTCCATGGTTAGCATATAGAAACATGGAATGACACCCATAGAGAAATTATTTAATTCCTCTACCACATAATACCTCATATGCATTTTTATTGTGTAATATAATCCAAATATCATGATATGTCTAATCAAGAAGGTTTCATGCTAGCACCATCAACTTATGTCATTGATGAATCTTTCAATGACTTCCTAGAAATTGAACTTGCCTATAGAACATCATGGACATTGATTTATTTAGGATATATAATTTCCATAAAAGGGCTTGATATATCAAATTCTATTAAAGAAATAGAAGGAAAAAATCCTTTCTTTCATTATTAATTAATTCAATATTACTCATGACACACCCAATGTATCCTACCTCGCTGAGAACATATATCTTCACGTTTTTCATCAATGCATCAAAGTAAAAACCTAATAATTCTCATTTATAATAATATAAAATTCAAAGGATCAATATACACATCCAGAGACATCAACATACAATGACACATATAAATGTTGATTTCCCACTGGAGGGTCTTGTTCTCATGATATCCTACACTATATATTACCAAGGGAGTACACCATGAGAAAGTTCTTCAAATTAATGCGAGTCTCTTCCCCTGACATATTTCACCATTTATGTCACTCAAATGATATTATCTGGCTATAAAACATATATTTAAGAATAATGTTGCAGCACTTCTCAGTTCTCATCATAGTGGGGAACTAATATGACCTTTTAGCATGACAACTACTATATGAACATTTTCAAATACTATGTTATGTAAATGAACAATAATGATGTGATAAGTAGTTTTTTTAATATTATAAACTATGAATACAAGTCATCATAAAGTACACAGTAGTGGGTTCTTGGGAACCACCTCTAACAATTTCTCAGAATATATACATGTGTAATTTCAACTTTGTTTTTGTTTAGAGAAAATCATAGTGATTCTACTTCAATTAATTACAAAAGAAGATGATCCTCATAAATAATATTCACACTTATTTTCATAATTGATTATACTTTCTACATATATTTTCAGAATGACTTCATTTAATTAATACCAATAAATCAAAAACTATATTATAACAACAATATTTAATATATATAATTTTTTAATATTATGTGTTATGTTTTAGTTTGGTGTTTGTGTGATAAAATTTATTCAACATAGTGTTTATTAAATTTATATGAAATACTAATATATAATGGTTCTATATTATACCCATATAAATAAATTATACCCTTAAAATATTAATTTCTAACACTTTGAAAAATAGATTTGGGTTTTATTAATATAGTCATGTCTCTTGATTAATATTGTATTGAAATATTTTCAAATGTTTTATAAAGATATTTTTGAATTATCCAAAAAACATAACTCTATAGCGGAAGACCGTGTGTAGGGTTAAGTCATATGGTTATGCACTAATTAATGATTAATTTAACACCCAAACAATAATTTTAAATGATATTACCCATAGGTTCCTCTGAGATAGATATCATAATATTTTTTTCATATCAAGGTATGGATTTTAATTATAGGAAACCACACACACATTACATTACCAAAATTTTTGTATCCTTTTTAGTTTTTAGATTTATTCATATTTTTTCCAATACGGTATTGTTGTATGAATTCCCAATAGTAATTAAATAATGTTCTTTCATACTACATAATAAAACTAATATTCATAGAAACTTTTTCTCCTAGAAATCAACCTTCACTTTTATCCAAAAACAAGCTAAAATAATATAAAAATCAATATATAACCTCATCACATACACTATAAAATAGAAAATAATATTTTATTAGAAAGATAAATAGTTTTTTATATCACATTATAATTGAATATTAAGGGATTCATATACCATGATGTGGATGACTTCCTTAAAAAACAATTAAGAATCTCCAAAGTATCAGTATTCACCTCAAAATCCAATCACAGAAGACCTAAAAAGGGGGTATTTATGCCTTCAAACATATAATAAACCTTAAGGGAATTCACCAATTAAAGTATCTATGACTCTTAAATTCTCATAAATTGATAACATCAAATATTATAATATTATTAAACATAAATTTGTTACTAACTGTGACACACCATATCTGCACTCCTCGATATGGTGAAAAAAACATAGCATTTACACACTTGCTTTGAAACCAACTAAAGTTACCCAAGAAAACATTTAATATTTAAAAAATAAAAAAAAATAATTGAGTAATATAAAAATAAATCAACTTTTTGTTTAAGAAATTCAAATTTTATGGAAAGAACATTAACCAACATAAGCTATATCATTATACTCAAATAAGAATTATTCAACTAAATAGAGGGATCATTATTTTACAATTAGTCTTAAAATATTACAAAAAATTATTCATATATGATACCAATCTATATATTTATAAGGAAATAATTTTCTCAACAACCTAGTGAAATGTAACATGAGAAGTGTGAGATAAAGTTCTTAGTAATTGGTAGAAAAAAATAAAATACATCATGGAATAGAAGAACAATGAACACTACAGAAAGAATATAATATAATAATAACATATAACTGCTAATGTGAGTTTTCAATATATCTATGGATAAAATAATAATGTAGAAAATAAATTTTAAATTAATAATTTATTTCATATTGATGGAATTCATAATTTTGAACATCATATAAATATTATCACGACCTTATTCAAATACATGATACATAAATAGAAATGGTTTATATAAAATTACCATGAAAGTTTTCCTCATGAGGACGACTAATGCATCAAGGTTCTATATAATTTTTATCTTCTCCCATCACTAATTATTTTTCAATAAATTCATCATATGAAAAAATAAATGGAACACATAACCAGCATGTCTTGGTAATCAATTAACATATGTATTGAAAAAACAGGTATATGATATGTTAGTATTTTTACAGTTAATAAATAGAATACAAATCTTGGTATTAGACCATTAAAATGACATCATTTTGAGTAAAGGTTATAATATTTAGTCAATACATAAAACAAAATAAGTAAATAGTGGATGTTATGTAGAATATATTAATGAAATTAAGGAATATGGACTTGAAAAAGTAAGATAAAGTCAAGATACATAGGAAGAGTAATAGGGAACACAACCCTTATAAACGTAGTGTGGTATAAACTATAAATTCATTTGATCAATTTGAGGGAAATAAATGAAATATAACTACAGTGAAAGTGTGATTCATTATATTCTGAAATGGAAATTTATTTGAATTTATGATATATAAATTTTAAAAATATTTTGTACTATGGTTAAAAAACATTCTATGTTACATTTAAAGATAAATTTAAATTGGAAAAAATATAGAATTAAAAAAATCAATTTTAAATAATTGTAAATATTTAAGGGATTTTATTTACAAATTGGAAATGTTCAATGGAAAATAAAAATATTAAAAGTTGGAATGAAATCCCTTATAAATCAATAATATATATATTTAAAAAACAATTCACAGAACTATGAGAATAGGGTTTTCATTTTAAAATCATGGAAAAATTAAAATGAATGATTTTAAAGAATAAAGTTTTATAAGATAATAAAAATTATCTTATTGGTTAATCATTAAAAATGTTAATATCACACTTTTGTAAAAAAAATAAAAAAATTAAAAATACAAAAAATGTTAAAATTATTATTTTTACAACCAGATAATGAATGAAAAAATAAATGTAATTGAACTTAATAAACAATTGAATTAGAGCGAATATGAGTCTTAAAAAATATAAATAATATCAACATGGACTAAAAAAATCCCTATCATAAAGAATAGGTATGGTCAAGTCCATATATAGGAAACTGTTTGGTTCAATTGTGAAATAAAGAGTGGTAAAATTTCAAAGTGACTTTCAACCCTAGAAAACAAATAATTAATACAATATAATATAATTATAGGGTTGAAGAAACTAAATATATTAGGATTATGTTCAAGAAAAATTTATATAACTCAATTAAAGTAAATAAAATAACAACATCACTTATAATATAGCTAATGTAAGAATCAAAGGTTATTGAAAAGTTAGAGATTTAATAAAAGTTAAAATCCCTAGTTTAGATAATAAATTAAGATAAAAGAAGTCAATAAGGTATTATTTACAGCATATAAATATAAGGAACTAACCATAAATATTTCATAATCATTAGTTTTAAGTCAAGAATTCATTTTCTTACATTATTTTATATTTATTGTTTAGAATTTTAGAGAATTAAATCATAGCCCTCACATAACTAAATATTAAATAAGAAAGTGGAAACATTGACTTAGTATCAGGTTTACCACAAAATAAATCTTTTAGGATATGAATTTTTTATTTTACATGAAATATATTGACTATTTTCATATTGAACTCATCATAATTACACATCCTTAAAACCCAGTAATGTTTTTTGAAAATATTGTATAAGTAAAAAAACAATAGTAAGGGACATATTAATGATGGATGAAATCATTTGGACATGGATACATATAAAAATGTACATTTTTGAAGACAAATATTTGGTCCAAAATAAGAATTTTCATACCCATAAAATCAACTTCTATACCCAATGATTTCCATAGAACATTTAATAATAATTATTGAAGGAAAACATAAAACTCAAAATGTTTTCATTGAAATAATAAATATTCAATGAATTATTTTTTAAAAAGTTTAAATTTTCATCCATAATATGTATAATATACTTTTCATTAAATGAAAACACATTAGTTTACCTTGTCAAATCATAATATTTTTTGTAAAACCCATAGAAAGAATAAATTAATCATGTAGGTAAAATGAGTCATATTTACATATTTATCTTATATACGGGTTATCATTCATGGGTTAAAATATAATGAAATTCATTGTTATGAAATAAATAATCTTCATCATTACAACTTTAATAACCTTATCATTAAACTTTTGACAAAAATCTTACCCAATACATTAGAGGGCTATCATGAACACACCAATCAATAGTTTTTAATAGAACCCCCACCATTATAAACAATTCCCAAGAACCATAAAATAATAATAAAATCTAAAATCTTGTTGTTTAAAAATATACATCTCAACTATAAAGAGATGTTTCTAGATATTGAAATATCCCTTCCATTAAAACCAAATTTTCCAAACTAAAATTAAAAAAAAAATTGAAAGACTGTATTTAATTTAAGAAAACAGGGAAACATATAATCGAGGAAAAAATGAAAATAATTGTTATTGGGTCTATAAAATATGTTAAATATGAATATGATAAAATATAACATTCCTTTTTTCAATTTTAAAGAATATCAAAATATTCTATATAAAATAACTAAAAAAATATTTCTTTTGATAAGCATTTATTGAAAACCCAATGTGACATAAAATTTCATTTATTATTTTTTCATGTCCATATAGATACATCCAAAAAATAATTTTTTGAATGTGTATAAGGAATATAAATATATAGAAATTAAATCTATAAAACATTTAGTATGAGATGTAAGTTAATAAGTAATTTACACAAAACCAAAAAATGGTTTCTTTTTTAAAAACATTGTAAAGAAGGTAAATCGTGTTCAAAAATGATATTTAGTATCAATTTAATCATATGTAATAATTATTTTGAATAATTTAAAAGACCCTAGGGATTAAATAAATGGATTAAGAAGGGAAATTTTAAAAATAGTTTTTTAAAAGAATGTCATTACCTTGATTTTGACTCACCACGTACATTCCTTATCATCCCAAATAATAATTACTGATAATTATTTAATTTATTGAAATTTTTTTAAAATTTTATTCTTAATTTTATTACATAATACCATTTTATAAACAATTACTTAATAAATTATGTTCACATCTATTGTTTTCATGATATTCATCTCATATGTCAAAAATGACATCTGTAGGTTGACTATGGTTAAAGAGGTCATTATTAATTTATATATAGAATAATAATCATGAAATAATTATCTTTTTTATTCATGGATAAGAATTTTAAAAACAATCATTATATTGTTATGGAAAATTAATTCTGTTATAATCATGGAAATGATAGGTTGTACGTATGCATGAGTAACATTTCCATTTTTCAAAAATAAATATGAAAGGTGTATTATTATTATTTTATCATTAAATAGAGATATTAATATCAAAAATAAAATAATATTTAGTTATTGATATTTATAAATATCATTTTGTGACGTGGTGATGAGAAACAAATCAGATCACTTCATGGAGGTGGTTGTCCCTATATACACACATATGTAGGAATCCTTTTTGAGTGAATGAAAATATAAATATATAGAAGATATGTAAAATCTCAATAATCATAAATTTTTCTTCAATATTGTATATAAAAATTAAATCCATCATTATAACTAGTCTTCATAGGGTTTTATAGAAAAACATTACAAGGGTTCGTGAGAAGGTAGTCCGTCGTACGCATGAATGATGGTTTCATTTCCCATTTAATAGAAAAGTGTTTGTATATAAGTCATTAAATAAAAATAAAAATATATAATTATATATATGATAATTTTTTTAGTATTTAAGAATGTTCAAAATGGATTGGAATAAGTTAGAAGAATAAATAAAATGAAAATACTTGATTAATATCTATACCTATTCATCAGAAAACCTCTTATAGATTACACAAAAAAAAATTTAGGATGGTTTCCTGATAAAACCAAGGTGTCTTTGACATGGGGATGGATCTAAATATGGTATTTGGGTAGTCCTTGTACATATATAAAGGTAGTTGTGGTGTTAATAAAATAGGAGAGTATGTTCCCTTTTATAAGAGTAGGGTGGTGCACTCATGGAATTTCTAAAATTAATAAATAAATAGAAATTATTTTTAATATTAAAATGAATTAATACTAACATGATTAAAAAATATGATGTGAATTTATAATAATGTAATCCAAAAAATAGAATATGTTTAGGTAATTTTTTTATACATATCATTTTGTTTTAACCTGTGTTAACCCATTTTGATAATATTTTGTTTTAAACTATGTTAAACCATTTTTACAATTACCATGGTAATGATGTTTTTACACCTTAAGAGTGAAAATCATTATAATAAAAGTATAATTTGACTGTCAATGGACCATATTTTATTTTTTTAATAATATTTAAATCATTTGGAAAATATATGATTTTTAATAATTTTAAATATTTTAATAAAATATAATTTTTTATAAAATTAAATTATTGTCATTTTTTGAACTACATAATTAATTTGACTCTGAAAAAAACAATAAATCAATGTAATTCTCGTATATTAAATTACCACATATCTATGATCTTATATGTTTCAAAAATATTCATGGAGAATAATAATTCATTCAAATTATTTTACCTTTTTTTTATTTCTCAAATCATTTAAATTATTTCTTGTTTATTTGATAAATATTGTGTTCGTGTTA
Organism: Viscum album; assembly: GCA_963277665.1. NCBI lineage: Eukaryota > Viridiplantae > Streptophyta > Magnoliopsida > Santalales > Viscaceae > Viscum > Viscum album. The sequence goes on from OY728144.1 coordinate 340,500,353, forward strand.
TATAAGAATTTATGGTAATTATATAATTAATAAATATATAAATAAATTACCATCATGAAAATAATTCCATTAATCTCACAATAAATAGTAAGATTCATTCAAAATATTCTTTTGTCCATATGTGAACACATACGATATTTTCAAAAATAGGATTGACATTTCGAAGTTTTATTTAATTGTAATATTACATATGACACTTTCAAGGAAAACTATCCCATGATAAGAAAAAAAAAACAGCTTCATCCAATTAAATCGATGATTAAAAATGGTGTCATTATCAATTTTTGATCCAATGTTGTCATGTTTCCACCTTTTACATTTAATGATATATTTTAAACATTTCTACAATTCATTATGGAAAAAAATTAAGCTGACATTATTAAATAATATTAATTATGTTGTTTCTAAATATGGAATTCATTTTTCCAATTTCAGTATCTATAAGTTTCCTAAATTAAATTTATATATATCTTGCATAGCGTGAAGAAAAGAAATTTTTGAAAAGCATTAAATTTAATGAATAAAATGTCTTTTATAAATAGATCAAATATAATACTGATTAATATATATATAATTATATTATTTATAACTAAATGAATATTAAATTAATTTAATATCATATTAAAAAATTAGAAATATTTTTCAATGAAAATAAATATATGGTTTGAAAAATCATTATTTTTTACTGTTCCTTAAAAATCAATATTTTCTTAAAAATCCAAAAAAATAAACCTGAGTTAGTTTCTGCAATATCCCTTATTTTTAAAAGGATATACTATGTTCTATAGCATACTTGATACACCAAATCAAACTTAAACGAACTTAATATTGTTATTTAATATGGCAGTTATCACATTTCAGTTAGAATAGTGGGAATGAACAAGATTAAATTAATTCTGAATATATTGTTTACTAATGTAAATATAATTAATTATTTGGTGACTAATTAATTATAAATTAATGTAAACCCCTTTTTAAAATAAAATGAAATGTTTTTTAGAGAGACTGTTTAAATGTGAGTGAGTGTGTTTTATTCCAATAAATTAAAAAATCACCCTTGTTGGATTATATTAATGAAATATATATAAATATATAATATATTTTATATAATGTTTAAAATTAATCTTATGTATTTTATATACATGATATAAGAACAAATCCATATTTATCATAAATGATGTATTTTTCTAAAAAGGCTGTTTTGTTTCCTTTTGATGGAGAACTTATTTTATATATTTTTTTTTGAAAATTTTATAGCTTTTATTTTAAATAATAAAATTCTTCTTCAAAATATGAATATCAAAATTTACTTTGGTTGATTTTTTTTATTTTTCTAATAAGTCTCATGTTTTGATAAATAGTGAAACAATATTGCATTTCAATTAAAAATTTATTTTTCATCACATTTATTTATATTGTTAAATTATACATTTTAATAGTTTTAAATTATAATTATATACTTTATTTAATTGTTAATCCAATTTATGACATTATAATCTATTTTATACTAAAACTGGATATACAAATAGTTCAATCTTTTGGAATTTTTCACTTTGAAAACACGTTGTTTCATCCCATCTACAGGATTAATTTTTAATTAATTTCATCTAATTATCTATTTTTAATTTGGGAAAAATAATTCCATATTTGGAATTATAAGAACCAAATTGTTTAAATAGGAACATTATTTGGAAAATATGAATAGTAATTTTAGTAATTTTTTTATTAACATGGTTAAAGGTAAATTATGTAATTTAGTGTAAAATAATATTATAAATGTTATAAAATTATCCTAACAGTTGAAATATCTTCATTTTATGAGTTCATTTTGGAAAAAATAATACTTCCTAAGAAATCATGACCTTTTTATTCTAATTGTATGACAGTATGGAATATATAATATTATATTCAATGAAACCAAATTTTTTCACTCTTTTATCTTTAACAATGTAAAAAAATATATGGGGTTATATAGGGGATTTATTTGACTATAAATATAATTTTTAAAACTAAAATTTTTATATTTATCATGATAATTTATTTATAATATTTAGATAAGAAATAATTTAACTAAAGGTTTGCACAATGATGATGCAGTAATTGTTCAATTAAACGAAATACAATATAAATAATATTAAAAAAATAAATATAATTTGAGACAATTAATGTCATACACTAAATTTTAATATCAATATGAAATGTAATTGAGTTTTTATAATTATTTTTTTGAATTTATCTTGTCATTGTGATATCATTAAAAAGTCTTATAATGAATAGTGTCAAAATTGACATTATTGAAAATTTCAAATAAATAATAGTTTATTAACTGATATAAAATTAGTAAAAAATAATAATTCAACCACATAATTGGGAGAATTATAAAAATTTAATCAATGACTCAATTACTAGAATTTTGGAATTTTTTAGTAATTATATTAACCCTCAATGGGTAAATTACATGATTTAATGGTGAGAATTAAAAAGGATAAATAAGGGTTAAAAAATACAAGGATTAAAAATTAATCTAAACTTATATAATATTAATTGGATGAAGGGGTTTCTTCCCAAAATAATATTATAATCTAAATAATTCACTTTGGAACCATTTGGAATTTAAAATATATTTCTATTAAATTATTATTTTGAAGAATTCCAAGACTGTCCCTCCCCTCTCCTACAAAAGGGAATCCATTATTCTCATTTAAAAACACATAAAAATATATTGTATTCCAATATCTACCCAAATAATATCTAAGAATACCTAAACACATTCTAGAGGACTTATTTTAGGCATAACACCATCCTTAGAGGTGTTATAGTGTTAATCAATGGAGAGCGTCTGGCGAAGAGGTATCGTTTTTAATTTAGTGTTTTTGTTTTATTTATTATTTAATTTCATTAAAATATTTTTAAAACACAATTAAATAATAAATCCAATATCCATAATATTCTGATATTTTATTCTGTTGACATCATCATCAAAATCTATCTCAAATTTCATCAAAAAGGAAATGAATTATTTATTCATTTGAATGGAGGACTACCACCTCATGAATCAATATAATTTGTTTTCCATAACTATCTCTCAAGATTAATTATAATGAAGGAATTACTATTTATATATGATATTCATTACATATTTATCATTATCAAATAATAATATATCATTTAGGTTTATACTATTCCATCCGCATAAAAATGATAACGTCGTTCATGCGTATGTGTGAACTATCACATCCATGAAGCAATGTGATTAATTTTTCATCACCTCATTACATTGTTGATATGTAAAAGTATATTTATATTTATAATATTATGATAATTATGTAATGATAAAATAATAATTACCTTCTTTCCCTAATGATCATTGAAAAATGAAAATGTTACTCTTGTGCACATACAACCAATTATCTCCATGATTATAACCTTTTCATTTATAATAACCATTCATATATTATTTGATTTAAAAGTAAAATTTATATATAAAATTTATTATTATTGCATTAATATTATTCTAGAGATGATTTACTAAATACCACTTTGACAATAGACATCATAACAAATTTATTTTGGACTCAAATATCGAATATTGTCAAAATGTCCGACGTGAACATAAATAATTATGTAATTTTTATAGATTGTTAGTATGTAATATTAAAGTAATAATAAATAAGTAAAAGTTTCTAAAACATCTCAATAATTATCCTAATTTTATTATTCAGGATTCTAAATAACTTACATGATGATTTGGACTCATGCTAATGGACTTTCTTTTAAAAACACAATTAAAAGTTACTCTTTCAACTATTTTGTTACAAAATACAAAACAGATGTTTCATTAACATATATGACATAATATATTTCTTCAAATTTCAAGATAATTTATTAATTTATTGTTTTATATGTAAGATATCACATATATTTTCAATGAAAATGGTTTCATTTTTATTTTCACATTTTTATATTTTAAAATTAAATTTCAAAAGAAAAGGGTATTTTGATATCTGAAGGTGTTTTACACATGAGTTTAAAATATTTTCAAGGGTTTTATTCATTATTTGGTGCGTGGAAATTATATAAAATGTTTGAGCCCCATTATAGCTCTTGGGTGATCTCAATATAACTTGTATGAATGGTTGAACCCCAATATAGGTCATGAGAAATGGGTGAGCCTTATATAGCTTATATGAAGGGTAAGCACCATTATAACTTTCTAATGCATTGGGTAATTCAGAGGTGGAAGTATAATATAATTTTATTCCATTTTAAAGGGTTAATTTAAGGGTGATATGGTAATGACGTCTCAAGGAACTGGCATTATTTTTTTATGTATGTTAAATATTTTTTAAGAAAGTGGTTTTAATGGGATTTCTTATTGCCACTAGACTAATGAATTTATTTTAGTATGCACCTTATTGAGATTTTTTTTATAATTCCAGGTTTTAAAATGTTTTTAATAGGGTTTAGGAAAGTTTTGGGACAAGGATATGATCATATAAATTTTTTTTAAGAAGTTTCATCAAAAGAAATCATGTTATATTTTAAATATTTTTGTTTGGTGAAAAATTATTCTTGTTATAAGAGTCTTCTTATAATGTTTGAATTTTCATTTTAATAGTTTCTCATAATTATATAAAAAATTAACCCAAACAATCTTTGGGAAAATAATGTCATTTATAGTTTTAAAATAACTAGAATATGTAATGTTTGTGGCCAGATCTTTATATTTGGTATCAGAGCATGGTTTAGATAACTTTGGGGATTAGTATATTTTCTAAAGAGTTAGGTAAATCATCATGGGTTTATAATTTTAAGTTTGGTCATAATTTTAGTGTCTTTGAAACCCATTTGAGGCTTTTTGTTAAAATTTTTAAGGTAATTAATGGCATTTTCAAAGACATTCATTTTTGAGGTCGTAAGAACCCGGGTTTTTGGAACAGGTCAAAATCCCGACCCTATTTAATTTTTTTTTGGTTTCTGAGGAAACTGGAGAAAATGGAAAGTTTCTAGAAATTTATAGACTACACGAAGTGTAATTAAGGTACACGCCGTGTATGTATAGGCGAGTGACTGGCCGTGTTCTCGCCGAGTACATGCCGTGTGGTGACCGTGTAGATTTTTCTTACTACACGGCGTGTAGTTTTGAACACGCCGTGTATACCATCGACCGTGTGAAGCCATACATAGCATGTAGGACTGTTGGCCGGGTAGAACCGAAGACACGCCGTGTTCCCCTTGGACATTCGATGTAGTCTAGCAGTGTATAAGGGATATACATGGCGTGTGGGTAAGTCAGTGAGAAAGGGAAGAGGAACCAAGTACACACCGTGTACCCCTGGGTACACGCCATGTACTCATGTCGGCTGGTTTGAAAAGTAAGGCGACAGAATCAGCCGTCTTATGAACAGTTAAATGACCTATACATGACGTGTAGTCCTAAAGTACAGGCCCTGTACTTTCTTTTTTTTTTTCACTTAAAACGGGAAGTAGCCTCATATTGAGGCAGAACCTCATATCCTCTACCCGGATACGCGAACCAGGCCGGCCGAACCTCTCTTCCCCTCCCGATCGTCCATACGAGACCTGATTCGAGCCCTGATTAGTGCATTGGAACCCCCTCGGTAAGGCCTCGATTCCTCTTTGGCCGTTTTTTCTGATTTTAATTCTAGAATGAGTTATAGTCTTTTTATCGGTATTGAATATTTTGTAGATCTACCACGTTTTAGACTGAATTGGTGGGTGTTACCGAAGGAGTAGCATCGTGTGAGTCTTAGGTAGGTGGTGCATACTTCATTTTGTGTTTTCGCAGTTGTTTGGGTGATGCGGCCTACGACGCATTTTCTGGTATTTTGAGCGGGACCCGTTTTATCTGCCTTTTCCTACTGTATTGCTTATGGGACCTCTGGGATGCTTTTGGGTATTCCCGGTTACTAGTTTGCGTGAGCAGGGCCGGGTGAGGGGTCGTTGCTCATTGGGGCATTTTGGCCAGGGAGCGCCAAAATGGTTTTAATTGAAATATGATTGTTATAAACTGTTTAGTTTAATTTGTTAAAGCCTGTTATAAATTGTTAGCGGCATTTAAGACCTCAGTGCTGGTATGAGACAGTACCTGGTAGGGTGCAATTCAACTGTTTAGTTTGTTTTTCCTGTTTATGTTTACTGTTTACATATGTTATATATGAAATTGATGAATTGTATATGCTGGACCCCTTGGGTTGTGTTGGGCTTGGCCCGGTTACGCTTGAGTGATGCAAATCATAGGTTGGGGCTTTGCTCGGGTTACTTTGGGTGGTTTTGACCATAGGATTGAGTGTCATGGATGTCGACTTGAGGCAGTACGACTGTCAGGTTGGGGGCATGGCCCGGGTTACTTGGATGGCGAGGCCATCGGACTTGAGCGACATGGTCACAGGGACACGAGGTGTCAGATGTTTTGGTGGCTTAGGTACTATTTTGGTGATTACTGCTCACCCAAGACTTTGAGTAGTGTGCACACAGAGAGACTCCGTGATGAGGAGGTTTTGACCAATCGTGTGGGTAGAGGCCCTCGTAGTTGTGGTTAGGTTTTCTGGTTGGGGGTGCTTTCCATAGAAATCCACGTGGGAGGTGAGGAGCCTTCAGGGGATGGGCGTGCCTTCGGGACGTCGGTACTTGAGACATGAGGTGTCAGGAGGCATGTGGTGCCGGGTTACTATTTTTGGGCATGCCTTCGGGATGTCGGTACTGGAGGCACGAGGTGTCAGAAGGCACTTGGTGCTGGGTCACTATTTTTGGGCATGCCTTTGGGATGTCGGTACTCGAGACACGAGCTGTCAGGTGGCACATGGTGCTGGGTTACACGATAGAGATTCCGACGTTGGCCGAAGCAGGTGACACTCCATGGTGGCTGTTGAGCACCAGTGGAGTTTGTAATTATTTGTGCATTGTACTATTTACTACTTTTCTGAGAAATTCATAACTGCTTAAACACATATATTTGGTACGCACCGTTGGGTGGTATCCTACTGAGATTTGTCTCACACCCTGCATGGGCCCTTCGGGATGCATGAAGACTTTTTGGATTTACGTGTAGGAAAGGGGCTAGCTTCAGGAGCTGTGCTGCGTTATTTTTTGCATGGAGATGGTATGGACCTTGAGGTCATACCTAGCTGGGGTTTACTTTGTTTTGTTTAATTTTCTGTATCGACATGCTTACTTGTTGTAGCTACTATTGGTTAGCCATTGGTACCCTTTTTATATTTAGTTGTGTATGACCTGCTCTAGATGCACATTTTACTATTCAGTGGTAGTTACATGTTATTAGCATGCTATTGGGTTTATTTCCACTGCTGGTGTTATATTTACTGCTTCCTCTATTTATCTATATTGATTATGCTTCCGCTCTGTGGTTCTGGTTCGAGTATGCTGAGTCTTTCTTTCCGCTGCATCTTTACTGTTATACTTGGACCAGTACCCTTATTATGATCCTCCAAGAGGGTATTGACTCCCCACTATAACTAATAGACCCTCGCTTCTAGTTGGAAACCTTTGGAGTTCGGGGAGGTTCACCTAAGGTAGTGACACCCTACCCGTTCGGCACTGTTCAGGTGGCTGGCCGGGTCCGGGTCGTTACAAAGTGGTATTAGAGGAGTTCTTGACAGGGATTTAGTAGCAGTGTTTTACTTTATTTTAATGAGATTGAGACTTGTATTTTTATTTCTGTTGGTTTTACTATTTGGGATATGGTATACTAGAGATAGTTGTTACAGGGACTGAGTTTCTAGCTTGTGCTTGGGTGCTTGCAGCCCCAGGTACGAGGGATGGACCAAGTTGCCATGGGTGAGAACTGCTGTTTTTTTTTCTCAGATTACAGTTTATATGATTTCTACCTTGGTGGCTCACTTTGTGTGTGATGTTCATGATTGTGATATGTGACCCTTGACCCGGTATGGTAAGGGAGAATTGGACCTTGTCCCGGTATGGCAAGGCTTGGTTGCTTGGCTTTGAGAGGCACATTTTTAGGCACATTTTTAGGCACATTTTAGGCACATTTTTAGGCACATTTTTAGGCACATTTTTAGGCACATTTTTAGGGTAGGCACATTTTTGAGGTACATTTTTAGGGTATTTCAATTTCATAATTTCACGTATGCTTTGTGAAGTGATAATGCCATGTGAATGAAATATCAATTTCCATGCTTTATATGTTTAAAATGTAATTTGGTGAAATTCCTGATAGAATTTCTCATTGTTGCAATGTGATGTGTCATGCTTTATATATTTGTAGAATTGAATGTTGCAGGATATTTGAGTCTGACTCTTATGAGAGTAGGCAGGTACTATGGCTGGGGCAGTGTAACTGTCGGGATTGGGCAACTCAGTCGTCGGTTTGAGGCAACGTGAGTTATCGGGATGGGCGTGGCCCGAGGTACTTTTGATACTTGGCTCTATTGAGGGCGGGTAAGGAGGCTATGTGGCCGGGATGCCGTGGGGCATGGGTTGTGATGAGGTGGAGTAAGGGTAGTTGTTATGAACTGCCTTTTACTGCTTTCCTTATCTGCGTAGAATATATTGTTATATATATATGTGCTGTCTGACCATTTATGGTATTTAGTGGGTTACTCCTTCATGAATTGATGGAGCGTCAGGAAGGAGATGATATAGTGCCCCAGGATCAAGGAAAGAATTCGGTATAGGCAGAGCACGAGCCGCAGGTACAGGCTCAGGGATAGGATCAGGTTCAGGATCCAGTGCAGGCAGGACAGCTGCCGGGTTTGGCATCGTTCGGGCCGTGGCTTGACGAGCAGCTCTGAGCTATCCTGGTACGTGTCTTTTAGTGGATTGACAGAGGCACACAGGGTACAGAGCCTTCTATGGCGTATCTGACGTGGGAGTTCCAGTCGCAGCACCCTCCGCTTTTCCAGGGTGAGGGTGGTCCACAGGTGACTGAGAATTGGATAGAGAGTATGTAGATGATCTTCGAGTAGCTGGAGACGCCTCCAGGGCGGAGGGTCAAGCTGGCGACGTACATGCTAAGAGGACCGACGAAGCGTTGGTGGGATGTACAGGTACAGTCTCGTAGGCACGAGGGACTAGCATGGAAGGACTTCGAGGATAGGTTCTTCGAGCACTTCTATCCAGAGACACTGAGGGTAGAGAGAGCTCAGAAGTTCTTGAGTTTTCTGCAGGGATAAATGTACGTTATGGACTATGAAAATACCTTCACAGAGATGTCTTGCTTTGCACCTTGTATGGTAAGCGATGACGCAGCTAGGGTGAGGCGCTTTGAGGATAGCTTACGACACGCCATTCGGGTCCAGGTGAACATCTTCAGGCTGGGTTCCTTCTCTGAGGTGGTGAATCAGGCACTCATAGCTGAGGGAAACGAGAGAGAAAAATCTCGCTTGGGCAGGGCGACAACTTCAGGTGATGGTTCGGACTGCAGGAAGTGAGGGCGGGATGAGTTCCAGTAGGGCAGTCAGGCCAGGGATTCAGCTAGCCCACCTCGTGGTAGTTCTTCGGTGATTTTCTTCCAGTGTAGAAAACCGGGACATGTTCGGGATCAGTGGGATAGGCCTTCGTAGGAGTGCTGGGCATGTGGACAGGACGGACATCTGGAGAGGTTTTGCAGGCAGCCTTCTTAGATAGCCAGAAGGCAGGGACCAGGACAGACTGTAGCGTCTGGAGTTGGTTCAGGTTCGGTACTCGGTGAGGGTAGTCGAGGTTCAACTGTGCGTGGAGGTCGTGACAGAGATGATGGGACCCAGCTGAGGGGTCAGTTGCCGGTGACTGGAGCAGCATCGCAGGGAGGTCAGGCATCAGGCAGCCGTGTTTCATGCCAGGTGTACGCCGTGGAGCTGCCAGAGGCTGAGCAGGCTGGTGAGCCGACGACAGTTAGAGGTACACCGCGGTGTGACCGTGATGTCCATGTTTCCTTTTTGGTATGACCTATAGAGGCATGTCTGTTTTGAGTGCACGTGGTGCATAGGATCTATGTGGACTGACTAGATGCTAGTCAGTGGGATTGGGACCATATCGGGTGCGTGATATATTATATATATATATATGAGATGCGTAGCATCAGGGCATCGAGGATGCCGTTTACTTGAGATGCGTGGCATCGGGGCATCGAGGATGTGGGTTACTTGAGGTGCTAGGAACCAGGACCTCGTAGAGGCGGACACCGATGCGGTGCGGGTTACATTGGGTGTCAGAAGCGACACAGGAGAACCAACGAGGTGTAGGGGTGACGATGCATCACGGGAGGACTATGCGTCTAGAAAATAGGTTAGTAAACCCTGTTTGCTTTAAATTTTGTTTGGTTGAGACCGAGTATGAAATTCCTAAGGTGGGGAGCCCCTTGCGGAATTTAGCCAGAACCTTGGGACCGGGATAGTCCAGGTTGTTTAACCGGGATGGGTGTGTTCTGTGCCATCTCCGGGTTCTGTTCGTAGCTCGGGGATGAGCTACGTTAAGGTGGGGATTTTGTAAGAACCTGGGTTTTTGTAACGGGTCAAAATCCCAACCATGTTTAAATTTTTGTTTGGTTTCTGAGGAAACTGGAGAAAATGGGAAGTTTCTAGAAATTTCCAGACTACATGCCATGTACTTAAGGTACACGCCGTGTATGTGTAGGCGAGTGACCGTCCATGTGCTCGCCGAATACATGCCGTGTGGTGACCGTGTATAATTTTCTTACTACACAGCGTGTAGTTTTGAACACACCGTGTATACCCCCGACCGTGTGAATCCATTCATGGCGTGTAGGCCTGTTGGCTGGGTAGAACCGAGGACACGCCGTGTTCCCCTTGTATACATTGTGTAGTCTAGCCGTGTATAAGGGATATACATGGCATGTGGGTAAGTCGGTGAGGAAGGGAAGAAGAACCCAGTACACGCCGTGTACCCCTAGGTACACGCCGTGTACTCATGTCGGTAGGTTCAAAAAGTAAGGTGGAAGAATTATCCATCTTATGAACAGTTAAATGACCTATACACGGCGTGTAGAAGTACACGCCGTGTACTTTCTTTTTTTCGCTTAAAACGGGCAGTAGCCTTGTATTGAGGCAGAACCTCATATCCTCTTCCTGGATACGTGAACCAGGCTGGCCGAACCTCCCTTCCCCTCCTGATCGTCCGTCCGAGACCTGATTCGAGCCCTGATTAGTGCGTTGGAACCCCCTCAGTAAGGCCTCGATTCCTCTTTGGCCATTTTGTTTGATTCTTGTTCTAGAATGAGTTATAGGCTTTTGAGCGGTATTGAATATTTTGTAGATTTACTGCATTTTAGACCTAATTGGCGGGTGTTACCAGAGGAGTATCATTGTGCGAGTCTCAAGTAGGTGGTGCATACTTCATTTTGTGTTTTAGCGGTTGTTTGGGTGACACGGCCTACGACGCATTTTTGGGTATTTTGAGAGGGACCCGTTTTATCTGCTTTTTCCTACTGTATTGCTTATGGGACCTCTAGAATGATTTTGGGTATGCCCGGTTACTAGTTTGCGTGAGTAGGGCTGGCTGAGGGGATGTTGCTCATCGGGGCATTTTGGCCGGGGAGCGCCAAAATGGTTTTAATTGAAATATGATTGTGATTAACTGTTTAGTTTAATTTCTTAAATCATGTTATAAATTGTTAGAGGAATTTAAGACCTCAGTGATGGTATGGGACAACACCTGGTAGGGTGTAATTCAACTGTTTAGTTTGTTTTGCCTAGTTAGGTTTACTGTTTACATATGTTATATATGAAATTGACGAATTTCATCTACTAAACCCCTTGGGTTGTATTGGTCTTGGCCCTGTTACGCTTGAGTGATGCAAATCACAGGTTGGGGCTTTGCTCGGGTTACTTTGGGTAGTTTTAACCATGGGATTGGGCGTCATGGATGTCAGCTTGTGGCAGTACGACTGTAAGGTTGGGGGCATGGCCCAGGTTACTTGGATGGTGAGGCCATCGGACTTGAGAGACATGGTCGCAGGGACACGAGGTGTTAGATGTTTTGGTGTCTTAGGTACTATTTTAGTGATTAACGCTCACCTGAGACTTTGAGTAGTGTGCACATAGAGATACTCCGTGATGAGGTTGTTTTGACCACTCGTGTGGGTAGAGGCCCTCGTAGTTGCAGTTAGGTTTTCTGGTTGGGGGTTCTTTCCATAGAAAGCCACGTGGTAGGTGAGGAGCCTTCAGGGGATGGGTGTGCCTTCGGGACGTCGATACTTGAGACACGAGGTGTCAGGAGGCACGTGGTGCCGGGTTACTATTTTTGGGTGTGCCTTCGGGATGTCGGTACTGGAGACACGAGGTGTCAGGAGGCGCTTGGTGCCGGGTTACTATTTTTGGGCGTGCCTTTGGGACGTCAGTACTGGAGAAACGAGCTGTTAGGTGGCACATGGAGCCGGGTTACACGATAGAGATTCTGGCGTTGGCCAAAGATGGTGACACTCCATGGTGGCTGTTGAGCACCAGTGGAGTTTTTAATTATTTGTACATTGTACTGTTTACTGCTTTTCTGAGAAATGCATAACTGCTTAAACACATATATTTGGTATGCACCGTTGGGTGGTATCCTATAGAGATTTGTCTCACACCCTGCATGGGCCCTTCGGGACGCGTGCAGACTTTATGGATTTACGTGAAATAAAGAGGCCAACATCAGGAGCTGGACTGTGTTAGTTGTTGCATGGAGATGGTATGGACCTTGAGGTCATACCTAGATGGGGTTTACTTTGTTTTGTTTACTTTTCTGTATCATCATGCTTACTTGTTGTAGCTACTGTTGGTTAGCCATTGGCGCCCTTTTTATATTTAGTTGTGTATGACCTGCTCTGGATGCACGTTTTACTGTTCAGTGGTAGTTACATGTTATTAGCATGTTATTGGGTTTATTTCCGCTGCTGTTGTTATATTTACTACTTCTGCTATTTATCTATATTGATTATGCTTCTGCTCTGTGGGTCTGGTTCGAGTCTTCTGAGTCTTTCTTTCTGCTGCATCTTTACTGTTATACTTGGACCATTACCCTTTTTATGATCCTCCGAGAGGGTATATCCCCCCACTATACCTAATATACCCTTACTTCTAGTCGGAAACCTTTGGCGTTCGAGGAGGTGCGACTAAGGTAGTGAAACCCGACCCGTTCGACACTATTCTGGTGGCTGGCCGGGTCCGGGTCGTTACAGAGGTAATTATGTGTTATTACATTCCAAGATGTAAAATGAAAGGCATGATATAACCATTGGGGTTAAAGCATGTTATGGTTATTTTTTTGATTTGATCACTTTTTTTTTGAATTTTATAAGAATTATATAGTTCTATAAAATGAAAAACACACTTAATGGGTGACAACCTGTTGTTTCTGACAAGGCCATAAGTTTTGAACCCACAATAGAAGGGTTTATATGGTGCATTCACAAAAAATAACCTAGGTAAAGTCCCATTTAGTTTGAATTTTTTTGTAGTCAAATTATTTGGTGGAAGTAGAATAATATGATTTTATAAACACATGTTTTATTGAATAAATTTCCATGGAACTGTAAAATTATATGGTTATTAATTGAATAATTTAACTTTTAGAGAAGGTCGTTATTTTTGAAATCCTATATGACTAAGGTAAATAGAATACTTTGGGATATTATTTGATAAATAAAGGTTGAATTAAATATTTGAAGAATCTATGATTTTATTGTGGAATTATTATGATTTAGTTTATTTATATAAATAGTTAACATATCTTGGAGATTATGTTATTTAGGAAATTAAATTTTTTGTATGATACATTAAGAGTGATTGATGTTTTTTGGAGATAAATGTTAAAATTTATATTGGAAGTATATGTTATTAAATCCTTATAAATTTTGGGTTTCAATCATAGTTTGGATTATTTTAATGAATTTCAAGGATAGTTATTTGTTGAATGATCTATGTTGAATATTGGTTATTACTATTGAATTTTGGAAATTGAAGTAGTTTTTCATCATATATGGATTATTATTTTTTGGAAATTTCATTATCTTGTCCTAACCATTTTAGTCTTGGTTAATGTTACATGATAAGAGAAATAAATAATTTATCTTTTGTGTATTATTTTATTTTCTAGAAGATGATTCTAGTGCTTCATGTGTAAAAATTTCATCTTGAATAATTATTATCTGGAGAAAAAATGAGTTTTGGTGGAAATTAATTAAAGGATGAAAATCTACGTGCCAAGTAAATATATTCCATTATGTTATTAATCCATGTATTAAAATAATTCCCCAACTCTATGAAAATAATCTTGAAATAAAAAATATATTTGTTTACTTTTCTTAATGAGAAATCAATAACCATTTAACCCATCACAAATTAATGGTTTTTTATTTTTAAAATTCCCATAACTAAGTTCTATATCACTCTAAATTAGTACAAAATAGTTAGTTTTCATTAAAAATTCATGTTTTATTATATGTAACCATCCTATGTTTTACATTTGATGACCTTCATACTTCCCATTATTTATTTTAAAGTGGACATTTCATTAATACTTTTTTCGATGTGGGATTTAAATTTTAAAGGTAAAACTACTAATTTTATATCCCAAATTAAAATTAAGAGGATGAAATTTATTAAGGGTGTTGGGATAATGTAATATACCATGTTTTTAGAAGAAAACACTATGTTCGATAGCGTATATGATATACCACATTGAACTTAAACGAAAAACTAAATATTTTTATTTAATATGGAAATTATTGCCTAACCATTTGAATGGAGGGAATGAACATGATTAACTAAATTATGAAAAAATGGTTTACACATGTAGATATAATTAATTCTTTGGTGGCCAATTAATTAGAAATTATTGTAAACCACTTTTTAATATAAAAGGAGATGTTTTTTAGAAAAATATTGGAAATGTGCACTACTATGTATTATACCAATAAAAAAATAACCCTTGTTAGATAATAAAAATTAAATATATATTATATTTTCAACATAATGTTTAATATTAATATTATATGTTTTCTATACATGATATATGAACAATTCCAATTTTACACTTAAAAGAAGTATCTTTCTAAAATAGAAGTTTTACCGCATTTTGAGGACGAACTTGTTATATATATATATATATATTTTAAAAAATTTAATGAATTATATTTTAAAAAATAAACTTATTATTTATAATATAAATAAAAAAATATACTTTGGTTTATTTTTTTTAATTTCGATGATAATTTAAATTTTGATGAATAGTAAAAAATAATGCATTTTAATTAAAAATTACGTTTTCATCAAATTTATTTTTAGTGTTCAATTATATATTTGAATGGTTTTAAAGTATAATTAGATCATGTAATTATAATGTAATCAAATTTAATTCACTATAATCTATTCACATTGAAATTGGATATAAAAACATTTCAATCTTTTGGATGTTTTCACTTCAAAAACTCATTGTTTCATCCCATCTGCAGGATTAATTTTTAATTAATTTCTGCCAATTATGTATTTTCAATTTAGAAAAATGGATTCAATATTTTTAATCATAAGTTCCAAATTATTTGAATAGGTCCATTTTTGTACAATACGAATAGTAAATAATGTTTCTTTTATTATTGACACGGTTAAAGGTCAATAAGACAATTAATGGTAAAAATAATATTGTAAATATTATAACATTAACCTAAAACATGTCATAATTTCATTAGATGAGTTTTTCAACCAAAATAATCTGTTGGATAAAATTATGACCTTTGTAAGCAACATTATGATGTATGAAATTTATAATATTATATTTAAAAAAATTTAATTTTATCACAATATTGTTTTTATCAATTGAAATATTTTTAATATGGGGTTATATAGAAGATATGTTTGGAATATCCTTTTGGAATATAAAATTTATAACTCCATATTAAAAATATGGGGTATCATTTTTAGTGTCTTTGAAACCCCTTTTTAATAGGGGTTATATAGAATATATGTTCGGAATATCCTTTTGGAATATAAAATTTATAACCCCATTTTAAATGATATTATGAATTTATAATTCATTCCTCTTTTTAATATGAGGTTATATAGAAGATTTGTTTGGAATATCCTTTTGGAATATAAAATTTATAACCCCATATTAAAAAATGTATCAATTAAGCACTTGGACAACTATGATGCATGAATTGTTTAATTAAAGGAAATATAAAATAAACGATATTATCAATACTAAGATAAATATAATTTGAGATTTCTAATTTCATCCATGAATTTTTTATATTAATTTGAAATTTTATTGATGGTATAGAATCATTGGTTTGAATTTATCTTGCTATTATGATATTTTTAAAAAGTCATGTAATGAATAGTGTCAAAATTGACATTGTGGATATTTTAAAATAAATAATATTTTATTAAATGATATAAAATACATAAAAATATAAAATTCATCCAGATAATTGGTAAAATTATAAAAATTTCATCTATTACTCATTTTTTGGTCTTTGTTCATTTTAAAATTATTATATTAACTGGGAAGTGTAAATTACATAAAATTAGAGTAAGATATTAAAATTTTCAACTGGGGTTAAAAAAATGTAAAAGGATTAAAATATATTCAAAACATCTATAAATTTTATTTTATAAATATTATTAGAACCAAAATAGTCTTATATTATTAATAAAACACTTTTGACTCATTTGAAATAGAAAATTAATTTATATTAAATTAATATTTTGAAGAATCCAAATATTGCGCCTCCCCTCTCCAGAAAATGGAACCCATTATTCTCATTTCAATACACTCAAAAACTTATTTATTTCATACAATAACCAGAAAAATATCTTCCTAGAATCCATACACACATTCTAGAGGGATTATTGTTTCAGAACACCCTCCTTAGTGGGGTTATGGTGCTAATCAAAGGAGATCGTCTGAGGAAGAGGTATCATTTTTTATTAAGTGTTTCTATTTTATTTATTCTTCCAAATCCTTAAATTATTATATAATAATGATGAAATATAAAAATACAGTATCCATAATATACTTATATTTTATTATATTAATATCATCACCTAAAACCATCTCTAATTTCATCAAATGGAAAATGAATTATTCGTTTGTGTGTACGACAAACTATACCACCTCACAATCTAATATAATTATTTTTATATAACCATATATCAATATTGGTTATAATAATGAAATTAATGTTTATATATGATTTTAATGACAACTTATTTATTAGTAAATAATAATATATCATTTATGTTTTTAACATTCCATGCACATAAAATTGATAATGTCATTCGTTTGTATGGGTGAACTATCACCTCAATGAAGCGATGTGATTCGTTTTTCATCACCACATCACATGGATGATATATATAAGTATTTTTCAATTATTTATATTATAATGATTATTTTATTATCATTATTTAACAATAAAATAACAGTTACCTTATTTCCATAATGATTATTGAAAAATGAAAATGTCACTAATGCGTACGTACAAACTACTATGTCCATGATTATAATATTATTAAATTTTCCTTACCATAAATATATTTTTGGATTTAATATTATAATTTATGTTTAAATGTGATTATTATTTCATGAATATAATTCTTGATTTTATGGAATAATGGACACTTTGACTATAGACATCATACCAAATTCATTTTGGAATCAAATATTAAATATAGTCAAAATGATTGACATGAACATAAATAATTAAGTAATTGTTATATCATGTTAATAAGTGATATAAAAGGAATAATAAAATTGGAAAATTTTCTAATGAATTAAAATAGTTTACCTATGTTTATTATTCAGGAAGATAAAGAATGTGCATGATAATTTAGACTCAAGGTAAGGGAATTTCTTTTAAAAACCTCCTTTAATGTTTCTCTTTTAACAATTTATTTAAAAAATTCAAAAGGAATGTTTTTAACTTATACAAAAAGAGTGGTTTCCCTATATTTCATGATGATTTATTATTTTAATGTTTTCTTTGTATTTTTTCATAGATATTTTCAGAGAAAATGGTTTTTTTATGTGGGTGTTTTTTAATATTTCAAAAGTAAATTTTAAAAGAAAAGGGTATTTGGATATATGAATGTGATTCACACATGGGTTTACAAGGGTTTTCAAGGGTTTCATTAATTATTAAGTCCTTCAAAATTATATATGAACGCTTTATCACCATTACAGATCACAGGTGAGCTCGATATAACTTATATGAAGTCTTAAGACCCATTATTTCTCACGAGAAACATGTGAGCTCGATATAGAACATACAATAGGTGAGACCCATTATAGCTCTCCAATGCATTGGGTATTTTGGATATGAAATTGAATATTTGGTTATTACATTTTTAAGGGTGAATGTAAGAGTGATGTGGTAATGATGTCCAATGTAACATGCATGATTTTTCTATATATGTTAACAAGTTTAAAAAAAAGTGTTCTAATGGGATTTCATGTTTTCACTAGACTAATGATTTTATTTCTTTGTATACCTTATGAAGATTTTATGATCATCCATTTTTAAAATTTTTTTTCATATGGTTTAATTAATATTTTATAAAAATATGAGATTGTGGAAAAATTGTTATGATTTATCAGCATAAAAAATCATGTTTTATTTTAAATATTTTTCTTTTGGGAAAAAATGGGTACTAAGTGTAACTGTCCACTTATTATATATGAGTTCAAATTGTAAGAGTTTTCCTAATTCTATAAAAAATAAATCTAAAATACATTTAGGATAATAATTTTAATTCTTGTTTTAAGTTAACTAGAATATACAACATTTAAGGATGGATCCTTAAAGTTTCATTATGTTTATTTTAAAATTTATATTAATTACAATAAAATTTAATAATAAAATTTTAAATATAGTATTTTAAATAAAAAATTATATGAAATTATTTTAATAAAAATATTTCATTTTTTATTTTATAAATTACTTTTCAAATAAATAATGAATATAAGTATCTATTTTATAAATATTAGTAATCAGAAAAATGAGTTATTCTATCATTACCTGTGATGTTATAATAAATGAAAATTGGGTATAATAAGAAGCATGTCTCATGAAATTTCAATTTAGGCTAATAACACAATGCTTATTTGGTTACTTATATATAAATTTTCATAATGTGGTTTCCTCTTTTTTTACCCACCAATTCAATATCTATATAATAATAATCATATTAATTTTTTAACATTATTTAATATTTTAAATTTTTTATTAGTTAATTTTTTTTATATAATCTATTAAACATTGTATTTATATAAATCATAAACCTTACATAAATCAGTTTTGGTTACCCTCTACCCCCTTAAATAAATTACACCCTTGATATATTAACATCTATCATCGATGAAAATAAATAAGGGTTTTCTTTATATAGTCACGAATTATTATATGAAATTGTATTAGAATCCTTCATAAAATTTCATAAATAGATTGTGAATCATCCAGATCATGCCCCTTGAGAATGTCCAACTAGGCATGTGTTTGGTATCTTTTATTATGCACAGACTGAATATCTAATAAAAAACCATCCAACCTTTTTAGAGATATTTCCATTATTTTATTCATATCCAAATCATTTATTTAATTATATTATCAAGACAAGTATTTTATTTAATATAAACTAAAAACTCATTACATAGAAAAATTAGGATTTTCACATATGATTTGAGTTATACATAGGGTTTATAAGAGTTTATTGTAATCATTATTTCAAATTATAATTATATTACTATCATTCTTAAAAATACTAATGACAAGATTCATGGAAACCTAGGAACATAGAAATCAACTTACTCATTATACTAAAATCAACATTAAATCACATTTGTGTTTAATTGTACCATAATAATGTATGCACTCAAAAAAATATTAATATTTTAGTAAAATAACCACTTTTTTCATGAAATAAATTTACATAAAAACCCTAAGGGTTACCTATATAATTATTATTTATTATTCCTATAGGGAAATGAAAACTCTATATAATATCATTAATAACCTCATATATAGTCCCATAAAACATATAAGGTGTAGTTATGACTTTAAACATTTGATAAAACTTAAATATATTAACCCAATATAGGATATATAAATTTAAAATTATTCATAAGTTTTAACATTGGAATGCATAAATTTATCTAAAAATAGATTTGATACTAATTATGATGCCCCAGACCTACACTCCTAGAGATACTATGAAAAATGTATCCTTTATATACTGGATTTGAAACCAAATAAATTGGATTATTCTTATACTTTGATATTTAAAATATCAGTAACAAATATTGGGGCACTTATATTTCCATAACATTTATTTTGATAGATTTAGAGTGTTACAAATATTAAAATACATTTATTTTACATCAAATGAAAATTTTTCTGACTGAATCGTGCTACCATCATTTAACCATATGCCTTCCATATTATGAAAAAACTATTCATAAATGAAACTAATCTAAATATTTATTATAAAATACTATCTTTATTAACATGGAGAAAAGGAAACATATGAAGCGTGATCTCAAACGCATGACTTGTGGTTCCATATAAGAGAAATTATCAAGGAATAAACAAGGAATGAATAATACAATAATAACAAATAATAATAATAAAATTACATATAACTGATAACATGATCATGTAATATATCCATGGATTACAAAAAAATATAAATAAACATATATACAACAATAATTTCTTTCATTGTGATGCAATGCGTAATATCATAAATCATAAATAGACCATTAAGGCATCATTCCAAGTCATCACTCATAAATGTGCAATTTTAACCCCAAATACCCAAGTTAGTTCTTCTCATGAAAACTAAATATGAATCAAGGGCCTATATTTATTAGTATCCATACATTACTAATTAATTCCAATACATTAATCATATAAATGAATTAATAAAGTCGTAAAAAAATAACAAACATGACTTGGTAATCAACAAAATTCTATATTGAAATAAAAAAGTATATAGTTTGTAAATATTTCTCTGGTCAATAAATAGAATAATACACTTGGTAAAAAATGTTCCATTATGGATTGAAATTATAGATATAGTGGGAGTGATATAAAATTTTCTAATGAAATTATTTAATATGGACATTAAGATGAAAAATAATATCAAGAGAGAGAGATAATGAGTGATAGATAACATTACCCATAAGAATAAAAAGAGGAGTGAATTATAAATTCACAATATCATTTAGATGGAAATACATGAGTTCTAACTCCAAAAATAGAAACATAATTTAAATTTTGTGAGGAAATTTATATCAAAATTATAATAAATTTATATTCATAAATCTTTATTAATGTGGTCATTAAAATTACCTTCTAAGTCACTTTTAAAAATAAATTTTATTGTGTTACTATAAGAACTTTGAAAAATTATTTTTAAATTAATTCAAAATATATATACGCATGAAGAAAAATGATGTTAAGAATAGAAGATTTTAAGTAGAATACCACAATATACATATGTTTAATGAAATCTCATTATATATACATCTAAAATAAAAACCATAATTTCTAAAATGAAAAACTAAAAGAAAAATTTGAATAAGATTTATTTTGAAAAACCAATGAATCTTATATTATAGAATTTATTAATTATTTTTTTATAAAAGTTGTAAAAGGTGATCATGTAGTAAATATTAAAATGAGAATAGTTTTACACTTTAAAAAAAAATATAAAAATAAATAACCATACAGAAAAAGTTAAAATTATTTTCTATAATACATTTTGAAATTTTTTAAATTCAATAAGATAATGACATAAGAAATCCCTGTAGTAAATTAAAGAATATTCTTGTAGAAATATAACAAATTTGGTCATGGGGAACAACAATTCACAACCTTAAAAAAGTAATTTGTCTGAGTCCACATACAAGAATCTATTTGGTACAACTATGAAAAATGGGGATATGAAATATTAAGAAAAGTAGTAAACCCTTAAATTTTTTTTAATAAAATATAATAAATTCATAAGGTTTGTAATATAATACTTATAATGAAAATTCGTAGAATAATGGTCATAAGTCAATGAATATAAATTTTGATAACAACAAACCTTCTAATATAGGTAATGTATGAATAGAATTAGAATAAAAATTAATAAAATAAATTAAATAAAACTACTAAAATTGAGAAATGATTTCATATTTAAGAATTAAATATAGTATTATTTACCTAATATAGAATTAAACTGGTTTATAATATGAATAATGTATTAAGGAATGAAAATTGATACTGTGATCCATAACCTCAAGTCTAAAAGCACTTAGTGTGTGAATATTACCTCCTAAATAAAAAAATTTAAATACTTGTTTCAGAATATTTTTTATTTATATTTTATATTTACAATCTAATTATTAACATATTCCATTAATTATTTTTATAATTGTTTCTCTCAATTACCTCTGGGGTTGTTTGGTCAATCTCAAAATTACTACATTGGAATATTGACCATAACCAATGTAGTTATACAATATTTCCACAAACTCCATAAAAATATTGATATATATTCTTTATCATTAATGTAGTGTACAACTTATAAAATTAAATATGTTTTTATAAATATATTCAAATTAATAAAAGTGAATCAGTATGCTCAATTTTTGCAGTTAATTTTGAAATGGAAATTTATTGTTAATATTTTTATTAGAATTCATATTTTAACTTTTAAAATATTTGTAATGTCATAAATATATTTTATATTCATTAAATAAAACTCTAGAACCATCAATGTAATGTGGTGATAAAACATGAAATACACCGTTCATGGAGTCAATGATTCATCCACAACATAAGCAATGTTATTAGTATATAATGAATTTATGAAAGGTAGCTAATCATTATTCCATAAAAATAATAATATTTTAGTAAAATAATGATATTGATGTCATTTATTTATAATGTGTATAACATATTTTTATGAGGTGGAGTAAGAAATAATGGTTAAAAACGGAGTTAAAAAATTAACTCTTTCTTTAATATCCAATATTTGAGCACTCCTGCAACATTTATTGATTGTACTTTTGATGAAATAAAGACAAATAATTCAAATATTGAGTTTTTTTGGGGGGTTATTATTGATTGGTTGAGTTAGTAATATTTATGTGTGAGTAGAATTTGGGTGGTGAAGGGGTCCTTTATGGGAGAGTGGGGTTACATTATTGTATTTATTAATGTCATAATATTGAATGTGATGTCATATTCAAGGTAAGTGGGTCAGTATTAGATAATTGGAATGAATAAGTTATGTTATGGTTGATAATCCCATAATTATCCAATTTATAGATAATTGTTTATGATATTTGGTGACGTTACACATTGATTTAACATTTTCACCCCATTTTACTATTCTTTTAAATTTTTACATTGCTTACTTATTTATTTGGAAAAAAATGGAAATTATTACATAATTTGGATATGATGATTCAAATTATGATATCCATCTCACATGATTTAATTTCAAATATTGATAAAAAGTAATTATAATATAAATACGTATAACATAAAAATACATTTTTATAGAAATACAGTTTTTTAATAATATAGAGATTTTATTTTTATTCCATTCAAAATTAAATTTAATAAAATGAGTCTTAGTTTTTTTTATTATTACATTTCATTAAATTTATTATTCTAATGATAATAATTTAGTTTAAAAAAATAAAAATTTATAACATAATTATTTTTAAAAAGGACTCTAAACATAAAATGAGTTTACATCTGATATTTAAGATTTATTACTTATATCATAGGTATTAATGAACATAATTTAATTGAATAATTCCTTTCTAAATAATTTTAAAATTAAATATTAGAAAATACCAAATAAATAAAACATATTTTATATTAATATTTATTTTTATTATATCATAAAATCTTATACTAAAAACCCCTCAAAATGTCCACATAATATCCAGGGGTAAAATAATAAATGGTGGACATTACATGTGGTGATTCATCTAGAATAGGTAAAATAATGATTTAATCAAGCAAGGACTTCTCCTATAGATTATTTCACTCATGTTGTACTTATTGAAGCATAAAATGAACTTAGTCTAGGTAGATCTTAGAGATTATTATTCATTTCATAGATGGGGAAAATGATCCTCTTAAAGAAAACTCTCACTATTGATTCAGTTTCTTCTCTTTTTTTGCATAGATTTTCGTTATGTAGTTATATCTAGTTATAGCTACCAATTCAATAATAATACTATAACTGTTATATTTCAAACAAAACTTATGATTTTTTAATATTACATGGTTCATTTTATATTTGTGTCATGTGTGATATAATATATTCAATTCAATATTTATTTAAATGATAACACAAAATAAAATGTTATAGTGTTAAAATGACCATTCATTAGATAATTTTAGTTTTATGAAACAAATATTGAGAACCAAATATTTTCATTCTCCCTTGATATTTCATTTCATTAACCATAAATTTGATTATATTTTCTTTACTAACCTCAATATTGTTCTTTGGATGTTATGAATTGACAAATGATTTTAACTGGTCACAATGATGGAATGACAAGATGGAATCATGGTGTAATGTGATTACATGTCTAGATGAAACAATGCACTATGAAGGGGGTGAGGTAGTATATCGTATTAGAGATCTAGTGCATGATAGTATTGAATCATGTTGCACATTATGATGAACAACCGAAGGGGATTTGATGATATTAAAAAAATTTCACTAGAGAGGTTCCATTGTAAGAGAATCTCAATAATGGTATGTATGGTGTCAATATCAATAATATTAGAGACGATAGTTCATTTTTTGTGTACACATGGTAATATGATAATGATTTCTCAATAAATAAAATAGTGTTGTAGGAAACATATGTCTTTTGTTTGTAACTATATCTGATAAGGGTTGTATTATTAACTAAATATCATGGAGTAGGTGTTTTTTTTGAAACACTATGTAGAATTAGTATACACAACTTAGGGTGTGTTGTGGTACACACCTAGTCTTACTAGCTATCCACACACATATTATACCACCCTTAGAAAAATCATTTAGAGTTAGGAAACATGAATAGGGTATTGGTTGAGTATATGATTAATTATCCATGTTTCCCACATGACATGTTTGAGTAGAAGGAAAATCATGTATATTAGGATGACATGACATGGGGTGTACTGGAAGTAAATTCCAAAGAATATCAAAACACCCACCCATGTTTTATCTTTTTATGAAATGTCATATATTTTGAATTAACATTGTAGGATGGAAAAAGTACCTAAACAAACTCTATCTTGGGCTCACAAGTCATTTATGAAATATTATATACCCTATACCATTTGAATATTATATTTTTTTCATTTCTTCTAACCAATATTTTAGATTCAGAAATTTAAATAGGCTATTATGAGTGAATTTTCATGAAGAGTATTGTGGTTTGATCATCTCATTAATAGAAGACTATTTATGAGGAATCTTAGGTATTTAAATTATCTTTTCACCATAGAGGTCGTGAAGATGTTTGAGAGAGGTAATTTGAGTAGAAAAAGTGTTTAGCTAATCCCTATTACAATATTGATTATAGGGAAATGTTAATCTATAAACATCATCTAGTAGGTACCCGCAAACTTTACTAGTGAATCAGTTCCCCATTTTGATTAGTTTATTCAAGGAATTGATATTTTTTTAGAAATGGTTTGGGTCCCCCATAATATAGTCTGAGTAAAAACTCTCATATATGGTAATGTGAGAGTTCTAAATCAATAAAAGTTAGCACTCCCCTATAAGATAATGTTGGTTCTGTCAGAAATTTTATCTAGTACTCCATTTATTAGGATATACTCTAAATGAGGTGTGGGTCCTCTATAGTATTTTTCTCTAAATTGAGAAATAAACATTCATTGGTGGGTTGTGAGTCCACCACTATAGTAAAATAAGTGTTTACCAAGAGTTATGATGTACAAATAGCTGTGAATGTGGGTTATATATATTTTGTGGGTTTGGTGATATATTAAGTAATCATAGGTTCCTTTGAGAAGTGACTTAAAACTATAATTTCAAACTAAATCAATACAGTGAATTAAACAATATGGGCATTTTTTTTCATGTAAGTTATGATTTATTAAGGAGTAGATTTATTATTACCTAGATAATTTTAATATCCATGCTTATCTGGAAATTTGAGAATATTTGGAACACCTATGGTTTATTTACTATTTACATGTGTTCTTAATCTAATATAGCATACTTTTTCATATTAGAATTTTTTTAGGTTATCACATAGAGTATTTTTTTATAGTCACCCTTTCACAATCATTGTTACAATTAATTATGTGTCCACCAAAATTTTATAAAATTTAATGGTGACCATAGTGGACATGGATATGGTAGTGTTAATGAATATTGGCATATTATAGTCTATGTTGCTGACTTCTATTGTTTGAGTTCAATCCATGTTCCATTACTATGAGGATGAGCATTACCCAGTCTTATATAGATCATGTTTAGAGACCTTTTATGGTGTTTTGTTCATATTATTATGCATATACATCATTCTACTTAATTTTTTGGGTCTCAGGATTTCATTATATATAATATAGTTTTATTATATATAAATATAGTTTTATTGGTTATATATCAGATATATTTGACTATTACAAGTTATTAAATGAAATATAATCCCATGTATGTTATGTCTTCTTAGTGTTATTCTCCATCTCCTAGCCTATTGGATATGGGTATGGGGTGGAACACTTAGTATTATATCAGCCCATGTGGGGCCTTAGTTGGTTGGGTAATGTTTGAGTTGTATCAAAAGAGTAGGTTCCTTTGGAAATTTTTTGTAGTTATTATTCATGAGAGGATTTAGTTGATAGATTTAAAGAATTGGTGTTGAGGCGCTTTTTGTTCAGTTTTCAGACCTGGGAATCTAGTAGTGGTGTGCTGACTGACATATCTATTCACCAAAAAATTATTTATTTATTGAACAACATGAAACTGTATGGATATGTTATTTGTTATATTGGAAATAATATATGCACCATTCATTAGTTATATATGATTTTTTTACTTTACATACTTTGTCAGATCACCCTGATATGCTCTAGAAACATTAGTTTTATCTTATTACTAGTGGTTTCCACTCAAAGTAAGACATCATCAGTTCATATATAGGACCATGAAAAATCCATTACATAGATTAAACCTCTATCGATTGATCAAAATAATGGCATGTAATTTATTTAGAGACCCATTTAGATGTATATTTTATACTTTAGAAGTAGTAAGATCAATCATTGTATTTTATTACACTCCATATTTCTGAGAAGATTTTAGTTCTTACCAATTAATATAGAAATATCTATATAATGAATGAACTATATGAGTTCATGTTATGGGAGTATCATATGACTTTTGAGGTGACCCTAATCCTTAGGTGACAGAATATTGGTTAGATTTTGGGACTCATATATCCCATATGATATTTGAATCCATGAAATGAATAGAAGTTAATAAATTGAGTTCCCTTTCATGATGTATAGGGTCATTAACTATTTTTTACTTAGACATGTGATGATTTTTCTCTATTATGGTTGGAGTCTGAGAATTTATTTTTGAAGTGATATCTATTGATGTTGAGGATGGATTGAGTTAGAAAGTTATTGGATCCTCTTCTAGGTAGTATGAGTGTTATTTAGTAAATATTGAGGTATTTAGATGATATTCACATTAGATATGAATTAGAATACACCCCTTCAAAATTTTTATTGTTATTTCCTATGGAGAGAAAGTGTGGTTTCATGGTAAACCATCACATTGAATGTGGCAATGTTATAAGAAAACATTCTAGTGTATGCAACGTAACTAATCAGAAAGTGATTTTGTAAGAGGAGTTTGTGTTTTAGTTGTAGTTAGAGATGGTAAAATAATTCATTCATATCCACCACCACCCCTGTATAATCATTATCTTTTATAGAGTATTGATGGTTGGATCATGAATAGTTCCATGTGGTGGATGGCTATTGTTAGGAAATTCCTAGTAGGATTCATGGAATGATATTTGTCTTATATACTGACATTCATATACAATAATAAATGTTTGAACCATTATATTCACATAGTATAGTGTTTTTGGATTTGGAGATTTTATATGAGCTTCTATTTATATCCCACATGATATATATTTCCCTTGGTTTAAATTATCCCTTCGCTCACATTGATCGGTAGTGTGAATTTTAGAAAGAGATAGAGAGAGATATGTTTTCATAGGGTTCCATTGATTTTGGATGAGATCCTAAAAAACAATTCATCTATTTTTTTTATATTTACTTACTTTTTAATTTATTGTTAATTCATTCTGATGGATTATGGTCCACCATTAGTGGAGGGTAGGACCCCCAAAAAATAGGGTTTATTGAACCCTAATTTTTTTACAATTGATTCTTCTATAGTTATTGAGTTTAGCTAGGTTAAATATTTATATTATGGGGGAGAGGATCCCTATATAAGTGTAGGAATATTTGAATTCTTTAAATAATAACATAGAGTTTTCATCAGTAATATTTTATCTTTCATTTTGTCTTAAATATGGGATTGTACCGATATCATTGTTAGATTATTAGACCGCCTAGTAATGCTTGGGTAGTTGATGGTATTTTTTGAATAATATTTTATTGAAAGGTTATATTTGGATCATTGTGAACTATATTTTTTAGTTAAATAGATAAAATGGTTATTGAATAGATTATGGTCTTATTAAATTAATATATGGTTTCATGAGAAGGATATTACGTGGTAAGAATCCATGCATAATTTTCGGAATTTTGGAATCCTAGTGATGTTGATGGGAGTAATGAATCCACCTATTCTATCAATGATACCTATTAATCATTTATAGTGATTTTCATTTATATGACCTTAATTTTTAGTTTAATTTGAGGGGAAAAAAGTCAAAAACATTATTCCATCTTTGGGTTGCTCCAACAACACCAACAATATAGTGATAACTCAATGAATGAGTTTTGAATTCAATTAATCTATATTTAGGGGGTATTTATCTATTATGGTAGTGTAGAGATTGGGATTCATAAAATTTATGGCCATTTTGAAACATGTGATTAAAGGGACATAGTGGTTTCATGGCATCTTATGATTGAATGGGAAATATATGTTCAAGAGATGGAAGAAATTCTAGAGTATATAGCCTCAAATATAGGATATTGTTATTACAATTGTTATTTGGCAGTTAACATAGTGATATACTCTCTAAATGTGGGGTGTGAATCAATATACATTAGGTTTTGATACCATAGTATTTTATTTATAACTAAACATTGGTTTTTATTGATTTTAAATTATAGTTATTAACTTATTAAAATTGCTTAATTGGTTAGTCCATCATTTTATAGAAGGTGCAACTCGTGGTATGAATCTGATAGAGTAAGATCATCTAAATGGATTTGAACCAGCCTCTTCTTATTAAGGTGAAATAGATCACATAAAAGATATAGGTTTGTTGTATGAATTTTTTTGGAGTTTGGTTCTATATCATGATATACTCATTAGATACTTTAATGAAGAGCGACTAAAAAATGTTTTTTATATTTTTTGTGGAATGTAATCTTTTTTTTTTATTTGTAGGATATGTTGTTTTATATTCATCGGTGGTAGAGAAAAGATAAATCTTTATAATCGAGATGTTAATATTTTTGGCAAAAAAAATGCATTGGTAGGTTATCCCTGTTTAATGGATGATGATGAGATGAAATAGACCTCAAGAATATTCACTTAGAATCTATTATGTGGTCAATGAGGAATCCTAATTTTATGTACCTGTTGGTATGGTTTAATGTGAATTTATTATTCTCATTTTTTAGTTTATGAGTTTTTCTAGAGGATGTGATTGTAATGCCATCACATGATATTCTATTAATATTAAACCATGTGTAGTTTGGGTTTGGATTAGTGGTAAGAACCCCTTAATTCTATATGAAAAATGGGAGTTCAAAACCCATTAGGTGTAGGTACTGTAGCAGCACTACAGTAGCGGCGACACTGTAGCAAAGGCGGGCACTATAGCGGTGGTAGGTCACTGTAGCGGCGACAGAGCACTGTAGCAGCGGTGGGTACCGTGCAGTATTGTAGCAGCGCAGGCACTGTAGCAGTACTCTTCACAGAATAGGCTTTGGGCCAAAAAATAGGTCTACGGGCCATGTAATGGGCTAAATTCCCACTGGGCCTTCGGGCTATGTAATGGGTCTCCCTCTACCCAGTTAAAGAGGCCTTTGCTTTACTTCAATAATAAATGAGGCTTCAGCCTCAACCTTTTAAAAAAAAATTAATATTAAACCATATCTATATTCATGAAAAGGTTTCATAGTTTTTTATTTTTTCTATGAGGTTGGGAGGATAATGGATTTAAAATTAAAGTGTATGATATCTAGAGAGGGTTCCCATATTAAATGATTATGATTTTTATATATTTTTTCCATACCAAGTCGGTACTAATATTTATAGAGGATACATGGATTCTCATGGGTGAAAGTTGTTGATTTTTTTTTTATAATTTTGGATGTATTCATGTGTATTAATTTAATAGATTCATGTAGATCATTAACCTCTATTACTATATAATGTGCATGAAAGTTTTGGTAGATTCGATGTGACATTGTTTAATGAAATTTATACTTTAGTATATCTAGTTGTTTACATTTTAGAGATGAAAAGGAACAAAAGTGGGGCGAATGTAGTGTCCTTAATTTTTCCTCAATAAATAATTAAATTATTTTTATACATTAAGGATTCATTCCCCCTACTGGGTTAAAATGGTAAATTTCCCCTATTAAATTACCATAAATGTTTTTCTAATGGTTCATTTTACATCGAGGTGTATTGTTCACCCCCTAGCCGAGGGTCGGTGGATTTTTGAGCTAGTATAATTTTTAACGATATATAATATTCATTAAATAAATAAATACTTATCATTCATATTTGATTAGTGATATAATCTAAGTAAATTATAAAATATAAATTTTTACAATAAGTTAATCTCTGGATCAAGGGATTATTCCATGGAGAGTTGTAATATTCTATAGGGTTTTGGGCCACATGCCAGAGCGGTTCTTGAGTATTTAATGTAATATCCTAGTGAAATGTACTTCAATGATATAAAAACTATTTTTCCATTAACCACCATATATTGTCATCATTCCCCTCATGAACAATATAGAGTTATAATAGACGTGATTTGAAGATTTTATTAGTGATAGAGTATAAAATGGGTTTACAAAGGAAATGAAAATCATATCGCATTATGTCAATGATGAATGAATTGTATAATCGATATTTCATCCTTATTATAAGACTCATTAAATTAGATTTTATTCATTATTTTAATATTTAATGGGTAATTATATTTCTAATATTTCTTAACTTTACCATAAAAAATTTATCATGAAATTTATTTCAGGGTAAATTTTTATCTTATAATTTTTATCATATATTGATTTACTCAAATATTAATTCTTTAAGAAAATAATTATTTCATTAAAGAATCATTGATTTTTTAAAAATAATTAATTTTTAAATCTCAATATTTTTTTTAGGATTTTAGTTTTTCATAATGAATATAAAATACAACTAATTTTCCATCTCCAAGAGGATTGTTTTTCATTTTATCCTGATTCAACTAAAATCAATACTACAGTCATAGTTGTTGTGGGTGGAAGCTACTGAATGAAACTACATTATGACGAGGTAAAATGATCTATTTGGGAAATGGATATATGGAATAATGAGGTAGTATTATATACCATTGTTGTACGATATGTTGGGGTATTGGGCATTTTTGGATCTATTTTGAAACAGGAAGTGATGATGGATGATTTGGGAAGATTTATTGATGGATTACCATGTGGAATTTGATAGAGTATAGCAAGGTAAATTAATGATGCGGTAGTGATGATGGATATTTTTAGGGTTGTATTATTTGTGAATCTCTAGGAGTTTAGTGATTAAGTATAATATTTTTGGTGGTTAGGGTTACTGGATCAATATTTAGTTATTACATGATGTGTGATCATTAATGTGAATCCCATGTATCCTTTTACAAAATATCTATGGTTTCTTATCCATGTTAAATATCTATCGTATTGTGTATTTCTTTGACATGTTGTTTGATCCTTGGATGTGTGACTATGGGTGTACTGAGGTATGCACCCAGGTTTCCCAACCGGTGACACATTCCATATACTAATGTAAAAAAAATCAGTGTTCTACCATATGACTCATTAATTGATAGAGTACAAAATTACTAACCCATGATCCCAACATGACATTTCTAGGTTGAAGGAGTGTTATGTATACTTGTATGTCTCAACACATACTGCACTAACAATAATATCATGTGAAACTCGTGAATCTCATACACCATGTACCAAATTGGGACACATCATATAAATTGAATCCACCTTAATGGATTATAAAAAACAATTCATAAAACATTTATGGGGATCACAAACTATGTTTATAAGATTGACTATAATATGCTATATGATATTCAATATTTTTTGTGTATTATTGATCTTGTGTATGAATGGGAAATGTAAAATTTTAATTCTAATAAAATTATTGTGGAATGAATGATTCTATAATTCATTTAGGTAATCCATTGGAATCAAATTGAGGATAGAGTGATGGTCCCCCATAAGCATCATAGAGTTTTGAATAAATTACTCGAATAAGGAATTGTCACTTTATATTAGTTAGTTTAGATATGGGTTTGATACCCCTAAATCCCAATGAGGAATAGTTATCCCATTATATAGCTAGAGTCAGTACTCACCCCCATGGTAGGGCATAGATCCTTCATTTATAGAAGTTGATAATCCCCAAAAATATGGATGTGGTTTCTTCATCCTTTAAATTTTTTACTCTCATGTTTTAGATTTTCTATCAAATTGGAATGATTCATCCATATGGGTTGGTACTCTCTGGACTAGAAAACATTATTTGGTGTGTTACAAGAACCCGAATATGATTATACAGAGATGTATGTGGATTTTTTAAGTCTATGAAGTTGTGATTAAATGTTATATTTTTATTAGTATAGATACATACCAATAACATATGGATTCCTTCAAAATATAACATATACCTAGGTTTCCAAACCTTATCATTATTAGTCTTTCATAAGTATAGGTTTCTCTAGTTTCTTTATAGATACAATAGTTTATTGAGTATAGTTGTGAAAGATGATATTATTTTATTATTCAGGGTTTTTTTGACCTTTGGAAAATATGAAACAATTTGGATTTCAATCCTACATCTCTGAGTCATGGGTATTATTGACATGTTATTTATCATTAAATTATTTTTTATCATTAAAATATCTTTTTATGGAGCATTATGGAGTATTTTTTTACTCACCCTTTAACTATAATTGATACCTCACATGTTATGTATGTGAAGGTAAATCATAGTATGAAGGTGACTATGGTGGATGTAGAGATGGAGGCGTATTTAGTGCTTAATAATAGTTGATTAAAGTGGTTTATAGCAGTGACTGCTACTATTTGAGTTCATTCCCTGATTCATTTTAGATTAAAGTAACTTTATATATTTTCATATTAATTATGTTTAGAGTAATTTTTTAATTTGTTTTTATTATTATTATTAATATGTGGAAATTTACTTTTCAGTTTATGCCTCAAAAGTGAATTTCATGTAACTTAGATATGTATATATATAGATCATGTTACAGGTTATTATTGCATATTAGAGATATAATAATATTTTAGAGAATTATAGGCTCATGAATCCCTTTCAAGATATACCTTTTTAGTGCTAGTTATATTCCCCTTGCCCATTAGATGTGATCCTGGTGTGGTACACTCATCATACCACATGCCCTAGTGGGTAGAGTCCTATTATGCCTCCATGTATGGATTACATACACAACATCATTTACCATCTCAAATCTCAACCTTTTATCTCTGTAATTCTCTCAGGAGTATTTCTTCTAAAATATAAAAATATTTCTTTATATGCTCCACATACAAAAGAAACCCTTTTTAGTAACATAAAATTCACTATGATGTGATGATGTGAATTGTAGCACAAATTTCATATCTTAAGTACTTTGATTATATCCCTTTATAAATCCCCAAATAAGTTATCAAAATTCATATCATCTATATTAATTACTATAATATTTTTACTCTGGTATTTTTGTCTCCACAACTTCAGTAGTTCAGAAAAATTCTCATCATATCATCATGTGTCCTGGAATCCTCCATTTTGGTGTGATTAAAACATTGTTGTGTCATAGTCATCAGCACTCCTAGAAAAAAACACACATAATATACATGGAACAAAATAATTAAAAAATAATTATATACAAATAACCATAAGATTCTTTATAAACCCATCACAACACAAAAATTAATTTTTTTTTGTGGTTTTAACATAAGGATAAATTCTAATTTTTCTCCCACACAACATGACATAGAAATAACTCGTCCAAATCATGGTTTTCTTCCACCTAATAAATTACATTTCATTAGTTCTTATAATAGTTCCAATTGTATTCCAAAACATTTTTATGTATTTTTTAAATAAATAATATATTAAATCATATTCAAAACACATAAATAAATTTTGTAAAGAAAATTGAAATTGACTTTTTCCTATGTTAAAGTTTTCTAAACACCAAATGATTAGATATAGTGAATTTTTTGAGAGTTTTAAAAATATTGGTGTAAATATGAGTACTATATTGACTATATATCAATTTAATTGAACTAATAATCCCCATTTAACAATTCAGTAATTGAGAGACCTTCAATCTCCCTAGTTACCATGTTATTTATGTGAATAAAGAGGTTATTCTCGAGGAAATTAATCAAAGGTCACCTAAAACATATTTCCCATGAGTTATTTATCATATATATAATATAAAAAATCACCAAAAGGATATTCCAAAATAAAACTATCATCCACTATGATTCGCCCATAAATGAAGTAAAAATAATCATACGTCATATTCAATGGGATTATTCTAAGAATAATAAATCAAATTATTCAACTTATTATCTTATTAGTAATGATAAATAACATACTAAATCACTATGGAACCCTTGATCTATACTCTTAGTTCTGGTTCAAAAAACATAAAATATTATAAATTTATATTTATAACATTTGAGATAATCTAAGCTAAATTACATAAAATTTGAAATTAAAAATAAATCTCATAATAATCTTACACAAATTTGAAAACCTTTTCCTATAGTGTTATTGAGTACTAGTTTAAAAATAAATTTATTTTACAAAATATATGAACATTTAAACATATTAAAAATTCTCTAGACTCACTTATAGAATACCCCCAACATATTGTTATATTCATAACATGGGAAAATAAAATATAAGAAAATGGTGGGCTCAGATTCAATGAATGGGAAAACTTATCTATGTTTTTTCTAGGTTTAGATCATCAGAATACAATAAAACATGGCCATTGGAGAGTTTTCTTATTAAAACAAACATAGAAAAATAAGAGTTATCTATAAATCATAAAAGAAGGACATGGATTCTCAAATGAAAAATATTTCCCATGGTAAATGACTGTGTAATAATGAAATGATAAACATGTTTAAGGGAGAATAATCCTTTTAATGTGGCATGGAAATCCACCAAGACCATAAAACAAAACACAACAGTGAAATCTGTCACAAACATTATCATGCAGAAATTATACAATTATGGACAAACAGAATTCAATGCTTCATGTTGGGAACAAAAATATATCCATTATTCTTATTTTTAACTAAGAAAATATCTATAACTCCTCTTGTGAACATAATAAATTTACTCACTTCTTGTTGTGAACAAAAAAAATGTCCATTATAAATGTTGTGGACAAAGAAAATATTCATACATATAATCCATTACCCATGAGATATAAAAATATAATAAAAGCATTAAATTATAATATAGGTCACTTACCATTAATCATATATAGATATTTGTGGATATGGAGATAAGTAATTATGTCATATCCAAACCATAGATATAAAAATAGGTTTCAAAACATTTCAACATGGTATTACTAAAATTGAAACCATGACTATTAACAGTTGATACCAAAAATTACATCACACCAAAATAGTCTATCATAAAAACATTTATAAGTATGTTTTTTAAAAATTAAATCCATTGAAATAATAATTTTATATATTAAGGAAAAATGGAATAAAATCATGAAATAATTTTAAAAAATCCTTTTATCTTTACCATAAAAGTTGAAGTTACTAATACATTGGATTTTTTTTGAAAAAAATATAGTGAAAATTATTAAATTCATTAATATTTAGACAAACATTAAATAGTAGATCCTTATGAAATAATAATGGTTTATAGAATAGAATATTAAAAAATATTTCCAACTTTTACTTTTAAAAAAAATCTTCAATATTGGAGCGTTAAAAATGAAAATAACATTTCAAAAAAGGTTCAATGATTTTGGATAAAAATTTTAACTTTAAAAAACAATCATTAATAAAAGATCTTTGAAAATAAATAATAGTTATCAAAAAGGAATGTGTATTGAAATAAAAACATATATTTTTAATGTATGGAAATCCAATTATATATTTTTTATATAACTTTGTCATAAAACCACATCTTAAGAAGCGGATGCAAAATTTCCATTTGAAATATTTGGAAAATAGAAAAGTCTCAAGAGTAAACATGTATTTTGTATGAGGAACCAACCGTAATCATTATATAATCTTAAGTTTTAAGTAAAAAATCCATTCTCTTATATTAAGGATTCTTTGAGGTTTTTAGTTCTAGAGAATCTGGTCATAACACATAGATAATGGAACCATATAATTAAAAGTTGACACATCTTATAAGTATCCATTTTTACACCATATAAATGTTTTTAAAACCAAACATAATTTATTTAATGAAAAATAATCATGAATTTCATGTTGGAATCTTCTATCCCATAGCTCATTGTTAAATCTAGTGAAAACATTTTAATTTTTTTTAATTTTTAGAACGAGTTTACTAATAACTTAAATATAAGAAAACTATTAGTCTAGTGAAAAGCATGAAAACCTAAGGAAAACCTTTTCCTAAAAACATAACATTTTAACTATAAAGGTAACTATTATTCTTTTTCAATGATCATTTATATTAACGATTGAAACCAAATCATTTCTATGAAAACTAATTAAATAAAATAGAAAATTTATGTAGTTAACTTGGGAAATAATCTCATATAACCCTTACATAACCCTTAAGAAACCCCTAAAAACTGGAATAACCATAGGGTAAACATGTAATATAATTCCCTAGAGAATATAATCATTACCCAATGCCTCAAATCGCTATCAGGGGGCCCCCATCATATAATATATAATAAGATAATCTGACACTATATTCTCATACCCATCATATTTAATTATTAATAACCAGAACATGAACAAAACATATTATGATTTCACTTTTTAATCATAAAGTGTTTAAAAAAATATTTTAAACTCATATGAAAATAACATCTGTATATCAAAAATACAATTTTTTATTTTAAAAATATATTTAAAATCCAAAATAACCAATAAAGTGGTAAATAGGTGTTTTCATTGAAGAAAACATGAAAAAATACCACGGAATCTAGAAATCAAATAAAGGTCATGGCCTGAAAAAAGTTATTGTTTTTTTACGTTAAAATTTGACCATTCATTTTGTCGTCATCCAAAACATTTATTATAAAACATGTTAAAATATTCCTCTTAAAACCATGAAATAAATTAAAAATATAAATTGAATTAACTTTATAAATATTTTATATTCATAGAAATATTTTCATAAAATAATTTTAAAAATATCGACGTGGGAAAAAATATTTTGAAGGAATACATTAAAAGTGATTTTTTATGGAAAAATATTTTATCAATTTGGAGATATTTTAATCATAAACCCCATGAAATATAAAAAAATTAAAAAATATAAATTCTAAAATAAAAGAGAATTTTATGATTTGACATGTCATAAGGAGCTGTATATACACCTCTTAAAAGAGTATAGGTGTTTAAGACCAAAATATGCAAAAAAATGAAAGGAAATTAAGGTGAAGTCCATAACTTTGAGTATGAATTATCACAAGATTATTCATATTCGTGAATAATAAAATTATGTTAATTATTTAATTTCTTGAGAACATTTTTTAATTTTATTATTAAATTTATATCACTTATTATAAAGTTATATACAATTGTATAAGTAAAAAAAATTATGTTTGATGTTTTTACCATATTGGTATTATGTGTCAAAAATGACTGTGGTAGGTTATACATGGTAAAATTGGTCATTATTTAATCATATACATTATTATAATCATCAAATATTTATCATATTTATACATCATTAATACATGTAAGACCAATGAGTATTTATGGTGTTGATAAATGAAGTACATTACTCTCATGGATATCGTAGGTCGTATGTACGCATGAGTAACATATCCATTTTTCAATTATCATTATAGAAAGAAGGTATAAATTAATTTATCATTATAGATTGATAAAAAAATCATAAATACCATATTATTTATTTATATATAATTATATATATCTTCCATGTGGAATGTAAATGAAAATAGAGTCACATCAATTCGTGGAAGAAGTAGTCCACACATTTTCGAACGACATTATCATTTATCACTAAGTGAAATGATAAAAATGAAAATGACACACTAAATATTAAAATAAAAAATATGTAATTAATATAATAAAATTTCCAATTAAATAATTAATATTAAATAAATTTACCCTTATTACGTTCCATTTAAAGTGTTAGTGAAAAAAAATCACATCTCTTCATGAGGCGGTAGTCGGAAGTACACACGAATGATGTTACCATATCACTAACAGAGTGGAAACTAAAAATATATATACATTTTAAAGATTCTATAGGTATTTTATATTTTATAAATTTCATATATATATATATACTTTTTATTTATCATCATACCAAAAAAAGGGATGTGGTAGTGGATAAAAGATTGACATCAGTTCGTGAGGCGGTAGTTCTTCTTATAAATGAATGATTATCCTATAACTCATTTGATGTAAGATAATATTGATTTTGGAAATAAAATTAATTAAATAACATCTATGTGTATGATATATATTGTGTTTTTTTATAGAATAATTTTTTAAGAATAATTTATGGTGGTAGAGGGATAAATAAAATAAAAATGTTTGTAGAAGAACATTACCTCTTCTTCCGGTATCTTATTTAGTTTACACAAAAGGATTCCTAGTTCAGTTTTATGTCCATACTAAGGATTCATGAATTATATTAGGTAATTTTTAAGGGATTGTTTTGGTTATTTTCCAAACCAATGGTTTTTTAAGGAGTTAGTAGAGGAGGAGACTGATTTTCCATTCACCAGTGTGGTGAGTGACACACATCTAATTTTTTAAAAGTGTAAATTCCACTCATGTTATTTTCAAGTAATAAGGGTCCAATAATAGTACATTATAGTTAATAGAAGTTATAATCTGAAAATATGGCCATAAAATATATTTTATATTCGTTTTTAGGACCATTTAACCCTTATTATTTTAGTTTACCCCCCCAAACACCGTGAAATCATTTTTTACCTTAACCACAAAAATTAATTTTAACTATTATCATTATAAATTTTAATAAAAAATTAAGTTGAAATTATATTAAAATATAACTTATGATGATTCAAAATATGTAATCCATTTTTCCAATTTCAATTCACAGAGATGGAAAATGTTAATTCAAAATACAACCTACAAATGTGACAAAAACACTGGTCTTCAAGAAGAGTATTTTTTTTAGAAAAATATTATTTTATATTAAATCCATGTATAATAATAATAAATGTAAGAAAATAAATTAATATTTAATTATATATAATTTATACATTTCAGTTTAAAAATTTCCTAATAGGTATTATTTTATTTAATTAAAATAGAGAAAATTATGCAATTTAAAATCAGTTTTTAGAAAAACACATTTTAAACCCCAAACCTAATTTTAATGAAAAGAAATATAAAGATGAATAAAAAGTAATTATGTGAATTAAATAAATAAAATCAATCCTTATGTTACTTTAAATAATATTCAAAATATAATTGGATTTTAAAATACTTAAATTATTTAAAAGAAATGTCTTTTGTTACAAAAAACTTATTTTTCACTATTCACTAAAAAATTATTATTTTTTAAAAAACACCAAAACATGACCGATGTTAAATATTTATATTCATATTTTAGAATTGAAATCAATTTTTTCAAATGAAAATTATAAAATTAATAAATTAAACATTTAAATTAAACATTATGTTACAAGAGTTTAGTTAAAACTATTTCCTTTTTGATTTAAAAATTAACTAGTATTTTTATATATAATATAATTATGATTAATAAATATTAATATGAATTATTCTATCATTAATTGGGTTTTTTAATTATATAACTCTTTTATTAATTTTATCCTCTCAATTTCATTCACGTATTAAACAAGCAGGGACATCTTTCCCACATATCATTTTCAGATTCCCATATTGCCTCTTCAACCATATGGTTTTACATAAAACATAAACCCAGTGAATCACTTTATTCATAAACACATTCTCTATATTTTAACAAATCAACATTATAAAGTAAGAACTTTGTATTCAACAACATGTATGTCACGCAATATCAAGTGTAAAAGGTGAATATATTAACCCAATACATTATAATATATTTACAATCTTAAATAAATTTGATATATTCTATAGTTTTAAATATACTCAAAACTATGTTAGTTTAAATTGAATTTAATATATAACTTCCTTGATAGATTAAGTAACACACAAGAGAGAACTTCCTTGATAGCTTGTGTTACATGTAAGACCCAGTTTCAAGAAATAACAATGTATATTAAAATATTATTATTTAATATTATATGATATAACATTTCCATTATGTTATAGGTTATGAATAGTATTAACTAACTTATGAAAATTTAAGATTTTTATTAATATAAAATGAATTAATTGGATACCAATTAACCATAAATGAAAATAAAAACCAATTGAATATAAAAAAAGAAATATTTTTATTTTTATGGTTCCAAATAAGTTTTGTATTAATAAAAAAAATTATTTACAATTATTTAATTATTTTTATTTAATATTTATTTTATATATTCAATAAAATATTTTTGACATTCATCCATTAGGTTTTATATGCATAAGATAAGAACAAACCCAATTTAACACGTAAGAACCTATATTTTTATTAAGGCACTTTAACCGCCTTTTAATAGACAACCCATTTTAAATCCAATTTTGAAGATTTTATAAATATAATATGTCAAAATAAATTCTATATTTTAAATTTTAAAATATACATAAGTTTGGGATGAATTATCTTTTTATTTTTCAGTAAAGTTTCATTTTTAATGAATAATGAAAAATACAAAATTTTAGTTCAAACATATTTTCCATATTGTTTATTTATACGGTTAAATTATATTTTAAATTGTTTCTAATATTTTTTAGATCACATGTTTATAAATTAATCAAATATATTTCATTTTAAACAATTTATCTTTCAAATTTACTATAAAAACATAAGAAACATTTGGATCTTTTTAGATTAAAAACTCGCATTGTCGCCCCATTTGTGGAATTAAATTTAAATTAATTTTGGCTAGTTATATGATTGGAATTTATAAAAATGTATTCCATATTTTTAAATAGCATAATTTTTAATTTCAAATAAGTCCAAATTTTTTTTTGACCAAAAATATTAGTGAAATTGATTAAAATTAAATACAACGATTAAGGATAAATTAAGCATACTAAGGGATTAAACCTTACCCATAAGGCCCAAATGACCTATAAACATATAAAATATATATTTGACGTACATATTTCGACCATAAATTATCTTTTCTAGAATTGGGTCTATTATAAGATCCATTTTCAATATGAAAAATGTGGGAAGAATTCATGTGTCAAAATATTACAAGAGTTCCAATCCTCCATCATTATAAAAGGCAACCACTTCTCCCCATTCCTCTCACCACTCAAACATTTTTTTAGAAAATATCTTCCCAATTTTCTTTTGAAAATAACTCCCCTTAACCTTAAATCCTCTATTTGGCCAAAAATTATTCCAAGGAATCCCTTTGACATAAACAAAAATGATTTTCTCGATTTTTGAGGTAATGATTTAAAATGGTCTCTTTTAATTCATTTACTCCTCCACCCCTTCAATTATTTTTAAATAAAGTTTATATAATGAAGAAAATATTCTAAATATACTGTGATATTTTTTTTTATTTTTTATATATACACTTACACACACCTCCATCTAATGCATAACGAATATACTGATTATTTGTACAACGAACTACTACCTCACGGAATGATGATTGTTCATTTTTTCATTTACTACCTCTCATGGTTGACATTATTATGGAAAATCTGTTTATATATGTCATATTTGAAATTTATTATGTCATTATGATTTTTTAAATCTTTTAGAATAGATAACTTTATACTTTCCATTTTGTGTAAAAAAGATAACATCATTTTTGGAAGTGTGGACTACCGCCCCCTCAAAGCAATGTGGTTCAATCAGATGATACATGGAATGTATAAAAGGATTATTTTAATTAAAAATCTATACATAAAAATAATATATATTATATTTATAAAAAAATTAATTTTATATAAATAATATATATATATATATCATTGAATTTACTAACCTTTCACACACAAAGTGATAACATTGTTCATAGACGTGTAGACTACCACCTCCTCGACACAATGTGATTGATTTTAAATTATTATAATTCTATATATGATTATATAATATTAAATAATTTTTTATTTATTATATTATTATAATTCTGGAATATATTCTTTTACTTACCTTCCTTTCATAATGATCATCGATAAATGGGAATGTTACTCATGCGTACGTACAACCTATCGTCTCTATGAGTGTAACATTATTTCATTTTTCATAAACACATTTAATTATTGGTTTTAAATGTATAATAGATGAATAAATATAATATTTATTTAATGATTATTATTCGGTAGATGTTATATAATCACCCCTTTTACCATAGTTGACCAACCAAAGTCATTTTTGACAAATAAACCGAATTTGGTCAAAACAACATATGTAAACATAATTGTTTAAGTTGTTATATACAACCTGGTAATAATTAAAATAAAATAAATGATAAACATGAAAAATGTTCTCAATAAAGTATATAATTAACATAAGATTATTATATAGGAAGTTAAAGGATGTTCACCTAAAAGGAAACTCAAGGTAAGAGATTCCATCTCAATTTACATTCCATTGAGACTTATTTATTATTATGCCCAAATAAAATTTTATTTAGTGTATATATAAACCTTTAACATTTTATGTCATGAATATCCTTACTCTCATGATATTAAAAGTTTAATTTAATATTATTCCTTCATGGTATTTATGATTTAAATTTTTCGATGTGGTATGGGACACTTTGGAATTTTTAAAATTTCATTTCCCTCAAGATTGTTTTTATGATCATTAAATGGTATTCCAATAGATTAATGTAAGCACACCTTTTTGTTTCATAGGCTCCACTTGGGAGATATTTATAAATCATCATACTTTATTCGTTATAGATATTTTTATAGGGAACATTGTTAATGAATATGAGGAATTCTTTAGATTGGTATAACACAGGTGGGGCCTTATTATAGATAGCCTATAGAGGCATCGGTAGTCTCATAGGATGAGTCATTTTGAAAGATGACTTAGATGGGTTTTTAACAAATATTTATTAAACCTTCTTCTGAATGGTCTTGATGGAAAATGTAACATGTACTTAGGAATCATGGTGTCCAATAATCAATCATTTACCTTATTTAGTTTCAGCTATTATTAATCCATGGGATTTTTTATCAACGTATCTATGGATAAAATTCATTCCCAGATTATTGATTTAGATGTCATGAGTTGAAATTTCACACCTTTACATATTTATATTTCCCTATATAATTATTTTAATGGCATGTTTTATTAGTTATTTACCTTGAAATGTTAGTTTATATATATTGACTCATCATTGTTTCTACTTTATATTACCTACTATGAATTTGAGCTCACCCTTCTTATGTTTTTCCCCAGGAACCCAAGAATATTACCATGAAATAGATGATGGGATTTACTAAATTAATTAGATTTATCGTCAATGTTTTTTATTTAGAAACAAGGAAGAAAAATTATTGTAATTTTTGTATTCATTTGTAATACAAGACTCATGTATGTATCTATATTACCAAGACTACTAGAATCTTTATCCTTCAGGACTTCATTACTTGTAATAATGACAATGTAATTATATCAGACACCTTCTCTAAGATATTTATTGTTAGGGATCTACATATATGTTAAACAATATTAAATGGTTTACCTAGAAATCCTTTTTTTTGATTTTCAAAAGCTGGTTTAGCGGGTACTGGTACCCAAACAAACATCACAAAACCAAACAAGATGCAAAAAAAACAACAACTTACAAACACAGATTACATGTCATCAAAGCGAGAATCCTCTCTGCATCCCCAACCAGACTCATCTTCACTAGTCGCTGAGGCCGTCTCCA
Organism: Viscum album; assembly: GCA_963277665.1. Lineage (NCBI taxonomy): Eukaryota > Viridiplantae > Streptophyta > Magnoliopsida > Santalales > Viscaceae > Viscum > Viscum album. The sequence continues at coordinate 340,545,053 of OY728144.1, forward strand.
AATCTGGTGGCCTCCAGTAGTAAGCACTTTGAACCCTGTTCCTGAGCTGCTCCAGAACTGGGTCCGGTGATGCCCTCTCGGTCACGATATTCTTCACAAAGGACACAATCACCTTATCTTTCCTATTAGAGGCGGAACAGGTCATCATCAGCCACGGGAGAAATGAGTAGTCTTTCCTTGGACGACGTCTTGGCGTTGAAGGAACATGCCCTTCAACAGTAACAAGAGTCTGCTTCCCACTCTGGACCACATTGCTGAAAGAACGACCACCTGGTCCACTCACATTCTCTTTCCCTCCCCTGGGGGTCTCCCTACCTTTGCTAGCATGGTCCCCCAAACCCGAATTAGGAACTGTGTTCCCCAACAAAGGAAGCAACACCCCCACTGAGACAACATTATCCACGGTCGCCGCAGGAAACTCCTTCCAGCCACCATCAGCCTGCTCCTTCTGACTCCTATCAGCTTCCACCAGAGTAGATCTCCTGGACTCAGGGCAATTGTCAGTCAAGGGGAATCCAGTGGAACCTTGAACTTTGTCTCCCTCCTAGAGAGCCTCCACATCTTCGATCTCCAAACAACCAACCGGCTGATCCTCTGAGAATTTCTCACTATTCACCTCTCCTGAAATACCCCCCTCTTCCAGGCACTCAATCATTACAGCATCCGAAATGCAGTTGAATCTATTACTCAAAGACAGAAAAGGATGAGCCCTAGGATCCAAACCCCTGGACTCCTTAGAACTATCCATGTTCGAGCTAGCCTCATGTTTTTTCTCAACTGAAGCTTCAGAACCAATAGTACTCTCAAAAGTCACCTTACAAACCTTAGCTACATTACCATCCAAATCCGAGCCAACCACCTCAGAGCACCTTCCTCTGATAGGAGACTCAATCTGCCTCGGTTCAGAATCCAACTTTTCCTCTAAACAAGAGTCCACATCCATGTGCAAAGGGATAGACTTCCCTTTATGGTTGACCTCCCTTGACCGTGGAGGAAGTCCCCTTCGACAACTTATGGGATCAAAACATGATATGAAACCAGTACAAATCATCATAACAATGAAACATAAAATAACTTGTCTACGAGAGATAAAATCAGCAGTAAATCCACTCATTAGGTAACATATCCAAAATTATCTAGGATTTAATACAGTTTAATGAACCATGGACATAGCTTCCCATTCTTACTATAATTCATATCACTTTTCCAAAGATATAATTTGAGAAAGAAATAATCACCTACCTCAAAAGAAATATCTATTCTCTAGTTATCTACATAAATATTCTACCTTCTCTAAGCTTTCCTTGTATAATTATGACTTAACCAAACCTTCTCAACCATTTCCTCAACAAAATTTAGTCTGATCAGCTTCTATTAACATACAAAATCCCAAAATTCTTATTTTGACACAACTTTTCATATAATTACACAAATAGTGTTATTTGTATACTAGAATAAAAATTATTATAAGAAAAATAATTTTTTTTATTATTCCTAAATTCCCTAGAAATTGATTGAAAAATAATTAATCATAGATTCCATAATCCTAAATTTTCACTCAGACTATCCCTACGATTGAAAATGAAATGATATACATAAATGTAATTCAGTACCCAACATATTTTGATGTCCATTGAAAAAAATAGATGTGATCCTAGGATCATGATCTGATAAAATGGAGAGAGTCCCTCCATGTAACCATATTACCTCATTTAAATACATTTAAGAAAGATCATCTAAAGACATAGTATCTTTAATGAGAATGAAATGTGGAGATTTAGTTAAAATATCAACAATAATCCAAATCATATTATAGCCTCATGATGCCTTTGGAAATCCTACCATAAAATCCACTGATATATTTTTCCATTTCCAATATATAATTGGAAAATATTCGTGTATTCCCTTTGGTGAATGTAAATATTCTTTAAACTACTAACAATTGAAACACTTCAGGGTGATTTAATGAATATCTATTTTTATTCCATCCCACCAGTAATACCCCTTAAGTCCTTTATACATCTTAGTACTTCCTTGATGAATGGAAAATATAGAACTATAATCTTCACTTAATAACTATTTCATCAAAGCGGAAACACAAGGCACACATAGTCATTTACCAAATAATAAAAAACTTTATTAATCAATATTAAAATCTGAAAAGTTCCCCTTATTAATGCATTCTACATTTTAATACCAATATTGATCCTCATTTTGAGCTTTTTTAGTTCTTAATGAAAAATATGAATGCATTGAAACTAGAAAAAAACATTGGTTGCTCTTGAATCCACAATATATATGCAAAAATTTATCAAATCATTAACCAAAGGTTTATTTTCCAAACACAATAAGGCTAAAATATCATTATATTTTTTAATCAATGCATCAACCACTTTATTTTATTTTCTAAGATGGAAATGAATTGTGCAATCAAAATCCTCGATCTATTACATCCATCTTATCTATAACATGTTCAATTCATTCTATGTGAATATATATTTCAATCATTGGTGATAATTATATATTTCCCACTTTACTACAAATAGGAGATGCAATAAATTTTTTAAATAAAAAACCACATAAACTCTTTCCATATCATGTTCATGGTAATTTAACTCATGATGTTTCAACTAAAATTAAGTATAAGAAATTACGTAATCATTAGGCATTAAGGAAAAATTCCTTTTAAATAAGGAAAATTTTAAATGATAAATTATCTATTTTTTATGGAAGTCACACAAATGGAGCATCCAAAAACACACATTTCATTTCATGAAATTAATAATCAAATTATTTTTTCTAGATGAATTTAACTCCTTTTTGAGTTAAATTATTTAGTTGGTTATTCAATTGAAAAACTTTTCAACAAACCATTAGTAGTAACCCATTAATCCAAGGAAACTATGAATATATGAGATATTTTTAGGCCTTTAACATTCTTCAACAAACATTTCTTTATCAGGGTCATAAGTTATGAAATATTTAGAAACAATATTTCCAAGTAAATAATTTGGTTGCAACAAAAATTAAAACAATATAATTTTACAATATATTTTCATTTCATTTTGAGGATTTCAAAACAATCCTTAGGTGTCATTGATGTTCCTCCAAATATTTATAATATAAAAAAATTTCATCAATAAATAAAATCACAAGGTTATCAAATTACTTGGTAAAAAATATAATCATAAGGTCTATAAATATATAAGGTGTATTGGGAAAACATAAATTCATAACTATAAACTCATAATGCTTATATCTAGTCTGAAATACACTCATTGTAATGTCATCCTCCTTGACCTTCAGCTAATGGTACTAGAACATTAGTTCAAACATTGAAAAATACTGTGCTCCTTGGAGGTGATCAAGAAAATTATCGATATGAGTAAAAGGGAATTTTCTATTACTAGGTATGTTATAGAAGGATATATAGTCAGTGAAAATTATCATTGACATATATTTTATTAAAAAAATAGGATCACCCAATGGTGATGTATAAGGTCAAATGATTTTTTTTCAAAATATTCATATAATTTAATTTTTAATTTTAAAAGATCCACTTGTTCCATTAGATAAGGGTTTTAGAAATATTCCTAGTATCCTGAACTAATTTAATCGTAAAATCAACCTCCTGATCAATTATAACCCCAAAAAAATCATCTGATGAAAAAAACATTTATTCATTCACTATTGGGACATCACTAATTTGAATAGTTTATTTCATTTAAACAATATGGGGGGGGATATTTGACTATGATCTGTAATAATTGTTTTATCTTCTTTATATGTTATCAAAGGAATTAAATATTTGAATAAAATATTCTTGGAACATAAATCTATTTTAGCATGTTAAATTGAATTTCAATCTATACCAAAAATTATATCAAAATCTACTATTTCCAATTCAAGAAAATTTGTAGGAAAGAGAATCCCATTGATAAAAAAAGGAGGATTAATATAAATCCTGGATTAATTGAAACATCCACCCAGAGTTTTCATGAAAAATTCAAATCCTTCTTTCATGAATTGATATTCTAGATTTACATGAAAAGTTCTCAAAAATGAATGAATGTGAAGTTCTGTAGAAAAATTGGGTATTAACATAATTCAAATACACAACTATAATACTAGTCACTGAATCCTTTTATAGACTAACACCAACCATATTACTCAAAAAATAATTTCCCACAAACTTCTGAATCCGATATTGATGATTTTCATCCTGATATTCTATCATTAGGAACACATTGGCAGAATGACCCAACTCATTGAAACTAAAACACCTCATCATTGGAAGGCTGTCAGTTACCACATTAATTGATTCTTCAAGATTATTTTCCATGAAATCACGATCCATATGGATAAACATTCCACGTTAGTAACACATCACTGACTTTATAAGACACTCTCTAAAGCCTTTTTTTAAACATACCACTAGATGGTTATCTTTTTCTTACCTCTAGATTTCTTTTTTTTATGTTTCCCCATCACCTTCCATCACCATCCTGAGGTACATAAATATCAAAAAACTCCATATAGGATTTTTTAAAACAAGGAACAACTTTCTCATAGATTTTAAATTCTCTTGTGGCCAATGTTATTCGTAAAAGATGTTTCAATCCGGAGATAATTATATTAACTTCACTATCATTGACTTGAAAAAAAATATGTTATCTACCTATCAATTCATGTAAAATTGGTTTCATATGTGAATGTAGAATATTCATATTTTTACATTCATTCAAGGAAATTTTTTCCCAACAAGATATGAGCAACATTATAGATATATTCCTAAAATAAATTATCCTTAAATGTTATCCATTCCATGGAATCAATATCATATTTCTCTCTAAAATCCATAACTGGAGAACACCATCGATCTTATTTTCCTTCAGAATGATAAATATAATGAGTTTTCTTTTGATGTTCTAAACATACCATGACATAAAATGTATTCTAAAATGAATTTATCCATCCTTCAGCTATAACATGATCAGATGATCCACATAAAGATGGGGAATGATGCCTCTAGAAATGATACAAAATAGACAAATTCCCCAATGGTATATCAAGTTCCTCTCTACCATGGAAATTACCACCATTTAAATATTGTTTGAACTAATCTATAACTACAAAAAACTATTCTATTCCAATTTCAAAAATCTCATGATTTTTATTTGGAATGATATTTTTTCTAAGTGCCTTCCCACTATAACTTTCATGTTTCCTATAAGGATACCCATTCTGAATAAACATAATTTAGATGGATCAAAATTGTGGTCTCAAAATTCTATATCATTTTAAATTAACCATAATGTAAAGTCATTAAAGGGAAAGTTATTAGCATTATATTAACCAATATAGTTATCTAAACCTCCCATAAATACCAACTATATGGACCTATCTTCAAACATTATATAATCTCAAATTTTAAGTCCAAAATTCATTCTATTACGTATGAGTATTCTTTTAGGTTTAGAGTTTCAGATCATTAATTCAAAAATAATAAATCTAAAAATGAAATACAAATTGGGCACTAAGGATTAGTATCTATTTTCTACCACCGTATAAAAATGTGTAAGACAAAAAACGACTTATTTTCATAAAATATATTCATGACTTTATAAATGACCACATTCTTTCCCAGACCCAACATTAAATCCTATTATTTTTTTTAAAATGTAGTATGAACACAAAATGATCAGTAAGGGGCATAAATTGAAGAATATCATTATTTTAATAAATAACATGAAACCCCTAGAAAATAATTTCTTAAAAACACAACTTTTCTATCCAAAAAGGAAATTATTATTCTTTTAACATTATTACTTATTTATCATGTTGAAAATTTATGATTTCCATGAAAACTAATTATAAATTGTAGAAAATTCATGTAGTTACCTTGAGACATCATCACATAAATCCCTCACATAACCCTTGAAGATACATATAATGGGAATAACCATATATAAACATCCAATATAATTCTCTAGAAAACATAATCACTACCCTATTAATAGGAGCTATATCTAGGAATACCCATTTTATAATCTATAATGGGATTAAAAAACACGATCTGGCCTCACCCATGATATTTATTTATAAATAACCACAATTTTAATAAATCATTTTACACTTTCACATTTCATCATTTAAAAATGGACAAAATATTTTATACTTGTATGTAAATCACTTCCAAATATCAAAATTCTATTTTCATTTAAAACCCTATCTTTAATACCAAAAATACAAAAAAAGGGATTGACGGTATCCCATCAAAGAAAAAAACAAAATATTTAAAATAATTTCATAAATTAAATATCATTTAAGTAATCATAAAAAGTTAATGTGGTCGTATAGGTTAAAAGTAGAACTTTCTGTTTTTGATTAGTCAAAACGTTCTGTATAAAAAATGTAAAAAGATTCATTTTAAAAAAATTGAAAATAAATTTAAAAATGGAAATAAAATTTACTCTATAAATCATTCATTTCCATTAATTATTTTTATAAAATCATTTTTAAAACATTGATATCGAAATTAAAGTGTTGGAAGGAAAACATTAAAAGAGAATATTTTTTGAAGAAAAGTCCATTATCAATTTTGAAATATTTGAATCATAATGCCCTTTAAATACTAACATTAAACAAAACTATAAATACCATTATAATAGATAAATTAATTATATAAAATTATAAAGTGGTTTTATAAACACCTCATAAATGAGTGTAGGTGTATAACATCATAATATGACTTAATAAAAGGAAATTGAGATGAAGTCCATTACATTGAATCTACTTTTTTAGGTGTGTTTTTATTTTAATAAATAAGAAAATTTTGTTACTTATTTAATTTATTGATAATATTTTTCATGTTTATTATTAATTTTATTTCACCTATTATAATGTTATATACAAGTATTATGTTCACATCAGATGTTTTGACCACATTCGCCTTATGTGTCAAAAATTAATTTGGTCGGTTGACTATAGTCAAAGTGATCATTATTTAATCATATTTAAAATAATAATCATGGAATATTTATAATATTTATGTATCAAATATAATTTTAAAACAAAAAATGGATTATGTTTTGTAAAAATGAAGTATTTTACAATAATAGAAACAGAAGGTCATACGTATGAATGAGTAACATTTCCATTATTTAGTGATTGTTATGGAAAGAAGGAATGTATTATTTTATCTTTATATAATGATAATAATATCATAAATAATATATATATATATATATATATTAATATACATATTTATATCATTTACTTGGTGTGGTTTTGAAAAGAGAGTCGTATCACTTCGTGAAGGAGTCTGTCCACATGTTAACAAAGACAACCATCATTTCTCAATGAGTGAAAATGTAATAAATAAAATGATATATATATATATATATATTATTTTAATAAGGATAAATAAATGATGAATAAACTAATTAGTCTATTTATATCACAAATATTCATTATATTTACCCTTAATAACTTCTAAGTAAATCATTAGTGAAAAACATCACATCGCTGTGTGAGCCGGTAGTCCACCGTACACATGAACAACATTATCATATCCTCTATGAAATGGAATGTAAAAAAGTTAGATATGATATAATGACTCAATAATTTTTAATTATATAATAAATATCATATATATACCTTATATACTTTATCATACCCAATAGTGAGATGTGGTAATGTAAAAATGAATGGCATCGACTCATGAGGTAGTAGTCTTCTGTATGAACAAAATATGTTTTCACAACCCATTTGATAGAAAGTGAGATGGATTTATGTTATTAATTTAACCTAATAAAATCTATGTATATAAAATATTCTAGGTTTTTTATATAAGAATTTTTGAAGAAGAGTTACAGGAGGTGTATAAGTAAATTAAATAAAAACACTTGTTGAAGAACACGACGTCTTCTACGGGTATTATCTATTTAATTTAACCAAAATCCTTCATATATTTTCATTATATAAAAAATTAGGCTTCTATGATGAGTAGAGTGATGTTGGGAAGTGATTTGGTATGGTATTGGATGAAATAGTATGGTTTTAAATTGTGTAGTTAGCAGGATATGGGGTGGAATTTTATAAGTTATGTGAGTGGCTATAGTGACCCTAGGCTTTGGAATATATTATTACATGATTTTAATCCTAATTAACCATCAATTTCAAAAACCCAAACCGAAATGTATCATGTATTTAGATGATTAGGTGTATGAAACTAAAAAAATGGATCTAGAATAAAACATATATAAATTAATCATCCACAACGAGCTCCTAACATCCTTTGAGCTCCTACATCTTTATGCCATAACCTGGGGAATACACAGACAAAATAGATAATCTAAAAATCCCAATAATGGAAGAAACACAGGAATAAATAATATCACATGTATTATAAGGCATAACATGATGACATAAAAAGGAATCACACATGAACAAACATATGTAATAATAACATATAGATATTGGAATCACGTGATCGGGTAAATATATAAATGTGGAAGAAACATAAAACATGATATGAAAACAAATCAAGACTAACTACTAATACTATATCACAATGTAGAAAAAGTCCCTCAAATGAATTATGTTTACTCACTATCCCAACATGATCTCTCATGAGACAAAAATTACCCAGTGCATTGGACTAATATCTAGGCACACCCATATAACATGTACATGAATATGTTTTCCACATAAAGAATCAAACATAAATAATAAGCATAAGGGTTACCTATAGAATGAAATGGGTATCATAACCATGTCATAAGGAATAACCAAAGAGAATACCATAATGGTTTACATGAAATAATGGATTTAAATTATAAATGAATGTTTATTAGGGAAAGTAGGCATAGATCATGGTAAACTATGTCCATCTAAATTAAAACATGTACACAGAGTGTTTAAAATCATTAAAAATGAGCCACTTTTGTGCGGTTTAAAGGAAAAAAGTTAAATATACTTTAAAAGGACAAAGGCATTGTTTTTATCTAAAACTAGAAATGAAATATGATATTTTTCATGACAAAATGATTTATTTTCAGAAAATATTGGTGGTCAAAAATAGACTATGGAGTGTACTTGATAATGGTTAACAAATTGAGAAGTTCTCTTTAATCGGGGTTAATTATCAAGAGGAATTGAAAAGGTAACATTATAAAACAAGTTTTTTCCCATATAAGTAAGAATAATTGAGATAGGTACAAATTTATATAGTATAAAATGAATATTTTTGAATATTAAAAAATAATTATAAATAATTAGATAGGGGTAAAGAGAATAAAATTGTTACTCAAAGAAAAAACAAGAGGTTCGAAGAGAATCTCTTACCATATATATAAAAGCATAACACACTTACATATAATATCTTAGATAATAAAATTTAATCCAATAACTAGTTAATTAATAACACCATAAATATATATTTTATTTATTATAATTTTATTAAGATCATTTATGGTAATTCTGATGATTTATAATTTATAATTTTTTTGTTCCCTGTGCGTTTGTCTCATGATTTTTTGACCGGTTCCCTTGAGTTTAATTATTAGAGTTTTTATAAAAAAAAGAAACACTATATAAGTGTAGTATTATATTAAATCTATGTAACTACATAATTTTAAATGGATCCATATATCATTTTGTTTTTATATTTGAGAATGATTCACCAGATAGAATGTTAATGATCAATCTTAGTTTATTTTGGTGAATTTTCGATCATACCGAACTACTTTTATTTCATTACATAAAAGTATGTATATATACTAGATACAAGAAAATAAAAAATTTCTAATATAAATTTTACAATTTTTTAAACTATTATAGTGGTTTTACGACCTTCCATAAAGGCAGTAACAAAAAATGAAAATTCTTCATCCATTAATGTGGTGAATTGACACATCACAAACAATATTTTATTTTTTAAGATAAAAATAGAATAGAATAGATGTATTTATGGTTATCCAATTAACGTAATAAAATTATACTATATTTATGATACTTTAGTTATCATGTCTCTTTAGATAGTAAAGAAAAGTATAAAGAAGAATAAAGAAAGAATTTAAAAGGGAAAGGTGAAGCATTTTTCATCTCAAACAATGTCTACTTGATAACCAACATAAGGAACATGGAAATGGTATTTTGGTGAAACTATAAAGACTAGAATTTTGGAGATGTGGATTAGGATGGGGATTGGTAATAATATTATCAAGTTCTAAAGCGTTAAATTTTGTGGGGATGAGGTGGTGAGGGGATGTATTTTTATTGGGAAGAGAGGCGTGTTTTTGATTATTTTATTTATTAGATTATTACTTTGGATAAATAATATCAATTTTTTTTTATTATTGTTACAAATAATTTTAAATAGTTTATTTGAGTTCATAATAATGGTTTCCTACGTCATCCAGGACTCAAATTTTTATGTATTTGTTTGAAAATGTTAAATCCTGTAAATTATCATATTTCAATATCCATAAAAAAGTAAACTATATTATAAAAATATAAAAAATCCACCTTCCATTTGTTAACACGTAGATTTCAAAAATATACTCCATTTTAGGATAAAAATTACTAAATATGGGATTTTTTTTAATTTTTTTAAAAAATATTGATTTTAGCATTATAACCAGTTTTATATAACATTGAAAATTTCATGAAGATATCATAAACTTATAATAAATTTTTATGATAAAAAAATAATAATTTAGAATATATTTTCTGAAAGTAATTTTTTAAAATCATTATTTTTATTATAAAATTGTAAATAAACATTTACATTTCCTAAACATTCTAAAAAATAATTTATCATTTTTAGAAAATTTATTCACTTATTCCTTGACATAAATATATAATGTTTTTATTTATAATATACCTAAATTTTATTTATATTTTCATATAAGAGTTTACTATTCTAATAGCAGATTATTATTTGTAATAGTCACATTACTATTCCAACGATCATGTTATTATTCCATTTGTATAAGTTCTTTAATTTCAAAAAATAACCCTTATTTCATTATTTATTTAAAATAATAATATTCTTATTGGGTTCTATATGTTATTTATGAGATTTATACTATATGACATAATTATAATAAGGGGATTTCTGTTGATGAAATTCTAGGTCATTGAAGTGGAACACTAGTAATTCTTAAGAAGAATGAATTCCACCAATGCCTTATTATTTCCATAGGGAAGAAATAATAGAGAATTAATGACCTAAGAATGTATAAGGACTTAATAGTTATATTAAATTGTTTTTATATAAATTTTTATTTCATTTTTTCCATTACCTTTTTAGTTTGACCCTTACTAAATCCATTTTTACCTTATATGTGGTAATTAATTTTTAATGTTTTCAAAATTTATTTTGAAAGGAAATTATGATGAACATATTATAAAATTTAAATTATTATGTTTAGAAATATATAATTCATTTTAAATAATTCAATTAATATAAGTTGAGATTTTTTATTTAAAACAAAACCAACAAATGCCCCAAAAAAGTGAGTTTTCAAGCAACATGTTTTTTGAGGAAAAGATGAATTTATATTAACTCAATTAATAATAATAATAATTGTATAAAACTCAATTAATATTTAATGAAATATAAAATATAAATTTAATTTTAAAAATTACACATTAAGGATTATTTTAATTAATTAAATTGGGGAGACATTATGCATTTTATATCAGTTTTTAGAAAAAACTGTTTTTAAACACAAAAATAATTTTATACAACAAAAAACTATAATTTTGATTTAAAAGTATTTATGTGGATTTAATATAACTAAATATAAAATATGTTTTCATAATTAATATTCAAAAAATACTATTACTTTCAAAATACTTAAATTAGTGAACATAAATGTCATTTTTTGCAAAAAAATGGGATGTTCACTATTCACTAAAAAATTAGTATTTTCTGAAAAAGCACAAAATTTCATTGTAGAAAATTTTTTATATAATAGTTTCCATAATTATATGGAAATATTAAAATCTAAAATTCTAAAATATAGAAATCAAACTTTTAAATAAATCATTATAAGAAAAGAGTTTAGTTAAAAGTATTTCCTTTTTTGATGTAAATTTTTTTGAAAACTTTTATAACTAATATTAAAATATAATTCATATAAATAAATATAAAAATAATTTACTCTATCATTACCTCAGTTTTTAAATTTTTATTTCAATATAAAAAATGAAATTATTTTTGGGAATAAAAAATATTGAAATGGAGGGAAAATAATATTTAATAAACTTGATAGTTTTTCCTAAAAATGTTTTCATTGTACTGGAAATAAATTAATTGATAAAATTATTTTTGAGTTAAAAATATCATTTTTACTAAAATGTAAAAGGATAAAAATTTTATGAAATAGTAAATGTAATTATTTATCAGACTTACAATAATTATGTTGAAGGGAAAACATTTACTCAATGAAAGGAAAATTGAGTTAACTAAATCCCTTAAAAAACACAACTCAATAATCAATATAAATTTAAAAATATTTTTATTCAGTATAAATATAAATCTCAAGAAAAAACATATGACATAATAAAATCAAAATGAAAAGTGTTCCAAAAATATATGAAATATGTTTAATAAGTAAAATAAGAACTCAATGTATGAGTATTATGTTTCCAAATAAAACCATTAGGGAAATGGTAACAAAATAATAAGAAGGATAACTCAAAATTTAAATTTAAATATCATGAAATTAATTATATTACATATAATTGAATTAGATAAGTTATAGGACCTCCCATATAAAATTAATTATGGTGCACAATATCAATAATTTATTAGGTATTTTAAAATGAGAGAGTGAATGAATTTCCTTATTTACCAACATTTTCAAATGCAATATTACTTATAGTAAAAAATCATTAATATCATAAAATTATATTTCAAAACATTATTTATCAAAATGAATTTTATATATTTTATTAATCATCATTTATTAAGAATATATAAGTTGTATAAATCTTATTTATACCATCAGGTGTTACTAGATTTAATTGTTTCTTTCATAATATATGATGCTGATTTTGGTAATCATTCATTAATACCAAGTTCTTCATTTCCATATCCTTTAGTGTATAAGAATATACAACTAATATTTATTTAAAAATATCTTATCTAATTAAAAAGGTTTTCAATTATGTAGCATGAAAATTGATTCAATGTCGATTTATTTTGTTATTTATAGCGATAGATGATGATATTTTATTAATATGTAAAATAATTCATATAAAAAAAATAAACTATTCAATCATTGATTCTTTATCTTATAATAGTATTTTTATTTACATTCCCATTGTCTTCTATGATACTGTTTTATTGCATCATTCATATATGTGTTTAAATCTACAAAAATAAGAACACAATATAACTCGAAGGGTAAGTATAGTTATGGAAGTTTATAATTTCATTATAAAATAATAATAATATTATTATATATATTTTATAATATATTGGATTCATATTTTAGGATTGTTGGATAATAAATTATAATAAATTTTTAAAATTATATTTGTTACTTCATGGAGTTGGTAGCCCGCACAACGCATAGTTAACATTTTAATTACCCAACTAATGAGAGGAAATTAATATATAATATAAATTTTATTTTTTTAACAATAATTATATTAAATATTTCAGAATTATTGTTCAATTTAATGCTTATAACCATTAAATATAGTCATTGGTGAAAAATGAAAGTCGTCGCTTTATGGAGGCAGTCTTCTAAACAAATGCATGATTAACGCTATTTTATTTCTCTATATTGATGGATAGAAATAAATAATGGTAATTAAAACAATAAAATTAAACTTCATTAAACTAATAATAATGTGGAAATTATATTACACTAGTTTGTAATGTTTTTAATTGAAAGATAAATAGGAGAGGGATAAGGTTTAAGTGTTACTCTTGTTTAGAACTTGAAATATTTCTTCAAATTATCCATGGTAATGAATGTATTAAGATAAATTATAATTAATAGATTAATAATAAAATGAAATATAAATATATGATGAAAAATATTTCAGTTTTTAATAATTTTGGTTTGAAGGAATAAGTGTGTCATGATGTAGTTGAAGTTTCCTTATTTATAAGAGAAGATATAGGTATTTACAGAATACCCATTTCAATTATCACATGACACTATTCAAGTGTTAGTGGATCTAAAATGGGGTAATAATGGATTAAGGATAGTTATTAGGCCTATAGTTCTTTTCACGGGTAATTTGGTCGACATCTTGGAGTGACTCAAGGATTTTCACCTATACATTTCTCCTTTACCAAAATATACTTTTACCTTAGTATGATTAATTTTTAAAAATGGTAATCGGTAATAAAAAAAATAAAATAAAATCTTTAACTAATTTAAAAATTCTTATATATTATTTCTAATTCATTTTATAAAAATTTATATGGTTAAGAAAATTAAATTTTGAAATAGAAGCAAGTGACACTGTTTTAGATTTTTTTTCGGGGCCCACCTGTTCATCGGCATGGATGTGCATGTTGGGTTTTCATATTTCCCTATATTTCCACTTTCAAAGGGGGGAAACATTCATCACTTTTAATTGTTTATGTCTACTCTTTAATCGAAATGGGATAATGGGATGTCAGTTTCTCCTTCTATGGATTTATCCTCAGAGATCATCGCCCAATAACGGGTCTCCCTCCTTGATTTAAGTCATGTTCATGGAAATAATTCCAAATTCCCTTTATTTGTGGATTCCTATTAATTACACAAATTTTGTCTTGAGATGCTACTTTTTTCTTGATAGGCAAGAAACCTTCATTCAGGAGATTAGTCACATTCAGAAAGGATGGGCATGTCTGGTTGTTGATCGGATAGGTCACCTATATTCCCCCTCTTGGGAGGGTATCTCATATGAGATATCTTAGGTGAGGAAACCAAAGAATATATCATCAATCATGAGGTAATAAATTCCAAATGTGTAATTTTTCCAAGTATTTTTACCACAGGTATCCCATTTTTTGAATGAGGTATGTGTTTGGGTCAGGTCATAAGTCTACACCATGTGTAGATAGATCCGAATTCCTGGTAGATGTAGAACATGGAAGGAATTTAACGTCTAGTGGAGATGGGAATAGGGTTAAAATCATTAGGGTATGGGATGGATGAATCAGAACACTGCATGGATGTGGATCTGGTAGGAGTTCCCATAGATGTTTTCCTAATGGATTCAAATGCCCCATGAAAGTTGATCCAGAGCTGTGGATTAGAATTCCCCATGGAGGCGTATTCAGGAGGTGTGTCACTAGGAGGGATGATTTCAAACATAGATAGGTTTATCAATGGATCATAACAACCCATAAAGGCAGATCTTGATATGTGGATTATAAATCTTAGTGGAGACAGATTTGGGAGGTGTCTCTCTAGGAAGAAGGATGTCACACTTGGGTATGTTTACTGATGGATCTGAGTGCCTATTAGAGGTGTTTAAAGAATTTTGGATTATAACTCCACATGGATGTAGATATGGGAGTTTTATACATTGAATGGAGAACCTATATTTTCCATTGGTTGGGATTTAACCTTAGGGATGTGTCCTATGTACACTATTTGGAAGCCAGGGATCAAAAACTATATAGTAATATGTCCCAGTTTAAGGTCATGTGATTGAACAAATCCATTTTGGTTAACATCATGGGATAAGGATGCCGGTGTTGCAGAAGGAAAATTGATGAAGGATGGTGTGGGGATTAAACATTGAAGCTTCCCTTTACTAGAGGATTGTTCTTGGTTTGAAATGTGTGGGTATTATGCATCGAGCTGCTCGAGGGCTACTAGGAGAAATGATAGTGTGGATGGGGCTTATGTGTGGAAGATTCAACAAGTATCTTATCCTATGTGATCCATGTATAAGGAATCATGTTGTTTGGAGGTGTGGGGGTCATCCCTTGGCACTCATACATAGGTAATCCTTGGATTATAACACATGGTAATACTATAGTTGTGCATCAAGTGCTGAGGATGTTTTCATGATGTTTAATATCATATGGCTTGGATATGGAGTTAGCTAGTTTTATGTCATGTATCTTGGATGAATGGGGACTCAATACACTACCTTTGGGATTATGTGACAACCTCTCATTCACCATTGGGTGGGGTATGACATTGGCACTTCCATAGAGTAGTATTCAATCATGAGGTCCACAAAATATTCCCCACGCATTGAAACAAAGGGGTTAGAGTGCCAATTATTAGAAGAAACATGAAGGTGGAATGCTTGAGATGTGCCTGGGGTGAAGTGGAAGAAAAAAAAGTTGGAGGAACAAGTCACATTTGGACTCAAGCTACCACTGAACCAACCCTAAATTGGTGTGGGGCCCTGGGCCCTCAACCTTCATGAAGGATGGTTAGAAAAAGGGAGTAACCATGGAGTGTCCTAGGAGATGTGCTTCATGAAGATTACTGGTTCAAAAAGGTGGGTCCTATAATTTATGGGGTCATCATGGAAGTTAGTTTCTTCACAAAGGGGTATGATTAAAGAAATAGGTAAACCCTACCTCAATGGGATATTCTAATTCAAAGGGGAAGTGATTCATCAAGGATGAATGCTTCATGAACCCTCAGTGCCACATAGGGGAATTCCCATTTTTGCATGTAATAGTCCATCATTAAATGAATTCCACTTGAGGAGGAGGATCTCAGGAAAATGGGGGAGAATGTTTCTCATATCTCACGTATATTGGGTGATCCATTTTTATTTTTTTTCATGAATATTTGGACGTCTTCAAATCATGAGATATTACAGAAGATGAAAGGTCAGGAACTTTCCCAAAAATGTCGTATTAAATGTGGTATTTATAAGTAGGGTGTTTCATTAATATTTATGTAGTTCACAATTACATATGTGCTTTGTGAATGGGATTGGCTCTGTGAGTCTGAATTTCTTCCTCAAAAAGATAACTCCAACCCTTCACATGTTCATGAAGAATGTCGTAACACTAAATGTCGTTTCATGGAGAAACTATCATACCTTCATGCCTTTGTAGTGGAATCCTCTCATCAAGGGAGCTTCATGAGATTTTTCCATTCGTGAAGGATCCGAGCTTCATGAAATAGACCCTTTATTAAGATTTTCTTTTGTTTTGGACTGAATTCAGTCCATACTAGACTTTACTTACAAAGAAATTCCCATGAAATGTGTATTTCAGTGTCAAAAAATTTCCCCCTCATAATGGGATCAAATTGGGAAACATAGCATTAGATTCTGAGGGAGAATCTATAAAAATTAGAATTGAAATCCATTTCAAAAGGGACACTTTCAAAGGCCACAGATAAAGCCTGTTTGTGATGATCACTTCATGAAACTCACTTCACATAGACCATCATGAACCTGTTCCCATTTTTATGCCAATAAATAATAGAGGGACCCTTATATGTATCAAAAAATTCTTGTGAAAAGAATACTGTGTTCTACCATTTAGTGAAGCACGCATCCTTCCCGAGCGCTATGTGATTTCGATCCCCACCGCTGGATAATCTCACAGTCTCTATAATCCTAGCTTAGTGAACACCTTTTAGAAAAACAGACTCTTCATACCCAATCTTCATGAAGATACATTAATTAATAGCCTATGTTATTGAGCTCCATAGATGAAATTCTTGAACCAGACTAAAAAGAAAAATAATTCATGAATCAAATGAACGTTCAATGAGTCGATGACACTAACGGTTGCAGGGAAAAATGGTTAGGAGAATCATGATCGGTGAGAGTGTTTGAAGTGTCTCAGACACCGAATCACTGATCACACCACTAAAAGAGGCTAAAAAATAATTAAAACTTTTAAAGAGTCTGGCATAATATGGATTTGTGCAAAGTAATGATGTATTTATCCCGATGGTGAGAAAAGAAAAGCAGACCTGTTGGTTCAAGAGTTCTTATGGAATATACCGGTGGAACATTGTTGTAGTGGTAATTATCTAGAAGGATCAAATGTCACTCACAAAAAGTAAAATCTATAACCACATCAAAAATATTTATAGTGTGATGTTGGAGGAATATTAATCTTCTCCATAGTATGAGACTATCCTTAAGGATGGTTTTAGGGGTTTGCTCAAAGGATTGAATGACAACTGGAAATTATTCTATGGTGGAAACATCAATGAAGAATGGGATTTGGCCTATAGGGTGTGCATGTCATGCCATGGACTTGATTTAGAGAATAATTGAGTGGGGATATATTAGGAAACATGGGCCTTGTAGTTTCACGATTACCTCCATCCAAATATCATACCAAATATATTGAGAAGGTGATCACAGGGGACCGACATATTCTATCTACATTATGGGGAGGTTAGATTTAGAATATGGGATCTTCATAAAATTTTTGGGATCCTAATTCTGTGGTGATGTATGATGAGTTCCTCACCAACAAAAATGTGTTGGGGAACCAAAAGAAGATTTCAGACCCAGTGAAGGCACTACTAGATCTAGTGCAGGGAACCTATGATGAGAATTGAGGGATGTAGGATGTTCCCTTCTTGCAATTGTTTAGATATCTTTAGATCAAAAAAGTAGTGGAACTAGCTGCAGAAGAAGAGCCAACATTGAAGGTATCTAAGAATCCTCACACATTTCATGGGCCATACAAGAGGGGAAAAGAGAACTCCTACCAGAGGATCTTAGAGGTAATCTAGTGGAAGTTATGGGGCTATAATATTGATCTTGATGATCCACCTATGGTAAGGATGGTAGGGTTCCTTTCCACTCACGATTGTGGTTGGATACTACCTATGAGGGATGCACACATAATGATGAGAATGTGAACCATCATTATGGAGTTTATTTTACCGATATGGAAGAGTGTGAATTTGGTTTTCCCTTGCACTGCCAAAGCAATATAAGATAGTTCAAAACATTAGTGAAGCAATGACTGTGATACATGTGTGTATACCCCTCCATTTCCTATATAGGTGGGTGTTCATACACATGTGCATATATTATTCCCCAAACCCCATTTATCCTCCTACCATAGACATCCATATGATGTTCTTAAATATCACATGGAGTTTACCACTCATGTTTGGTTTGGTAGATGTGTTGGACAAGGTTGAGCTGGTAAAGAACATAATAATTTATCCATAACCCATTTTGACAGGGGTGGTGACTGATTATAGTACAAGGGCCATCAAGCAGTGATCATGCCTCCAATCATTTTTAGGATGGTTTATTTTGTTGATAGTCAAATGTGAGACAATTTGAGAGCCATACAACCCATATCTATTCACAATGTAGTTCAGGTTAATTTATTATTTAACACTGAAGGTATGCACATTGATGATCGATGAGTGTCAAACATGAGTTTTGATGTAATTTTTTTGAATTTTTATGAGTTAAGACAAGAATATGTGGAAGGAGTTTTCACCAACTACCACTACATATGGACTCATCAATGAGTATGTTCTAGTTTGGGTGAGATCATATCCCAGAGATACATTTAGGTAGAGGGCCACTCAAGACAATGAATTAGTGTCATTCAACTATGGTTTGGATGCTTAGTGGTTGATGGTGCATTTTGGGGTGGTTGAGCTGGCCTAGTGGGTAGTAAAATAGCAACAGGTCAGGAATTTCTTGGTCTAGAACATGTTAGCAACATAGGGAGAGGTATAACACCAGGATTGATGCTCTTGGGAAAGTGGTAGCATAAATAAGTCCATCTCTCCAGGGATGTTCCAAGTACATTATTACGTGATCTTGGGAAGTGGTTTCATCTTATGGATATTCCCAGTGATGTCATATTTTTAAATCTTTGTAAAGTTTGGTTGTCTACAAGAACATCCCCAATATTCTCCAAATATGGAACCATCTAAATATAGATAAGACGAATCACACTGGGATTTGTTATGAAATGGATGGATTTCATGTGTCCTCAGACATGGCAGAGCGATATATGGCATAACTAGAGGAACTGATCCATTATCGGTTCACTGAACACCTTATGACCGATTGGGTAAAATTATTACTGAACATGAAATCTCCCTTGTAGATTTCGGAAGCTAAGATGGCTATGTGCATGCCTATGCATGAGGAGGTGGAGGATCCTTTGGGGAGAGATACCCACCATCGATCACCGGGGGGAGAAGTGATGCTGCCGACCAAGTAAATATCAGAATTTTATGTGCTTCAAGTATAACATGTTTTCAAAACTATTTCCTAACCCCCTTTTCACATGCATAGGAATCATAAATGGAAGATGGTGTGGTCTATAACAGAACAAAAAAATGAATGATATGGGTTGTTATTCCATCAAGTGGCCTGTGTGGGGGTCCCATCCTAACGTTATGGTCATATGTATCCATTCATTGATGTCTGAAAGTAAGGAAGCTTCCAGAGAGGTGACCATTCCTGGAGAACTACTAGGGAACCTCCAATGGATCCTTAATGGTCTGTAAAATTTATGTATGCCTCTTCCACCTTTATTCCATTTTCATCTTTTCCTTGTATTCATATTCTTAGCTGACGTATATTGGAAAGGAAGTTCAAATAGTTCTTGAGACTCATCCATTAATATCAACTCTAGTTTTAACTACTCTTGGGTCTAAGGTGGAGATGAAGAATGCTACCATACAAGTGATAATGTATGAGGATAATATGAAGGTTGGGCCAATCAAGGTAGTGCCCTTGTAGGAGATTATTGAGACCATGACCTCAATGAAGGGGGGGATGGAGAGGCCTATACTAGGGTTGACCTAAGGAGCTGTGGCAGAAGAGTCGGTAGAAGAGGTGCCAACAGAGGGGGCTGTTAGAGCTGAAGTCACAACAGAAGAGGTGGAAAAAATATCAGGGGCCAAAGTGACTAGGGAGGATTCATTGGATGTGACTCCTCCAGAATTTCTAGCGATGAAAACGATAGGGGCCGATGATGGGATTGTGCAACTAATAGGGGAAGTTTATGGAGTTGGGATAGTTGTATCTACCTCATTGAAACAAAAAGGTGTAGTGGAGGGTTCTTACATATGTGTAGAGGCTGAAATGGAGTTCTTTAGAAGAGTTTATCTTCATCTACTAATTCCCGAACACATGCACCTAGATTATCTCTCTGATGATATATTGGTGACCATACCTCTTTATGAGCCCACAATACCAGTACATTTCAAGTATTCGAGCTCAGATATCCCTGAGGATAAACAGATTTTCCATCACAAGGAATGTAGATGCATGTGGAAGGTCATCACCCAAACCTAGATAGCTGAACTACCCAACCAGGTGGGATCTCTTAGCTACTAGATACTCAACCTAGGAATCGATGGGGTGGAATCCCCCATCCTCCAAATGATGGAACATGACATTATTATTGAGCGGTCACATGACGAATGGAAAAGGCTTAACCTTTCCTAGAGGAAACAAAAGGATGAGGGACCCATAGTGATCAAAAAGGCCGAATGATATATCGCCCACCTAGAGGGGATAGCTTAGAAGAATGTGACAATTTATACTACCCAGACTGAAACCATCGACAGTCTAAAATCCCAGTTGGTGTAAACCAAGGCCAAGGAAGGATAGGATACATCCTTGGTGGATGAGTGTCGAGATTTGTAGAATTACAATGGATCAAAGCCAAATAATTCTTCTCCATAGCCGAAAAAGAGATAGAATACCAGGAAAAGTGGTAAAAAATCTTTTAATCCAGTCAAAAAAGGTTAACTAAGCTCAATCACTCGATCACTGGAGTCGATCTACAAAGAAGTTTTTTTTCAAAGGAGAGGCTCCAATATGTGGATGAGTCTCTAAAACTTTGGATTTTTTTATTTTTATATTATTTAATACAATTATTTGTTGAAAATTCAATCATATTTATGGGATAACCAACACCTAATCCCTAATATCACATGAGAAACAATCGGTGTGAGAAAAAAGGGAAAACGATGTAATCAGTCATTCATATGAGAGTGTCTGGGCTAAGAGAGGCCGCTTCTGGAGAATGAGGCTCACAAAATAGGCAAATGCTTTCCAATGTGATCTAGTTCACAAATGGGGTAATGAAATGGGTGTTTAATTCAATCCAAACAAAGGGTAAGGATGATTATGATTCACAATTCCAAAAATATGGAACACAAGGAGGGTGATGTGACTATACAAGAAAATTACTTACCATTTTTAGAAACACATAATTTGTACCATTTAACCTAGAATGGTTACAAACAAATGTGGTTAGATCACTTGACATGTTCTAAACATGGAAATTATCTCTGAATGTCCTCTAATTTCATTCGGGACATTGGCTCATGACAGTAGACAATAAATTTTTTCTAGACACCATACCATTTGGGTTCTCTTCAGACATGGAGAAGAATAAGGATCCAAATTAAGGGAATAAAAAGCATGGAAAGGAATTGATGGAATTTTTTAATGTATTCCATCACTTTTTGAATTACACTACTATGAATTATATCACATTTAGGTGGGTGTATCAACCTAAAGAAATAAAGCTCATCTTCCAGGGGAGCATTGTATCAGATTCCATGTTATAGTCAAATTAATGATTTAATAGATTACATTTTTTGAAGTAATGGGATTCTTGGGAAATGAGATAAGATGCCTTGTGATTTTATTTCATGAAATGGGGATGATAGACACGCAGTTTCATATCATATGGTGATGATGTTGGACATGCATTTTTACAACATATGGTGAGAACATGTTTTAATGTTTATCATCAGGTGATCAAGATTCATCCCACAATTTTATGTCATGTGGCTGGGACATGGAGTGTGTGGGCCTTATGAACCATGAATCCCATCATTTCTCCCTCCTTTCATGTCAATAGTGCATCCCATGTTCATTGAATGCGGTATAATCATAGTTCGACATCATGAAAAAGTGGAATGTAATGAACTGACATGAATGATACCCTCTGAGCCATGAGATTTTATGGATAAGTAGGGTATAATAATGGGAGACCTCAAACTGAGAAATTGAATCTAGGGCGGGTCATATAATATTTAATGTCATGTTGCATGGACCAAAACTTTCATTTTAAGGTCATAAAGCCCATCCCTTATTAAAATTATTAATGATGGGTTTCATGGACCATATGGAGTGTGTTTAGAATGAATTTATGCAATATGGAAGGATGTTTTTTCATCCTGGAATAAGGGATTTATGATGCCACTTTATGCCTCATAAAACACTCTTGTTCACTCAGGTTCTACTCTTACTTTAATATCATACAATTTGGACAATAAGGGATCCCAATGGTGTTCATTGTGGGAAATAAATAGCACTAATAATTCATGAATGAGGGCCGTAAAGTCCCATGTTTGAGGTGAAATGTAAGGGTATGGTTGAAAATAGTTTACATTTATGCTACTTGGACCATGAAAAATGGCATGGTAGAAGACAAACTATGGTAGGGGGTTACCCTCTTGAATGAGGGTATTTAATCTTCTCAAACATGGATATGAGGAGTCCTGAATTTATATAGGGGTAAGTATATATTTTAACATCATTTTATGAGGATGTTTGTGTTTATTAATACCATATTTTTCATGTGGGGCATCCTGGAATGACACAGGGTAGGATGGTCTATGATTTAGATCCATCAGGAACTTTTTTAGGGAAATACTGTAATTTAGCATCATGCGCTATGAAAATTTCATCCTTATATTAGGAAATGAGGTTATCTCATCCCACTGATGGGTAAGAAAATTAAATGGGTCTTACACCTGGAAGGTTGAGTGTGGGAAATTATTATGTGATTTCACCACAAGTAACAGATGGTTTTGCGGTGAATTTATGGATGGTCTTAGAGATGGAAATCCTAGGTGTCACTGTTTATCCCATGATGATGGGAATCAAGCCATACTTAGTATTAGTGCATTCATGATATTCGTGACACACATATTTCAAGGTCGTATGGTCTGGACCTTGGAAAATAGTTTAAGTTCATGTTTCATATATCGTGGGGGGGTTTTTTCTCCAAAATTATATATGTTCTGTACAAGAGGTTGGACTTGACATGAATGGATATCTTTAGGACTTGCATAACCTAAAAGTACTCGAAAGAAAAAAAACATAGTTTAAGGTCATAATTCTTGGAACATAGCTATGAGGAAAACAATTTAATTTCATGATGCGTGGACTTAGGGAAATGTTGGTTTCATGAGAATCATTATGGAAAATAAGTTGTATAACCTAGTGTGAATAGAGACATATAAGATTGTGTACCACACACACACGATGTGATTAACTACATATAGTTTAAGGTCATAATGTTTGGACCATAACTGAGATGAAGGGGAAGAAGTGTTAAGGAATCTTTGGATGGGTATGAAGATGCAAAGCCTGAACGTCCCTACATATCCCATGAGGATGGGAATCAAGCCACATATAGTTCTAAAACACGGAATGATATAATACTAATGTTGGTTGGGGAATTTATTCCTGGATATAGAATTGAGTCATCACGTAGTTGTCAGGGGGCATCCCATGTTAAGAATAAGGGCTAATACTTGTTGATAATCACATAATTTTCTTATAAGGCATCTCAATTTCAGATTGGGTAAAGATCATATATTATTTGGTAGGCATCTCTGTTTCACATTGGGTAAACCCATAGTTTTAGGTTGTTCATTGGGAACACATACCATTGTAGTTTAAGGTAATACGACTCCTACTAGGGGTTGGAAATAGTTTAAACTCATATTGTTTTAGACATATTTATAGCATTTTAATGCCATGTTGCATCTAACATAGGGAAGATATTAGTTTATCATCTTAAATCCCAGACCATGTTCTCTTAGTTTATGGTCATAGAGTTTGGACAATAAAAAATAGTTTAGATTCATGTTTCTTAAAATATGGGAAATTAGTTTGACTTTGTTATTTGTGGAATGTAAATTTTTTTGTTTTAATGGTACTTGTGTGGAATTAAAGAGGTATGACCCAATGAGAATGGATGGGACTATGAGGTATGTGTACTAGACAAGTATCAAGAGATAAACAACACATATTTTAATGTTTTAATGCATGGAATAGTGAAAATGCGGCCAACATTTTAACATCATGATGATTTTATTGGGGCAGTGTTATCCCCATGAGCACCTATGTGGCTTAGATAGAGAGAATAACTGATGTGAATAGATCCAAAGTAGGTTCACCCACTATAAATGGATCCATAGGGCTAAAGGATTGATTAATTCTCATCTGGTCCTATATACAAGAAGTATGAGAACTGTAATGTATCCCATAAGGATGGGAATCATGGAACATATAGCTCTAGAAAATGACATGGTAGAAGACCGATACCAGTAGGGGTCTTCTTCTCTTGAGACGAAATTTAGGCATCCTAGTGTTTTCATGGGGAATGCCCTATTCAAGACTGTGGTAAAGATCATATCTAATTTAGATGAATCCCAATTTTAGATGGGTTATATATCATTTATCATTGAGAGGCATCCCGGTTTTATATTGGGTAACTCCTTAGTTTCATGTCATGCATTGAGGTAGTTATCCTTTGTAGTTTAAAGTCACACAACTCTTACTAGGGGCTGAAAATATTTTAAGAAAAAAATGTATTGGACTTGTTATAAGTAGTTCAAGGTCGTGTTTCTTGGACTATGTGGTGTCTATTAGTTTAATGTATTAAATATTGGTCCATAGTCTCTTAGTTTGATATAATTGAGTTTGGAACATGGGTTGGGAATCTCAAATAGAGATGTGTAGCATGGTAGAGTGGAAAACAAAAAGTGAATAGACAGCCAAGGA
The DNA here is from genome assembly GCA_963277665.1 of Viscum album. Taxonomy (NCBI): domain Eukaryota; kingdom Viridiplantae; phylum Streptophyta; class Magnoliopsida; order Santalales; family Viscaceae; genus Viscum; species Viscum album. The sequence goes on from OY728144.1 coordinate 340,570,826, forward strand.
GGCCCACTGCCACACAACAAATTCCGTAGAATACTCTCACCATGTTTAATGTTGTGATTTATGAACATGGTCTAATAGTTTAAGGTCATGGAGTTTATAATATGGATAGGGGTATTTAAATAGATATATATAGAATAATAGTGTGAAAAACCCGATGTAAATGAGGTCCAAGGAGGCCCAATGCCACACCATATATTCTTGAGGAGAATTGAATACTATTTAAATTCTTAATTATTGGACTTGGGATCCTAGTTTATGGTTATATATTCTGGAAAATGGTCTCTTAGTTTAAGGTCGTATAGTTTGGACTATGGGCTCTTAGTTTATGGGCATAGAGTTTGAACCCTAGGATATTAGTGGAAGGTTGTACTGTTTGGACCTTGGGATCTCATCATGTGAATTAATGATTGATAAATATGTCATTTTTTGGAGGTGTGATATGCCCTCCATCCATAGTGATCAAAAAGTATGCACCATTTGAAAAGACCATGTGAATGATATAAGGTCCCTCTCACATGGGATCTAGCTTTGGTGACTTACTTTTGAGTGTCATTTTTGTTATGATAGCTAATACCATATCACACCGGAGAAAGGATTTTATGGGAAACTTCTAGTTTAATTCTCTTTTTGTCATGTTCATGTGCCACCCTAGATTTTTCAAGGAAAAATCCTGTTCTTTTAGAGGGCTTACAGCTCATCTAGATGGATGCTGGCCATTATATCTGGAATATTTATGTCATAGATAGTTTTTTGGGGAAATTTAAATATAAACTTAATGGTAATTAGTTCCTATATTAAATACACTAGGGAATATGGGTAGCCTGGGTGGAATTCTGAGTTGTCATCCAATATTCTTAGAGGAAATTGAGGAGATTTTCCAGCCAACTTATTTTGTTTTTGACCACCATATTCTGTAAATATTAGAGAGGGTATAATTGAAAACCTATATATATCCATTATCCTTCGTATGGTAGTAATAAGTATGGTTGCACCAAATAATGTACTTAGTGTACAACTTCATTAGCTTGACAGCCTATAGGTTTGTGTCATTGTCAGTGAGAAAGGATTTAGGGACTCCAAATCGGTGAATGAAGTGGGAGATCATGAATTTGATCAAAGATTGGTTCTTGAAATCCGTGAGAGGAATAACTTACTCCCATATAGAGAAGAGATTTTTTTGCTGTTAGAATGAATATACGTTGAGAATATGTATTTGGAAGATATGAGTCAAAACCATTGAGTCCCCATACTGCAATGGGACAATAATACTTGGTGGTGTGGACAAGCACCTGTAGTCATTTCAAAATTTTATCATGGATATGAAATTTGTGACACCTCATGGAATACATGATGCATTCATGGAAAATTCCAGTCCATAAGTAGCCTAATCTCTGAATTTGGTGTGAGAGTGTCTATGATTATTGATGGGAACCATATGACCCGACATGATGTTCCTATGTAAAATGGGGAATCTAATCTCCTTGGATGATGTGGATGATAATTCCATCAAATCCACATCTTTAGATAGTCGATTAAAGGTTAGGCCCACTTGGAGGGTGAATTGCGCTATATAGTAATGGATTTTCTCATGATCGAATCGATCTGGATAGATATTTCCATACAAGAGATACTCAGTAAAAGAAGTTTTCCAATCGAGAGTTTCATCTATTGTGTGGGAACCCGGGGGTTTTGACATAGAAGAACCAGTAGCTGGCTGGTTTACCTATTAGCTATATTTCTTTTCTAAAATTATGGGAGTGATGAATCTTTGATGCACCAAATGAATTAACAGGTCATCATGGTTAGGCTCTATAAGAGAGGCTTCTAAAAATGATATGGAAATTAGCTCAACCATTCTGCTACTAATGAACATGATTCACTTTTGACTAACCAGGTAACTGGGCCACCAATGTAAAGTTCGCTACATCAGGTGAACAAGCCTTAGATTTATGATGATATAATTATTGGTGCCAAAATTTGGGAAGAGTAAGAACAAACAGATAGCCTTTGGGGAGGGCTCGCGAAGCTTGTTCTTGGAGCCCCACAACACCGGGCCAGTGCAACCCCCCCCCCCCTATGAAACCGCCGTGGAGAAATGAGGCAGGAGGCTCCGTGAACGCATTTGACATTTGAGAACCCACTGTGGAGCAAGGAGGCGGGAGGCTCTGCGATCAGGATTGACGTTTGTGAAGCCACCGTGGAGTAAGGGGGCGGGAGGCTCCATGAACCGAATGTGGAGCAAGGAGGAGGGAGGCTCTGTGTTTAGGAAAAAATACCACATATCTTAACTTCCATCAAGCTCTGGTTCATGGCACCTCTTGCCTATAAATTCCGGTCTCCCCTCAATCCCAATGGATGGATCCTCCAACCATTCCCCTTCTTAGCCCCCAAATCATGAAGCAATTTCTGCTCTGCGAACCATGAGCTCTTCAAGGTACTTTAGCATCACAATGTGCCTTTCCCTTTGCTTGATGTCAACCCCTCTTCAAAGGGGGATTCCCTTCTCTAATCCCACAAGCCTCCATGAAGGAAGGGGATCCCTAAGGGGACTCGGGTCTTCGTAGAGCACTTATGATTTGCGATATACCCTCCATGCACATGTGACCCACATGCCAAGGTAGGGTCACTATGCTTCTCAAATCACATTTCTTCTCAATGATACGCTTTGTTGGGAACCCTTTCATCACAACAAACTACTACAAGAAAGCCTTTCCACTTCACTAAGCACCTTCCATATACACTTATGCCCTATGCATAGGCTAGTTAACTTCACTTCGCAAAGCATACCCCTTTGCGAATCCCCTCCACTACATGGAGCACCATAGCTTCACGATGCTTCTACCTATGAACCTCTTTACTCCGCAACTCCTTTTCTCATGTGACCCTCTAGGTTTGCTTGAAGTGAATTAAAATACCCTTGGGCGGTGATTCCCGTATCATTACTTAGCCTTATTCTTCTTCGCATAGGCATGCTAACGACTATTACTTCTTCATAAAACCACACTAATGTGGACCCCTCAGTGGATCACTCTAGGACACCCCCTTTTCATGCTGTTGTTGATGCCTTACCTTCCCCAAGGGTGGGAAATTATTAGTTATGTAAGTCCTAGGGTTGTGGAGTGAACCCACCTCATCCAAGCTACAAGATGTTAAAATTCCAAGCACCATCATCCTCAACACTTGATGTTAAACTGTAACCCAGCCCCATGCATCATACACATGATTCCCTATCTCAGACATTCTCTACATCCACTCATCTCCACGGGAGTGAGATCTTCCTTACATTGAATGAGTTCCTCTTTGTTGGAGCGGTGCCTTTCCACAGGGAAGGGAAACCATCTTGGTGTAAGCCCCTAGCCTTTCTTGGAGGAGGTAGTACCCTTAATCCTCCTTTCTTCTTCCAAGTCAAGGGCCAGATGGTGGATGGACACCGGGACCTTTATCATCCCATCCCTCGCCCTCTGGGATTTGTTGCCACTCGGGCCTCCATCCTGGAGTAAGTCCCAATCTCCATATCCTTGGCCTGGAAACCACGTGTAAGACGCTGTTTCCTTTTTGGCCGCTAACCACATGTAAGCCTCATTCCACTTCCCATAGATGAACCATTCGCGATGTGATCGGTAGGTCTCTGGTGCCTCTAGTTTCTCACACCGAGCATGAATCATGTGGGCTTAGAGTAAGCACCAACCACGACTCCCTTTCTGGGCCATCCTAGAGTGTAAGCCCCAAAACCGTCCCAAACTACGTGGACTTTGATCATTTCCAAGAAAAGGTATATAGGAATCCTCCCTGAGGTTCAAGAACAACAACCATTGGTCTTGACCACTTCATGTCAGTTTACTAATACTCTCCTGAACTATGTGGACTTTGATCCTTGCTAAGGAAAGGTATGTAAGAAGCCCCCCCCACCACCCTAGGTTCAAGACCATCAACCATTGGTCCCGACTCCCTTCACCTTTGTTCACCAACACCATCCCTAACTATGTGGACTTTGATCCTTTCCAAGGAATGGTATGTAAGAAGCCTCCCCAAGGTTGAAGAAAAAAAACCATTGGTCTCGACCACTTCACATCAGTTCACCAAAACTATCTCAAACTACATGGACTTTGATCCTTTCCGAGGAAAGGTACATAGGAAGCCTCCCCGAGGTTCAAGCCCAACAACCATTGGTCCTGAGCACTTAACGTTGGTTCTCCAACTCTCCCGAACTACATGGACTTTGATCCTTTCCATGGAAAGGTACGTAGGAAGCTTCTCTAAGGTTTAAGACAAATTCCCATCAGTCCCAGCCCCTTCATGTCGGTCTACCCTCGTCCTTCATGACATTAAATTATATCCCCCCTTTCTACCCCACATAATTCTAAACTGTACCAATTAGAACTATGTGGGCTTTGATACCTATCTCCTAGACAGGGTACATAGGAATCCTCCCTCAGGTTCATCCCTATTCAGTGGTAAGATGTCGTCAACCCCATTCAGCGGTAAGTCATTTTCAACCACATTCATCAGTTAGCCTTTTTCAACCCCATTTAGTGGTAAGCCATTGTCAACCCCAATCTCTGGTAAGCCATTGAAGTACCCAAATAGACGGTAATCCATTGAAGTCCCCAATAAATTGTGAGTCGTCTTTAGATGAACTATGTCGACTTTGATTCCTTGCCATAGGGATACATTGGACACCTCCCTAAGGTTCAATCCCATCACCCATGTCTCATCCCAGTCTTTCCCTCAAGCCTATGTGTTTCGGGAAGGTCATGCCCCAACCCAGAGGTTCTGATTCCTCTGGTCCCATCCATATGGGTCGCCTCTTCAGGCATCCCATCACCCCACAAACTATGTGGACTTTGATTCCCTTCCATGGGGATACGCAGGAAGCCTCTTCAAGGAACAAACCCAATACTACCATCACCTTCACGACAGTTCTGTCTCCTTCCACCAACACTTCATTCAATTTTCCATCATCTATCCTGATTCATACCGGGGCCACCACATCCCGGTGAGATCATGCCAATTCACCTCTTCACTGCACTTAGCAGCACTCAGGTAACTAACCATGTGTTATCTCAAGCATCAGTGTTCCCTCCAGGGGTTGCACTCACTTGATCCACACCCATTAGTGTTCTGATCAGTTTGATCCATCTACGATAGACGTTAAAATTATGACATACCCTATGTTAAACATGGAAAGATAAGGAAAACCTCAGAGATATTCCCATGACATATAATTCCCCACATTTAATGTGGGATGCCTCGAGCTTCCATGCCCTCGAGAAGCCCTATCATAAGGGGATGAAACCCAGACGCGTCAGTGTTCCAATGTCCAGACACACCAGTGACGTCCAATATGACTATTCCCCTGACCAAAGGTTTCTGCCCTGACCAGAACCCATGTAATGTCCTAACAGAAGTAGTGTAATTAACCAACATCTATAAAGTCATGGAACTGGGAAGAGTTTCACGAACAACGTCTTAATCTATAAGGGAGACTCAGACTAGGTGACGAGTTCCGAGGAGGAATACACTGAAGGAGGAACCAAAATACCATCATCTCATTTAAATCAAGGAGAAAATGTCCCTAAATAAGAGATAGATCTTGCCCGCCTATGGAAAGCGGGAATGCGGGGAAACAAACAATGCGTCCTCGACAGACGGATTCGTGCACCCCAACGAAATCATCAGAAACTGAAATGGTGAAATTGACATGAATTTCTTAAACTCAATGTGAATATTAGTAGCGTTCAAAACATCATTAGACAATCATGTCACCAGATCCAGTTATCCGGTATCGGGTCCTGCCAAAAAAATTGTGGGCCTAGTGTGAAACTCACCAGAAGTCGGGGCAGTTAAAAAGTTGGACATCTCGATCTGTGACATTGTCAGCGTGGATCCTTCTTACCATTCATGGTAGACAAAATGATGCTAGGGAACTGGACATTAATTTCCCTTTAGCAGCACTAATGGTTTAATCTCCCTTCCTTAAAGGACCCAATCAGCTGCAACAGAAAATTGATCACCAACCACCCACCGGCACAGGGGCAAGGGTAGTGCTAATGCTTCTATCCTGCACAGATCCACCACTTCTATTATATCTTCCACAACCATAGTATCTAGGAAACCATGCACCATCTCCCCTTATGAATTCGTTCAACGAAGGGTGATAAACGAACTTGTTCGCCGATACAAGGAAGATGGGATTTTCCCCACTCGAGATATGGCCCGCCAAGATTTAGAGGAATCAATGCCTCGTTGCCACTGATGAACCCAAGGGCCGTGCAGGGAGAAAATTCTCCCCACTCTTATGTACAACTGTTTCGGGAACCTCTCCCCAGAATACTTTGATGAATCCCTCCCCTACAACGATGAGGTTGGGGATGTCTAGGCCAGCCCGACTGGGATCCCATTTCAGGGGTTCCAAAGGAGGGCCCCCAACTGGCTGTGCCAGCGCAGCCACCCAGCCCCACGAGTCAAGGAGAAGGTAAGCTATGCACCTGCAAGGCCAGCCCAGTCCGACTGACCCGACGCCAGCGTTACGTGTAGGCTGAGGAGGATGCCCGCCAGGGGGTGTCAACGTCAATGACTACCGTGGATCGTGCCAATGACGACATATATCATCAACACCCTATCTATAATGAGTAGGTGTACTCATATACCCGACCTAGATCGAGGCCCCAACCTCCCCACATGAAGGATAGGTCAACACTCTTGGTCGCCGGCACAGTTAGTGGCTGTCGCAGACCGACCTGCGACAACAACACCCAGTACGAAGGTCCTTCCCATAACACCACCATTGAGAATGTGGGTCCTCCCCGCTGCAAGATCGGCGTGGAGGTACGGCTCTTGCCACCTTCAATCCGAATGAGGGTCCTCCCCATGGCAGTGACACTCAATACAGAAGCCTCTTCTGCCTTCATAACATTGGATATGGGGTCATTCATCCTACCACAGACCGCTAGTATGGAGATGTTATGCATTTGGTAAATCTCTAGTGTGGGGGCATACCCCATGACCTTACAGTGGACGGTAAAGGTCCTTCGCGCCTCAGAAATCAGAGGTATGAGGGTCATCCTTGCTTCATTGGAACCCAATGTGGGGGTCCTACCTGTGTTCATCTTGACCAGTACGAGGACCCTCCTCACACTGACGCTGCCATGGGAAACAAGCATGGACGTCCTACCCATGCTCCTATCATCTCCAGCAGAGGTATTACCTGCTCCAGCACTTTCTACAGAGATTCCCTTCACACATTAGTTATTGGATACAGAGGTCCTCCCCATATTTCCTTTGAAAAATTCCTAGGTTCTCCTCGTACCCCAGATCACTTAGGAGGAAGTCCTCTCTGCCCCAGCACCAGTACGGTTGAAGGTCCTCCTCGCGTTGGAAATTTACCTTGTCCTGAAGAATCATCCCGGGGTAGGAGGGATGGTCATCACCACCATAAAAAGAATACAGAGAAGATTTAGACCGATATTAAAACAGCCTACTTCCCATATTCTGAGGCGGAATACGACTCCGCGATGGAACCCTCACCTGGATCCTCCGTGTCAAGGGTCGGGGTGGGAATAAGGTGCATCATCCTCATACTTCCAGAATTTAAGGCCCATTGGATTCTCCCCTCCATCCATAGGTACATAAAGGATGACGAAAATTTGGAAACTCCACAAGTTTTGGCCGTGCAATAGAAACCATCATCACCAGAAGCACTCTCTACCTCGAACAAAGATCAAGGAAAGATATTACGGGGACTAATGGAAGAAGAGAAACAATGTGGTCTATCGCCAATATCTGTAGTCCCTACACCAGGAACTGAGGTCGTCAGCCCATCTTACCGCAATGTGGTGGCCAAGTCACTACACTTTTTGGAGGATAGCCTGAGATGTGGTAGTTTTTCAGCTTTCTCACTATATTCTCCCCTAGCCATCCTACCATACCAGTAGTCTACATCAGTACCGCTACCGGTTCCTCATCCGCCCTCAGCTGATGAGTGGAGAAACTTGAGGCTAGATCCCAAGTCCGAGTCGAGGATCTTGTGGTCCATTCTTATAGTAGACTGTTTCCCTAAGATGTTTTGGCCAGTTCTAGCACCAAATTTCAGTGTGCCGGAATCAATCACCTAGGAGGAGGTCGAGTGTTTCAACCAAACCCTCTGAGAAACACACTTCGGCCTTTGTTATTAGCGAGTGGCTTACCCCAAAATACAATCACATTTTGAAGGCATTGGCCAACAGTTTCATTTCATTGATTTGGACACACTCCTCGTGGCCTAGTGCCCTGGGTCACCAAGTCACCATAGGATCCTCCTACAACGATGAATATAGAGCTTTAAAGTGCTCGGCAGAATAATCAAGGAGGCTTATCCCCACATAAAAATCTATGGTTGGGGGTAGTACACGGCCCTCCATTTAAATTTCATCCGGAGCTAGCCCAATTTTCTAGGAGACATAGAGGATATGCTTCCAGGCAGGGTCATGGTTAACATGGCTGACCTGCTAGGGGGTGAGATCGAGCTAGAGCTTCTTGGATAGGTACTACTACCCGAGGGAGTTTCAAACCTATTGGATCTATTTGGAATTATTACTCATCAACACATAAATCTACTAGGTCATCCCGTTCCCACTGAGGCATTGGTCCTCATCCAAAATCCCAACAAGGGTAAGGAACACCTTAGACCCGTCAAACCCTCTGATCCATCTGGATCAATGCGGAAGGCAGAAGAAGATCCCAAAAAATCCCCGTTGCATCAGCAACTCACAGAAAATAAGAAGATGGTTGATGAACTCCTTGCTGAGCGTTCCGCGGAGCGATGACCGGACTACAGTGATCTTTGACTGGGGCAGTTGGGGAAGACACAATTTACCCTCAGCAAATTATCTCTAGGTTACCCTAATCATAATACCCATGAAGACAGGGTTGAGGCTTGAACTTATGGAAAGAGGGTGTGGTATGTGTTGCGAAAACCGCCGGAGTGATGAGACAATCTCTGGGATCCATCTCAGATTCCCCAAACTCCTTCGCAGTTCATCCCGCCAGTCAGTCCACGAGCCGTTGGGTCTGCTTATTGTGTTGAAGAACCCACCAACACACTGCTAGTTAGGGATCCCCATTAAGATAGGAACCCTCACCCAGATGATCCAATGGAGGCACTCATTTCCCATCTCGAGGTGTTGGAGACTCAACAGGTGGAAATCCCTCCTGATGGCAAGCCTTATCTAGCTTGGGTGGATTATATGCCATCACCCTCGGGTTTTGGAAATACCATTTTCCACCTTCAATGGGATGAGGGACCTGCTAAAACATCTAGACCACTTCATCTCAAGGTGTGGACCCATATTCGGAACTCCGGCACAATGGGAGGCTGCCAAACTCCGGTGTTTTGTACAGATATTGGAAGGGCCTTCATTTTTCTGGTACAACCAGCTACCCATCAGATCAGTAGCTGGATAGAAAGACCTAAGTAGGAAATTTCTCTACCAGTTCAGTTCCCCCACTTGGAAGAAAAGTATTGAAAACCTCTTTAAGTGAAAACAGAGTCCTGATGAGCGCGTCACAGACTTTTTCACCCAGTGGAAGGGGATCACATACTCCCTTGACATGCCACTGACTCAGGACCAACTACTGAGGATGTGAAAAGGGTATGTCAATATAGAAATACTCCCTCCCCTATTAATCAAAATTACCATAGGGGATTTTGAGACTTATCTGATAAGTCCCAGTGCCTAGAGGAAGCCTTACAACAGGATAATCAGGCACGTCAGTTGCCTCCTATAATCCCCGCAAGAAGGTATTCCAGGGCCGAGCATGCCATGATGGACTAAATAGAGACCCCCATGCAACTAGAGTTGTTACAAGTGGAGCTGGCTCTATATCCTGGAAGAGGTCCTCCACCTCAGGAATACCCTCCAGCCAAGTAGCGCCCACCTCAAAATCAGCAGGTTCCCCCACGCAATGTGCTGCCACTACCTAGGAAAGATAACCAGGCTCCACCTCCTTGAAAGGCTCCTCCAGCCCCTCATCAAGGTCAGCCTCCCAGGGTCCCCTTTCTAGACTGTAGAAACTGGACCAAATCATTCAACGAGGCTCAAGTCCCTGGTTATTTTCGAAGTGACTTGGAACAGACTATTGTACGTTTTCCTGAATGTAAGAGGCCAGAAGAGGCGAACCTCACTGATCTTTATAATTACATCCCCTATCACTATATTCTGGGGCACACCCTCAAACAGTGCTATGTGTTTAAAGACTGGATTCAAGACCAGGTGGATAAAAACATAGTCTGGTTAGGCGTATCTCCAGCATAGGTGGTATGTGTCTTTGTGAAACTAGATAGAAGCAGTGACAACGAAGGCGAGTGGCATCAGGTTTCTAACCGCAGGTCCAAGACGTATAAATATTGGATGGCTCGTAGGATAGTCTCCCATGCCCACAATATTATCTGTGATTTCCTGAATTGATATGAAACTTTAAAAGATTCCACTCCATCCACCTCCAGTACTTCTATGTCAACAACTCAGACGTCCTCTTCGCTGAAGAGCAAGAATCAACAAATAAAGGGAAAAAAATTCCCCCACTAATGTCATCGACATCCCATACTCTCGACGACTTCATGACCTCGTGGATAAATATTTCACCCAGAATCCATCCAATACTGGATGACTCTTCGAGTGATGGTCAAGGGTATGCCTTGGTTAATACCATAGAGCTAGTAAACCCCTACATGATTCCTGATGATGAGGAGCGCCAGGAGGATCCTCCCAACATCCCCAGCCCTCGCCAGCATCGGTGGAGTCATGGCTATATGGGTTGTTGGAGTGCCTCGGTCAATACTTCTTTATAGGTTGTTCATGCTGCTGAAATCAAGCAGTAGTCCAAGAGCAGAGCTAAGCATGTGCAACCTTTTCATATGGTGTCATCAGGTCTGCCTTCACCGTCAGTTGTGTTGTTGGATCAGGAAGAGCCACCTCAACCATGTTGTGACCATCCAAGCATTGCTACAAACCGGTCTCAGTCATCTGGACCTCATTCGGTAGTCACTCCACAGGCTTCGACTAGTGAACACCAGGATATTCCAAGCACCAGTCAGCCTCCGGTCTAGCCGGTAGGGCCCACCATGCCGCCTATCATAGAGCGACCTCCTGTAAGTGAAAATTCACGCATGGTACAGAAGTATATTTTCCACAAGAATCTTTCAAGAATTCTAGAAAGGATCTCCATCCATGAGTCTCTTTGCCTATGAGAACATATGCACGAAGCCCTTTCCGATGCTTTAAGAAGACCCCTCAAGTTTGAGATAGAGGTAGCAGCCGCCGAAGCCTTCTATGATGAGGTGGTTGAGCATGATGAATTCCAAGGCATCATATCGTTCACTGGGAAAGATGAAGTCTCCCCTATACAGGTGCACATTATCCAAATGTACATCACCGGCCAGTTTAATGGCATGGAGGTTCGCCACTATCTTGTCGACGCAGACTCTGGGATCAACCTAATCCAGACTCGAACACTATGAAAACTGTGGTTGTCTAAGGATGATCTAAGTCCCTATGACATAAGAATCCAAGGTTATAATAGGATGGAATAGCCACCAGTTGTCAAGATCTGCTTGAATACCCGGTTCAGTGGCCTAGTTTCTAGCACCGAGTTTATGGTAGTCTCTCAGGACACTGCCTACAATGCGTTGATGGGTCGGCCATGGCTTCGCCTACATGCAGTGGTTCCTTCATCGCATCATCAGTGCCTTAAGTATTCCCTTAACAGTCAAGTAGGTGTGCTTCAAGGTGACATGTCTACCTTTTCATTTTGTAATGCCTGCTATCTGGATGCCGACTATCACAAAATCAAAGACAAGCAGATTCAGGCTAACGAGGTTGATCATGCCACAACTACAACTGACCCATGGAAATATCTAGATGATTCTTACATCTTTCCAATCCACTAATTGGAGGATAAAACCTTAGACATGGTACAATTATTCTTTGTTTCTAGAATGAAGGGGAAACACATTACCATGTCTAAGTGACGCCAGAAGATCACCTCATACTCCTACATGAATCAAGCTGAAGTGATCTTGGATCCTCCTACTACCATAAGGTATTGGGATGTCCACCCCATGGAGACAAAAATACTTCATAATTTCTTATTCCATTGGTCTAGGATTAACCGTCTCAAGCCGATGCACCACTATTTCTTCGATATCATTAAGTGTGGCCTCTTGGGCCGAGGACCAGATGGGATTGGATCAACAACCTTCATTGTTGTGGTTTCAGCCACATAAGAGTTCCCCAATGTAGTGTCCACTACCGCTCAGGCTAGTACCAGCCTCCCATCAGGATCTATCGACTCAAATGAAACTCATCCTGCCAAGGATCCCTCCTCCATAAGTGAAGAATCAGATTTAAAGGATTCTCCTCCCACCATTAAAGAGGACGTCTCCAACTCGGTCGATGAATTGGTACATGTGAACCTCAGTAGAGAGGCGGATCTGAAACCCACATTGACCAATGCCTCCATTCCCCTCGAGGAAAAACATCAGTACGTTGACTTCCTCAAACAACACTGTTTTGTCTTTTCTTGGAGCTATGATGAGATTCCAGGACTAGATCCTCAGGTATCCGTCCACTACCTCAGTCTCCCTACAAATCACTGTGGGTTTAAGCAGCCTCCCAAGAATATGAACCCTTCTCATGGTGCCGTGGTCAAAGAAGAAGTTGAAAAGATCATCAGAGAAAATTTCATTAAAGTACCCCAAATGGCTAGCCAACATTCTTCCATTCGGGAAGAAGAACAGACAGATTAGAGTCTGCATCGACTTCATAGATATCAATCGGCAGTGTCTAAAGGATGATTTTCCCATTCTAGTGACAGATTTGTTGATGGATGCTACAATTGGGTTTCAAGCCCTCTCCTTCATGGATGGGTACTCTAGGTATAATCAGATCCAAATACCTCTCGAGGAAGAGGAGTTTACAACCTTCAGGGCACCACAAGACACTTTATGTTTCCAAGTCATGCCCTTGGGTTTAAAGAATGCAAGTTCCACCTACCAACGGGCTATGCATCATGTATTTAAGACGATACTGAGGAAAATAGTGGAATTCTATGTGGATGATCTGGTGGTCAAATCTCTCTAGCATCAGGACAATCTCAAAGACCTTGAGAAAGTGTTCGGCTTCATTCATTCCCACCACCTGAAGATGAACCCACTTAAGTGTGCTTTCAGGGTCACCTCTTGAAATTTTCTTATCTTCATTTTCAGATACATGGGCATCAATATCGACTCATAGAATATCAAGGCCATCAGCTAGATGTCTCCCCCGAGAAATATCCGGGAGCTTCGAGGTTTCCAGTGCCACTTAGCCTACATACGCCGATTCATCATGAATCTGTTCAGCAAGGGTAATCCCTTTTATCAGCTCATGAAGAATGGCACTGTATATGACTGGTACAAATAATGTTAGACTAATTTCAAGGAAATCAAGCAATACCTGCTTCAGCCTCCGGTCATATTTCCACCCATCCCTGGAAAACCGATGGTCCTTTACGTGACCACCCTGGAATGGTCTCTCGGTTCTCTTCTTTCCCAAAAGAACAATGGGGGGATAGAGAACAATCTCCACTATCTCAGGCACATGCTCCTCAATACGTAACTAGGTACACCCCTATCGAGAAGATCTTCCATGCACTGGTATTCGCAGTATATAAATTGTGAAATTACGTGCAGCACCATGAGGTACAGTTGGTGTCCCAGGTAGATCCGTTGAAGTACATCATGAACCGCCCAATGTTGACAAAACGTCTTGCTCGGTGGGAAGTGATTATTCAGAAATTCAACATCAGGTTTGTTCCTATGAAGGATATTAAGGGGAAAGCATTGGAAGACTTCCTTTCTTCCCATTCAGCTCATGGGGACCAGTCTCTAGACCAAGATTTTCCAGATGAGGCAATTCTATCGGTAGACCAAGCCATTCTGTGCTGGAAAATGCACTTCGATGGTGATTCCCAGAGCCCCACCAATAGAAGGCTCAATAACCCTAGGCTCAATAGAGTAGGATTGGGAATTGTCTTCATTACCCCAGCATAATACATTATGTTGTATTCATTCCTATTTTCAGAAGGTTGCACCAACAATGAGGCAGAGTATCATGCTCTCATTACTGGCCTCAAACTATCCCTAGAGATTGATGTTCCCCATTTTCACGTGAAAGGGGGCTCCAAACTAGTCTTCAAGCAGATCAATGATGAATATTTCATCAGAAAGCTAGAGCTTGTACCATTGTTGGAAAAAACTCTACAGCTAATGGCCTAGTTCCCATCCTGGCTAGAAGTTACTCATATCCCTCGATCTTAGAACGGTCGAGCTGATGCCCTGGCCAGCCCAGCTGCATCACTTGTAGAGCCCGAATATGATGATCTGATTATCTACATGGAACATCGGAGAGTCATTTCTCCCATCACTCCAGATTATGATGACATCCCATAGGTAAGCCACCTTACCACTAGTGCCTCCATGCTAGGACCTCCAGGTTCCTCAGATGTAGTGATTGAGGTGACTCATGATTGGAGAAACCCCTTTGTCTAGTACCTTAAAAATAGTAATCCCTAGTGGATCAGGCTGATCATGAGCGAATCCAATTCCAAGTGTAACAGTTTACCCTCCAGGATGGTCCTGATCATGAGAAGATCCTCTATAAGTGCGGTTTTGATGGGGTTCTCCTCCGTTGCATTCAATGAGTAGAGATTTCACAAGTCATGTAAGAGGTTCATGTTGGTTCCTGTAGGACTCATCTGACCAAGCCGAAACTATCTAACCAGATCTAGAGACTAGGGTATTTTTGGACCTCCATTATCCATGACCACATCAAGTTCTTCAAAAGGTTCCATGCATTCCAAATTCATGCTAACATCATCCATTGGCCTCCAGATCCTCTCCACACAACCAAGTACTCTTTTGCATTTGTGGTATGGTGACTCAATGTCATGGGACCATATTGACTGGTGATAGCTCGCCAGTGTAGGTTCATACTATCCCGCTACGAATTTGTTTTTGAAGTGGAAAGAGGCAGTTCTGCTCAAGAAGGTAAAGGCCTGTTCCATCGTTGAATTTGTGAGATCCAACATCATCTACTGATTTGGAGTCCCTCACACTATCCTCACAAATAACGGAATGAACATCTGGGCATCTGAGCTGAAGAAATTGTACGCTAAGTACAAAATTCATTCTAAGAATACCTCTTGTTATCATGCACAATAAAATGGGTAGATCAAGGCGTTCAAAAAAACCCTCTATAACATTCTGCAGAAAATAGTTGGTCAGAACAAGAAGAGTTGGCCATAAAATATCTAAAAATCCCTCTAGGATTATCAGAAGACGACTCATAATTCCACTTAGGTGACCCCCTATTCCCTAGTACATGGAACAGAGGCCATCCTACCCATTTAGATTCAGTTGCCTTCATTGCACACAACTTTCTATGATTAGAAAGCACCAAATAAAGTAGATGAAATCTATCTGGATGAGTTGGAATCGCTCAATGAGAACAGGCTTTGTGCCCTGCACAATCTGGAAAGGCATCAGAACAAGATAGCTATATCTTTCAATAAGAAAATACGCCTATGATATTTCTTTCAAGGAGACATGGTGTTGACCCTAAGAACACCAATTATACCTGGAAGGAAACCATCCAAGTTGGAGTCCAAATGGGAAGGACCTTACATCATTCACAAGGTTTACTCAAATGATGCATACTCCCTGGTTACCATGGATGGTGAGTGTATAACTCATCCCACCAATTCCATGTTCCTCAAGCAATACTTTTCCTGAGTTTTTGGTCACTCATGACCTTAAACTATACGGTCTTGCCCGACCTAAATTGCATTATGGCCCCACATGACCTTAAACTATATAGTACCGCATGACCCTAAAGTTCATTATGGCCCCGCATGACCTTAAACTATACTGTCCCGCATGACCCTAAACTGTATTATGGTCCTGCAGGACCTTAAATTGTACGGTCCCACATGACCCTAAACTGCATTATGGTCCCTCATGACCTTAAACTGTATGGTAATGCATAGCGTTAAACTTCCATTATGGTCCTACATGACCCTAAACTATCTGGTCTCGCATATCCTTAAACTGTATGGTCCTGCATGACCCTAAACTATATTACGGTCCTTCGTGACCCTAAACTGCATTATGATCCTACATGACCTTGAACTATCCAGTCCAACATGACCATATATTTTTCAGTCCTACATGAACTTAAATTGTTCCTTCCATACCACAAGATGTTAAAATATGTGGCTTTTCCAAAATAAAGGACGTAAAACTATCCAACACTTGTCCTGCATGACGTTAAACTGCTAGCAGAAGATTCATTTTCATATCCTGCATGACATTAAACTATATATTTTCCTGCAAGATATTAAACTGTATATGGTCCTACAAGAACTTAAACTATTATGTCCTGCCATAATTTAAACTATATGTTGTTCTACAAGACATTAAACTGCAAGAATTATGTATGTCTTCATCCCCATCCTCATGGGATATTTAGGAACACTCAGACGCCTCATCCTGAGTCCAGCCCTATGCTCCTCTCATTCGACTACCCCCTGGGTATAGTTCTCTTGGAGGATCTCACATGGTGTCATGTGAGCTTATTTGGGCCCACTAACATCTGGATTACAATTATCGCACCATGTGCCCATCCCTGTTCTTCTATTTCTCCCTCATCCTCACCACACAATGTTAAACTGAATGGCCTTCAAGAACTATATATGTCTTGATTCCCATCCTCAAGGGATACGTAGGAACGCTTGGACATTTTGTCTATTAGACCATCCACAACATCAAAATCACCCCTCAGGTCGAAAAACATGGTGTGGTGAAAGCTTATGCTCTACTTTACAATGGACCCATCATGACCACACCATATATCCCCATCCCTAGATATTTCCACTTCTTTCACTGTCCAGTTTGACATTAAATTGAACGAGCACATTTATGCTCCACACACTCCATCATTTGGGTTTCCATCATATTTCACATCCGAAGGGTCCCCCAAATAGTATGGATACTTAGACTAAGGGATCTCCTATCGTTTCACACCAAAACCCTCAAGGACCTTAAACGACAAATTGATATAAGTCCAGCGATGTGAATATGGTCAGTAGTCGATGCTCATTTTTTGTTCCCATTTTAAGTCAGATGATATAGATGCTGTGTTTTGAACCTAGTCAACAACTATCCGTTTTCATTGTCACCACCCCCATATGTCCCAAATATTGAGTGTAGTGGTTCATTCAGCCCTGCCATCTCTTCAAGATTCAGTCTTCCTTGAGCAGGGGTGTGAGTCCAGCTTTTGTACCCCTATATGCTAGGGTTAGCTTGGTCCTACTCCTTATTTCCCACACCGACCATTGATCACATTGGCTTAGGAGTTTAGGTAAGGCAATACCTACATGATGGATCATATGGATACATTTAGCCGGGACTCCCAGCCTCATGTCCCATGACCCTTTCGACTCCCTGGCCCAAGTTCTCATCTAGGATTGTGTGGTGTGGTATAGAATCACGTCCTCATTCACATTGGGCTAATTTTTCTATGCCACACATATCCCCTTGAGACACCCCTCCTTCATTTATCGTCCTTTCCATGAGTGCATTCCCCGCCATGCTTCGCGTTCCCCATCACATGGGTTTTCATCATTGTTTATATCCGAAAGGACCCCTGAATAGTGTAGATGTATATCCCATGGTCTCCCCTACCATTTTAGACCAAAATCCTCAAGGATTTTGAGTGAAAAATTGATATAAGTATCGTGTTTCAAATTTAGTCAAAAATCAATGCTCAATTGTTTTCCCCAAACCTCTGATCACATAAATACATATACTGTTTTGCGAACAGGGTCAACAGTTATCCTCTATCGTTATTTTCATTTTGTGGTCTTATACAGGCACAATTATTCTCCCCCTCCACTCATTTTTCCCATGAATATGACATTAAACTAGGCATCTATGGTCTGAGCCCTATGACCTTAAACTAAGAGCACCATCATCCTTACCGCAAGACGTTAAACTGTGAATTGGTTGAGACTTCATGTTTCAGGTCTCTCAACCTTTTTGACCCCTCGAATCAAGTGTTCATTTGGGATTGTACGATTTGGAATGAGCTTATTCTCTCAATAACCTTAGGCTACTTGTCACGCCATACACATCCCTCATTGGGGTACCTTGCCCCTATTTGTGTCCTTACTGTATGACTATAGACAACAGATCATCCTTCCTCAGAACTACATGTGGCTATATTCACATCCTTATGGGATATGTAGGACTGCCCGAATGTCTAGTATTCAGGTCCATCCCCATTTCTTAGAAACCTCCCTATCATTCTGACCCCTTGGCCTGAGTCCTTCCAGGGGAGGGGTATATGGTGTGGAATGGGATTGTGTCCACATTCATGTTGGGTTTGTAACAACCACACCACGTACCTGTCTCTCATGATCTCCCATCTCTCCATCACCCTACACACATCTTTTTGAGTTAGATTCTCTTATGTTGGGTCTATTGACCCTCTTCGGTGATTCTCTAATGTGCCTGGGAGTACTCTGGTTCAGAACCTAGAGTGTCATATTCTACCTGGACATGCTTGCACACATTTTTCAGGATTTTTGTTCCCCTTTATTTTCAATTTCATTATATTTCACATCCAAAGGGACCCCAAATGGCATGAATGATCAGCCCAAGGGATGTACTACCATTACGGTCGAATGTCCTCGAGGGTTTCGAACAACAAATTGATACAAGTCCCGCGTTGCGAATATGGTCAGCGATTGATGCTCATTTGTTGTTCCCATTTCAAGTCACACGGTATGGATGTTGTGTTTTGAACAAGGTCAATAGTTATCCTCCATCGTCACACCAACCCCATCATGCCTTAAATGTCAGTTTCATGATTCACATCATTCTACACCCCATCATGTCCAAGTAAAATTTCTAAACTCTTGGTACTATCCCTCAGTGCACATTTTCACATTAGGAGGACGAAGCTATAATAGGGAGTCATTCAGAGCTCTACACTAACTTCCCCTTTACGTGTAACCCATGTGTTTAAAAGGCCTCTTCCACCTTTGTTTCCCACACCATGTTTTACTCACATGGGATTAGGGACCGGATTGAGGTCTGCGCTCACTTGGAAGAGTTTGTCTTCTTCATGGCCCAAGCTCTAAGACCTTAAAATTAGATATCCTTATACGTCATCTTCTATAACTACTTCTAGCTTGATTCCCATGCTCATGGGATACGTAGGAACGCCCAGACATCTCAACTTTGGGTCATGCTCAAATTCCACTAATTATCTCTTATGTTCATACTTTTAGGCCCTGACCCATATAGGATTGCATGGTGTAGGGAGTGTGGACTTATGTCTTCATTCACGTTAGGTTTGAAAGAGTTGCACCACATACATCCCTTTTGAGAGATAGTCTCTCCTTCCCCATATTATCTAACATTTTTTGGCCCCTCATCCCGAGATTTCTTTCCTGGAATCGCATGCAGTGTGATGTGGACCTCATCCTCATTCATGTCAGGTATGATTTATCAAGCCATGCACATCCCCTTTTGAAACTCATCTCTCCTGTATATGTTTGAGCTATATGACATTAAAATATGCTGCTATTAGTCCCACATGACTTTAAATTTTTGTGTTCTTACTTCACGATGTTAAAATGCATGGTTCATCCAACAAAAAGACCTTAAACTATGGCATTATTGTCCTGACTGCACGACGAAAAATGGCACTGCATCGTGGTTCCCTCATTCAAGAGGACATAATGATTGGTATCAGTAACCCACCATACTACTTTTAAACGCCTATATATGGCTTGATTCTTCTAAAAATGTCTGAAATCTCCATCCTAGGTCCATCACTTCAACAAAAAAACACACATTCATGCTAAATGATAGACAAGATCTATAAAATGTCGCTTATTTTCGTACGGAGGCCAGACCCGCATATCCTTATTATCCTTGGCACTGGTATCTTACCATGCCACCTTCAGAACTATGTATGGATTGATTTCCATACTCATGGGGTGCATAGGAACACTCATGCACTTTTCCTTGAGCCCATGATAACATTCACTTTTGGTCCCCTGACCTAGGAGTTTCCCCCCAGAGCACATTATGATGATACAAACTCCTACTATCCTCATTAATGTCGGGTTTTATAATTACTTCACCACATGTTTCCATTCTCCAATTCCATCTATGGTCCAAGATCTATGACCACAAACTAAGACCACTCTATGTCCTTGCTACCATACATTAAACTACATGACATCTTCAAGAACAATGTATGGCTTGATTCCCATCCTCATGGGATGCGTAAGAACACCCAGACATTCCATCTACATGTCCTTCCCTAGGAATATAAAATCTTTCCCCCTCTCTTTGGCCCCTTGGCCTGGAATCTTTTTAGAACATGTGGTGTGGCGAGTACCTCTTGGGTTCTTGTTCATTTCGAGTTTTTCAATAGCTGCCCCATGTTACTCCCTTGTCTTTTCCCAATCTGGTCCATGTTCTATGACCCTAAACTAAAATTTCCCTATGGGGACTGTGCATTGGGTTTGGCTATTTTTCCATCCTTCACGCAGTCCATTAAATCAAGCTCCCTTTAATGGCCCATCCTAATACCTTAAGATGGGATCATGCAACCCCATAACCCTTATCCTTGGAAAGGGACTCAACTCCCTCTATCCAATATGTCTTATTGTCATACTCAGATGTGTTGTAACAAAGAGCCTAAAGTGTGGAATTTTCACAGGGACATTCCCTAGTTCTATGTCCATCCTTTGTGAGTCCATTATTTGGCTCCTCATCCTCTTCCACGTCTAAAGGGACCCCCTTTATGGCCTAGTCTCATGCCGCATTGGATTACCTACCGTCTTGGGCCAACGTCCCTAAGAACCTCAGACAACATTTTCAACTGATCCTGTGTTTCGAACATTGTCAACGGTAAACCTTCATTTTTCTTTCCCCATTCTAGGCCAAGGCGATATGGATACTGTGTTTTGAACATGGTAAACAGTTATCCCATATCATCATGCCACAATCATTGTGGTCTAGATATTGAGAATCATGATTCACATTTTTCCACATCCTTATGTTTAAGTGGTATTCCAATATACTCGGATTTACCCCTTCATACATCCAGGTGCCTTAAGTATGTAGGTCAGCGTTATTGGGACGTCATTCAGCTTGTGTCCCATCACCCCTAACATTTTCCTTACTTTTATAGGAAAGTACCATCACTAATACTTGTTTCCCACATTGATCATGACTCATGTGGTCTTGGTAGTTTTGGTTGGATGTGTACTGGCGTAGCCAAGCCACACATTCCTTTTCGTCCCACATGACATTAAACTGCGCTCTAAGAACTACATGCGGCATGATTCTCATCCTAATGGGGTATGTAGGAACATCCAGACACCTTTCCTCAGGACCAACCTAACTTTCACTTTTGGTCCATCGACCTAAAAAAACTTCCTCCATGGATACTTGGTGTATTGTAGACTTCTTATGTTCTCATTCACATCTGGGTTATGGCTACCTCATCACGTGCTCTATTCTTGGGATCTTCCCTTTCACTCCTCATCCAATTGTATGAGATTAAACTACATGAGTCTATATGTCCTCAATGCATGACACTAAACTGTGGTTTTACCGTAAACAAGTTCAGGATGCCCCATGTAAATCATGGGATCCATCAATTTCCACTCGAGAGAGGATTATCCCCACCGATGTTGGTCTCTGACCATGTTGTGCTTCAAGAACTGGGATTGGTTTGATTATCATCCTTATGGGATACGTAACGATGCCCAAGAATTCACCTCTGGCCCAGACCATGGGTTATTAACCCTTCTGGACCCTCGGCCCTGATCACGGTCCACTCTCTATGACCTTAAACTAGGAGCCTACAGTCTATGTAACATGACTTTAAACTGTTAAATTTGGCCTTGAAAGTATGATCATAAAACTGTGTGCAACATCCTAGTCAAATGATGTTAAACTATTCCATTCATTATCTGTATCCGTATGATGTAAAACTGCAAGGCATTCCAGGTCCTCCCCATAGATTTCCTGTTGGGAAATAGGTATGATCTCAGATCAGACCGATGAACCCACCTAATGTGTCCTCACCACGGTGGAAAAATTTCAGGAGTGTTGGAATCCATTCGAACAACCCATCACTCCACTCTCCATGCTTTTCATACCCTTTATTCGGACCCTCATCCTCTTTCACATCTAAAATAACCCCCTAATAGTATGGATTATCGACCTATGGCTCACCTACTATCCTTGACCAATATTCTAGAAGACTAATGGGTATCATTTTGAGTCAGGCCCCATGTTTTGAACATGGTCAATGGTCAGCCCTCGTTTGTTATCTCCATTTCATGCTAAAGCAATAAGGATGTTGTTTTTTTGAATGCGGTCAATAGTTATCCTTCATTATCACGCCACCACTATAGTGTTCTGAATCTTGGGTATCGTGATTCACACTTCCCACTCCCATATATTAGGATTAATTCTAAACTCCCCTGGATTTACCTCGCTCATGCACTAGAGCACATTGGGAAAGATGGAATGTCGATTGTTCTGAGATCATTGTTCTCCAGTCGGGCCTCTCCCTTTCCTCCAGAAAATCTGGACTGGTTGTTCAAACTCCAGATGCTCAAAGCTTGGTTTTCACTCTTATATTTAGATGGAATGACAAGGTGGTAATCCCTTGTTTATCTCATCAGGATCGACCCATGTGAGCTTAGGGATTGATCGCAGGATTTTCCATGAATGTAAAGGAAATGAAATAGAACAAGAATAAATAACAAAACTCATTAATACATATAGCATAAATAATCAAAGAATGAAAGTGTGTCCAAAATTTACATGCATCATAATACCCGAGGATCGACCCCTGCCATGGATGGGTTGACTCCGTTGAAAGAGCATTGTAGCTCCTCCACCATCTGGCTTGTGTTGTCTGAGATCTATTGTCACCTGTTCAGTTCCCGCTTCTCCTTGGCAGCAATGGGGTGCAGTTCATCAGCCGTAATCTAGGCCCGCTCCTCATCACTTCGGATGATAGCCATCACTGTGGTGGATTTCTTCATCTGATCCTCGGCCTCTGTCAGTGGGGCCTTCAGCCATGATGTGAGCTCTGATTGCGCAGTGAGGAAAGATGAATTATCTTTATCCTAGATGTGCAGTTTTTGAATCTCATTTTCAGCATCCTAGAGACTCTTGATGTTCACCGCTTTTCTCCACTACCAACCCACACCAAGGTCTTGGTCATATTCCCGGATCTTCTCCACCATGAGATCCCAGAAAAGCATGTGAGGATGTTGAGCATCCACTCCCCCAACATACAGTTCAAATTGCTGGGACTGAATCCTCCCCATTGGGTCTATCCATTTTTCTTTAGTGGTGTCGTCAATAAATCCATTAATCAGCTTCCATGACCTGCGACATCCGATTTTTCTATCCTCCTCATCAGAGTCTGTCTCATCCTAATCAGCGGGGTCGGTGGGCTCCTACATGGGGAACGCCCCCAAGAACTGGTTAGTGGGGTCTACATCTAGTGTCTGATTGGGTATGTCTGGACCCGTGTTGTCCGATCGATCTTCACCATCAGATCCCACCTCAATGATCTTAGGATCTATCCTACTAACAGTTCCACTAGGGATCGAGAGCGCCGCAACTTGGTCAGTTTGGGTGTTCGATTCCATGACCACCTATATTACCCTGGAAAAGGTGTTACTAGAAGTACCAACCAACCTTTCCAAGGTAGCCCACGCCATTTGAAAAACTGTGCATACCAATAAATGCATGGACGTTAGTTAACCATATCAATGGGTGGCATACATGAATTCTGTAAAGAAGACTTACAGAGATAAAATTGTTGATCTCTCTTCTGGGTTTCTTCCATAAGGACCCCGAGGCATAGCCCTCTGTATATTTTTGGGAAGTATGAAAACTACGGAGGAACCACCTCAGGTGTCCCGAACCTGCTGGATGCAGTAATTTCTATAGCCGCGGGCGTAGATCCCGAAGTCCCCGTATCGACATCTACTGTAGGGAGGGAACAATTTCTGCGTATAAGGCCCTCCTACTCAGTTCAAATATTATTGAGGGGTCCAATGCAACCTAGAAGCGGATCCTGGTCTAGTGACTCAAGGTTTTAACTCAAGAGCCTTTGGAAACTCTTCAAGTTCTGGGTCCGAGTCACCAACTTCACCCTCCTCCAAAGGGCTCCCTCTATCGGGCTCCTCCCCCAGGAGGACTTGTTTGATTATTCTGGCAAAGAAAAGAGCTCCCTCAGATTAGTAGCCGACAACTGTGGAGGGGTAATACGATCTAGAAACACCTTTTCCTGATTTTTCATTGGACATGGGGCACCTACAGAGTACATGAAGTCCTCCAACTCGGCCAGGTATTGCTCCGCCTCCGCCTGGGATACTGAATAGATGACCCCGATGGGGCCGATCCCTAGAAAATCCATCCTAAGATAGTTCAGGTGATGCCACATCTTAGATGGGTTAAGGAATTTTTGGTTGACATCCTAGATTTCCCAAGCTTCTAGGAAGACAACATTCTCTGGCATGTCTATATGGCACAACCGCTTCCCCAGAGACTAGGTGGATATCCTCCAGAATCCCCTTGGTGGCCTCCCCTCAGGATTACTCTGATCTTATGGAATCTCCATGTCCACTGTCACCATAGGATCTGCTACTACCTCCCCTTCGACTGGTGTAGGCCTCACCGACACTGCATCTCTTCCACCGCGAGATGTCATCACTACCTTTCAACCTCAGCCTCGAGGTTTGGGAGGCACCCCATCACTGGCCAGAATAGTTGGATGATTCAGCATCTCCCTAAGGTAGGCCACCTCCCAGCTCTTAGCGTTCTCTTTAACTAGCCTGAAGATGACCGTGGTTGGAGGTATCTCATTCCGCATCTTCCCATCCTCTTGTGTGGAAATGAGCCACATCTGCCTCATTACACATGGGTGATCCTCGTAGCGCACCCCCAAATAAACCAGTGGTGTCAACTGATGAATACAATGATAATTCCTTGAGAACCGATGTGGGGTTTATGGCTCATAGAGGGACCTTTGTTCCACCCGTTCCACCAGGAATCCACCTTGAAAGGCCAAGAGGTAGGACCAATGCTTTTCTGTCCCCTAGCCATCATCAGTGAACACACCCGTTGGCAATGGGAACGGGTGAAAATTGAACTTTTCTGTCTTCCAAAACGGGTTCAATACTGACTTCACTGTTAGATTGGTGGAAACGATCCCTACCACATTCATAATGGACATGTGGAAGTTTGATCTTGGAGGGGAGATGGGGTTCGAACATTCATAGATCCCCCTAACATGTGTCGCTATCCACCCATACAGGAGGTGGAATGGCCCGCATATTCTCTATCGCTTCTTCCCCTCATAGATATTCCATAGAATCTTCTACAGCTTGGAGAGCATTGAGATCCAGAGGCTGAACCGTACTCTTGTCGCCAGCATGGATGCCATGATAAATGTGCTTGGTCAAACACCCATGTTCATGTCTCTCACTGGCAGGATCCAACCGCATATGAGCGCTGTAATGAATGCATCCAACCTGACTACCGATTTCTGCTCGATACTAATACTGAATCCCCACATCTTCCATTGCATATCCTCCAAGAACTGCCAGTACAAGTCCTCCTTGCTTTGTTGATCCCCCTTCGAGCAATTATGAGGCCTCACAGGGAACTTCCTATTTTCCAGGAAGTTCAAGAACTGCTTGAACCACCATTTGAAATGGACATCCCTCGCCGACTGCTTTTCCTATCCTGACACAAGTTCCATCAATGCCATCACTAGAAGTGGAATATATTATGGATCCTCCCCCACAACCATAACGGGGATGAACTCAACATACATCGCCCCCAATATTGGGACCCCTAAGATCTGATGCAAGTCCCATAGACTGATGCCGACCTATCCATGATAAAAATGGAAGGTACTGATTCTCGATGATTATCTACTCAGTAACTCTCACATCAGCTGCTTTGGATAATAAATATAGAATTGGGACATCCAAGAAACCTCATACAGGCCCACTGTCCTCATATCTGCCATGAATTCTTTACACGAGGCACCTACCCAGTAGGTTCTAGCCCAGTCATCTCTGAAGTTTCCACCCTGGCCCAGATCCCACTCATTGGACCACCCCTTCTCCAGGTTCCTCAGGGATGACTTCAAGATAGTCTAGTACCCTAGGGGAGAATTCCTTGGCTGCAGTTACTTTCCATTAACGTTGTTCAAATGATTGTAAAAATATTCAGTGATGACAGGCATGAAGTCCTCCTGGGCATGGCTGTCAGCCGCCCTGAACCACTGGCGCTGACACGACTTGCTCCTAAACAAGTAAGTTGGATCATCCCCACTTGATTTAGGGATGAAGAAGTCATCCCTCATGCCAAATCCATACAGAGTAATCCTCCTTCACAATAAGTAGTCCTTCTGGAATTCCTAAAGCAGTTCCACCAGCGAATTATAGTTAGAATGACTTCGTACAATCTCCCCAATAAACGAGCTATCCTTCATTTCCTCTCCTCAAGCAGCATCTGAAAGGACCCCCCAGAAATCTTCCTAGTTATCCATTCAGTATTTGGAACTTGAAAGTTTTTGGTTCTGGTTCATGAAGATCTTTTTCATAGCACATTCACGAAGATCGTTTGCAAAGATCCTTTGTGGAGTTCGGTCCCAACAAAGAAATCGTGGATCCCTGTCCCGACCTTCAGAAGCAAGCCGCAGAGCATACCATCACGAAGTCATTGACTCATTATGTACCGCGAAGTAGAAAACCTGATTCATAGAGATCAAGAATGGAGTACACGGAGCTTCACAAATTGAGAGCTCTAAGTACCAAAATGTGGAGGATCAAAAGGAAAAAAGAGAGTTCAGCCTCCCCTATTTATAAGTGATGAAACCTTATGCTTTGTAGTGAATCCGACCGCGGTGAGCAGCGCGACACTATCATCCCATGTGTGTCCCCTCTGCCTCTCTAGCCTCCTTTGCTATCCCTCTTCGCGATAGGCCAAATAGTTTTAGCAATTAACCCTCAGACTTTGACCCTCGCTTTCTCTTGGGATCCAAGTCTGAGGGGGAATTTTTTGGCACCAAAATTTGGGAATAGGAAGAAAAAATGTACAGCCTTTGGGGTGGGCTCATGAATCTTGTTCGCGGAGCCCCACATCATCATGGATGGCACAAAGCCCCCCCCCAACTCAGTAAAACTACCACGAAGTAAGTAGGCAGGAGGCTTCGTGAACCCGTTTGACATTTGCGAAGCCACTTTGGATCAAGGAGGCGGGAGTTTACACCAACTGGATTGAAGTTTGAGAATCCGCTGTAGAGCAAGGAGGTGGGAGACTCCGTGAACCGAATTGAAATTTTTGAAGCTACCACGGATCAAGGAGGTAATAGGCTCCACAGTTAAAAAAATATTTCACATGTCTTCATGCCCATCAAGCTCTGTTTCACGGTGCCTCTTTCCTATAAATAAAGGTCTCCCATCGAGCCCAAAGGATAGATCCTACAACCTTTCACCTTCTTATCTCCCAAATTGTGAAGCAATTTCTACTCTACGAACCATGATCTCTTCAAGGTACTTTAGCTTCTCAAATTTCCTTTCCCTTTGCTTGATGTCAACCCCTCTTCAAAGGGGTTTCCCTTCACAAAGCCTATGGACCTCCGTGAAGGAAGGGGATCCCCAAGGGGACTCAGGTCTTCATAGAGCACTTATTCTTCACGAAATAACCTCCAGGAACATGTGACCCAAATGCCAAGGAAGGGTCAATATGATTCCTGAAGCACATTGCTTTACAATGATACACTTCGCTGGGAACCCATTCTTCACGAAGCACTTCTCGACGAAAGACTGTCCACTTAGAAAAGAACCTTATATATGAACCTATTCCCTATGCCTAGGCTAGTACACTTCACTTTGCGAAGAATAACCCTTTGTGAAGCCCCTCCACTACATAGAGAACCAGAGCTTCACGAGGCTTCTACCTATGAACCTATTTTCTCTGCAACTCCTTTTCCTGTGCGACCCTCTACGTTTGCATGATGTGAATTCAAAGTCCCTTGGGTGGTGCTTCCCATAGCGTTGCATAGCCTTATTCTTCTTTGCATAGCTATGCTAAGGGTTATTAATTATTCACATAGCCATGCTAACATGGACCCCTCATTGGATCACACCACAACACCCCTTTTTTACGGCATTGTCAATACCTTCCCTTCCCCAAGGGTGGGTGGGTATCCATTATATTAGTCCTAGAGGTGCGATTGAACCCACCTCATCTGAGCTTCAGGATGTGAAACTTCCAAGGTCCATCATCCTCATCACAAGACATTAAACTACAACCCCACCCGGTGAGTCCTACACAGGTTTCCCCATCTCAGACATTCACTACGTCGGATTATCTCCACGAGAGTGAGATCTTCCTCACATGGAATGAGAACCTCTTTTTCAGAGTGGTACATGTCCACAAGGAATGAAAACCATCTTGGTGTAAGCCCCTTACCATTCTTGTAGGAGGCAATACCCTTACTCCTCCTTTCTTCTTCCATGCCAAGGACCAGAGGGCGGGATGGAAATTAGGACCTTTATCATCCCATCCCTCTCCCTCTTGGCTTTGTTTCCACTCAAGCCTCTATCCAGGAGTAAGGCCCAATCTCTTTCTCCCTTGTCTATTAACCATGCATAAGAACATTTTTCCTTTTTGAGCTGCTAACCACGTGTAAGCCCCATTCCACTTCCCAGGAAAGCACCTTTCGTGACATGATCGTCAGGTCACTGCTGACTCTTGTTTCTCACACCGAGCGCAACTCAGGTGGAATTAGAGTAAGAACTGACCATGACATCCTTTTTGGGCCACCCTACAGTGTAAGCCCCAAAACCATCCCTAACTACGTGGAATTTGATCTTTTCCAAGGCAAGGTACATAGGAAGCCTCCCTGAGGTTATAGCCCAGCAACCGTTGGTCCCGACCACTTCATGTCAGTTCACCAAAACTCTCTCGAACTACGTGGACTTTGATCCTTGCCAAGGAAAGGTGTGTAGGAAGCCTCCCTGAGGTTCAATACCAACAACCATTGGTCCAAAAACCCATCATGTTAGTTCACCAACATTGTACCAAACTACGTGGACTTTGATCCTTGACAAGGAAAGGTACGTACGAAGTCTCCCCAAGGTTCACTTCCAACAACAATTTTTCCCGACCACTTGACGTCAGTTCAACAAAATTCTTTCAAACTACGTGGACTTTGATCCTTGCCAAGGCATGGAATGTAGGAAGCCTCCCCGAGGTTCATGCCCAACAACCATTGGTCCCGACCACTTCACATTGGTTCACCAACTCTCCCAAACTATGCATACTTTGATCATTTCCATGGAAATGTACGTAGAAAGCCTCCCTAAGGTTCAAGACCAAAACCCATCAGTCCCAGACCCATCACGTCGGTACACCCTCTTCCTTCATGATGTTAAACTGTATCCCCCATTTTTTGCCCACATGACGCTAAACTGTACCCATTCAAACTACGTGGGCTTGGATACCTGTGTCCTAGATAGGGTATGTAGGAAGCCTCCCTGAGGTTCAGTCCCATTCAGTGGTAAGCTATTGTCAACCCCATTTAGCGATAAGCCGTTATCAACCCCATTCATCAGTAAGTCATAGTCAACCCCATTATGAGGTAAGCTGTTGTCAACCCCATTCGGTGGTAAGCCGTTGAAGTCCCCCAATCGACGTTAATCCATTGAAGAACCCAATCGACAGTGATCTGTCTTCAGATAAACTAAACAGACTTTGATTCCCTGCCATGGGGATATGTAGGACACCTCCCTGAGGTTCAAGCCCATCACCCATGTCTTATCCCAGTATTTCCCTCAAGACTATGTGTTTCGGGAAGGTTATGACTCAACCTGAAGGTTCCATTACCTCCAGGTCCTATCCATAAGGGTCACCTCCTCAGGAATCCCATTTCCCCATGAACTATGCGGATTTTGATTACCTACCATGGGGATATGTAGGAAGCCTCTTCGAGGGACAAGCCTAATACTACCGTTATCTTCAAAATGATTCTGTCTCATTCCCCCACCACTTAATTCAATTCTCCATCATCTATCCTGATTCTTACCGGGGCCACCACATCCTGGTGAGATCATTCCAATTCACCTCTTCACTACTCTTAGAAGCACTCGGGTAACTAACCACATGTTATCCCTAGCATTAGTGTTCCATCCAGGGGTTGGACCCACCTGATCCACTCTTGTCAGTGTTCTGATCAGTCTGATCTATCTTAACTAGACGTCAAACTTGAGGCATACCCTGTGTCAAACATGGAAAGCTGAGGAAAACCTCAGAGACATTCCCATGGCATATAATTTCATGCATTTGACATGGGATGCATCAGGATTCTGCGCCCTCGAGAAGACCTATCATAAGGGGAAGAAACCCAGACATGCCATTGTTATAGCGTCCAGAAACGCTGGTGATGTCCAACGTGACTACTCCCCTGACCAAAGGTTGCTGCCTTAACCGGACCCCTTGGAATGTCTTGATAGAAGTAGTGTAATTAGACAGCATACATGAAGTCATCACACTAAGAATATTTTCACGAACAACGTCTAAATGTATAAGGGAGACCCGGACTAGGTGACGAGTTATGAGGAGGAATCCACAGAAAGAGGAACCAACATCCCATAATCCCGTTTTGATCAAGGAGAAAATGTCCCTGAATAAGCGATGGATGCCACACGCCTTTGGAAAGCAGGATTGTGGGTCAAGAAACAACACCTCCTTGATATAGGGATGCACACGCCCCAATGAAAGAGTCAGAAACAATAATATCTATAAATTTGTTTTATTATCATCTCGAAGTCTCTATTTACATGAAATTGAGTAACATCAAACTTGAGGGATGTATCTAGACTGATAATGAGAGCCTAAAAATATGCCTCATTGTTGGTGAGACATTCTAACAATGGGTATGATTATGGTAGGATAGCTTGTGTTATGGTGATGAAGACAATCCCCAGGTCCACTCTATTGATCTTGGGATCATTGAGATTTCTACCATTCGGTCTTCATGATGCACCGTCAATGTTAATATTCCTTCATGGAATAGCCTAGTACACTAAGAGGATGGAAACATCTAGTATATCATTATACATGGGAAATTGTTTTGGGTCTATATTAGCGGCTATTAATTCACCAATGAATGACCCTTGACATAATTCTACATAACAAACCCAATGTCAAAATTCTTAAGGATCACTACCCAACATTCTAGTCATCCCATCATCATGGGGTGATTAAAGATTTTAGTCAGCATGTATACTCATGAAAATAGCTATATGTCATTATGTGGTAGAAAATTTCACAACTTATGCACTATGAAATATATCAAAAGGAATTTCTTATTGATGGGGGAGTATCTAGTCTCCATGTTGAGGAGCATACAACTGAGATAGTATAAACTATTTTATCTTCCCTCATTGTTAATATGGGTGAGAAAGGAACTGATGGATAGTTCCAAGTCAGACACATAAAAGACTAGAGGCTTCCTTGGGAAGGGAGGAATCTTTACTGGAGTTTTTACTAGGTACTTTTGGATTTCTTAAAAGAAAGCCTAGAATTACTAATCCCACTTGTAGATGGTTCCTTTCATCATGATCCTAAAAAACAGATTAAAATTTTGATCCAAATTTGTGATGAATTGGTGTACATAGGATTGGTGGCCTTAGAGGCCTCTTAGAACCTAGTGGTTTCTCATGGGAGGAATTTGGCCAATGGAAATGATCTTAACTAGGTCAATATCTATGTCTTTTTATCTGACAAAATAGTTAAGAAACACCCTAGAGGTAACCTCAAACACATAGGTCAATCTCCAAATTCTAGGAGTGAAGGAAATAAAACACTTTCTTAAGGACTCCCAGATGGTCCTGATGCTAGAAGTATTTAACCACCAAGTCATATAAAAAGCATTCCACCATCACCTCAATTATTGGTTTTAAGATATGGTACATTTTCAAGTGATTAGTGGCTCCTAAATTCTTTAGGCCAAAGGGAATCACATGATAGAAAAGATCCCCTTGTAATTACATAAAGGTGGTGGACTCCTCATCATCAGGTGAAATACAAATATAATTATTCCTAGAATATCCATAAAAAAAGTGTGGTCCTAGAACTTGGATATAACATTGATATATAACTATGTCATTGGAAGGGGAAAATCTTCATTAGGAAAATTGCAGTTCCGTAACTAACATTCAATGTAAACAATGATCTTCCCATTATTATTAGAAAATTAGATGATGTTGGCTAGACACATGGGGTATTGGAATTCCCTAATATAGTTGGATTTGATTAACTTATCATCCTCATCCTCGACCACGGTTCCATGAGACAGATTCATTTTTTTGGAGGTTGGTTGAACCCAAGATCAATCCCTAGGAGACTAAAACTATGGAAAATAACATGAGGGTCTAGTCCTGGCATCTCATCATATTTTTAGGAGAATACATCATGGTGTTTATTCATGAATGGAACTTATTTTGGATACTCCATTAGAGGAATTCATGCACTAATCATCATTGAACTTATACATTATTAGGTCTTGAAGTTCCCCTAAATCAACTACTCAATGGTGGTGGAGACACCATCTGATACTATTGGAGGGGAATCTTCTCAGTCCCCTATATTTTCTGGGGCATGAGGATATGTAGGACGAGGTTCATCCAAGTCATCTAACTCTGGGGGGAATCATTCCTACTTTTATAGATAAGTAATCTCAACTGAGGGTTCTTGATCTATTGAAATTGTGGAAGAAAAGGTTGTCGATCTAATTCTGTTGAGCCTTCAACATAAAGATCCAAGAGTCATGTAAAAGAAAGTGGAAAGTCACATTTTAGTGACTCAAACTTACTCTATGGAACAGTAAATAATTTCTTGAAATTGTATGCATAGGGAGAACCTCTCAGTACCTCATAGGATAGGGGGCTTCTAGTATCACCCATGCCTGTCCTCTGTATGAGTATGATGTAATCTATGGATGTTCAATCCTTTTAGGAATTCCATAACCCTATTTCCTAGAATCAATAATGAAATTCCAAAAACATGGGGTGTGTGGCCTCCAAATGATGAACTGGGAGAATGAAAGCATTATACAAGTATACAAACAAGTAGAATCTAGTGAAATTTTTACACTCAACCCCATTGGTCTGAACCCTCTTCCCCTCCCTCTTGTAATAGATGGAGTGTAGACATAGGGATTCATATGAGTCAAAGGGAGACACATCACCATAGAGGACCCAAAATATTCCATTGATGGAGTTGTTGAGGCATTGATGATATGAGGATATGAATGAAACATGAAAATTAAGCTACAGTATAACCAATAATGAGTTATATGTGGTATTCTATAAGAATACCATAAATTCAGTAATTAATATCATGACACAAAACTGGATCTTCAACCGAATCCAACCACATGGTTTCTAATCAGTCTGGTCATAACCCTGAATCTTAAGGTTAGAAGGAGTTATATTTTCTTCATCCATCCTAATATTTCGAATCATCTTGGTTGGGATTAATATAATCTTATCACCTTTTTTGACTAGGTAGTGACAGATCCCCATGACATTGAACTGGCCTGTGATGCACAGTGGCCATATGTGCCCCTGTATGATGGATTCCTCAAATTACCTAGATAATGAGATAATGGAATGGTATTAATATCACTCAAACCCCTCTACATAGTAGGTATTTGTGATGACTACTTGTAATTCTAAATATATAGTGACTCTAAAGGATATTGTGAGGGACTCGAGACTTTCTTTCAAGTAGAGGTCCTCAAGGATCGAGATCCTTGTAGGTACACTGGAAAGGTGATTCAACATTTCAGAATTCCATGAAAAATGAATAATTATATCCATAGGGGATTCTCCAGGTATGTAGGCATGATTGATGCCACTGGTTGTACCATTGGGATATGAATGGTACTAGAAGTATCACATTGCTAGCCGGATGACCCGCTATGAACCACTATCGGATTACCGTTTCATGAATGAGGCATGGATCTGGATAAACCTTACCCATCATGGTATGGTCATGGACGATCTGATCATTCAACCAACACATTTAGTTATAGAGTTGTTTCAGACAGATCAGTTTGAGTGGATAGTTCCCCCTGAGATCTATACAACACATGCTACCTGGTCTCAGTAGAATGCATGTTTTGGTCTAGGGTGTTGGAATGAGAATTATGACTGTTAAAATTATCTCAACCTTTCCATTAATGGTGTCTACTAGAGGAACACATGGGGATTACCTGGGGTTTCTCACGATTAGTTATCATGAATCTGTCTACCAATTTGATGGGAGTCACATAGAAATACTCTGGCTCATCTTCCATGGGGTCTTCTAGTATTGGGTGGATCCTAGGTGTGATTCCCAACTCCAGAAGCATTAAGTCACTGATAGTGCATGATGGATTGGACACTAGTGAGGGAATCTAATTTCCCTTTCTCCATCCTCATGTACTCTTATGAGATTTGTAATTTTGTGTCCCAAATTCAAATGTAGTATCTAGATATGTGGTGATGACTAATTTAGGATTTCGTATTCCTAAGTGGGAATATATTACACAATGGTCATGAGAAACTACTATGTGATCTAAAAAATTCTCATACTTCCATTCACTTAAACC
This sequence comes from Viscum album, assembly GCA_963277665.1. Taxonomy (NCBI): domain Eukaryota; kingdom Viridiplantae; phylum Streptophyta; class Magnoliopsida; order Santalales; family Viscaceae; genus Viscum; species Viscum album. Next base: position 340,605,634 of record OY728144.1, read on the forward strand.
CTCACATTCACTATCAATCTCGATAGATATAAGTATTACCTAAGATAGTACATCAACAAACTTTAAAAAATGTGATCTATCAAGTCCTAGATCGATTAATTCCTCACATATCATTCTTTGATGTCATGTATAACAATACTGTGTTATGGTTAATTATTGGGGTAGTAAGTGCATCCAGCTTCATGGGGCCTCTGGCACTATGGAAGCTTCAAAATCACCTTTTCAAAGTCGTAAATTAAGTGTCCCAAAACCTATCAATCCTTTAAAGAATAGGTATGGTTCTATATATATGGGAATACAGTTTATGGATCCTGGCCCTGATGTGGGGCTAGAGCCTGACAAGAAGTTGGAGCATCATTATCCCATATTGGAGTTTGTACATGGTGTGATGGTTCATAATAATTATGCATTGGGATAGGATACGCTTTATAAGTCTCCAATTAGCAAGGGTCCTCTGGAATGGGGGAAATAACTCAAATGGCTCTGGGGCCTCTAATTGTATGGAAATGACAATCCCTTCTTTGGAAAACATCCTGGATGGACTAGGAAGAGTCAACGAGCATGACTAATTTTCATACTGAAAAGAATCATCCACATGCCTAGATTTATTATAAAACTATGGAAATACACCTCGAATGTTTTGGTGATGACGGTATGGACGATATCAGTCATGAAATTCCTGATGAAAATCATTATCGTATGCTGTTGAGTTAGAGTAATATTGAATGAGTACGTGAGGCCTTCACACAAGGAAATAAAATCCCTAACTTTCTCCCCAGGATGTTTCTTGAATTTGAAGAGGACAACAATAATTGTCTTGACCATGGTTGAGATGAACTAGTAATGGAACTATATGTGAAGATCTTCCTAACTAGCGATGGACATTATAGTTAACTATATATACAAGAAGAACATAAGACCATCCAATATCTATTTGAAACAATGAATCTTGATGGACTCTTACTACTATAGGGTTCCCAACATGGTCCCAAACATTTATTTGAAGTGGAAAAAATGCTATAATGATCCACCCAATGCACTGAACGAGGAAAACCAAGGATTTCCAAACTCATGGGGTTCCCAAAATTCACCCACCCATGATGGGTACAACTTTCCGTTAGGTGGTATTTCTATCTGTCTGTCTCTAGGGCCTTAGGGAGGGAAATGAGAGTGGCTGTAAAATCATCTTGGTGAGGGTATCTATATTGATGGGGGTTCTTGACACAAATTCATTAACATTCTCATCAACTCGGTCAGTGGTCTCTATGCCTTGTGGATTGGCATGACCTGGATCCAGAGGAGGATAATTATGCTGATCCAGAGGGTTTGGAGAATCCAATCTCAATCTATTTCCATAATCTTAAACCTATACTATGACTATATTCATGAGTTTACTGATATGGAGTGGGGGAAACTTTCCAAGGAGGACCACTTCCCCACTGGAAGAGATATTGGATATCGTTAGACCACACAATAATGCGAGATCTGATTAGAAATTAACTCAATGATGATTGTTTTTACCTTCATGCTATTGAATAAAGGAGGCTACAATATGCTCATCCTCTATTTTCTATATAAAATTAGATGGATCTAAGGGCCCAAAATTCTTATTTCCCTTGTCAATGTTCTGAAGGGAAGGAAATTGTTTGTCATTGTATAGATCTAGGAGGCTAAGTTCCTTCATCTGTTGGTGTATTTGGAAACATATTGGAGGGTATCTAGGGTACTGTCCTCCACCTTTAGGCAGATCTTCCCTATCGTGACCTATGTTGATTCCCTTATTCTTGGGTAGCTTGGGAATGACCTTGTTTACCGTAACTATAACTAGAGTATAATTTGAATTTTTGATAAGTAATTAAGATAATTATAAGAGTGTGATAAATTATAGAGTAGATTGTTGTCCCCAACTTATGATATGAACATGCATAGATGCCTCTTTCATAATCTCATAGGGAACTGTGAGGATATTTATGCATCTCTATTGGAGGTTCTAGTAGCAATTTAATGAATCATACTGTTGATACCCAAAGAGTTCTACAAACTCAACCCTTTGATACTACTGATCGATGTCTTCAAGGTGATACAAGATTTCTAGATAATCTAATAGATGACCATAGAGCCAAAGAAGCATCACCTAGATAATCTGGTGGAGGAACAAGGATAGGAACATAATAAGGGACTTCAGGATGTCAACATTGGGGGTTTCTAGTGGACATAATACAATTGATAGCTACTTAACAGATAGATCCTTCCATAAGCCTTCTTTTTAGAGGAAGGGCCATGTTCTTAGTTGGACCAGACTTTTATGGACGTTGGCCGAGGGATAGGTGCACAGACAGATATGGAATGGTTCAGCAGCAGGATGGCCGATTGAGGATCCACTGCATGAGTCAAATGTTCACTGATCGATGAGGTGTCTCTCATGGGTGGACTATCTTCATCATCACATCCCTCTAGGACGGAGTATATAATGAAGCCTCATATGAAAGGGAAGTGAATCTCATATATGGATAAGACATATATGGCTTAGTAAAGTGATATCTATCTAAAGGAGTTGTCCTAGACCATAACATCCCTCAGAGGTCTTGTGTAGAGGTAGAGAGTTGGGACATTTTCAACGACAGAGATGTATGCACCATGATCCGCTATAAGGGGTCCAAAACATCCTCCACCTGCATGTACCTACGAAGGGATCTAGGGATCTAGTAAATCTACGATTCTGGGACAAAGAAATTAGCTATCAAGATCATTCCCTATACTATCACTGGTGGGTTGTGGACTCCATTTATGAGTCATCAATGTCCTCAAAATCATATACGTCAAAAATATTGATGATTACATGGTGTTTACTTGGATTTATTATTTGGAATTGAGTGTTATCCCTACCTCCCAGGGACGGTTCATTAGGAAAGGGTACCTATTTGGCATGTGTAGGACCTATTTTCTGGTGTGTTTTAGTGTGGGGGGCTCTTCTCAAGTTTATTAGAACACTGGGAGGAAAACCATATCGATTGATGTAAAAACGAGTATGACCTCTAAGCTGAGAATATAGATTATGGGTGGGACTTAAATACATTTAGTTGAAAGAGTGGGGAGGAACCCAACTTTGATGGCCAAAAAAGCAGTGAGGTCCTCCACATATGTTGGTGTTGGAGTGGGGAGGAACTCTACTTCAGCTGAAAATAGAATGGGGAGGACCTACATATTATTTGGTGAATGAATAGGTAGGGCCTCCACTTGGGTTGATGAAGGTGCATAGAGAACCTCCACACTCTATTCCCCAATAATGGATTGGACTGTGATGACTATTTGTGGCACCTGTAATTGAAAGAGTCAACCTGACTTGTTTGTGGGGGTCTAGGAACTCGATCTTAATCGGGCAAAGATAATTCCTTGTTCTCATATTGCAGTTATCTGATGAGAGGTTACAATAGGGGTAGGTTCCAATTGAGTGGAATAAAATTACCCTTTTTGGATATTCTCCTATTCTTGACCCTGGTTTTGGAATTAGTTTGTTCAAATCGGGGCTAGTGAATCCAGGGGTAAAGTCCACCTTTTCATTGGAATTAAGAAATGTTTATTTCTGGTGCGAATGGGTCCAGGTGGGATCCCTACTTAGAAACTCCCAGGTAGTAGTCATGACTGAGGTCACTCAAAAATTCTCTGAATTCTTATCATAGAAGAGTAAGTCAAAGGATCATTTCGAGGAGAGAATCATGAATAATTTTCTATTAGAACAAGGGGTTCCCCTGCATGGCCTTCAGGGGTGGTAATGCTAGCGAGGCATTGATACCTGTGGGTCTTGGCGGCCCATATCCATTGTTGGAATGGACCCCTATAATTTTTACAGGGGATTGAGGTCATTTATATCCATTTATAATATGATATTCGTGGGTGAAATAGGGTGTGGGAACTTGGTATATGATGTCATGTTAGAATTCATGTTGTGGTTAGAGTTTTGTTGGATTGTCTCATTTATATTTCCCTTTCCACGGAGCAGGAAAGACCTAGGTTTATAATTCCCTATTATGTGATTACTTTATAGAATTGATTAATCCATTTTTATAGGTACAAGGAAAGTGATCCCCATTTGACCAGAATTGTCCAAGCTTCTTAATATAGAGAGGGATCCATGTTGACAATGTCACAGACCAAGGATGCCTCATTTCTAATAGCCCGAGTTTTCAAGTGAGTTCCATATTGGGTCTATTGTTTTCTTAATGGGGCTTGGAAGTAGATATTTGAATCTAGTGACATTATAATAGACATATTCCCTAGACATTACTAACCCATGTGTTGAGGAGAATAGTTTCACAGTGGATTTCCATTTTGTTTTCGATTCTTTCTTTGGGACCCACATGTGTGTTATAACCGATGTAGGAATTGGATTTTTTTTTGTTTTCACAAATTCCCACATTCCAAAGGCTAGAATAATTTGGAACATTCATCAAGAATTTCTACTTTTTGATCAAAACAGGATGATGGAATATTAGTTTCTCCTTCAATAAATTCCTCCTTGGCGATTAATGCCTAGTCTGAGTCTTCTTTATAGGTTTGAGTCATGTTCATGGAACTCAATTTGGATGCCATATCTTTATATATGCGGATTAATTACACTACTTATTTCATGACATACATTTTTTCCATAAAAGGTATGCGACCTTTGATGAATAAATCTTTCATTTTGGGCATCACTAGGCAAGTCTATATGATAGGTGCATTGGTCACCTATATTCTACCTCATGGGAGGGAATATCATATAAGGAATGTTAGGTGAAGAAACTAAGAAATCTTTTATCGATCATGAGGTAAAATATGATAAGGGAATAATTATTCCAAGTATTTTTACCTCAAGAATCCCATGTTTTACATGAGGTAGGTTTTTGGGTCAGGTAAAAAGTTATGCATCCTGTATAGACAGTTCGAAACATTTGGTTAAGATGGGTCAAGGAATGAGTTTAATGTCCTATGGATATTCTCACAAGGTTATAATTTTATGCAGAATGAATGGATATATTAGAATGGAATATGGAGGCAGATCCAAGTGGTGTGCCCCTATGAGAGAATATGGAACACCTGGATAGTTCACTGATGGATCAGAATGCCCTATGGAGGTTGATCCGTGATTGTGGATCAGAACACCCCATGGAGGTGGATTTGGGATTTATATCTATAGGAGGGATGATATCACACCAGAAAGGATTACCAATGGATCAAAACATTCCATAGGGTTGGTTCCATAATTGTGGATCAGAACACCCAATGGAAGAGGATCCGGGAGGTGCGTCCCTATGAGGTTAGATGTCACAATTGGAAGGTTTACCAATGGATCAAAAAACCTCATGGGGGTGGATATAGAGTTATGGATCAATACTACCTATGGAGGTGGATCTGTGAGGTGTATCCCTAGAAGGGAAGATGTCTTACCTGGATAGGTTTACCGATGGATTAGAATGCCACATAGAGGTATATCTAGAGATGTGAATCAATACTTCCCATCATGGAAGATCCAGTATGGGTGTCCCTAGGGGGATGATGTCACACCTAGACAGTTTTATCAATGGATAAAAACACCCAATGGAGGAGGATCTGATGTTTTGGATCCGAACACCCCATAGAGGTGGATCCAGGAGGTGTGTCCCAGGGAGGGAGAACCCATGTATACCATTGGTCAATATTTAAACTCATGGAGTCATCCTATATACCATATGTAGCAGACAGGGATCAAAATCCTTTTAGTTAGATGCCACTGTTTAATATTGTGTGATATAACCAATCCTTGAAGTTTAACGACATATAGTAAGGGATCTCTTGTCATGGAAAGAGTGTCGATAAGGGATGGTGCGGGGCTTATGCATTGAGGTTTCCCTTCATAAGGGGATTTTTCTAGGATGGAATGGTATGGGGAATTTGAATTGAGCTTCCCTGATGCTACTAGGAGAAGTGATTATGTGTATGGAGAATAAATGTGGAAGATACCCATAGGATCACATCCCATAGGATTCTTTCATGGGGCATCAAATCAATAGGTGGTGTGAGGGTCATCCCATACCACTCATACATAGGTCATTTTATTCTTATTGCATAGGGTAAAACTACAATTTTATGTGATGTAATGAGGAAATTTTCATGCAGTTTAACATCATACGACTAGGATGTGGAGATAGGATATTTTACATCATTCATCTCAGATGTGGGGGGACTCATTCCTCACCCCGTAGGCTTATGTTACCACTGGTCTTGCACCTTTGGGTGGGGCGTGTCATTTGAACTACCATGTGTGTAGTGGTCAATCAATAGGTCCACATTAGAGAAAAAATTATTAGAAGAAAATAGGGTTCGAGAGCCCATTATTTAAAGAAACAGGAATATGGGAAGCTCATGCCACACTTGCGGTGAAGTGGGAAGGCTTGGAAGTTGGTGGAATTGTTAACATGGGAACCCAAGGTGTAGTTGAATAGTTCCTAGATTGATATGGGGGCCTAGTAAATCATTCTTCATGAACAAGGATCATCATAATGGATGCACTGTAGAGAGTCCCATGAGAGGTGATTCGTGAATATTGGAGGTTAGCTAAGGTTGGTCCTTCAAGTCTTGTGGTCCTCAAGGAGGTCAGGGGGTTCGTGAAGGGGTCTTCTTTTCAAAACTGGGTGACCCTACCTCAAAGGGAAGTCATGATTCAATGGTAGATTTCAACACAAAGGCTGAAATATTTATGAAGTCTCATGTACCAAAGAGGTAATTATTCCTTTTATATGGGTATATTCCTTCTTGAAAGGAATATCCACTAATGATGGAGGCTCTCAAGGACACAATACATGATGCTTCAGAAAGATCAGGTTCATTAGGTGATCCATTTTTCATTTTTTCACAAATCATACGAGGTTTATGAAATGGGAGATATTTTGGAAGTACAATGGTTGGGAAATATCCATAAAATATTGTACTGAAAGGGGTATTTATATAAAAGGGGTTTCATGATGATTTGAAGTTCTCAGGGAGACTAATGTGCTTCGTGAATGGGAATGTCTCCATTGGCCCAAATGTAATTCTCATGAATATGTCTTCAACCCTCTACATGATCACAAAGTTCTCTACAACTATGAATGTCATTTCATAGAGGTACTATGAGGCCTTCATGCCTTCATAGAGGAATCCTCTTACAAAGGGAGATTCTCAAGATCCATCCATTCATGAAGGATACAGGCTTCACAAAACAAACCCTTTTGATGGATTTTGGGTCATTTGGCTCAGATTATCTTTGAACTAACCATGCTTTCAACATCTATTTCTTTGACATGCATATTTCTGCATCAACAAACACATAAAAACATTTTTACGAAAAGTGTGTTTTACAAATAAAATTTAGGTATTGGAAAAAAATATATGTTTTATGAACATACATAAAAAACAGAATTACTATAAAACAAATAATAGTTTTTTCTCATAAAAAGTCAAAATACCATGATTTACCACAATAAAATTTTAATTAATAGAAAAGGGTATTTTTTTAAATTGGAATAAAATTTTACATAATTTTAGAAAAATATAGTGTGGTTTTCTATGTTTTAAATAATATTATAAAATACATAATTTTACTCCTTATGAAATATATAACTAAATAAATTGGTTAAAAAATTATGGTACATTATTATATACCAATAAGGACATAAAATTTACAATTTTGAAAAGAACTATATTTTTAAGAAATCATTTAAATATGAATTACTTGAGAAAAATATAAAATTGACCCTGAGGTAATTTTGACATTATGATTTCAATATTGAAGTTATTTTTATAAAATTCATTTTATAACACACACACACACACACAGATATATATATATATATATTAAAGAAATATAATATATAGGAAAACTATCTCTATATCAGAATTTTTTTTAAACATTTAATGTTTTTAATATTTTTTTATTCTTTCCTCCAATTTAATGAATGTTAACATATTAGTCCATATTCATTGAAATTTCATAAATTATTATAATAATCATTTAAAAATGTTTAATTTTAATTTATTAGGGTAATAAAAGCAAACAAAATATTTTTTTTAAAAAAAAATCCTTCTAAATTTTAATTAATTATTTTCTTTATTATAATCATTTTCAATTTATTAAAATAATTTTAATTACTTGGGTTTTATTTTTTGTTATTTTAAATGATAATAATAATATAAAATGTTGTGTAACATTTTAGTTTAGTGTTGTGAGTGAATGAATCCATTAACACAATGTTAATTTAAAGAAAATAAATAGTATATAAAAAACTATTGGGTTGTTACATTCTACTCAAATTAAATAAATTTCATCCTATCAATTTTTAAGAATTACACAGTGATTAATGTTGGTTGGGGTATTCTTAACATATTTATCATTATAATATGACCTATATATTTCTATTATATGCTATATTAAGTTATTTATATTTCCTTATATAATAATAATATTTCAGGAAATCATATACTCAAGTTTGAATGTACTATAATCATATATTATTGAATATATACCTTTCTAAAAATCATTTTAATCTATAATAAATTAAACCATAGTGAATACATATATTATTCTTGAAAGAAAATTTTTATCTATCCTTAAAAAGGTATTAATCACTAGGTCGTAAAATTGCACACTAGCCAATATGTACTATATTCCCAAAAATGTGTTGAAATTCACACAAAATGTCATGATTAAATTATCAATATGAAGGTTAAATGTACTATGTAAATAAAATTTCCTAAATCAATCATCCATTTATTATATCAATATAAAGTATATATTAATCCTATGATTTATCCATACCTCAATTTTGAGTTCATAAATATTTATCTTATAAAATATAACCTATTAAAAAAATTATTTTTATGGATATCAATAACATTTATTATATGGTTCAAACCATTAAAGAAATACTATGGAATTAAAATCCTTAGAAGTTAAAAATAATCATAATCAATTTTCAAATATACTAAAATATCACCAATAAATATCACTCCCAAATTAAAGAATATAAGAGCATGATGTTTTATTTTCTATTAGTATATCAATATCACTACCATATGCATGACTAGGAAGCTCACATTTCAAACTTTAAATTAATATAAAATAATTATATAACATTTATGTCTTCTCCCTAATTTAATTATAAGATACATTGGTTTATAGATACATACCTTTATGATCTTAATTTTTATGATAATATTTCACTTAAATATTGAAATGAAAACGTTTATGATAATATAAAAAATAAGAATATAAAAACATTGATTTGAGGATGTTCTCCCATATGGTACTATCATTTTTAACATATGGTTGTTTTAATTGTTCTTATTACTCTATGGTTTCAATCCTTGGTTATCCATGGTCATTTCATTATTGTCTTACCAAATTAGTTATAATTATACACAAATCCTCAAAAATAATTTATTAAAGTGAATGTTATATAAACATAGAATTTCCATAATGAGTTTCAAACAATATGTGTGGTTTTTCCTCTATGTATTTCACTAGGTGACAATAACATTAATACCCAAACAACAATTTTTAGTGTTATTACCCTAACACACTTTTATTCCATCTCTAGAATCCAATTCTAGTATCCAAATAGGGGTGTATTTTCTAGGATAATCAAAAACATTTTACTTAAATTTTTTTTCAAGATGTTATCTTATAATTAAACTTCAATATACCATGATTTTAAAATATTACTATGTTCGATAACATGTACAACATGCAACACCAACCATAAACAAAACATAAAGTATTATTATTTATATATGATCATTATAACATTGTCATTGGATTAGTGGGTATGAATTCGAATAATACCATTATGAAATATATATAAATTTCAAACTCAATAAAAATACTTTTATTACTTCTTCGGAAATAGAAAATCATTTTTTAGTAATGTCATTTTTATCTACAAAAAATACATTTCTTCATAAATTAAATTTTTTAAAATTATTATGTGATAATATATTTTAATTAATTGATGCCACTCAGTGAAATTTTAGTTAATAAAAATGATATAATTTTTTATTTAGTATATGAAAATTTTCTTAATGTGAAATTTTGGAAATGTTTTGGAAATGTTTTTTTCAATGATTAACGCAAAATACTAATTTTTTATTGAATACTCTCTTATCATTTAAAGGGAATACAATGTCACAATTAATTTTCAATTTATTAAAAACTTTATGAGATAATCTTGTTTAAAAATAATATAAAAGAATTATTTTAATAAATATTATAATTTAATTTAGTATAAAATCATTTTTTACTTAAAAATCATTTTTTGGGAAATTCAATTTTTATCTCATTTTTTGGGTTTAATTTTAAATTTAGTTACACTAATTTTGTGAAATGAATTTTATTAAATGAATTAAAGATTAAATATGTAATCATCGATATTAGGTAATAAGTTCGACTTAATTTTTTTTATTTTGAAAAGTAACCATAGAAATTTTTTTGACCACTATTAAGGTAAAATGGGTTAATTAGGGTTAAAACAATTGTGATGAAACTTAAACATTAATAAAAACTATCCTCTTTTTCATTGGATGAGTTTATTTCATCAATAGTAATAATAAACTATAAACTATTACCTTTTAATCCACTTAGCATTGATTTTGAGCATTATAATATTTTAAGTAAAGGATAAAATAAAAAATTTCACCCGCTTTATTTTGATATTTTTAATATTTAATGACATGTATAAAAACAAATTATATTTAATTATAAATTACTATTTTTAATTTAAATTATTATTTTTATCATATAAATTTCTTTTTAAATTACATTTAATTCATACGCAACACCAACACAGTGCATGTACAAATAGTAGGTAGCTAAAATTTTAAACTCTAAAAGTAATTTTTATAATGATATAGAGTGTCCCAATTATTTTATACATCAATATTACTTATTGTGTATGTGTCAATGGTTTATATTTAAAATCCATTTCTATATTCCTTTTATTAATATCAAACTAGTTGAATAGAGTCAAAAAGATATTACTGATATTTTATAATAAATAGTATTTTATTAAATTATTTAAAAAATAAAAAATATCTAACTAATAAATTAGCATGTTATATAGTCTAAAATTTCATACATATTCAATTTTAGATCTATTTTTACAACATATATATAATTATAAACCATTAATATTGAAAATTTCATCAGAACAGTTAAATTTATGATTTATTAAATAAGGTGTTTAACCAAATGATAACGTTTAAATTGATATCTACACCTTTATAAAATTTATTGGATGATTATATTGGTAAAATATCATCTTTATCATAGAATATATGTAACTGTTGATAAACTTTATAAAAGTTAGATGAATATTAAATTATAATATTTCATAAATTTCTGAAAAATCCACACCCTTACCTTATGTAAGTACATGCCTTCTCTCTTTTATTTACACCAACTTGATTCATATAGCTCAAAAAAACCTATACCATTCTATTATGAATTATTGTTTATAATATTCTTAAAATAACATTAATAAGGTCCTTAAGAAGAGATAGAAATAAGGTCTACTGAAGAATGTATAATCGTCCAACTTGACGTCTTTTAATTATTTTACTCTTCTACCCACTTCATGTATTCTTCATCCACCATGAAATAAAAAAATTATTATATTAATTATATTTTTAAGTTATTATTTTATTTTAATGACTTATACCCATCTCATATTCCATCAAATGGGAAATGAAACCATCATCCATGTACATGGAAGATGACCACCTCACGAACTTATGTAATTTATTTTCCATTACTACTTCTCAAGAATGTTTATATTGATGGATATAATGTATATAAATATATATCATATTCATGAAATAAGTTTCATTTTTTAATTACAATATATCATATATTTTTATATATTCCTATACATTGAAAAATTATTGCATCATTCATGTGTTCGTGTGAGTTAACCTATACAGACAATACATATTATTTTATTCTAGCAAAGAAGTTTCAAGGGTTTAGTGGGAACTCGAATGAAAAAGTAGTGTATAGAATTAGGGGGTCTAAAATATTGAAGGCCCAAAGAATCCCCAATAACAATATTGTTACCTTACTAAATCAAGGAACTCAATCTATCAAACAAAAAATATTTTACCATCATACGAGACTTAGAAGCTAAATAATCTACTGATTTTTTCCCCACACGACATGTATGGGAAAGATCAATGTTGTTGTTAATAAGACTATAGTATTTCTAAACGTGATAAGAAATGATATAAGGAGTACTTAGAAGGTCAAGTAATGAATTATGAAGGATCTAATAATCTATTTCAGCTACAGTGATCAGGATATTATTATCCTTGCACAGTTAGAGACCCATAACCAGGTCCATGGATTCTTCATGAGTGGAGTTAATATAGTTAAATAAGAATAAATTAAAATGTGTTAAACTTTTTATTATTAAATTGTACTTATTTTCTTATAGAAATTCATTCACTACCTATTTACTATACTTGATTTAGACACCATTGGTAATGGCCTATTGAGTTGTACTCACACCATAATTTGTATGCCTAATTGGTAACTGAATATATTATATTTTTGTAAGAGTAGATTAGGGAAAAGGCCCTAGGATAGGTGGATGATTGGGGATAGAGATTGGAAGAGGGAACCATACATGGCTTGGGACTGGTTTAAGGAGTGGTAGTATCTTTACATTTAGTTTCATTACAGACATTTGACACTTATATTGGAATATCATGTTTTCCCTTTCAATTGAGAATTTTAATTTTTTTGGTTATCTTGTTACACAATTATCTTTATGGTTATATATGATTCCATGTTTGATTATTTATTTACGCTAGAGTTCCAATCTAATAAATGAGGGTATAGTCTCCTAATGAATGAATTACCTAACCATCACTAGAAGCCTCTGGCATACGGGGAGGCACACCTGAGGTCATGTGGCGAACCGGCGCGGGGCACTATTGTGTGGAACGCAGGTTGGGATGTTACAAAGTAGTATTAGAGGTCCAGTTTTTGTTATTCTTTTTTCTTACTGTTTTTTGAAAAGGTAGACAGGAGACTAGGAAGAGTCTAGGCTTGGTAATGAGCTCGTGCATGGGAGTTGCAAACCCATATATGGTGGAAAACCTGAGTACTTAGGGTGGGATTATTGTAATTTCAGTTTACTACTACAGTTGAATATTATTTCACCTGAGGTGACACACTTGTGGTTGGATGTGATTATTATTTTTGTGAATTTTGAGTATTTACTCATGGCCCAAAATGGAAAGAGAGTTGAGTCTTCATGCATCATTCTAAGAACTCAGGGTTATTGTGACATGCATCATTTCAGGTATGCATGAGAAAACGAGCCATGGGTAAGTTGTTGAACATAAAATTCTTTCCATGTTGTGAGATTAAAATAAAAAAATAGTGGAAATAATGAATTGAAAAAGTTTTTAAAATGATGAAAAATGAGAATAATTCAGTGTATAAATGAGAAACTTGTTTATGATAGTGTGTTTACCCCTTTTAACCAAAACCTAGGAGTAGGATGGTCGAGGGTAGTGATAGCACCGTGGTTTTTACCATGTGGTGAGGTGGGGGGAAAAAGATTGTTGAGATTATTTCCTATTACGTAAATGTTATAAGGTTGTTTCACTACCGGAAAAACAATTTTTTGTGACAGGTTGATTTCCCCGTCACAAATAACCAATTATTTGCGACTCGAATAGATGCCCCGTCGCAAAAACTTATGCGCGGATTGGGGTGGTTTGCATGCCAAACCGCATGAAAGGGTATTTGCGACAGGTAGGCACCGTCCGTCACAAATACCGAGAGATGGTAAGAACATGTTGTGTCGGGGGATCACCCATCGCAACTAGTTCGACCCTTGGAGGGTATTTGCGACGGGACCCGTCACAAATAATCGGCGGCGGTAAAAACTTATTTGTAACGAGATTTTGTCCCATCACAAATACTGTGTCGGCATGTAACTTTTTGCGACAGGCCCCGTCACGAATAAAATTTTAATTGTCGATCATAATTAATGCGGTCAAAGGTATTTGCGACGGGACCCGTCACAAATAATACTATTTGCGATGGGAATCCCGTCACAAATAGCCTCGTCGCAACTAATCTAACCTATATATATCCCCCATCCGTTTTTTCTCCCCTCCTCTTGAATTTCTTTTTCCTCTGATTCTCTAAACTCTAATTTTAGAGTGAAAATTTTTGGGAGTTAGTTTTTTTACGAAGAAGTTGTGAAGCCACCTACAATTATAAGAGATCAAGTTTAAATGTATTTATGTTTTATTTAATTTAGTATCTATTTCATTTCTTTATATTAATTTTAATTATTGTTTATTAGTTGTAATTAAGTTAGATTTAAATTATTTTGTCATCAGTATTTATTTTCAATAATAAAATTAAATTATTAGTACCAATTCTTAGAAATTAGTAATAATTAATTATTATTAACGATAATTAGTAATGTATATAAATAATTAGCGGTAATTAGTAATTAGTAGCTGTATTTTGTAGTAATTAATAGTAAATAACACTAATTAGTAAAAATTATAAATAAATTGTAATAATTTGAAAAAAACAGTAATAAATATTTACAATTAGTAATAAATAGTAATAAATAGTAATAATTAGTAATAAATACTAATAATTTGTAATAAATATTAATAAATAGTAATTAATACTAATAAATAGCAATAAATACTAATAAATAGCAATAAATACTAATAAATAGTAATAAATACTAATAAATAGTAATAATTAGCAATAAATACTAATAATTATTAATAAATACTAATAAATAGTAATAAACACTATTAAATATTCATAAATACTAATAGATAGTAATAAATACTAATAAATAGTAATACATAGTAATACATAGTTATAATTAGTAATAAATGGTAATAGTTAGTAATAATTAGTAATAAATAGTAATAAATAGTAATAATTAGTAATAAATAGTAATAAAAGGTAATAAAAAGTAATTAATAGTAATAAATAGAAATAAATAGTAATAAATAGTAATAAATAGTAATAATTTGTAATAATTAGCAATAAATACTAATAATTAGTAATAATTAGTAATAATTAGTAATAATTAGTAATAATTAGTAATAAATAGTAATAAATAGTAAAAAATAGTAAAAAATAGTAATAAATACGAATAAATAGTCAGAAATAGATAAATTGTAATAAATTGTAATAAATACTAATAAATAGTAATAAATAGTAATAAATAGTAATAAATAGAATAATTAGTAATAAATAGTAATAAATAGTAATAGTTAGTAATAATTAGTAATAATTAGTAATAAATATTTTATATAGTAATAAATACTTTAAAGAGTAAAAATTATAATAATTAGTAATAATTAGTAATAATTAGTAATAACTAGTAATAATTAGTAATAATTAGTAATAAATACTAATAAATACTAATAAATACTAATAAGTTGTAATGAATACTGATAAATAATAATAAATACTAATAAATAGTAATAATTAATAATAATTAGTAATAATAAATAATAATTTGCAATAAATAGTAATAATTAGTAATAATTATTAATAATTAGTAATAATTAGTAATAATTATGAATAATTAGTAATAATTAGTAATAATTAGTAATAATTAGTAATATTTAGGAATAATTAGAAATAATTAGAAATAAATAGGAATAAATATGAATTAGTAATAATTTGTAATAATTAGTAATAAATTCTAATAAATACTAATAAATCGCAATAAATAGTAATAAATAGTAATAAATAGTAATAATTAGTAATAATTTGAATTAAATAGTAATAAATAGTAATAATTAGTAATAAATAGCAATAAATAGTAAAAATTAGTAATAATTAGTAATAACTAGTAATAATTAGAAATAATAAGTAATAATTAGTAAGAATTAGTAATAAATAGTACTAAATAGTAATACCTAGTATTAATTAGCAATAAATTATAACAAATAGTAATAAATAGTCATAAATAGTAATAAATAGCAATAAATAGTAATAAATAGTAATAAATAGTAATAAATAGTAATAAATAGTAATAATTAATAATAATAAGTAATAATGTGTAATAATTAATAATAATTAGTAATAGTTAGTAATAATTAATAATAGTTAGTAGTAGTTAGTAATAGTTAGTAATAGTTAGTAATAGTTAGTAGTAGTTAGTAATAGTTAGTAATAGTTAGTAATAGTTAGTAATAGTTAGTAATAGTTATTAATAGTTAGTAATAGTTAGGAATAATTAGGAATAGTTAGGAATAATTAGGAATTGTTAGGAATAGTTAGAAATAGTTAGAAATAGTTAGAAATAGTTAGAAATAGTTATCAATAGTTAGAAATATTTAGCAATAGTTAGCAATAGTTATCAATAGTTATCAATAATTTGTAATAATTAGCAATAATTTGAAATAATTAGCAATAATTAGCAATAATTAGAAATAATTTGTAATATTTAGAAATAATTAGAAATAATTAGTAATAATTAGCAATAATTAGAAATAATTTCCAATAAATTGGAATAATTAGGAATAATGACCAATAAATAGGAATAATTACCAATAAATACCAATAATTAGCAATAATTACCAATAAATAGGAGTACATAGTAGTAATTAGGTATAATTAAGAATAATTAGGAATAAAATCAATTATAATAAATTGTAACAACTTGGCACAATTTTCAGTGGATTGACAGAACTCCTTTTTCTAGATGAATCTACTTCTTTCATCTCTCATCGACTCAAAACATTTTGAAAAGTATGCTTCTGCATATGAATATCCAATCTCATATGCACGAGTTTGATTATGAATTTGTAGGACCACATTTTTCATAATGTTTTTAGGTGGTGACAGTTGAAAGAAGAATATTCATCGATGAAAAGGGGGCTCTTTTGTCTGATGGCTCATTTACTTGCATCATTCTCACACTAAAATCACAATGAAGAATCTTCTCAGAGGTACGCTTATAAATTATCGTATGCACGAGAATGAATATGTGTACCTCCAAGAAGATTCTTCATTGTGATTTCAGTGCAATAATGTTGTAAGTAAATGAGCTGTCAGACAAAATAGTAGTTGTCAATCCACTGGAAATTATGTCTCCCATAATTAATGGTAATTATTAAGAAGTTGTTTTAATTATTTATCTTATTTTTTGTATACTTTTTTTCTAATTTCAAATTATTTAAAAATATTAATGATTTTATATTTTGTAGAAAAATATGGAACAAGGAAGTCGACAATAGTCATTATTAGATCATCACGCTTGGATAAATCAGCATAGAAATCCAAACACTTCGGGTTTAAATACTCTATATATTGAGGGTGTTAAAGCTTTCTTATCATTTGCATCCTCAAAACCTGATTTTGTTTCAGAAGGAACAATTAAGTTTCCTAGTAAAAAATGTGCTTTGAGAACGTTTGACACATTTGACTAGGTTTGGGGACATCTCTTACGGTTTGGTTTTCAACCAGATTATGTTTTTTGGTATCAACACCGTGAACAGAGTTCTAGAGAAGATACTAATAACTTGATTCTGAATCCATCACGATTTCCAAATTTAGTACATGATGTTACAGGTCCATCTGTTCAACAAACTAAAACTCAGGATGATATTGATTTAACTCCTAAGTTGGCACCATCTGATTTTATTTGTTCTGTTAAAAACATTTGAATTGAACATTTGTTGTAATATGAACTATTTACATTTTTTGTCTTTTATAATGGTGCGAATATTGCATAATTTATTTTTTTATTATTTTTATTATTTTACTATTTTTTATATATTATTAGTATTATATTTTTTAATGTCCTATTTATTTTACTAAAAATAATAATAATAATATTTTTTTATTTTTTATATTTTTTTACGAATATTGAGAATTTTAATATTTTTTATTTTTTTATTATTTTAATAATATTAATATAACTTTTTCACTAATCATAATTTTTTTGATTTTTTATTTTATTAAGTATTTGAAAATATTGAGAATCTTAATATTTTTTTTATTTTAATAATATTAATATTATTTATTCATTAATCATAATTATATTTTTTTTAGTTTATTAAGTATTTATGACAGGGCCTTTTGTGACAGGGTCGCATCGTAAAGAGATTATATATATATATATATATATATATATATTAAAACTTATTTTTGATGGGTTACTTTACTATCGCAAAAACATTTTAGCGGCAGGGTTGTCACAACAGGTTTATAACATAAAGCTATTTGCGACGGGATGATGACCCGTTGCAAATAATTTTTGCTACAGGCCCATTACAACAGGTTCTTGTATATATATAATGTATTTGATTGTAGATCTATTTTCGACGTGCCTATCGCAAAAAATACTAATTATGACATGATTTTCTGCGACGGGCTATTTGCGACGGGACCCTGTCGCAAATAGCCCATCACAAATATGTGAAATTCCAGTAGTGTTTTATGAGACATGAGACATGTGTTTTTCATTATGGAGAGTATGCATCAACGATGTTTGTTGTGGGGATGACCAAGGGGAGTGTCTAGGAATGAATTTCCAGTTAGGGAACTTGAGGCACTAATCATGCCAGCTGAAGATGAAGGGGACCAGTTTTGAGAGAACTTCGATCGCTTCATGAAATTCATGGAAAGAGACACAGGGAGAGTTGTAAAAAGTATGTCTGATATGAAAAGGGTGATTCAGTTGAGGCACCCTCCAAATTTTACTAGAGATTGTGGAAATGAGGGAGATGAATCTTGGGTTGAGTCTATAGAAACAATACTTGACCATTTGGAGACTCCGAATGAGAGTATTTTAAAGTGGGCCACTTATATTCTACGAGGATCAATAAAGTGCTTGTGGGACATTCATGTGCAAACTGGAAAGACTGATGGTACATTATGGGAGAACTTAATGGAGATGTTCTTGGAACACTTTCATCTAGAGATGTTGAGACAAGAGAAAGATACTGAGTTCATGCATCTTATACAGGGGGTCATGGCGATGATGGACTATGGTAGATGATACACAAATCTGCAACACTTTTCTCCAGATTTAGTCGAAGATGAGGAAAATATAAAGAAACGTTTTCAAGATGGAATAAAGTGTGAGATCAAGTCCGAGATGAATATCTTTAGGTAGGAGATTTTTACAGAAGTGGTGGATCCGACTCTCATAGTTGATGGGAACCTGTGGTAGAATTCCAGTGCTAAATAGGCAGTTTGTACTGGATGACCAGGAGGTGCAAATTACAAGAGCATGAAGCACTGTTATAACAACTTTATCCATTTCAGTGGAAATCAGAGTACATAGAATGGATGGTTGACTGGAAAAGACCTTTATTGGGTGATCTGTCATCACTGTGGTAGGTCAGGACATTGTCATTGAAACTATTCCGGACCACCAGTAAAGTGTTGATCATGCGAGAAGATAGGACATCTACAAAACTACTACAGGTCATAACAACAACCAGGTACTAAAGGAGAAGCTGGGCAGAGTTAGAGTGTGAGAAGGGTTTCTTCTACACCACATCAGGCTAGTAGTTGGCATTCTATTGGTCGAGGTGGTAGAGGAAGTGGATGTGGTGCTTCTGCGTAGGAGTACTCGCATCACCAGAGTGGTGCTACTCAAGGGAGTTAGAGAACATCACAAGGAAGAGGGGAAACATAGTTACATTCAGTACAACATAAAATTGTGGATAGTAAGGATAGAAAATTGATAGTGAGAGGTATTATTCTAGTAACTTCTAGTTTAGATATTGCTTTGTTTGATAGCGATGCCTCTCATTCCTATATATCTAAAAAACTAGTTAATGGTTTGATCCTAGCGGTGGAGTTTGTGAGCGGTGTTATGAATATAGATACACTGTTGGGTGTACAGTCTAGAGATATCTATCTTTTCAATGGATTTTCACTAGAGATCGGAGAATATAGTTTCCTATGGGATCTATATCTTCTTGATATGACGAGATTTGATTTGATTATGGGTATGGACTATATTTTCACATACATATCCCACATCGAATTTCTCCATAGGATAGTTACGTTTACATATCCTAAGAGTGACCAGTATATTCATTGTGGAGAGTGGGATATCTAGGTAGGTCGGGCAGGCCCAATTTTTCAGTAATTGGGAGAGCTCTCCACCCAAGTTGCTAGCCAATTGTTAGATGATAAGGGTGTTAGACTAGATTTAATTCCACCATTAGTATAACTGTTTTAGCATGTCTTTCCTGAAGACATCTCAAGTATAACACCTAGGAGAGATGTGGAATTAACTATTGAGAACATGTTGAGGGATGATATCATACCTATTCAACCATATATAATGGCTACAAATGAGTATCAAGAGACTCAATTAGAGAAGTTTGAGGATAAGGTATTTATCTATCCAAGTATGTCACCTTGGGGATCACCTATTTCTTCACAAATAAGTTTGATAGGAGTTTACATTTGCGTGTCTAATATTGAAAGTCGAACAAAATGATTGTGAAAAACCAAAATCCTCATTCGTGTATATATGACCTGTTTGACCAATTGAATAGAGATTTTGTGATCTCAAAGATCAATTTGAGATCATGGTATCATATATTTAGAGTATGGAAATCTGATATATAATGGAATACTTTCAGATGTAGGTGTTTCCATTATGAGTTTTTTGTAATTCCATTGGGTTGAAAAATGAACCAGAAGTGTTTATGGATTTGATGAACAGGGTCTTTAATCATTACCTGGATTATTTCAAGGTGGTATTTTTTGATGACATCTTGGTGTACTCCAAGACTCAAGATGATCATTCCCATCATGTTTACATCATCCACAGTACACTAAGAGAGCATTGGTTATATGTCAAGTTATCAAAGTGTCATTTTTTTAATCTGGTACACTTTTATGGGCACATTATCTTAGAGGAAGGTGTGTTAGTAGACCTAGATAAGGTCCAGGCAGTGGATTGTTGGGAGAAACACAATAATGTTTTTGATAACTAAAGATTCCTGGGATTAGCTGGATATTACATGAGGTTCATCCGTGAATTTTCCCGTTTTTTAGTTCCACATTCGGGCCTGACCAAAAAGGGACTAAATTTTGAATGGTCAGAGGGTTGTGAGAAAGATTTTATGGATTTGAAGAATCAATTAACATAGAAACAAATTTTTATCCTACTCGATTCAGGTGAGGTGTATATAGTTTATTGTGATGATTCTGGGATCGGACTTGGAGCTGTGTTTATGTAGGGTGATCGAGTTGTGGCTTATAGGTATCGGTAGTTGACACATAAACAATGGAAATACCCTTCACACAACCTCAAGTTGGATGAAGTGGTTTATGCTCTTATGTGTTCGAGAAAGTATCTTTTTGGTGAAAATTTTAAAGTCTATACAGATCATAAGTGCTTGAAGTATATATTTTCATAGCGTGATTTTAATCATCAGAAGCAGATATGGGTTTAATATTTGTATACTTTCAATTTTGAACTCGAATATAAGCCTATTAAGGTAAATAGTGATATTGATTCCTTGAGTAGGAAAACTCAAACTCATATGGTTCGGGATTCAAGTGCAAAGTGAAAGATGATGACCTTGTTGGCTAAAATGTATGTGGTGGTTACAAAGAGTCAGAAGCAGACGACTCTAGTTTCAGTTGTAGTTGATTCTATGCTTTTAAGATAGATTAGGGATAGAAAACATGAGGATACCAAGTTCTTATACTTGAGTGAATGTTATGAAGGTAGGGATACATATTTGGAATATTTGATATATGAGGATGAGATCAAATTTGTGAAGAATCGAGTTGTGGTACCTATGAGCATGTGAGATGAGATCTTACTGGAATTTCATGACTCGAAACGGGAGGTGCATCCAGGTGTAACCAAAATGAACTGTAACCTTCAATGTTAGTTTTGGTGGCTGTGAAACAAAATTGAGATAACTGGGTTTGTGACAAGATGATTCATTTGTCAATAGGTGAATATGGAGCATCAATGGAATGATGGTTTGCTATAGTGGTTTCTAATTATAGAATGGATATGGGATAACGTGACAATGGATTTTGTGGTGGGCCTTCCAAATATTCTTAGGAAGAATGAAACTATTTGGGTCACTATGGATAAAATAAAAAATTTAGATCATTTCCTACCTATAAGGGAAACCTTTATAGTAGAAAGGTTGGAAGAACTGTACATTTGGGAGATAGTCTGTCTGCATGGTGTTCCATGGACTATAGTTTCATTCCATGATTTATGGTTTACTTAAATATTCTAGTATGTATTGTATAAAGAACTTGGAATATAGGTATTATTGAGTTTGGATTTCTACCCACAAAAAATGGTTAGTCAGAACGTACTATACAGGTGCATGAAGATATGTTATGAGCTTGTGTTCTCTACTTCGGTGGATCTTGGAAAAAACACATGGCTTTGGTAGAGTTTTCATATAACAAAAATTATCAGGAAACTATACAGATGTCACAATATGTAGCTCTTTAGGGTAGGCCATGTAGATCCCCACAATGCTAGATTGAGGTTGGTGAGTTAGAGTTGTTGGGACAGAGTCTTGTGCAGGATACATCAAAGCCAGAACAATTCATTAAGAAACATGTAGCTATGGCTCAGAGTAGGCAAATTTCATATGATGAAAAATAGAGATGAGACCTATAATTTATAGAGGGTGATTATGTGTTCCTTTAGGTGTCTCCTTGGATGGGACACCACAGGATACAGAGGAACAAAAATTTTTCACTCAGGTTTGTTTGATTGTTTGAGATAGTGCAGAGAGTCAGGCTAGTGGAATACCCATTGGCTCTTTCACATTAATACAATGCGATGTATGATGTTTTCTATGTATCAAAAATTCGGGGGTATCGCCTTTACACTTCTCATGTGATCGATTTGGATGAAGTTGATCTTATGATAGATTCATCCTTTGAGGAGCTTCTGATACATGTGTTGGATTGTAGTGAGAAAGTTTTTCTAGGAAAGACCATGCTGATTGTCCATGTGATATAATAATATAGATGTGTACAAGTGTAAAAATTGGAAAGGGAATAAAATATAAGGGCTCAATGGCCTGATCTTTTTGGTTCAGAATCATATAAAGGCATGGAAGTGAAGCTCGAGGAAGAGCAGTTATAAGGTGGGGATATAGTTAGATCCCGAAATTTTCTATAGTTATCTTGTGTGCAATTTTAGGTAATTTTTATTTTTACATATGTAACTTTGAGGGTATTTGTGACTTATGGTAAATTGGGGTGAAGTCTAAGAATCTTTTGGAGAAAAGAGGTTGTTTAGGGTTGGTGTACAGTTTAATCAAACTGTACGGCTTCTTAGGATATACCTTGTGATCTCTGGTCTTTTGAGGTAGTAGCATCGGTACAGTTAAATCACGGTTTGAGAGGCCATGCATGGATTCTATGAAATGCTCACCCACGAATCTATATCTAATGCATGGTTAGAATATGTTTTGACTAACCATGAAACTAATCTGTGCAAGAACCGATAGAGAGATCCTAAAATCATGGATCTCACTAGTTTTGAACTATTAATGACCTGTTTCACCTCCCATGAGGCCCTAACTCAGGATTTTACTTTGTTAAGGGTAGGGGAAGGTTCTCCCATCAACCTAAAGGGATTCCAATGCTTTGAGAACATTTTTATTCAGGATCGAAATCCATAATTGATGATTTACTATTCTTCTGGTAAGTGGATTTCATCTCGATGCTTCTCACATTCTTTCTTCTATCTTTCATTGATCTTTTCATAAAATTTATCCTTTGATTCCTTGGATCTAAACCATTGTGGTGATATCTAGATCTAGGATTGTGGAAATACATCTAGATTTATGAAATCTTGACGTCTTTTATGATGACTTTGTTTTTAGGATTTGGATCTGTAACTTTTATCAACATCGTTGGGTATCTCGGATTTTGGGGATTTCCATTGGGAAAATATCCATTAATTAACTGAGGATGGTGGTCTAAATCTAATTCCCATAGTTGTGGATTTGATATGTATTTGAAAAACTGTAGTATTTCTGAAATCATTGAGAAATTTATTCTCTTGAATTTGGTTAACATGATTGACCAATTTATTTATTTATGATTTGTTGAAATATGTGATTAATTGGGGAATTTATCATGAGACAAAGGGGCCTCCCAATTAGATATTGAATTTTGGGAATTTATTATAAGAGACAGGGTTTGTAATCTTGATAATTTATTGGTGGATTAATTATAAGATATTTAAATAGATAAGTTGAGATAATTAATTTTGGATTAATTATGTGCCTTTGATAATACGATCGAGATAAATAATTGTGGGATTAATTATGGAAAGTTGAGATTATAATGAGATAATTAATTTTGGAATATTAATTATGGAATATGAATTGTGATATTGATGAATTAATTGATGAATTAATTAATGGTTTGAATAATTTAGTTAATTGTTGAGTTAACTAATGGAATGGGTGTGTTTGACTAATTGTTGAATTAGTAATGGGATTGGGGTGGATAATTAATTGATAAATTAATAATGTGATAAAGAATGGGAACATGATCATTTTAAATTGAGAAGTAAAAATGGTAACATGGTCATCATACTTATGAGTAATGAGAATGGGAATGCAGTTATTCTAAATTGAGAAGTATACATGGTAAAATGGTCATTATACTTACGAGTAAAGTAAATTAAAACCTGGTCATTCAATTGAGGGGTATGCATGTTAACATTTTCATATTAATTAAGTTTGTGATATTGGTAACTTTGGAAATGTGTCGAATAAATGTGAAATTAAAGAATGAAAATAATAACACTCTGAGTTATGGCCTCACCTGAGAATATTCGAACTCTAGTATGAGTCAAATCAGGTACTTAGATTTAATATCACCTTGAATACTTAAATAATTGACTAGAAGTAGGTATTAAGAAATGATATTACATAAGAAACACTTCAGGATCCAATACAAGATGAAGTTAGTATTGAGGTAGATATATCCATGGGAACCCTAGAGTTAATGTAGTTAGATAAGAATAAATGAAAATGTGATAAAATGTTTTTTTATTACAATGTACATATTTCCTTATAGAACCACATACACTATCTTTTGAATGGACTTGTTTTAGACACCATTGGTGGTGGCCAATTGAGTTGTACTCACACCCTATTTGGGATGCCTGATAGGTACCCGAATAGATTATATTATTGAAGGACTGGATAAGGGAAAAGGCACTGGGATATGTGGATAATTGAAGATGGATCTTAGAGAAGGGAACCAAACATGGTTCATGACCCGTTTTGGCAGTTGTATTGTCTTTACATTCAGTTTCATTATAGAAACTTGAAAATTATATTAGAATAGCTTGTTTTCCCATTCAGTTGAGTATTGTAATTACTGTTTGGTTATCTTTTGACATGAGTATTTTCCATGTTATATATTCTTCCAAATTTGTTTGTTAATTTCTAGTAGTGTTATATTAGGACAAATGAGGGTATAGTCTCCCCTTGATTGACTTACCAGACCCTCAATACTAGTCAGCAACCTATGCCGTATGAGGAGGTGTGGCTGGGGACATGTGGAGAACTGGCTTGGGGCACTGTTCTGTGGCCCCCAATTCAGGATGTTACATGGTTTTATCAGAAAACAATCCATTAAAATAATTTTTTGTAAACCATTAGAGGTGTTCTAAATATTTGGTATTTTTCTTAAATAATAATTTTTGTTTTGTTTCTTATTATACATCATTCAAATCTTATTCAGCCATTCTAAAATAGTAACATTAGTGTCTTACATATACTGAGATGTTTTTATGTTCAAAACATAACCTATAGATCACTTATTTACTTACCTTTTTATTCACTGAAACATTATAATGGTGTTCCAGAATATGTGTGGACTACTACCTCTAGGAAGTCACATTATTTGCTTTTTCATAACCACACCATATGGATGATTTATATAGGAATATTTAAATTAAAAATATTTTGTTAATGAGATAATTATTTATGTGAAATGATAAAATAATACTTTCCATCACTCTATCACGATCATTGAAAAATTGGAATGTTATTGATTTGTACGCCTGACCTACATTCTGTATTATTGTAAGGAAGTTAATTTTTACAAATCTTCATTCCTGATTTATTTGTGTATAAAAATTATTATTATATGATTGTTAATATTTTTTAGATTATTTTATAATGGCCAATTTGACCATTTTTAACCTACCGAACTCATTTTGGACCTATTTTTCGAACATCACCACAACACTCAATATAAACATAAGTGATTAAGTAATTTAATTTAACAAGGTAATATATAATATAAAAAATAATAATATTGAAAAACTTTTTTATGTAATTAAATAATAAACTTAAATTTTTATTCAGGAATATAAATAACATATATGATGATATATTCTCAATATAAGTCACTCTATTAATAAATACACTTTTAGAGTTTCCCCTACAACTCTTTATTTTTTATTTTCTTAGTTTTTCTAAATGATTAAAGAAATTAGTATTTACCTATAAATGGTTTCCAAATAAAATTTATGACACTATTTCAGTTTCAATAAAATGTTTTAAATATGTAATCATTTTATTGTTTTATATTAGGGATAAGTCACCTTAAAAAACTCATTTTAAATGTTTTGAAAATTGATTTTATAAATCATTGTCTTCCATGTTAATACTCTAAAAAGTTATTTTATAGATGTTTTTATATGGAAATAAATAAATTATATAAGAAATTTTTAATTCTCTATTGACTTTCTTCTAATGGTTTTAGAAAAGAATTTTTTTATTTATTTTATAGAAATTTTTTTGACTTTATTTACAAAAGAAAAAAATAATGTTATATTTTAACATATATAAAAAATGACCTTTATTGCTATTGTTTCTTAAGAAAAAAGGTTTTAAATGGAATGTGTATTTCAATATCAGAAAATATTTTTCATATGATATTAGAAGAGTTTTTCAAAGGTTTTAGGATAAAAAGTGGAATACATAAATAATTTTGTTCATTGTATGGAAATTGATTATTAAATTTGAGAAAAAGGTGAGAATGATATATATTATATAGTGGATTGATCCCAATTATTTATCATGAATATTGGTGAGGCTGATACATATTTTATAAATGGTGGGGCCCAGTATATGTCTCCAATGTATTGAATAATGTTCCTTGAAATCCATGGAAATACACATTGAGTTTATTGGTTGTGTTTATTCAATGTATTTAACTAGGATCCAATTATTTTCAAACATTCCATTCAAAGGGGTTATGAATATTATTCTCTATCTCACCTAAAATATATTTCTATTTTATTTCTATGAGTTATATTGATTTCTATAAGAAAAAAGTGTTTGTTTTACATTTTTGAATGATTTATTTCATATTCCCTAAGAATATCATGATAAATCTAAAGAATTTAGGGATTTTCATACTTTTCAATTGAAAAATTGATTTATTATTTTAGGTACCTTAATGATATTTTTTCCCTCATCACAAAATTTAATATGTTTTTAATAGGGTTTAAGTATGGGTAAAAATAAATTTGAATTCATCTTAAAAGTCTTTATGATTTTTCATGAATAGAAAATATGTTTCATATTTATGTTTTATATTATGGTAAAATAGAAGTTGATCAAAAGTTTCCATTTTATAATATACGTATTTTTATGTGAAATGAAAAAACTCACTAAAACAATAAACCGTAAAGATAAGTTTTTTATAATAATGAAAATTATTGTCTAAAGGCACTTGAATGTGTAATGTTTGTAGAGACCCGAATTCTGACGTACATGTAAATTACATTACTTTTGCGGAATACTTAGTACATTACAAAAACACACACACAAGGACCGTAATAGTTTAGTGTCTTTGGAAACTCAGAATATAATCTTCTAATCGTGGTGAAAGATCTTCAACATCTCCCATAAAGATCTTCCTTTTTTTTATACCTAAAACCTTTCTTTATATCCTGGGGAAAAGAAAACATAAAAGGGTGAGATCAAATGCTCAGTAAGGGTAAACAAAAGAAATATCAATCACATCATATTCATAAAAACATAACATTTTGGAAATCTTAACCTGCAAAAGAGAGCATAATTTCATAACATGGGATAAATATTAGTAGTGAAATGAAAATCCAATAATCATAACTTAAAACATGAAACTTTGTGGCATACACACATAATCATAGAGAATCATTTCTTGTTAGTCAAGACTCATTGCCAAGACTATCTTAGTGGACAAAGTCCCTTTCTGAACCGAGTCACCCTCGTTTCAGTCCTATTTCACTGAACCGGTATAACCTACCATTCCAGCCATGTCTATCTCATGAGATATAAAATCATTACCCAATGCATTGGAGGGAGATATAGGTCCCACCCATCTCATAATGATACTATTCTTATGTGTTCCACAAAATCTTAAATCATACATCATTGCATAACCCATGTAATTAAAATGGGAATCTTAAACATCGTGACATCATAAAACAATTCATATAAGATAAAGGAATTCATAAAAATATTTCCATCACAACATAATCAAATCCATGTAATAATAGGGATAAAAACAGAACCCTATATTATCTTATATGGAAAATAACTTTGATAAAACTCTTGAACTTAATTCTTGAGGAAAATATCCTTTATGCTTCAAAAACACTTTTCCTTTCTTAAAATGTCGTACAATTATAAACTAAAATAAGTTGATTAAAAATAAAATTTAAAACTTGTAAAGGAATCTTTTTGGAAATAATGTTTTAAAAATCCATTCATGCCGTATAAGTTAAAAAAAAACATTCTTCTCGTACTTTTGTCGGAAAAATCAAAAAGTACCTCGTACGAAAAATGACAAAATATTCCTTTCATATCTTTTACTAAAAACTCACCGAAGGGTAAAATTGGATATCAACTATTTTAGAATGATTTAAATATTACATATTGTGGAAACATGGATGTGGATGATAAAATACACCCCAATAAATACCAAAGTATAAACAATCTCGGATAAAAATGAGATTGTGATATTTCCCTTACCTTAGGTCCGATTTGCTTCGTAAGTGTCCGAACCTCCTGTATAATGATTTAAATAATGTCATTGACTTATTACAGAATCATATTCATTGTTATTATATCATATATGGTTCACTTATGACTTTATATTACCCGTTCTTTTGTAAATTCATGTTAAAGTAGTGTTTTGGGTAAAATCATCTTATTTGTCGTTCGTGTTTTAACTTGTAATTATTCATATTATTAAATAGATCATTATTACTTAATTATAGAGTATAAAACATGATATGTATAATATATATTCATAATATACATATATATAATGGATCGATAAATGGAAAGAAATACACCGTTCATGGAGATGGTAGGCCGTACGTACGCATGAACGCTGTTTTCGTTTCCTTATTGAATTGAGTGGAATTAAGTAGATGACATACATATATATACACATAAATCCAGTAGCTTTATAATGTCATATATTTCATTATTATTTCTTATATATACTTTATAATCATTCTTAAATGGTTAACATGGAGAATGAATCTCATCGCGTCGTGGAGACGGTAGTCCGTACGTACGCACGAGCGATGATATCATTTCCATAATTATTGAATTGAATTGAAGTGGATGATACAATATATCAGAATAATTATGATGTTATAATAACTATGTATAGTTATTCTTTACACCATAATACCCATCCATGTAATGTGTTGGTGGAAAAACAGATTACACCACGGCGTGGAGACGGTATTCCGTACGTACGCACGCGCGGTGATTTTGTTTTCCGTAGGATGGATAGATGGTGAAATAGGATTGTTTCATACTTATAATAATATATCAGTATATGAGTGATACTTATGTTATTACTTCATAATGAAACAACCTAAGAAGAAGAAGTGGAAGAAGAAATAAAGGTGAAAGAATCGGTAACAGCAATTACCTCTTTTTTGAAGCGCCTCTTTGAGACCTCCTCTTAGGGAACTAAAATTGGTCTTTAGTAAGACCAGAACCTCTAGGATGTTTCTAGGGAAGTGGAGAAGAGAATTTGGAAGGGGTTGGCCGAGCTTGAAGGCTCAAAGTTGTGTGAGGAGGAGAGGGAGGAGGTGTCCTTTTATAAGGGAGGAGAGGGGCAGCTTTGGAATAACTAAAAATATTATTTTATTATAAAGTCATGTTCGGTTTTAAATAGCTCCAAATTGATTTATTTCGAGGCTAAGGTGGGGATGGGTCGAAACCTCTCATACAATATAATTTAGACAAGTTTAGGTTCCTATTTTAACCTTATCATTTAGATTTAACATTAAGTTAAATAATTTTACTTTTACCATGTCTTCTTGTGTTCTTATACTATAAGGTTAATAAACTTACTATAAGCAGCCAAACGAACCCCAATTTGTTTATTATTAATATATATAACCTTATCTAAGTCATTTTGCCGAACCTTATATTTTTATGAATAAAATAACAATTACTAATATAATATTTGTTTTAAAAACTATTTTATGTCAATTTTGACACTATTTAGTAATTGATTTTTGTGAAAATCATAACAGAATTATTAGTTCAAAACAAGTTAATTAAATAAATACTAACATGTCATATTAACCTAGAAAATTAGTGGAATTTATAAAAATTCTCAAATTATATTAATTTGGTTATTTATAACATTAATTATGTCAATATTTCATTAATAACATAATTACTGCATCATTGTTGTGTCATAAATAAATTAAATTATTTAATGTCTAAAAATTACAAATAAACTACCATTATGTAGGAAATCTTTTTATCTTTCTAATGAATATTTATAGTCGAATTTATCTTATGTATAACCCCATATAAAAAATGTTTTAGTAAATACACTTTGATTTTAACTCTTTTAACCCTTCTTTGAATAAATTAATAATAAATGTCCTAATCTAATCCAAGTGGGCCTAAATGGTCATATTTTATTCCTAAGTTTGTTTTTGGTCGAATTACACTTGTCCAATATAATTAGGACATGTGTTAGGGTAATAATAATATCATTTCTACCCTTAATTACCCTATTTACTTTTAACCGTGGTAAAAAAAAGTAAAAAGTTACTATTCACCAAAAAATTATTTTCATCTCATTGAACCACATTTTACTTACTGAAATAAACCGTGTCTCTCGGATTTTTGAAATTCCACTCACAGAAGCGGTAAAATTAAGTTTTATGAACAATTCCGTTTTTTAACTACCACTTAGTGGTTTCACTATTCATCAAAAATTGAAAGTTTTCAGAAAAATACCAAAAATTAGGCCTAAGCTATATTTGATATTATGAACTCAAAAATGATGTCTATTTTACCAAATTCAAAACATATCAGTTGCATTAACTAATTTAAAAATTAATTCCCATTGTCAAAACAAATGGCGTGTTTTTAAGAGATAATAACTATCAAAAGATTGACACTTGTTTATGTTTGGTTTAAATGTGAAATTACATCCAATGACTACCATTGTATTAAATTGTAAAAATATATTCTAAATATACTTTAAAACCACTAAAATTAATAATTTATTACTATTAATTATTTCGATTGAAAAAGTTGTTTTTAATTAAAATTTAGTAATTTCCACTATTCATCAAAATATGAAAGTTATCCGAAAATTACCAAAAATTTCACCGTAAGCTAATTTCGATATTCCAAATCCAAAAATGAAGTCCATTTTGAAAAATAAAATTTAAAAAATTTCAAAAAGTGGTTATTACTATTCATAACGGCTAGTTTTAATAATATTTTAATAGCATATCGTTGTTTAGTGAAACTCGGTATTGCGTACTACACACGCTATCAAGGAAGGTCGCGATTGCGTGTAATGAAAAGCAAGTCAAGGATGTGTGTTGTGCAAGCTCCTTTTGGTGTAGCGTACAACACAAGACATTAATGAAACTAAAATGAATATTTTTCATAAAATCTTGGGGTGTTACATTCTACCCCCCTTAAAATGAATTTCACCCTTGAAATTCATCGGGGTTATAAATGGTTTACTATTCGAAATTTTCTTTAATCGAAACCCACATCGTAAAAAGGAATACCAAAACCAATCTTTAAAAACAAAAGTATGAAACGTAAAGGTTACCCAAATAAACTAATCACTGGGTTTCCACATAGGTGAAAATATGGATATGGAAGAGAAATCTGACCATCATGTTCTGATGGAGAGTGGTAGAGAACATGGCTATGGAAAATACAACAATCACAAATCCATAAATTTGTGACGATCTAAGGTACTATCTGATTAATCAGATATAAGAGCACTAGGACAACATTTTTGGTTTTCAAGATCGTTTCCCTAAAGTTGAAGAATTTGAATTAGAATAAATACTTACTTTATTTTGGTACAATCTTATTGTTGTTCGTGCCTTGAACAATTTCCAATTCATCTCTTAAATAAATGAAGTTGAATTTGTTATTCGTGAAGTGTTATCAGATCATGTGATAGAATGACGGGTCATTCCATCTATCTCAAACAAAAGGTTAGCAAAAGTTATTAAGTATACATAAGTCATTCTATAGTGAGATTAATCATATATGGTTCCTAAAATGAACTTATACTTCATATATCATACCGCTTAAAACTATTTTCTACTAACGAGGGACTTCCTGTAGGCCAGTGGTAGGCGATAAAGGCCAACCGCACTTCGGTTTTGGGTTTGATTCCCACGGCCTTGTCCGACGCGATGGGCTGTCGCCCGTCCTGCAGGTTGTCATTTTTCTAAAACTACATTACTATAACATCACATTAATAATATCAAAAGTTATATCCTTAAAAAATACTAACTTATGTCCAACATAATCCATTCCAATCTTTAATCTTATCTATAATACTGCAGTCCACTCTCATAATATAGTGAAAACGATTACCAGAGATTTAATACCATCGTTGATCCCCATATGTCATAAGATATGTTTTGTTGGTCACATCCCAAACATTCAAAGGCCTTAATCATGTATTCTCTTGAATACCCATTGAACCTTAGTGAAAACATGAATGCAGTTAAAGGTTAACACTTTCCATAAACCAAAATCCTGAAAATTATTTATACTCAAACCATTATATCACTTAGTCCTTATATCAATCATGAGCTCATGAATACTGTCAAACATTTCATTTTCTCCTTATCCCTTCATTATGCACATATCATCTACTTTCCAAAATATTTGAATCACTTTTCATGGTTACAGGTACCTTAAAATTATTGAAAATCACAATAGACCAATACATAAATATTCCAATACACCATATAAGTACCTCAACAACATTATTCTTGAATACCAATACATAAACACTTCAGTCCATCCACTTCAATGATTTTCCTGGAATAAGTACTTCCTTGATTTAGAAGTAACGTTTTAGGTCAGGGCATTGAGTTGGGTAATTCCCATGTTCTCCACAAATAAGACATTGAACTCCATAACAGTCTGTCACTCTAAGACACTTTTCTCCACAAAGATAACATCGGTCCCTCCATTTGAGGTATTCCTCAAGGTTATTCTTCCCTTCTTTAGAAATCTCAATCTTCCTTTCTTTATGCTCCTCAACATGAGAACATGAATAATAGTTTATCTTACTCTTCTTTGATGAATTAGGTATACCACTAAATTTCACCTTGTTAATCATATATCGCGATGACTGATTCGGCATAATCACAACATCTTTCTCTCTAGGAATTACAGAATTTTGTTGCTCATAGTCACCAATTTGTTCATTGGATTCAATGTTAACCGAATTCCTTCTGGTTCCCTCCATTTACTAAAACACAAAAAGAATTCTGTGAGAGGAAAAAATCATGCTAGAGAAGACAACATAGTAAAGGGGGAGTACCCTCAATATCTAACATCTTTGGTTAAATTCTAAGATCGTTAGCGCAATTCTAGGACTATAACCTATATGTATACTTAACCTTAGAGACATCCCTAGACATACCTTAGAAATATCTCTAGGGATCTCACTAACGTTTTCGCATCCTAGTTTCCAAATGTTGACTAAACCTTTCCTCTGATACCAACTGTAGAGACCCTAAGCCTGACGTACATGTACATTACATTACTTTTGCGGAATACTTAGTACATTACAAAAACACACACACAAGGACCGTAATAGTTTAGTGTCTTTGGAAACTCGGAATATAATCTTCTAATCGTGGTGAAAGATCTTCAACATCTCCCATAAAGATCTTCCTTTTTTTATACCTAAAACCTTTCTTTATATCCTGGGGAAAAGAAAACATAAAAGGGCGAGCTCAAATGCTCAGTAAGGGTAAAAAAAAGAAATATCAATCACATCATATTCATAAGAACATAACATTTTGGAAATCTTAACCTGCAAAAGAGAGCATAATTTCATAACATGGGATAAATCTTAGTAGTGAAATGAAAATCCAATAATCATAATTTATAACATGAAACTTTGTGTCATACACACATAATCATAGAGAATCATTTTTTGTTAGTCAAGACTCATTTCCAAGACTATCTTAGTGGACAAAGTCCCTTTCTGAACCGAGTCACCCTCGTTTCAGTCCTGTTTCACTGAACCGGTATAACCTACCATTCCAGCCATGTCTATCTCATGAGATATAAAATTATTACCCAATGCATTGGAGGTAGATATAGGTCCCACCCATCTCATAATGATACCATTCTTATGTGTGCCACAAAATCTTAAATCATACATCATTGCATAACCCATGTAATAAAAATGGGAATCTTAAACATCGTGACATCATAAAACAATTCATATAAGATAAAGGAATTCATAAAAATATTTCCATCACAACATAATAAAATCCATGTAATAACAGGGATAAAAACAGAACCCTATATTATCTTATATGGAAAATAATTTTGATAAAACTCTTGAACTTCATTCTTGAGGAAAATATCCTTTATGCTTGAAAAACACTTTTCCTTTCTTAAAATGTCGTACAATTATAAACTAAAAGAAGTTGATTAAAAATAAACTTTAAAACTTGTAAAGGAATCTTTTTGGAAATAATGTTTTAAAAATCCATTCATTCCATATAAGTTAAAAAAAACATTCTTCTCGTACTTTTGTCGGAAAAGTCAAAAAGTACCTCGTACGAAAAATGACAAAATATTCCTTTCATATCTTTTACTAAAAACCCACCGAAGGGTAAAATTGGATATCAACTATTTTATAATGATTTAAATATTACATATTGTGGAAACATGGATGTGGATGATAAAATACACCCCAGTAAATACCAAAGTATAAACAATCTCGGATAAAAATGAGATTGTGATATTTACCTTACCTTAGGTTAGATTTGCTTCGTAAGTGTCCGAACCTCCTGTATAATGATTTAAATAATGTCATTGAATTATTAAAGAATCATATTCATTGTTATTATATCATATATGGTTCACTTATGACTTTATATTACCCGTTCTTTTGTAAATTCATGTAAAAGTAACGTTTTGGGTAAAATCATCTTATTTTTCGTTCGTGTTTTAACTTGTAATTATTCATATTATTACATAGATAATTATTACTTAATTATAGAGTATAAAACATGATATATATATAATATATATTCAGAATATACATATATATAATGGATCGATAAATGGAAAGAAATACACCGTTCATGGAGACGGTAGGCCGTACGTACGCATGAACGCTGTTTTCGTTTCCTTATTGAATTGAGTGGAAATAAGTAGATGACATACATAAATATACACATAAATCCAGTAGCTTTATAATGTAATATATTTCATTATTATTTCTTATATATACTTTATAATCATTCTTAAATGGTTAACATGGAGAATGAATCTCATCGCGTCGTGGAGACGGTAGTCCGTACGTACGCACGAGCGATGATATCATTTCCATAATTATTGAATTGAATTGGAGTGGATGATACAATATATCAGAATAATTATGATGTTATAATAACTATGTATAGTTATTCTTTACACCATAATACCCATCCATGTAAGGTGTTGGTGGAAAAACAGATTACACCACGGCGTGGAGACGGTATTCCGTACGTACGCACGCGTGGTGATTTTGTTTTCCGTAGGATGGATAGATGGTGAAATAGGATTGTTTCATACTTATAATAACATATCAGTATATGAGTGATACTGATATTATTACTTCATAATGAAACAACCTAAGAAGAAGAAGTGGAAGAAGAAATAAAGGTGAAAGAATCGGTAACGGAAATTACCTCTTCTTTGAAGCGCCTCTTTGAGACCTTCTCTTAGGGCACTAAAATTGGTCTTTAGGAAGACCAGAACCTCTAGGATGTTTCTAGGGAAGTGGAGAAGAGAATTTGGCAGGGGTTATCCGAGCTTGAAGGCTCAAAGTTGTGTGAGGAGGAGAGGGAGGAGGTGCCCTTTTATAAGGGAGGAGAGGGGCAGCTTTAGAATAACTAAAAATATTATTTTATTATAAAGTCATGTTGGGTTTTAAATAGCTCCAAATTGATTTATTTATATGATAAGGTGGGTATGGGTCGAAAACTCTCATCCAATAGAATTTAGACAAGTTTAGGTTCCTATTTTAACCTCATCATTTAGATTTAACATTAAGTTAAATAATTTTACTTTTACCATGTCTTCTTGTGTTCTTATACAATAAGGTTAATAAACTTACTATAAGCAGCCAAAAGAACCCCAATTTGTTTATTATTAATATATATAACCTTATCTGAGTCATTTGGACGAACCTTATATTTTTAGGAATAAAATTACAATTACTAATATAATATTTGTTTTAAAAACTATTTTATGTCAATTTTGACATTATTTAGTAATTGATTTTTGTGAAAATCATAACAGAATTATTAGTTCGAACCAAGTTAATTAAATAAATACTAACATGTCATATTAAACTATAAAATTAGTGGAATTTATAAAAATTCTCAAATTATATTTATTTGGGTATTTATAACATCAATTATGTCAATATTTCATTAATAACATAATTACTGCATCATCGTTGTGTCATAAATAAATTAAATTAGTTAATGTGTAAAAATTACAAATAAAATACCATTATGTAGGAAATCGTTTTAGGTTTCTAATGAATATTTATAGTCGAATTTATATTATGTATAACCCCATATAAAAAATGTTTTAGTAAATAAACGTTGATTTTAACTCTTTTAACCCTTCTTTGAATAAATTAATAATAAATGTCCTAATCTAATCCAAGTGGGCCTAAATGGTCATATTTTATTCCTAAGTTTGTTTTTGGTCTAATTAAACTTGTCCAATAGAATTAGGACATGTGTTAGGGTAATAATAATATCATTTCTACCCTTAATTACCCTATTTACTTTTAACCGTGGTAAAAAAAAGTAAAAAGTTACTATTCACCAAAAAATTATTTTCTTCTCATTGAACCACATTTTACTTACTGACATCAACCGCGTCTCTAGGATTTTTGAAATTCCACTCACAGAAGCGGTAAAATTAAGTTTTATGAACAATTCAGTTTTTTTAACTACCACTTAGTGGTTTCACTATTCATCAAAAATTGAATGTTTTCAGAAAAATACCAAAAATTAGGCCTAAGATATATTTGATATTATGAACTCAAAAATGATGTCTATTTTACCAAATTCAAAACATATCAGTTTCATTAACTAATTTAAAAATTAATTCCCATTGTCAAAACAAATGGCGTGTTTTTAAGAGATAATAACTATCAAAAGATTGACACTTGTTTATGTTTGGTTTAAATGTGAAATTACATCCAATGACTGACATTGTATTAAATTGTAAAAATATATTCTAAAGATACTTTAAAACCACTAAAATTAATAATTTATTACTATTAATTATTTCTATTGAAAAAGTTGTTTTTAATTAAAATTTAGTAATTTCCACTATTCATCAAAATATGAAAGTTATCAGAAAATTACGAAAATTTCACCCTAAGCTAATTTCGATATTCCGAATCCAAAAATGAAGTCCATTTTGAAAAATAAAATTTACAAAATTTCAAAAAGTGGTTATTACTATTCATAACGGTTAGTTTTAATAATATTTTAATAGTATATCGTTGTTTAGTGAAACTCGGTATTGCGTACTACACACGCTATCAAGGAAGGTCGCGATTGCGTGTAATGAAAAGAAAGTCAAGGATGCGTGTTGTGCAAGCTCCTTTTGGTTTAGCGTACAACACAAGACATTAATGAAACTAAAAAGAATATTTTTCATAAAATCTTTGGGTGTTACAATGTTTAAGGTTGGTTAGTTATATACATAATGATTGTTCCATTAATAAAAAAGAATTTTATAATACCAATCATACCAAGTTCATTATTTTACTATGGTTTGGATAGTTATGGAAGTGTATGATTATGAAGAAATGGATAATGAATATTTAACACTAATATTGTGAATTTTAATTTTATCATGATAATATCCTTGAAAATGAAGGTCTTTGGATACATTAAAGTTACCATGGGATTATGAAAATGAGATGGGATTATATTCATAAAATGGTTAGTCTCATGAATAAATAAAAACAATTAGTCATCTCACCATGTAGGGTAAATGTCCCCTTTTATAAGTGAAGAAGGACTCATATGAATAAAAATTGTTTTTCAATAATGGAATGACACTGTTCATGGGTCAATGGTTTCAAATGGTGGAAATTATGGATTGGATATATTTATTATGACTATAATCCTCTCCAAAAATAATTTTGATGAAATATTGTGGTATTTAAAGGCTATTCCCCTTTACTCTTTATCTTTAATAAAATATAAATTTACCATAGAGGGCTTTCTCATTTCCCTTGCTAATTAAAATTAGTGACACAAATTAAAAAGACCCATATAAACTAAAATAAACACACACACACACACATATATTATGGGATGCATTTTTTTAATGTAACTTTATGGGTTTGAAACATAAATTTCAAAATAAATACAAATAACACATAAAAACCATTTTTTATTAAAGTGAATTTCAAGATTGAAATTTATGTATTAGATATATATAGAAATTTTATTAACATCCACATCTTATAAAATTTATTATAAAATAAATATTTTTTTGTATCATACCAAGGAATCAGAAAATGAATTTTACAATAAAAAAAATTAATAAAAAGAAATGATAGGAAACTATTTTAAAATTGGAATATAATGTTACATACATTCTAAAAGTGAAAAATATTTTTATAATTTAGAAAATATATTTTAAAAAATATATTTTTCTAATTAAATAAATCAATAATTAACTAAATCATTATAAAAAATTATTTGAAATTCTCATATATTGATAAAGATAAATTATTTAAAAATTATTCTAGAAACTATATTTTTCGCTTATCACATAAAAATAAATTACATAATAAAAATACACAAAAATAAATCATCATATAATTTCTCAATTTTGAATTAAAAAATAATGTTATTTTTATTAAATTCATTTTAGGGAATTTATATATTAATTTTTATTTAAAGGAAATGGAAAATATAATGAAAATAAATGGCTATATTTGTTTAATGGTGTTCCTCTACTCTTGATTTTGACAACGGAGTTCAACAAAGCTTTAACTCTTCTTTAGTTGATGTTGATCACTTAGTTGAAGTATCATTGTCTCTCGGTGGATGATTTTGATAGGTTAATTTTTGGGTCTTGGGGTTTAAAAGATCACACAGCTGTGGGTTTTCTTGATATTCAAAAAATCATGATTCGATTCGCCTCGGAAGAAGATCTAGTCAGGGCATGGTCTAGCACCCCTTGCAACTGCAATGGTTCTAGGTTCTACCTCTTAAGGGAGACATATTATTTCCACATGAAGTGTGGCACTGCAATAGTATCGCTTTTGGTTAGATTTACACTTCTCCCACTACCATTTCAAAATACCATGATTATTCAAATTATAAGAAATTTAGATGGTAGATACTTATGCTCCAACTGTAAAACTCAAGAAGTTTTCCATACAGTATCTC
Source organism: Viscum album (assembly GCA_963277665.1). NCBI lineage: Eukaryota > Viridiplantae > Streptophyta > Magnoliopsida > Santalales > Viscaceae > Viscum > Viscum album. Next base: position 340,645,665 of record OY728144.1, read on the forward strand.
CTTGAATATGTTTGGAAGTATATATACCCATATTACTAGTGGAGAATGTGTGGATTTCTGCAGGGAAATAGTTTTGATGCAATAAGGCTGCAGTTTTTTAATCATGGGTGGACCTATTCTCTCATTGTAAGAAATTTGGTCATTCATCGGAAACCTGTAGGTGTGGGAACAAGGGAATTGATGAGCAGGAAATTACATTCTTAGGAGGCATTGGAAAGTGAGTGAAGGATGGTGTTGGTTATGGTTCTATTGGTCAGCACCATTTGGGTGTTTCTAACACCCCTAGTAATGTGAAGGTGGTGCAAGGCATTACATAGGAAAGAAATAATTTGGTGGTAGATATTTTTAGTAGGATGAGGAAGGACCTTAGTGATCCCATGATTTCTATAAAATAACCTTCAGAACCAGTGGGTATTGAGGTGGTACATGAAGTGGGTGTTTTGGTTTCTTCATCCAGTAATTTTTTAAAGACTCCAATGGCGGGGAAGGGTGAGATGGTAGACATATCCACCTTAAAAAAGAGACTCAAGTGGATGTAGAGGGAGGTGCAAGGGCTCCCAAGGAGGCATCCTATCTATATTTAGTACTGTCAGGCGGAAACATTGGATGATGGGAATCCCATGATCTCAAGTCTTTTTGGGGCCTTGATGTGCCCAGTGAGGCAAAGAAGGGTACTCCTGTATGTGGCAAGGGTCAGGTTCTATAAGGGGGGGGGGTCCTTGATCTGGCCAAGATTTATGATATATTTTCTAGTTATTAATCTTATTAACTGCTTTGATGGCTTGGCATGTGAAGGGATAGGTCAAGATAAAGAAACACTGGAAGAGAAATCCAATGATCAGGGTGTCCCCATAGATGAAATCAGTATTGAGTCCTATAGTCTGTACTCAGAAGAAAGTGCAGGAAATTTTTATGGTAGTGGGATTTCTATCCTGAGAAGGAGGATGTTTCAGAGGCGTAATAGGAAAATCTAAAGGACTATTCCAATATACCCCTACATAGAGAGACTAGATCTCCTAAAAGGTCTAAAGATAAGGCGATGGAAGGAGATCCCAATGTTTTTTGGAAATTATGATCAGAAAAAGGTTGCATCTCAGGGGAAAGTTCCCCTTGTAATAATTTTAACAGGAAAGCTATGGATGAAAGATGTTGTCTTAAAATAAATGTTGGAGCTGATCATAACTCTAGAAGAGCCTATAGTAGAAGAGGTTCTTGAGATTAATGATAAAAAAAATGAGGCTGAATAAATGATGGGAAGACTGATTTGTGTGGACACTAATTGTGAGTAGAGTGCATGGATTGAAAATCAAGACCTTCTACTAATAAGAGGCTTCAATGAAGGAAAGATCAACAAACATGAGTACATGAATGCTTGGTGAAAATTGGAGCATCACTTCGAAGACCTTATTATCCAGACACTCAAGTAAGAAAGCTTTCCTGGAAATCATTTATGATAACACTTCTAGTCGGATGAAGTTATAATTTAATAATTATGTAGTTTATTTTAGTGTTTGAGCTAGGTTTACTTTACGGTTTATCACTTTTCCCATAAAATGTTTGATAATAAAAAAAATTATTTTTCAGTTCATACATGTTAAATTTCAAATATTATTATAATAAAATTTTAAAATTACTAAATGTAATTTATTAGGGTAAATTAAAAAACACTTAGAAACTAGTGATATGAAGAAAATAAATTCATTTTTCATTTTAATTATTTAAATTATGAATAAAATAATATTGAATGAATCAATTACCTTTAGTTTACTAGTAGTTTTAATGTTCTTATTTTCCCTAAAAATAATCATCTAATATTTAAGAGATCATTTTATTTAAGTTTATTGTTTGGAATAATCTCCAAACAAATGGTTTATTTAATGGAATAAAATATATAGTAAAAATCATGGGTTTTTATAGTCACCCATGAAAAAAATATTGAATATATAATTAAAAAATATGATATAATTCTAAAATGTTATCATATTTATTCATAATTTATCATTCCAGTGGTGAGGATCTTTAAAAAATGGACTTTAGATACTATATTATTAATTTTCATACTTTTGTATTTTTCTAGATATATATTTCGATCCAGGAACGAAGACATAGTATGATTCTGATGCCAGTTTTTCGCAGAATTCAATTTTTTTAAAAATATCAAATATTATTTATGTTACATATGATCAATTTCATAATGAAAATGGGATAACACATAAAAAATTCTATATCAGAAATATGAGACCACATATCAGTCCGGAATGCGATATTTACCCCAGACATGACCTAAAATAGGTTGGTGTGGGGTGTTTAGAGAAAAGAGGTTGTGGGTGGGTGAGTTGAGTTAAATAAATAATCAAATTTATTTCTTTAGTTTATTTAAACTAAAGATATTTTCTAATTAAGAAATCTTCATGTTAGGATCACCAAGGTTAGACACACGACCATGAGATCATTGATAGATTCTCTTTCCAACTCTTATTAGAGAATTATAATCAGATGATGAGGAGACTCTAAATCTATAAAGATAATGACATAATGAATGAAATGATCCTCAACATTGTTGGAAAACATTATCTCCATTAAAAATGATCCCAAACCAACTAAATCTCATAAATGTTTAAAATTTTTATCTATTGATCAAAATATTTAGTATTATATTTCTTGATGCATCAATCTTCATAAATTTGGACCCCTTTTCATGCGCCCATGTGTGGATATTATTTTTTATTAAATTATTTATCACACCATGTTATCAAAATTGTGTCTGTTGGCCAAGAATACTTGAACAATGATTGTTAGAACATTGTTTTGGTGATTTCCCCCACCCATTCCTCACATTCTTCACCATTTGGATTTGGGACCATGGCTTGACGTTGTTAAGAAGGACCAAGTCTGATCGGATCCCCATATTCACTTCCAAATCATGTGCAACAAATAGATCGATGATAAAAGGATTATATGAAATAATTTGTGGGTTTATGGTGAATGATTTATTGATCTAACATTCAAATCTGAGATTGTGGAAGTGGGAGACACAAATGGGACATATTAAGAACCCACATATGAAATATAAATATGTTTTTTGGGAAAAAAACGGCTGAAAACAATATAAAAAAGGACCCCCTTAGATATTGGGTGGCATGGAGGGGGGATTTTAAGAGATGAGGCCAAATATGGAGTACTGGTGAACATATATGAATATCTTTAAAAATCCTGACTAAACACTATTTAGTTATAAAGAACACATGATATGTATTCTGGATAATGTGGTGGGTAGGGCTTTACTCAGAGTTAAATATGGCATTCCGTGTGGCAGGTCCACATGCCATGTATCTCTCCCTGAGTGGAAAATTAGTGTGACAAGTGCACAAAGGTAGGACCCCTTGAGGGGGCACACATCATGTACCATTGTACATAGACATGTGAATGAGTGTATAGACGCAATTGGGGGTCAAATGCAGGACCCCGAGTGGCTCATTCACATAGTGTAATCCACCAACAAACCATATAGTGCTATATGACTAGTGATCCGTGCACCGAAAGGGACACAGCCTGGTAGTGGAGTGGGACACATGTCGTGTGGTTCCCTTACATTCCATTTACCCCTTATTCCATTTTGAGTAACCTTAAATCTATCATATAACTTTTATTGTGACTCGGATTTTGGCTCGTGAGTTTCATATCATGTGTTTTTGTTTTCGCAAACAACACGATGATGGCCTCTATAGTGGATTTTGAGATGTGATGTGAGATTTTTAGTGTGTGGTACAAATTTAAGAGATTCCCAATGATGAAAATGATCATGGAGGATCACCAAAGGCATTAGAGTGGAACTATCCCACTTGGACTTGGAATTAGTCCTCTAACTATTTATAGAGTGGTACCGTCTTGAGGGAAATGGTAAGTGTCCCCTATCTACTATCATAAGGGAACCCACCTAATGGGAAATGCTTGGGTCCTTGATCAAATATTAGAGTGAAATTATCCAGTTGGTCTGGGAATTGGTCTTCTAGAGACTATAAGAGTTACACCCTCCTACAGGGATAAGGCATGGGTCCTCTACCTATCCATCGAGCGGTGCCCTCAGGCAAAGTCAGGGTATAGGTCCTCGACAATGAGAGTGGAACCTTTCAGTTGTACTAGGTCATGAGTCCTCTATATTCAATCTGAGTGGAACCCTCCTATGGTATTAGAAAAAGGGTCCTCAAATTTTAGAGTGGAACCCTCCTAATAGGATGGGTGTGGGTCTTTTACCTATTACATGAGTTGAACCCTCTAATAGAGTCATGGAATGTGTCCTCAACCATCAGAGTGGAACCCACTAACTGGTTTGAAATTGTGCCCTCTATTTATTATGAGATTGGTACTCTCCTACTTAGAGAAGGCTTTATACCTCTATCTAATATTTAGTGGCATCCTCATGCAGAGCCACAGTATGGGTCCTCAACCATTAGAAGTTCATCATCCTTCCAAGATAAGGCACAGTCCTCGTAGCTATCTACTGAATGAAACTTTACATTGTAACAGAGAATAGTTCCTCTCCCTATAAATTTTTTCTCTTGAATATTTCTCATAGTTATGAAGTGTGGATTGAATTGGGTGGTTTCTACTAGGTAGACACATGAGATTATTGTTAACGTTCATGGACTTCCTTGAACCGTTGGATCTCCTTTCATGGGATGAGCTATCAGCTGGAGATTCCCTTATCTCTCATTGGGGGTGTTTTTTGTTTGAGTGTGTATATATAAATATATTTATTTCCATAACATTGTATTTTCTACTCTCGTTCTTTGTGTTGAGTTTTATATCTATTCATATCATGTCTCTTACTACTCCTGCTTCAGCTTTTGGGGAATCCTACTAGTTATGTATATACCAACCCCTACATGGGATTTTCTTGCACATGTCATGTCTTATAGAAATGAATGATAAGTTGGTAGATATTATAGTGGTGCATTGGGATACCTGGTGCATTGGACCACATATGGTGGTAATTTCTTAGAGACCAAATGCTAGGATCTCTTCTAATTGAACTTTTCGGGTGTTTTTAGGTAGGTGAATCTTTCCTCTTGGGTATGTTTTCCACTTTACTTTTCAGTTTACACTATCATACTCTTTTACACCCTAGATGTTTTTCATTCTAGGTTTATATTCTAGATTTTTAATCTTTTAGTTTTATTATTCCTCTTTAGTTATGTATTAGGATGGTTTGGTGTGTGTGTGTGTGTATAGGTATATTAGGAAAAGTTCCCCATACAAGTTATCTTTTTCAGAAATTGTCGCCATCCCCTGGCTTATGAAGGTGGGATTGGGGTAGTAGCAGATTGAGACCTGTTGAATTGGGTCATGAATGATTGGTATAAGAGAAGGTAATTCCATGTGATGGTATTTTGAGTAGTCCTCTTATGGATATTTGGTTGGTATTGAGGGAAACATTGTCAATGTGTATCGAGTTTGGATTTAGGGCCAGGGAACCTAGTGATGGTATGAGAAACTGACGTATCTATTCACCAGGACTCTGACTACCTTATTTTTAACATGGAATAATAAGATATTGGTTTCATAGATAAATGGTATATGAAACACATAGGAATGAGTCTTTTGTATTGTCATTAATAATATCTCCCCCCACATATATATATATGCTCATTTTACCATGGTACCTATTGGTCCCTTCTCAGATGCTAAGACAAGGAAAACCATCCTTGTTATCAATTCTAGATAGTGGGGAAGATATAATGAGTGGTGAGGCCTCATTCTAGGATCCATCATGAGAGATATTTTCCTCTAGGCATGCAATTAGGAACTCCCCCACCTATCAAACAACATAATGTACGAGCACAACTAGATGAGGGTGTATACAGAATTACTATAGAAAATGTGTTCCATCTATAGAGGATGGTGATGTTTTATGATGAGATATATCCCTAAGAATCATATGATCTACTTGAGTGGGTGATCCAATAATTAATACTTGTGTGGATCCTAACTGATTAGATGGTTACACTAGTAACCGGTCCTCTTTGTAGAGTAATAGTTTATCCAGTGGTACCAGATGATGTCGAACCCATGATTAGTGTGCATTACTGGTTATGGAGACTTAAATCCTCCATGTATTTTGTTGATACATACTCTTTTATCAAGTAGTTGAGGTCACGCCCGATCTTATTGTTTGGTTATATTTCTCGCACATAACCCCTTTCGATAGTGATCCTCAGGGTAAGATGTATCAAGGAAGATGCATGTCAATAGTATAGTCTTTTTTTTGTAGATGTTTTATCATGGATCAAACATGAATAAAAAAGGGACACTTCCCCCACTGAGAAACATCCTTGTGTAGTGATTCAAAACTGTGAGGGTGATTATGTCCCGGATATAGTGGATATTTTCATAGTGTGGTAGATGAGTCCCTATGACATTCATGTTCGGGATATTTGGATGTGATGGAGTGTTAGAGAAAGCCTTGGTTGAGAATAACACTTATTAAAGGTAAATTAGGAGCTCCCTATAGATGGTGCATTGAACTAAGAGGCTCGAGTTTGGTTTAGGGTACAACCTATGTCTCCACTACTCCATCTACATTTTTTAGAACATAGTAAATTGAAAATTTATTTTTTATTATAGGATGGGGAAAAGAACCCATCATGTAATGAAATAGGAAATATCAAGGGGTATGAAGTGGTGAATCCCAAGGGAATACCCTTGGATGAGGATCTTACATTGAATCATAAGAGAAACCAAACTAGTAAAAATAATCATAGAATTCTCTTCCCTTCCACCTTGAGAATGCGCGTCTGTAGAAAAATTTGATTCACTCCAAATATGATGGGAATTTCACCATTGATTGGTATCCATTGAATAGATTCTAGTGATATAGATCAGATTCCATAGAGGTTTACATTTCCCTTTAAGAGGACGCACCAAAACCATAGAGTCCAACTAAACCTCATAAATCTACAGAACATACCTCTTGTATAACATGATTCTGATTTAGCACATAGTCAAAAAACATTTCCTTAGATTTAGACCCTATTAGAAACCCATAGATACTATTGGAGTTCCTTTTTTCTTGAAATTTATGTCAGCTACCCTTTTAGGGAGGATCGGTGGTCACACATTTCAATTGATGGGAGACCTTACTCTATGAGGAGAGAGAGAGATCCTCACACAACATCATTCAATAGTGTCGGTGAGACCCTATGATTTTTTCCTCAGTGTGGATTATTCTTTCACCTTCCATACTCAAATTATTTATACTAGTGATTATGGTAGTTTTATTATGTTTTTGGATGATGGTTTTTCCCTTAGTGAGGGTTGACCCTCAGATAGAGTAGGATGAGCTCATTACAATGAGGTTACAACTGATTAATTAGTCATATTCTATTACCCTTGGATTAGTGGATGTTATAATATCTAAACTCCCTCCAATGATGGTGGGGTAGGATGAGATGTCAGGCTTACCTCCCCACCATGCGATGGACCTATCTATGGACTTGTACCAACAATTGCCCGATGTTTGTGATTTCTTGTCAGATAACTCTATGGGGTTAAAAGAGCTTATGTTGCAGATAGAGGGTCTATAGTGGTGGGGATTCAAAAGATTCAGTGTGTTCACTTGATAATCCTTATGTTGTTCACATGAAAGGATTATGAGAGGTCTAGGTGAGGTGTGGATTCAAGTCACCTGAAATGGGTAACTGTCAGAAAGGAGTGTCCACCCATAAGAATAAATGACACCCTCATGTCCACAACATCTGATTATAAACACATGATACAAATTAGGATAGATACTGGACATTCTCCTAGAGTAAAAGAATTATTAGGGACCCTCACAGAGTTATTTCAGGATTCCAAATATTTGTAGAAAAATTCTCTAGGATTACTACCCCTTTGACCACCCCGATGCATAAAGGGACACAATTTACATGGACTGAGCCATGCTAGAGAGCCATTAATAAGTCTAGGATAAGCCTTAAGAGTGATCTTATTTTGAGACTACTGAAGGATGGAGTGTAATATGTAATCTATTGTGATTCCTTAGGATCTGGTCTTGGCAGTGTGTTGATGTAGTGGAAGGTGTTTATCTCATATGGGTCGAAATAATTGAGACCCTATAATTAAAACTATACAACTCGTGACCTAGTGTTAGAAGAGGTAGTCTTTGATCATATGATGTAGATGCACTGTCTTATTGGAGAGAACTTTGTGGTTTAGTTAGACCATCAAAGTCTAAGGTACTTCATCACCCAAAGAGACATGTACTCGAGATAGAGGCATTGGTCTGTGTTCGTATAGGACAATTACATCGAGAAATTCTATAAATTGTTGAAGAGAAATGTGGTATATGATTCTTGAAATTGGATGTCAGAATCCCATTTGTGGTGGGAGGCCTCTGAGAATTTTTATTTCCTCCAGAAAACCTTGGTTGAGAACAAGGGTGTATATTTTCTTTAGGCGATGGTGTTGAATCATATACTCCTTCAGTGCATGAGAGTGTCTCGATTGAGAGATATCGATTGTGAGGTCATACATGAATATATATCCTCAAGAGATTCAGTTGATGTATTTTCTAAAGGAGGTAATCAAGTAATCCTTTTCCAAAAATATACAGTGGTCCCAATCACGATGCGAGAGGATGGGATGAGAGAGTTTCAAACTTATCCTTTGTCTCAACATCCCAGTTTGGGAATAATGTATAGAGAATTTAAATGGAATTTTTGGTGGACTATCATGATATAGAGTGTAGGTGGGTGCATCTCTGAGTGCCTCACATATCAGTAGGGGAAGGATGATAACTAGGTTTTGGATGGTTTGTTGTGGCCCCTTTAGATTACAGAGTGAAAATGGGAATACATATCCCTGGACTTCATGACAGGGATTCCACATAGAGTGAGTGGAAATGATTTTGTCTAGGTGATAGATCACAAAGTCACAAATTTAATACACTTCATTTCTATCATGGAGTAGAGTTCAGTGGAGAGTTCAGGTTAGATAGGTGACCAAGACTATTATCTTTGATTTTTATGTTTATTTCACACTATGATTATAGGGAGGTATACAATAGGAATTCAAGACTTATTTGATGATGATTATACCTTTCCACCCCATGCAGATGGGTAGATCGAGTGCATTATCCCAGTGTTGAAGGATATGATGAGGACAATCATGTTAGACTTCGAGTGGAGCTGGGAGGATCACATTCTTGTGCTAGAGTTTATGTATAATAATAGATACCATTCTACTATCAGCATGAAACCTTTTGAGGCCTATTATGGGAGACCTTTTAGGTTACATTTATGATAGAAAGAGATCATCGAGGCATAATATTTCGGTCCAGTGATGCGGAAGGTTATGATAGAGAAGGTCCAGGTCATCTGTGAGTGGATGAGGACATCCCAAATAAGGAAGAAAACTTACAAAAATCGATGTCATAAGCCTTGGAGTTTGAGCAGGGATACCACATTTTCCAAAGTCTCCTCATGATGGGAATTATAGAGATTAATCTTGCTGTTAAATCTATCCCCCATAATAATCAGGATATTTGATATCTTTCATAGGGTTGTAGATGATTTGTACAATCTCACCCTACCCCCACGATTAAAAAGGGTGAACTAAGTCTTCCACATGTCATAGCTAGGGAGATGTAGGCATGAACCCATGAATGTTATTGACAAGGGAGAGAAAGACATCGATGACCAAGCCACTTTTTCAGATTACCCGGTGGTGGTTGAGGGTCGGTAGAAGAGGAAACAACATGGATTGACTATTATCTTGGATCACGTGTTATGGAAACATGGGAGCATGCATGAGAGATCATGGAATCATGAGAGCCAGATGTAGGTTTAGTATCATGATGTTTTTAGTGTTTTTTCATGAAAAAAACCATGACTGGGGGAATAATACAGAGACCATATTTTTTCTTTTTATGTCTTTGATGTATTTCTAGATATATTCTCAGATTTAGGAACTGATACGACATGTGATTCTGAGTCCCATTGTTCCTGATATTGATTCTATAAAAATAATAAACATATTATATATTATGCATGAGTAGTTTCTTGAAGAAAATCAAATAAGTCTTAAAACGAATCTCATATAAAAAATTTGAGACCATGGTTGAGTCCATAACATGTTGTTTACCCTAGGCGTGATCTAAAATATATTTTCACAGGGAGTTTGGATAAAAGAGGTCATGGTATGGTCTGTTGAGTTAAAAAAATAATTAAATTTATTTATTCAACTTATTTTTACGAAATAGATTTACCTATTAATACATCATAATGGATATATCTACATGGTTATCCCTATAACCCCCAAATCATTTAGATATTCTCCTTCCACCTCCTGTTGGAAAATAAAAATCAGATAATGACAAGACTATAATTCTTGGTAGATCATGATGTAGTGAACACAATGATTCCTCTTATTATTTGACGAGTGCGTTCTTAATCAATGAATGATCCAAAACTAGGTATGAATCATCAATTTGTTAATTATTCACATATTGGTTAAAAGATCGAGAATTATCTTTTTTTTTCATTGGTTTGTGTCAATTTGGAACCATTTTCATGCACTAGTGTACATATTTAATTTTATTATTCAATTATTTCTCACCTATAATTGTCAAAATTGTATTTTTTGTCCAATAAATCATGGTCAATGATCATTAAACCTTTGTTTTGGTTCTTTTTTCTAACCTGTTCTTTCTGTTATTCTCCATTAGGCTATAGGAGAATGAATTAACATTTCCAGGTGGGATAAAATATAATCAAACACCCGGATTCATGGAGAAATCAAGTGAAATGAATTGATTGGTGATCAAGGGATAGAATGGGTTGTTTTTCAAGTTGCGAGTGATTTATTTTTTATATGGGATCCAACTCTGAGATGGCAGAAGTGAGAGACATGCTCAGGGCATAGAACAAAGCCACAAATGAATTAAAAATCCATTTTTTAGCCAATGGATGATCCTAAACCATGGTTGAAGTATTCCCCACCAATTTCAAGAGTCCTAGAGGAAGGATCCAAGGTCGAGATGCCAAATACTGGTCGCTGAAAAATATATATAGATATTTGTGAAAATTTTGAGTACACACCCTGTTATTTCATAGAACACAGATTGTGAGTGTAGTGGCTAGGGTTTTGGTCATATTTTAATATGAAACGATGTGTGCCAGGGCCACATTCTATGTATCTCTCCATAGGTGGAAAACCTGTGTGATTAGAGCACATAGGTTGGACCCTGTGCGTGAGAACATGCCATGTACCGAGGTATAAGGGCACAAACAAGAGTATACATACAGGACTAGGGAAAATAGGAAGGAACCTTATTGGCATAGATATGACATGAAGTCCTCCAACATGTCATGTTTTGATATACAGGTAGTGAGACATTCCCCGGTAGGTACACAACTAGGAACCAGAGTGGGACTACAAATTGTGTGGGTCCCTTACACAGAGTGTACACCTTCATCCATTTCAAGGAACCTGTAATCTCTAATATTTCCTTCATTTGGACCCATATATTGGTCTGTGAGTATCATATCATATGTTTTTTCTGTTTTGAATGTGTCAGTAGCCTCCGTAGTGTATTTTTAGTTGTTATTTGAGATGTTATGTGAGTGATTATTATTTAAGTGACACTCAATGACGACACTGATCAAGTAGGATCACCCTAGGGATTACAGTGGAACCCTCATAATTGGATAGGTCATGGGTCCTCTAGCTATTTAGATAATGGAATCCTCATACAAGACATGGTATGGGTCCCCTGTCTACTATTATAGTGGGACCCTCCTACTAGGAAAGGCATGGATCCTCGATTTCCTATTAGAATGAAACCCTCTAGCTGTGTTGGGCATTAGCCCTCTATTAACAATTAGCGTGTCATCCTACAACTAGGATAGGTCATGAGTCCTCTACCTATCCATCGAGTATAACCTTCTAGTGGAGTCAGGGTTTGGGTCTATGACTACGAGAGTGGAACCCTCCTATTATACCAGTGCATGATTCCTCCATCTTTTATTTGAGTGGAACCCTCCTGTGGTATCAGGGCAAGTGTCCTAAAAAATTAGAGTGTTACCCTACACATGGGATGGTGATGTGGCCTTAAAATGTAATGTTTGACGTATATTTTTATAATGTTTTTCTTATTTTAGTCAGTAAAATTATTTCTTAAATGTATTATTATTTAAATTTTTTTTGTCAAATTTATTATGCTTTAATTTTAATAATATATTTTTTATTATTGTATTCAAATTATATGTTAATCTTTTGTTGGTTTCTGTATAATGAATTCCTATTTATCTTGTAAAATATTAATTTCAATTTTTCGGTATTATTTTAATTTCTATTAATTCTATAAAAATTATGTAAATTAGAACTTAATTTTAGATAATAAAATGTTAATTTATATTTTAATATTTTATTTTTTATTTTTAATATACTTTAACTTTAATTTAAAAATTTAAAATCTTATGTGATCTCAATTCTTAATTTAACCCTTTTGAATTTAATTTTTTGTTTCAATTTAATAATAAAGTATCAAAATATTTTATTGTTTTCTATGTTAAAATTAGTTTAAATTAAAATTTTGATTTTAGTTTGTAATGATCTAATTTCGAATTTAATTAAATATTCATTAGTTTTTAATTTTTTTATTAATTCAAATTTTAATTTGACTATCATTTTTATTATTAATTTAAATAGTTTTTAATTTTTTTAATTTTTTTTTAATTTTGTTTATTTAATAATATCAATATTGATATTTTCCATTTTTTTAATTTTTCTATCACAAATAAAGTGAACTAGCATCGGCCAAAATCACTTAATGATAGCCTCCTCTCAAAACCCACAGCCAGCCGAACCCCACCCATCACTCTCTATTATGTTATCACTGGCAGCCAGCAGTAGAAAAAATAGATAATCCTTCAGCCTTTTCTGCCACCAACCAATATCCAACGATAGTTCATAACATATATCCATTAGAGGAGTCACCACTCCACGTCCCTATTTTAATGATGAATCCACTCCCATGTTTCACAAAACCCACTTCACCCACCATTATCAACCCAACAAAGACTCCCAATCGACCATTGGAAACCCAAAAGTCACTCTTGACCCACTGCATGTTTCTTCTCCACTGACCATCACAACCATCCACCATCGCGTACTTGCATCCAGTGGTGTCGTTAGGACAACTACTATTGAATGAATATTATGCCTCAGCTGAGACTTCAAGTGCCACCAACTGGACTCACTACTGCTGGAGGGATATGTGAGGAGAATATATTACCTCCATAGAGACTAGGGTGGCTACAACAGGTTATAGAGAAAAAATTTACAAAATTAAATATATAATAATAATAATCTATTTAATTAATAGTAAATAATAATTATAATATAATCATATAAATAATTATATAAAAATAAACTTCATAATATAATTTACTATAGTATTATTAGGATTGATAATGTTTACTAATGTTTTTATAAATATATAAATATATAAATAACAATAACAATTATAATTAATATTTGTTGAATATATTTAATAATATAGATATATAATTAAAACAATAGATATTATATTTATTTATAACTAATTTAATACTTAAGACTTATAAAATTTATTTATATGTTTATAAAATTTATATTCTTATAAGCCATATATTAATAAATTATTTATTATTCTCTGTTCTAATTATGATGTTTTGAACGAGAACTAGAGTCACGTCTAGGTTTGTCTCAAACATATTATTTAAGGTTCTTATAGGGGGTTGGGGAAGTCACATGTCATGCACTGACCTACCTTAGTCGGTGCAAGAAGCCTGTGATGAATCGGAAGAAGTAGGAGGATAAATAAGGGAGGAATTCATTCATTGAGACATAACCACATTCACAATTCACAATATTGATTTTTAGAGGCATAAACAGAGTCCCATAGAGCAAAGACTAGGACAAAAACACTATGCATGAAGGATTCAGAGGGATATTTCTTTCTCCTTCATTTTCAATTCCATTATTTTTCTATAATTGACTTCTTTTTCTACTTGTTATTATTTCAATGTTCATCGGATAAATTTCATTAGCTTGAGGGATTACAAATATTTTTTATCTTTAAATATTTTTTTTATAAAATATCTTTGACTAATGATGAAACAATGTGTTGTTTAACAATAATATATGAAAATGAAGAACAATAAAAAATGAAAAATGTAAAAAACTACAATCAAGAATGGCACATGTGGAAATAAATACTACTTGGTGGATATTTTTATATTATTCATAAAAATATTTATTAAAAACACATCCTAAAACATTTATTGGTTAATATCTCATGCTAGGAGATTATTCATGAAAAATAATAAATCCTGGAGCTTTCTACTTCAAGATACATTAATAAGAAAAAGATTTTGAAATGAATTCAATGGAAAAGAACTTACATTGATAATCCAACGATTTTAAATTTAAAGATGAAGAAATGATTTTAAAATCAATCTCTCCAATTCATCATGAAGTAAGAATTAATTATTGAGAAGTGTAAATCAAATTTAATGATCTCATAATTGATCTTGAAAATAAATTAGGACCTTTTATAATAATGATGTAAAAAAGGTTATAAAATTAAAGCACCAGAATTGAAAACCCGTGAGGTAATGAAATTTATCCAACGATCATTATAAAAACAATTTGAATACGAATTCAATTACCGAAAAAGAAAATAACAAAAAATGAAATATAAAGAAATATACCTCTTAAATATTCATGAATAATACTGTAGTCCCGATCTCTAGTCTACTTGTTCTTATAGACTTTGATAGATTAGTAGGTAGTCTTAAAGGTTTTGATTTATTTTGTGTGGTGGTTTGATTAGGCTGACGATGGAAAGTGTCATCCAGTGGTGGGTGATGGATCAAGATAGAAGGATGAATCGGTAGTGACTCCTTTGGGAGATGGCTTGATCTGGCATTGTTAGCGACTTATGTAAATGGTGGATGGGGAGAAATCAATGGATGTAGGTACGTTGTGGAAGATTGTTGTGATGGAAGGTAGATAAGAAACCATCGGTGGGTCGAGAGTCACCATTGGGTTTCCAATGGTGGGTCGAGGGTAGTAGTTGGGTGTCTAATGGTGGGTGAAGTTCTCTCAATGGCGGAAGGTTGTGTCAAACACAAGAGATAGGTCACTGATGAGACATGGTTGCGAAGTAGTGACGCATCTAATGGTGGCATGTCAGGAGCTACTACTGGATATCAGTTAGTGGTATCAAAGGATAAAGGATTCCCTATATTGCAACACTTAGGTGCCTTTAGTAACATAATAGAGAGCATTGGGTGTGGCTTTGATGGTAGTGAGTCATTAGAAGAAGCTGGGAGAAATAGCTTTTTGCAAGCGATGGTTCATCTTCTTTGGGACATAAACATTAAAAAACAGAAAATATCATTTTTGAAATTGTTAAAAGAATAAAATTAAAATATTAAAATAAAAAATTTAAAAACTAATCCAATATATTATAAAAATTACATTCAAATTAAAATTTTAATAAATAAAAAATTTTAAATCAAAATAATTATTAATTAAATTTAAAATTAGATCATTCAAAACAAAAATCTAAAAATAAATTGAAAATAAGTTTAATATGAAAAACAATTAATTTTTTTTGATATTTAATTATTAAATTAAAATAAAACATTAAATTTAAAAGAATTAAATTAAAAATTGATAAAAAATTAAATATTAAAATTGAAAATTAAAGTGAAATTATATTAAAAAATAGAAATAATATTTTTAAAATTAAATAAATGTTTTATTAAATAAAATTAAGTTATAAATCACATAATATTAATATAATTACTAAAAATAAAAATAATATGAAAGATAAAATTAATAATTTCCAAGATAAATAGAAATTAAATATATAGAAAACAATAAAATAAATAACTAATAATTTTAATTTAATAATAAAAAATTTTACATAAAAAGGAAATATTAATAAATTTAACCAAATAACATAAGAGTTAAATAAGAAGAAAATTAATGATACAATTTGATTAATTAAATCAATAAAAACTTAATAAAAATATGTATTAGAAGAATACATTTTAATCCCACATCAAATTCCCCCATACGTATGCATTTATTACCCTCAAAAAATTAATAATAAAATTAAATGGGCTAAAAATCTCCTTGTTGAGAAATTGTAATGAAAAAAAGAATTTATTAATGAAAATTCTTATTATCTAATGAACTATTTTAATAATAAATTTTAAATTTAATCTTAAAATAAAATACAATTAGGGGATGATTAAATACTATTATACTAAAATTATTATTTTTTGAATTTTTTTGAATTGAATTAAACAAATGACAAATTTTTTTTACTGTGACCTAAAAACCTCTCCTTACCTCCAGGTGAGTTGACACACATAAATATAAATCAAATAAATTTTAAAAAACCGAATGGGTGAGTGTGTTCAATAAATACATAATGGAATAATTAACTCATCCAAAAATTTCAACATAATTACAATAGAATGAAAGGATGAAGGAATAATGCTCAACCCATATTATGATTTTATTTTCATAAATCATGTAACTAAATGTATAATAAGTTTGATTTAATTATAAAAGTTTCAATTCCATTAATGTTATATAAAAGTATATCTAAAATATGACCATGAAGATATGATTTCAAGAGGGTAGGAAATGATTTACTGAATTAAACTCATTGGGTAATTAAGATCTAATGTATTTAAAATTTCATCACAACTTTGAAACATTAGAAAACTTTCCACCCACTGAATGTGAAGATAAATCCTTGAAAAACTAAAATTTTTGGAAACTTTTACATGGATTTTATGGGAATACATTAATTCACATATTAGCCTAAATTAATACCCTATTCCCCACAATTAAAACCCATTTTTTTTGGAATGTTGAAATCAATGGAAGATAATTTTTTTTAATTTTATAGGTCAAAAAATGAGAGCAATTCAGTGGTGAAGTGATATGTTCAAGGGTCATATTAATGTTCAAACAATATTTTTTCCACTATAAATATTTAATAAAATATTCACATTATTTAACTTTAAGGAATAATGATAATAAAATTTTAAGCTATATTCAAACAGTGTCACGTTAAACATTGACTACAAAGTGAATTGGGTGAAAAGAATATAATAAACTTCATTCAATCAAAATTTTCAATATCATACAAAATTATATCCATAAAACCCCAAAAGTAAAAGAACTCTTAAATTAAGGAAAACATCTAGCATTATTGGTATTACCCCAACACATAATTTCACACAGTGAGTAAATTTACAAAAAATGTAGAACATTTTTTTCATATAATAACATAGATAAAATATGTAAATAAAGAAGAGCATAAAATTAATACAGAATTAAAAACTCCATAGTTTAAATAAATATTACTTTAACTATAGTTAATCCAAATTTTTTTTTCTCTCTTTTAACATTATGTTTGATTCCCTAGATTCTTCACTTTATCGTCCAACAAAATTAGAAATATCATCATAATAAATCGAAATATAAAATACAAAATGAAAAACCAGAGGATGAGATTATTTAATTTTAGTCCTATGAGGATCCTAGTTTTTAGTTTCCTGTAATTTTATAATGAAAAAGTGACTCTTATCCACTATAATAACCAAAATATTGCTTTTGATAAAAATACCAGGAATATGAAGAACTTATGTATAATATAAATAAAGAGTATAAAAGATAACATCAATATTAAAACCTATTCATAAAAATAAGATTTTTTTTAAAAGGTAAACCATGGGTTAAATCCCATGAAGCACTCAATTAATATTCTTCAATTAGACTATATATTAAAATTATTTATCATGCATAGATATCGAATTCATTCCCTTTGGTTCCCCTTCAAAATAAAGTTAGATTCTTTGAATGTTAACTTAAATTAGTTTATTTTATTACCAATAAAATTCTAAAGATCCATTCTTTATAAGTGTTTGGATAGTGAAGGGTCTAAAATACATAGATTTAAATTTAAAAGGAAGGATCCTATGTCTGCAAATAATGAGAAGGACCATTTATTTAGCTTTGAATATCATTTTTTTACTGATAGAATCATGAAATATCATGGGAATCTCTGTTTAAATACTAGTATTATCATGAAAATCCATCCTGATCACATCAAAATCATGAAGATATAGTAGGATTATATCTCCAATAGTCATCAAATCAATATATAAAGCCTTTGATACCCAAAAAATACAAGTGTAATAACTCCAAATGTAAAAGAAAAACATTTCCTAAATAACATCCTATACGGGGTTTTAATTCAGTTCTGTAAGACCACTATACCTCATCTAATTTCAATTTACAATATTTTCTAGTGTTTGGAAAAGTTTTTTTCTAAAACATGCTTCAGTTCCTGATTTAAAATTTTCAACTATTCACTGTATTTTGGATGGTTTGTTGTTCCAGTTTTATAGACCGAACCATATTTCTCTATCAAAGCCTTAAATTTATAATTTATAATGTTGGTTTAATTATTTGTAATGAAAGCTCCTAGCACCCCCAAAATTGAAAGAATATTCTTTTTAGTGAATTTTATAACACTAATATCTTGGTTATTGTGTTGTGAAACTACCTCAAACCAATTGGATACATAATCAATATAAGGTAAAATGTATTGATTCCAATGGGATGAGGGGAATGGTCCCATAAAATATAAGCTGAACACATAAAATATCCCAACATCTAGAATACCATTATGTGATAGTTCTTGATTTATTACAACATTTTATTACATTTGGAACCAATCCCATACCACTACATAATATCATGTATCCTTGAGTAAATTGGTCCAGTGATATATAACTTGAAGGAATTTTTCTTAACTACGAGAGTGGTGTCGTCCTGTTATACTAAGGCATAGGTCCTATATCTTCTATCTCAGTGAAACCCTACTATGGTATCTAGTTATGGGTCCTTGACTATTATTTTGGCACCCTACAGCTTGGTTGAGCATGGTTCCTCTATCAATTACTTGAGTGGAACCCTAATACAGTGTCTGAGCAAGGATCCTCAACCATTAGAGTGGAACCCTCCAGCTACACTGGGCATGGTTCCTCTATAAATTACAATGGTGGATCACTCATGTTGCAATAGGGCATGAGTCCTATATTGACTATTGAGTAGCACCGTCTGATAGAGCCATGGTATGGGTCCTTGAACATCAGAGTATAAACCTCCTACCAAGAAAGGGAATGGATCCTCTAACTATCTATGGAGTGGAACCCTCAGATTGTACTAGGGCATGTGTCCTCTACCTAGATATTATTACCCACTACCTTGTGACATAATGGTGAGTTGTTGCTTCACTTGGATGTTTTCTTATGGGAATAATCACAAGATGATGGGCATCATTGATGTGATTCTTGGAATTGTTTTATCTATTTTCCTAGGATGGGTTGTGAGAAGGAGATCCCATTCTCCCCTATTTGGGTTTCATTGGTCTGACCACACACACATACACACATACAAACACACACACACACACACATATATATATATATGCATACATATAATTAGATTTTGAACTATCTTTCTTTAGGTAGAGATGTCTATATATTCATATCATGTCTCTTACTACTCCACCTTTAGATTTTAGGGCATCCTACTGGGTATGTATATAATCACCGCTACATGGTATTTTCATGCATGTGTCATGTCTTATGGATACAATGGAAATGTCAGTGGTTAATAAAAATTAGTTTAGGGGTACTTGGTGAATAAGACCATGTAGTATGGTTAGATCTTGGATACTAGGAGTTATCCTCTCTCAGCATTTTACTTTTCTAGTTTCTGTTAGGTTTGGGCATAATTCTAGATGCGTGTGTTTTCCCATTTACATTTCAGTTTCCACTTTCATTCTCTTGCACACCACAAGGGTTTTCAAACTTGATTTCTTACTCTAGTTATTTCATATTTTAGTTTTATTATTCCTCTACACTTATTAATTGATATGGTCTGGTTTTTACAGATATATACATTTGGAAAATTACTCTCATACTAGTTATGCCTTTTGGTTCTTGTCACCAGCCCCTATCCTATGGAGGCAGGCTTGGGGTAGTTATGACCTGAGCCCTATTAGACCAGTTTATGACATGGTCACACTCGTAATAACCCTTTTACCAAATAAATTATTTTTATAATCATCATTTATGAACCACTACTACATTAATTCCTCAACAATGAATAAACTTTACTGTATCATCCAATGATCAAAAAATTAATTCTAGTAAAAAAACATATTTATTTATTTATCAACATGTTTTTATTAAATTGATGGTTGTTTTAAAATTAAATTCAACATAAGTATTATAAGAATAATTATAGTGATGAGACACCAAAACTATTTTAATCATGTTCCTAAAAGATAACGACACCATAATGGAGTTTTCTAACAATCACCATTTATATATTAGGTTTAATCATTGTATTAGGAAATTATTATACCCGTAAAAGATTTTTACACAGACTTTTTTCAATATAAATAAACCATTTATATTTATTAATCCTCTATAAAATGTTATTTATTGATTTATATAACAATTATTTACGTTATTTTTTGAATATATAACATATTTCTTAATCAAAGCTAAGAATGTTTTCATATAGTTGGTCAAAATTAGTATATAGAGTGTGAAATTATTATTTTATAAACTATTTTACATTCTATATAAGATTAAATATCTCATTAGGTTATTTCTAAGAAATATATTATCTACAACACAATTTTAAAAAAAATGTCACGATCTGCACACTAAGATAATCATTTAAAAACTTTTTGGATAATTTATTTAAAAAAACTTTACATTTGTAAATAATTTTATAAAAATAAATTCTCTAATATTCATGAATATTTTTAATTAGATATAAATATATACATATAATTATTGGTTAAATATTCTAGTAAAAAAATGTTTGACGAATAATGATGAATCAACTACATTCACCCAACCTATATACACGCAAATACATAATATTTTTTATAAATTTATAATGTAATGAAATATAAATTTGTAAAATATTAAGACATACGTGAGCCTTTAATTCATTAATCATAATAATATATATAGTATAAAAAGATTACCATGTAATGAAGTCAGTTGAAGATATAGATAAAGAGAATATTATGATTTAAGAAAATCTAAATGGTGCTCAAATTTCATAGAGGTGGCTTCATGAATTTTATTATTATAAAAAAACTAGAATGGTTTAATGGTTAAATGGGATTATATGAGGATACTATTGAGTAATCATTTGAAATTTAACACTACTAGGTTTCTCCAGCCAAAAACATGTATCAATTATCTATAAAAACCTTACCTAAGTCAATAGGTATGGGTTGTAGTTTCACATAACAGCATCTGTTCCTCCCCATATGCAAGAGGGTACTGATTAGTAGTGAGAGCCTAAATTAAAATATGGGGATACAATTCACATGAAATAGACATCACACCAATGCATAGAGACAATTAAAATATTATATAATAAGATATCCATGCATAATAATTAAATGACATAAAACTATTTCATAACAACAGGTCAAAAAAATCATCTAATAATCAATGAAATGTATGCTATGTATAACGAAAAAAATGATGTCAGATAATAAGATGCTTCACAACTGGGAACCCATAATCCAAAATAATTCTACCCATATTCCCTGATCCTATAGCTCAACCGCTCGACACATTTCCATTGAAATCCTTTTACATAACTGTCTCATTTATAAGAATCGAATGTAAATACATAGTTACAAACATTAACAGGAACATTTATGTTAGCATTTTAATAGAAATATAACAAAATATTATCTAATAAAACCCTCATTTTTTCAACTAATGGATATTTTTATCATCTATACAATCAATTACATAATACATAACCTATATTAAACATCATATACTATTCATTGTATAATTTTCACTTCTAGATGTTTCATAATTATCATATCTTCATAACTTGGGGAAGTGTAATCATAAGGTTGACCTTAACTGCACTATATAGGTAAATATAATATAAAGCAATAAAAGATACAATGTGACCATAATTTGAAAATATAGGAATATCCAGATAAATATGAATGTTATACCCACAAAATAATACATTGAAAATAATGGGAAAAGGAATTGTAAAAACCAAAAGTGGAGAATATCCTAGAAAAGGGACATAAATATCAAAATCATCATCACCTAAAATTAAAAGGAAACATTTAATTGTTTTAGAATAAGGAAAACATTAACTAAAATGAATTACTATAAGAAAATGATTATTTTGAGAAAAAATGTTATTCCCATACCTATGTGAAATAAATCAATATGTAAATGACTAAAAATTTGAGAAAAACCATGATTCCCTTTCATATGTGAGAAAACTAGTTATGTACACACATGATTGTCTCATGATATATCAATATAATCCCATGAATTTTAGGGTGATACTGGACCCTACCCATCATCATCTGTACATATGCGTGCCATATAAAATAAATCATTATCTTATTATAAAAAAACATAGGTATGAAATTGGTATTCATATTTTTTTAACATATAATCACATAATGAAAAAAATTTATTATCTCATAAAAAAATATAACATGAAATACCTATGGAAAATAAATTGGTATAAAATGATATTCATAAAAGTTTTAGTTAAATAACATTTAGTAAAAATAATAAACCATATGGTATTTACACTAAATTGATAAAGCATTATACCTTTATCAAGGTTTCTATAACGACCTATGATTTTCATGCATAAATATTACATATTTTTTTTATATAAATTTAATATATTTAAATCCTAAATTATCAAGGACTATAATGGTTTATTGTATCGATAGACTAGATACACAATATTCTTACTTCATGAATTATCTAAAACATCTACCACAATGATCCCCATATTTATTTCTCTTTATAGACCATCCCTATATAAACCTTTCTTCATATCATGGGGTATATGAAACATAAGAAAAGGTGATATCATATTATCTATAAGGGTAATCATGAGAGATAAAAATTAATAATCATATGTATTCATTTGATAATAGTAGAAGTATGAGATCATAAAAATAAATTTCAATGTTTATACCTAATCTATCATGGATCATACACATAATTCATGGAAGAAAACATTATCATTTAAAACGAAATGTATTTCAAAAGTTATAAATTAGGATAAATCAATCATGAACCATATGTTCATGTCATAAAAGTTTTTCACCATCAAAATTATACAAACGATTTCATATGTAAAGGTTAACTACCAAGACCATCAAATCATATTGGATAAAGAATCCACACATATTTACATAATGATAAAAGATCTGAAATCACTAAATGAATCCCATTTCGGATCAATAACATCAACATAAATCCCATAACAATATCATGAGATATAAATCATTTCTAAATGCATTTAAGGGATACATAATTTTGGACACAACCATCACATAATGAAAAAACATATTTGTGACATAATATCATTAATCATATCATCATTTCATAACTCATTGAAAGAAAACAGGTGTCATAAACATAACATTAATCCATAATAGTATAAAACTTGGAAAATAAATGGGGTTCATAATTATATCATTATCATAATGGTAAATACCCTAACCCTTGTAGCTCATAGATTATTCCATACTTTTTAAAATTTTAATATGAACATGAGATCAAATCCTGAAGGACCTAATAGTTTGGTATATTTAGAAAACCAAAACCAAATATTATTGTTACATTACAAGTTGAAAGGGAAAAAATGTAGTGACTCTAATAGAATCACCTATAAACTCAAATATTATACCTCTACTTCATTTATAATGTAAATATTCTCATCCTTGGAAAAAATAAAACATAAGAAATGGGTGACATGATATTCTTAGTAAGGGTATGAAATATAGATGAATCTATTATAAACATAAATAAAAAGGTTTAGATAATAACTAAAAAACATTTCATTAAAACATAATCTTTAACATAATATGTAAGGAATAAATGATGAATAAAAAATTCCATGAAAATAATCACATGAGAATGAAACTTAACCAGAGATATTGTACCATTCAAATAATATCATGTATTATTAATTAAAAATATAAAACTGAGGGAATGCATAATTTGGGACATAATAAATAAATATTAAAGACATCATCCAAGATATTCTGCATAAATATGTAAAAACTTGGTATAGTTTGTCCCATGAGACCTACTGATGCATCAAAAGGATATAGTGGTCCATGCATGTCACTTACTAAGTCCATTAAACTCCTCATATGAAATGGGTGAAACATAATCAATATATACATTCATATTGAAACTTAAATATGAAATATTAATAAGTTTCCCCAAACAATAATCGTAATCATAAATCATTCAAAGTGATATGGAGAATAGAATGAAGATGGTACATCCCCAAATATAATAATAAACCATTCAATAAAATATTATAGATGGTAACATAATAGATGAATATCAATAAATAATAGGATTCAACAAAGGGTTTTGAAATATATTTAAATACACTATTACAATACTTGATCAATTATTTGGAGAAATACTATTTTTACTTTGTAAAGAAGAGTTATTTTGGAATATAATTTGTATTTTTCAAAAAATTATATTTTAAACATGTATCCTAGAAAATATAATGAAATAAAAATTATATTTTAGGCATAAATTATGTCCAAATAAAGTGAAAACATATAAAAATAGTTTTTAAGAATCTTTTTGAATTGTCTAATTTTGTGTTGTTTGGGGAAAATATAAGTCTTTAAAAGGAAAAAAAGGCATAATTGTTTTCATAAAAATAGAAGTGAAATAAGATATTTTTTCATGATAAATAAAATATTTGAAAAATACTTTTGAATTAAAATATATTGTGGAGTTTACTTGAAAATGGGTAAGAAATTGGGGCATTTCCTTTAATCATGCATTCTTATTGGGTGGAATTGTGAAGGGAACCATATAAAACATGTTTTTTCCCATCACACTGAGAATAATTGATCTAGTTACATGTGTTTGAACATAAAATCATAACATAGGAGGATCATATATGATTAATTATTATTTATAATAGGGTAATGATAGAGAAAGTGTTACCTGATGAAAAGGTGGAAGTTTGGGGAGAAACCCTTACCTTATGTCTGAAAGTGTTCTACAATTGAAAATAATGTCACAGATATTGAAATTATACTAATTAATAATTTAATTAAGAACCTATTAATCATTTATTTTATTAATTTTAATTTTATTATGTTAATTTATGGACCTTTTTATGAGATATACGAATCAATTTCGTCTTTCAAGAGTGTTCATTTCCTTTGTTTTTAGGATTAGTTCACTTGTATACATGTATGAATGATCATGTTAGAACATAATAATTATCCATGATTGAAATTATATGTTATTAAGGAACATCCATAATATTTAGTTATCTTATATTCCATTTTATTTTCTATATATGAGAATGATTCATTATAAAAAATGTTACTGATAACCATTTAGATTATCTTGGAGTTTGTTTGATCAACACACAATTGTTTTGATTTAGTAATTAAAATTATGTATATATACTAGTTCCAAAAAACTATATAAGTTTTAAATTTTAATTCTACAATATTTTTTAACCATTATAATGTTTTTATTACCATTCTTGAAAGCGGTATTAGAAAATGTAAAATCATCACCCACAAAGGTGGTGAATCGACACCTAATGGACAATGTTTTCATTTTTAGAACAAAAATAAGTGGGAATATATTTGATTATATATTATTACATTAACAAAATAATATTTCAGTATATAAATTATACTATAGTTATCATACCACTTTGGGATAAGGATGTGAAGATAAGATAAGAAACAAAATAAATTAAAATAAAATTAAAAGAACAAAAGGGGATTTAACCTCTTGAATACATTTCCTTAAAGACCTCATTAAGGGACCATGAAATGGTATTTTAGGTGATACTATCAAGAAAAAAATTTGGGTGAGAGTTTTGGTAGGTTTATTGGGTAGAAATTTTACATGCTTCAAGGCTTTGTATGTGTGAGGAGAAGAGGTGGCGAGGGGTGGTATTTATAAGGGGAGAGATTAGAGTTTTTTATTATCTTATTTCATTGCTTAATATTTTGGATCAAGACTATAAATATAATTGATTTGTATGACTAAATACAATAAATAGTGTGTTTGGTATTGAAATAATGAGTTCTAACATCATCCATGATGTTATAATTCATGTATTTGGATTTAAATGTAAAATACGATAAACTACCGTATTTCTCTATTCAAGAAAAATTCATCTATTTTTAGTTAAATCCCAAAGATTTATCCTTAAAAGTTTTCATCATGTAGAATTAAAAAATGGATTCTATTTTATTTCAATAATTTTATAAACATGATAAAATAAATTTTTAAACAAATTCATCATTTTCTCAAAAAATATCGATTTTTAATATTATAACTTATTTTATGACGCATTAAAAAATTAATTAAGGCCTCATAAAATTATCTTATAAGTAAAAGTCAAAAAATATTATTTATGAATCTATTCTATGAAACTGAATTTTCTTTTAAAACATTATATTAATTATAAAATTTTAAATAGAAATATATATTTTACAAAATACCAACACTTAATTTATTGTTTTTATAACAATTATTTTCTTATTCCATGAAATAAATATACCATATATTCATTTATTAGATGACCAAAATTTTATTTACACTTTATTATGCGAGGTTACTATTATATTGGTCATATTACTATTTGTAATGGTAACATTATTATTCAAATGATTATATTAAATATTATATTATTGTTTTAAACATAGTGTTGCGTGAAGCATAAACTATCAAAGATATTAAATATTAAAGGGATGTATCATAAAATCTTGGGGTGTCACATTCTCCCCTCCATATAATTTCAACCTCAAAATTTCTAAATTTTCACCTCCTAAAATATTTGGGTAGTTCTTCATCATAAATTTCACGGCTTCCCATGGGGCCTCTTCAATTTTATCATTTTTCCAAAGTACCTTTACCAACCAAGTAATCCAAGTCTTCAGCACATCTTCTCTAGTGTCTAGAATATGAATAGTCTCTTCATAGTATGATAAATCATGTTCTAATTCCATTACTTCATAATTGAGAGCATACATTGGGTATATCATGTACATTCTGTTCAAATTTATGGGGAACACATTATGTAACTTATAATGTCCAGATAGAATCCCTAAATGATAATCCAAAACTCTAGTTTTCTTTAGGATTTGAAAAGGTCTGATGTACCTGTGGCTCAATTTCCCTCTCATACCAAACCTTATCACACCTCTCCATGGAGATAAATTCAAAAATACATGATCACCCACTGGAAACTCCAAATCCTTTATCTAGTTATAAACATAACTCTTTTCCTATTTTTAGTTTATTTAATAGAGGTTTGAATAGTGTTTACCTATTCTTTTATTTTCTACACATGTTTCGGGCCTGCGAACTTCCTCTCTCTCGCTTCATCCCGTCAAGTTGGTTTATGAAAACTCTTTCCATATAATGATTTATATGGTGCAATTTGAATACTTTACTAGAGACTATTATTTTAGAAAAACTATACCAAATTTAAATAATTATCCTAATTAACTTGAATTTCGTGTGAAGATGATATCAAATTGTTTTATAAATTTTTGATCATCCATTCTGACTACCCGTTAGTTTGAGGGTGATAAGGAATGCCCAAATGAAGTTTGGTATCAAGAGCCTTCTAAAGACATTTCTAAAACATTGATGTAAATCATGGATCATGGTTATACACAATTTAAAGAGGTACACCCTTAATTCTTACAAATTTAATAATAAAAATTCATTTAAGGAACTCCTATGGAAAATCCACCCATATAGCGAGGAAATATATCGAGTTGGTATGTAGATCAACAATTATTCTTTTTTCATTATTCATTCTTTGATTATTTGGTATTATATTAAAAAAATACATAGTAATTTCATCCAATTTACTTGTAGTAATAGGTATAGGCTGCATGAATCTTTTAGGATGTTGTCTTTTAGCCTTCACCAACAGACAAACTAAACATCTTGATCCATAACCAGCAATTTATGACTTCATATTATCCCAGCAAAAACATTCCATCAAATATCTAAACAACTAAGTGCTACCAGGTTATGTTTATAAATTAGATCTATTAAAATCATATAATAATTCCATTTTTAGATTTGGTATATAAGGAATAAAAAGCCCTTTCCCAAATTTCAGAATTTCATCCTCATATATGAAGTCAACAATTTTTCCATCATTCATAGCTTTAATTTTCCTTAGATAATTATCATCATTAGACTAAGAACTTTTAATCCTTTCCAATAAATATGATTGAAAAACCAATTTAAAAATTTGTGAAGTTTCACATTCCTCTATAATTACTCTTTATATCTTTTCTTGATCCATGAACACGTGATCCTTATCAATCATCATTTTGTTCATAACTCCATGATCCTTCCCGCTTATTTCATCTACCACATTATTTTCCTTCCATGGGTGGTAGTGTATTAAAAAATCATAATATATGAGTATTTGAGCCATAGAATTTTCCTCATGTTGAGTTCTCTCTATGAGATGATATATTTAATGATATTGTGATCTATATATAACTCACATATTTCACTATAGAGATAGTATCTTCATATACTTAGAGAAATGATTACAACTGCTAACTGAAGATCATGAGTTGGATAGTTCTGGTCAGGAGTTTTTAACTACTTTTATTCATAGGTAATAACTATATTATTCTACATAAGGAAACAAACTAGTCCTTTCTTTGATGCATCACTATAAATCACAAATCCATTATTTACTAATGGTAGATCCAAGATCAGATCATTCACTAATCTCCTAGTAACTTTTTTGAATCATTATTTTAATTCCTTTTTCCAAATAAACTTATCACCATTATAATGAAACTTGGATAACATGTTATTTAATTAAAAAAATTCTGAAAGAATCATTGATAGTATTTTTATAAACTAATAAAACTGCATACATCAGTTATGTTCATTGGGGTAGGACATTCTTGAATATCCTTTGTCTTCATAGGATGAACTGATATTCAATTCTTAGAGATAATGTGGCAGAGAAATGAAAATGATTGAATCCAAAATCCATACATTATAAACATATAACATAACTATTTTCTTCTAAAAGTATTCAAAAAAAACTTCTACTAGCTCTCATGGTCATTGTAGATTTTTAAATATATCAATATATCATCAATAAATACAAAAATAATGTCATCAAGATATTCATTGAACACTCTATTCATTAGATCCCAAAAAAATAGAGGGTACATTAGTTAGTCCAAATGAAATCACTATAAACTCATAATTTCTATTCATGGTTCGAAATTTTGTCTTTGGAATGTCATATTTATTTATATGCAATTGATGATATCCAGAATAAATTTCAATATTTGAAAAATATTGAGGTCCTGGAAGTTGATAAATAAATCATCAATGCAAGGTAGAGAATAATTTTTCTTTATTGTAATATAGATTATTTTTATATAGTCAATTCATAGCCTCATGGATCTATCTTTCGTCATAACAAAGAGAACGAGGGATCCTTATAGAGAAAAAACAGGGTGAATGAACCCCTTATTACTCAACTCCTCTCTCTATTTATTCATCACTACTAATTCCAAACTAGACAATATATAAGGAGTATTTGATATTGGTTTTTATTCATAGATTAAATGAATGATAAACTCAACTTTATGGTCTAGGCGTGTCTATGTTATTCCTTATAAAATACATTAATGTATTCCTGTACAATAGGTACATCCTCAATTTTATTACTTCTTTCCTAATATATATATGATGTTTTCCATTAATCATAATGAATTTCATTAAATATATATACTAGGGGTGGATCTTTAAAAGAATCATATGATGGTGTTTCTTCTCTAAATATAAGGTATTCTAAATCATCATCACAAATCATAATTTTCTTTCTTCTTTCATTAAATTATTACATCATATTTTGAAAAACTTTCCATATATAGGATTATATCAAATTCAACCATAGGACTGACGATAAGGTCAAAAATAAAATCATGTTTATGTGTCATAAAGAGAACCGGCATACACATTTTTTTGTTTTAATGTGACTACCCTTAGTTATTTTGTCTATCAACTCCCTTTTTAAATAAAAAGGGAAATATTTATTTTTTTATAAAATTTGGTTGATATAAAAGAGTGTGATGATAAAAAATAAAAACAAATGATTGGATAAATTTGAATATAGGATTAATGTACCTACGACCACATCATTAAGAACTTCAACCTAAGCTATTGTGACTATATAAGTATGTCCATTTTCCCTTGACCTTTTCAATGAAATTATTCCTTAAAATTGAGGAAAATAATTTCTATAGTGTCCGAACTCGTTACTATTGAAGCATTATACATTTCTAGCTTCTTTCCTTCCTCTGAAATTTCAGGCTTGGTGGCCTTTTTGTCCACACTTATAATCAACTACAATTCCCAATAGGCATGTTACGTTATTTTTCATTCAACATTCATTGCATGTTGGAAATTATATACTTCCCTTATTCCCCTTTAATTTATTTCCTTTTCCAGAGTACTCATCACCCCTCTTCATATATAGCATCCCTTTGAACCTATATGTCTTGGATATCAAACATGATACTATATCCTCATATGATTAGAATTTTTGGGATACTGATGTGCTTCAAAGAATTTGATTAATAGCATAAAAGAAATGGTTAGTATTTCTGTTTGGATTACTTAAGTAGTACGTGACATGTCATGTTAACCATGTAATGTTGGCTTCATACATGGAAATAATTTCATCATCTTCCTTTCTTAAACTCAAGAATTTCATCTTCATATTTTATCGTTGTTGTGAGGGAAATATTTTTCCAAGAAATTTTCTTTAAATACTTCCATTCCATATTTAAAATATCTTCTCCTAATTTTTGTTTTTACTTAATTAACAGAATTGATCTTCATTTCCCAATAAATGATAAACGACCATTATAACCTTATTCCCTTCGTTACTTCCCAAAGAGAAAAATATCTAATTTAAGGAAGATATCCATTTCTTAGCTAGATTTTTTTTGTAGTCCCATTGAATGATAGAGGATGCTATCACATAAAGTGGCCTTAATGTAACATACTAAGAAAGTAATGAATAATAGATATTTTTATCTATGTCTATTAATGAATTAGATAGTGTTTTAGAGGCTTAAAATGAAAATAAATCCAATCTTAAGCATGGAATACACTAATATTCTTAAAAGATTGTTTTACTGCCTTTTGATGGAAAACCCTTTTTAAATCAAACATTTGACAATTTTATAATCTATATTTGTAAAAATAAACCTATTCATTATTATTGGTACATTGAAATTTACATTGGATAAATTTTTGGTATTTTTCTGACAATGTTCATTTTTTAATGAATAGTGAAAAATACTGCATTTTACATCAAAACTGCTTTTTCATTTAATTTAATTATATGGTTAGATTATATTTTTAAGTGGTATTAAAGTGCAATATGACTATATTTCTACGATTTAATCCAATGGTGGTCATTAGGTTTAATTTCACTTTGGAATTGGTCATAAACTAATGCCAAAATTTTCATAGATATTGTTTCAAAAAAACCCGCTATTTGTTTTGACAACGGGAATTATTTTTAAATCAATTATTGAAATTTATGTGTTTGGAATTTTGTAAAATGGATTAAATATTTGAAATCAGAAGGTCCAAATTATGTAATTAAGGCTCTTTTATTTTTGGACATTATGAATAGTAACGATGGTAATTATCTTTAATTATCTTGATTAATGAGTAATTAGGTAGTTAAAGATAATAAAATGATATAATAATAATACAAAAAGACCACAAAATGTGTCCTAAGGATACTGGTTGTCTCATGGCCGACCATGGGATTCCTTGTGCCAAACTTGGGGTCCCCATGGAATCACTTTTGTGAGAAAGTGACTTTTTATCTTTTTATTTTTAAAGAATGCTAAAAGTGACAAAGACTGTATCACCTAAGTAAAATATTTTTAATTTTGTCCACACAAATGATCTTTTAGACTATAATTATTAATTAGAAATCTAAAAATATTTTCTACATCATAGTATTTTTTTTATAATTTTTAGACATTAAATAAATTAAATTATTTATGACATCATAATGATGCAGCGATGACCTCATTATTTGACGATTTAAATAAAATGGAAAGATAATATAAATTCTAAGACCTAAACATGTCCAAAACCTATTTTGTGGGTATATTTAGAACCCTTATCACCTTATACTCGAATTATATCAATGTGGGACCTTTAAAATCCGAAACCCATTTTAAAATAAAGCATCATTTATTTACTTTCCAAGAGTGCCCCTCCTCTCCTCTTATAAAAGGCCCCCACCTCTACCTCCTTACCCACACTCCCAAAGCCTTTGGCTCGGCCAAACCCTGCCCATTTTTTCTCTCCACATACCTCTATTACTCCTTGAAGCCTCACTTTGGGCAGAAGTCTTCCCAAGGAAGCCTTTGAGCTCAAACCAAAGGGAGTTACCCGATTTTAAGGTAATGTCTTCACTTGAGTCCTTTTGTTTTATTTTGCTTCTCCAACCCCCTAAACTCTTTTTATTCATTTATTTTGTAACAAATACAGTATCTTAAATATAATAGGATTTTTTTATAAGAAGTATTCGAGCTACACTTACACACACCTACATCTAATGGTTAAAGAACATACTGTTTCCGTGGATGGCGGATTTCTGCCTCCCGAAACGATGATTGTTCAACATTCTTTTAACACCTTCAAAGGTGGCCATTATGATGAAAATATATTTATATATGATATATAATATGTTGATGTTTTCATTAAGCTTCTGTATTTTTCATTTTGGGCATACCTTTATGGTTTCCATTATGGGTAAACGTGATATCTTCATTTAGGGAAGTGCGGACTACCGCCCCCTCAATGTGATGTGATTCGTTAATGACATATGTGGGATGTATAAAGGATGGATTTAAAGTTATTATATATGATGTTATACTGGAATTTTAATATACCTCTATATCATTATTATTTCTTTCCATTAAAGTATGAGATAGAAATGAAAGTAGCGTTCATGCGTACGTACGGCTTACCGTCTCCATGAACGGTGCATTTCATTTCTTATCCCCAAATGTAATGTACTATTATAAGTACATGTATATAATGGATATATATGTTTAATGATACATCTAAATGATGAATATAATTCTGGAATTAAAATATACATACCTCTCAATTAGTTTTAATTCCATTAATATGACACAGAAATGAAAGTAGCGTTCATGCGTACGTACGATTTACCCTCTCCATGAACGGTGCATTTCATTTATTACCTCTAAATGATTATGTAATATTATAAATTCATGCATGAACTGGATATATATGACATATATGATATCTACATTATGAATACCATTCTGGATATAATGGATACATGAACAACTTTTAATTATAAAGGGTTAATTTTTGACTCAAGTACCAATGATCGTTAAAAGGACCTTTATTAACTTATATAATTACATAGTGTTCATGACATGACAATAAGTGATATAAAAGGAATAATGAACTTGAAAAATGGTCTTAAACAAGTAGAAATTAACTCAATTTTATTATTCAGGAGATTAAAGAACGACCGAGTCAAGTCGGACCTAAGGTATGGGACTTCGTCTCAATCTCTTTTCATTGAGGCATATTTTGTTTTATAAACAACCTTATTTTATACGGTTTATTAACCCCTTTGACTTTTACATTTATTCAAAAGGAATATTTTTTATACGAAGTGTTTACTAGATGACAAAAGGGAATGTTTTTGTCGTACGTATGCGGCGACAATGACTTCTCCGCCGCCGTGACCATTATTTGAGTTTAGTCTTCCTCTACAAGCCATACTTTTTTTTGAAGAAAAATAAATACCATGTTTTACTTTTCTTTTATTTTGGTATTGAAAATGGTTTTCATAATGTTTTTATATCAATGTGTTGTATTGATATCTTATGATTGAAAGGTGGAAATGTTATATTTCCTTTATGCATGTTTTATGTGATACAATTATGTTGAGGTTTTTGGGAATTATTATGAAGACGGGTGGTTCCGTGATAAACTAAGGGCGGGTGAGCCCGATATAGCTCTCCATTGCATTGGGTAACGCGAAGGAGTGAAACGTTAAGGTTTCTCCGAAGATATTTAGGGAATATATTGTGATGGGTATTCCAAACGTATCCAAGAGGGTTACTCCCTACGTAAGAATGTTATGAATGCCTCAAGTTACCTTTATGTCTTATTATTTCTATGATTTATTCATGATTTTATGAGGTATGTTAAAGTTATTATGTTTTATGGGTAATGTATGATTTCATTCTTATGTATATATGAACTTATGTTCCCTTTCCATATTTTTATAACCTATACTGAGCTTTTTATGCTCATCCCAAGTTTTTTTGAAATGTTTTTCACAGGTCAAGGGAATGGTACATGATATGATGATAGTGTCAAGGAAGTGTCAAGGATGAATCCATGTTTTATTTTAAATATGTTTCCATTGATGGGAAAAAATGAATACTATCTTTATGTAACGACTTTGTTTGTATGTGGAATGTAATGCACGTTTTATGATCTAATTCTCTAAAACTATAAAACTGAAAAGATCCTCAATGTGTAATCTTGTAATAACTCAAGATTAAGTAAGGTTTAAGGCTGGGGCCTTATAGTTGGTATCAGAGGTCAGTTTAGATAACTTTAGGAGTTAGAATTATATTAAGTGATTATCCAAAAATATTTTTTTATAGTCAAATTGAAATGATATAGCATTTGAAGATTACCATGTTGCTTCATCTAAGACATGTTTGTTCAGAATGGTTTTCCATAGAGGAAACAGGGAAGCAGTGCTAAGAAGGAATACAGAAGGAAATAACCTTCCGAATCAGCATCCTGAGATGGTTGGAATTGGAACTGAACAATTTTTTGTAGTAATGGCGCAATTGACTCAAGCGATAAATGGTGGTGGTATCCATGCACGAGATCAGCCAGATCAACCGCAGAGGAACATGTCAGTGGTGGAACATTTCATGAGGCAACATCCCCCATCATTCAGAGGATCATATGACCCTATGTTAGATGAAGGGTGGATTAAAGCACTGGAGAAGATTTTTGTTGTCATGGGGTGTTCAGAAAATCAAAAGGTTAGTCTTTCTATTTACCGTTTGGAGGGTGAAGCAGATCAGTGATGGTCTATGGTTAAAAATATCAGGGACGCTGATGAGATTGATGCTCTTGACTGGGATGAATTCAAAAGTATGTTTCTTGAGAAGTATTTTCCTAAGGCTGTTCGACTTAGGATGGAAAAAAAATTCTTGGAATTGAGGCAAGAGGAAGACTCAGTGGCTACCTATAAAGAAATGTTCACTCGATTGGAAAGGTATGCTCTATATTTTATCCGAGACTTTGATAGTAAAATCAACCGTTTTACTCAGGGTTAAAGCCAAAGTATCGAAGGGCATTAGCTTCTCGTGAGTTTAAAAGTTATGAAAATCTTGTTCGATGTGCTAAGAAGGTGGAAATGGAGTTTTCCAATGATCAAGTGTTCTATAACAACCAACAGAAGAAAAGACCGAGGTGGAAGGAGAAAGGGAATAATTCTTCAAAAAAGTATGATAGTAAGAAAACTAAGTTTCCAGTTTGTGATAAATGTGGTAAAAGGCATGCTGGGGAATGTCTTATGAATTCTGGAAAGTGCTACTGATGTGGTAAGATGGGACATAAGGATCGTGATTGCACTGAAAAAGATCAAGGTGATGGTAAGTCCAAATTTGATTTACAGTTAGTGAAATGTTTTAAGTGCAATGAGATGGGTCACTATGCAAATGAGTGTCCGACAAAGAGCTCGAGTGATGTGAAGCAGTTAGACTACAAGCAGAAAGGGGTGGTGAAATCCTTTGCAACTACTTCAGCAGATGTCGGGCCATCAAATGAAGTTGTATCAGGTACTTTGTTTGTTTTTTCAGATTATTCCAGTGTGTTGTTTGATTCGGGGTCCACACATTCTTTCATCACTGAAACCTTTTCTAGTAAAATGGGAATACCGTCTCAAGAAATGACTCCTGAACTTTTGGTAAAAACACCTGGGGGAAATGTTGAGGCAAAAAGAATTTATAAGAATATTACTATCCTTATCTGTGGAAAGAACCTACTTGCAAACCTTATTTTTCTACCTCTAGTAGAGTTTGATGTTATCCTGGGTATGGATTGGCTCTCTATTTACCATGCTAAGATTGAATTTAGAGCTAAAGAAGTTTCTTTTTAGAAAGAATTTCAGTTTGTGTACAAGAATGAACCCTTACTGTTGATAACTTATCAAGAGGCCAAGAAACTTGTAAAAGATGGAAATGAATGTTACCTTGCACACATTGTTGAAAACAAGGGAACTGTTCAGATTAATGATGTGCCAGTGGTAAATGAGTATCCTGATGTTTTTCCTGATGAGTTGCCTTGAATAATACCAGATCGGGAAGTTGAGTTTACTGTTGACTTAGTTCCTGATGCTAAGCCAATTTCAAAACCCCCTTATCGAATGGCTCAAATTGAACTTTTAGAGTTGAAGGAGCAATTGCAAGATTTATTAGAGAAAGGTTTCATTTGACCTAGCACATCACCATGGGGTGCTCCTGTTTTATTTTTTAAAAAGAAAGATGGTTCAATGAGACTTTGAATTGATTATAGATCCTTGAATAACATCACTGTTATGAACAAATATCCTTTTCCTCATATCGATGATTTGTTTGATCAGCTCCAGGGAGCTCAGTATTTTTCAAAGATTGACTTGAGATCGGGGTACCATCAGCTGAAGGTAAAGGAAGCAGATGTTCCGAAGACCGCGTTCCGTACAAGATATGGCCATTATGAATTTGTAGTAATGCCTTTTGGGCTAACCAATGAACCTGCTGTATTCATGGACTTAATGAATAGAATTTTCCATGAGTTCTTGGATAAGTTTTTGGTGGTTTTCATTGATGATATTTTGGTGTTTTCTAAAAGTAAAGAGGAGCATGAAAGACATTTAAGTGTTATTTTTCAAACCTTAAAAGAAAAGAAATTGTATGGGAAATTCAGCAAGTGTGAGTTTTGGTTGCAACAAATTTCTTTCCTTGGTCATATTGTTTCTAAAGATGGGATAACTATTGATCCTGCAAAAACAAAGGTTGTTGAAGAATGGCCAAGACCCACAAATATAACAGAGATTCATAGTTTCCTTGGTTTGGCAGGCTATTACCGAAGGTTTGTTAGAAATTTTTCACGGTTATCTAGTCTAATGACTAAGCTAACTTGGAAGGGTGTTAAGTTTATCTGGACACAAGAATGTGATGATTGTTTTCAAAAATTGAAAATAAGATTGGTGAATGCTATAGTTTTGGCACTACCTTCCAGGAATGGCGAGTTTGTTATATACAGTGATGCTTCATTGAAAGGACTTGGTTGCGTCCTAATGCAGAATGATCAGGTAATTGCTTATGCTTCACGACAGTTGAAAACTCATGAGGTAAATTAACCTACACATGATTTGGAATTAGCTGCTGTTGTTTTCGCTTTAAAAATTTGGAGGCATCATTTGTATGGAGTATAGTGTGAAATATATACTGATCACAAAAGTTTAAAGTATATATTCACTTAGAAAGAGTTAAACATGAGATAGAGGAGATGGATGGAATTAATCAAGGATTATGATTTTATAATTCATTACCATCTAGGAAAAGCAAATAAAATGGCTGATGCTTTGAGTCGAAAAAGTAATGCTTCATTAGAAATGTTGCATTTGGAACGTGATCCTTTGGTTAAGGATTTGATGAAATTTGGCATAGAAGTTGTTGGTGCAGGATGTTCTTCTGTTTTTTTTCAGGTATCAGTGAAATCTTCTCTATCAGACAGAATCAAGCAAGCACATAAGCAAGATAGTGAGTTGCAGAAAAAGGTAGAGCTGGTTCAGAAGGGTAAGTTGCCTGAATTCAACATTGATAATGATTGTGTTTTGATATTTGGGAAGAGATTGTGTGTGCCTTGTGATTCACAGTTGAAGAGAGAGTTGTTATGTGAAGCTCATAGTTCTCCGTTTTCAGTTCATCCTGGCAGTACTAAGATGTACATAGATCTGCGGGAGTATTACTGGTGGGATGGAATGAAAAGAGATATTGCTGATTTTACTGTGAAGTGTTTGACTTGTCAACAGGTTAAAGTAGAGCGGCAGTTACAGAAAGGGATGCTTCATCCTTTACCAGTGCCATAGTGGAAATGGGAGAATATATCCATGGACTTTGTTTTGGGATTACCGAAGACATGTTGAGGTAATAATGCAATCTGGGTTATTGTTGATCGCTTGACTAAATATTCTCATTTCCTTGCTATACGAGATACTTTTTCCCTATATCAACTTTCCCGTTTGTATCTTAAAGAGATAGTCAGGTTACATGGAGTTCCTCTCTCCATTGTATCTGACCATGATCCCAGGTTCACTTCTAACTTTTGGAAGGGCCTTCAGAAGTCGTTGGGTACTGAATTAAATTTTAGTACAACTTTTCATCCTCAATCAGATGGGCAGTCAGAACGAACAATTCAGACCTTGGAGGATATGCTACGATCTTGTTCGATGGATTATCAGGGAAGTTGGGACCAATATCTTTCTTTGGTTGAATTTTCATATAATAACAGTTTTCATTCCAGTATACAGATGGCACCATTTGAGGCGTTATATGGGAAGTGGTGTCGAACTCCAGCTTTCTGGTATGAAGTGGGTGAAAGGAAGTTGATGGGACCAGAATTGGTAGAAGAGATGGCCGAAAAAGTTCAGCTGATTCAGAAACACATGAGAACAGCTCAGAGTAGGCAGAAGAGTTATGCAGACAACAGGAGGAAGGATCTAACTTTTGAGGTAGGTGATCATGTTTTTCTCAAAGTCTCATCATGGAAAAGTGTGATGAGATTTGGTAAGAAAGGAAATCTGAGTCCAAGGTTCATTGGACCATATGAAATTCTGGAGAGAGTTGGATCAGTTGCATACCGGGTGGCTTTACCTCCGAGTTTATCTCAGGTACACAATGTTTTTCACGTTTCGATGTTGAGAAAGTATATGCCAGATCCATCTCATGTTTTGAGTCCAGAGGTAGTTCAGCTGGAAGAGAACCTATCTTATGAGGAACAACCGGTCCGGATTCTTGACCACAGGGAGCAAGTGTCATGAAATAAGGTGATTAATCAGGTAAAGGTTTTGTGGAAAAACCATATGATGGAAGAGACAACATGGGAATCTGAAAATGCAATGAGGGATAAGTACCCCCATTTATTCGATAAGTAAATAAATTGCGGGGACGCAATTTTCTAAAGGGGGGAAGGATGTAACATCCCAAGTAAGTAATGAATAATACATATTTTTATCTATGTCTATTAATGAATTAGATAGTGTTTTAGAGGCTTAAAATGAAAATAAATCCAATCTTAAGCATGAAATACACTAATATTCTTAAAAGATTGTTTTACTGCCTTTTGATGGAAAACCCTTTTTAAATAAAACTTTTGACAATTTAATAATCTATATTTGTCAAAATAAACATATTCATTATGATTGGGACATTGAAATTTACATTGGATAAATTTTTGATATTTTTCTGACAATGTTCATTTTTTAATGAATAGTGAAAATACTGCATTTTACATCAAAACTACTTTTTCATTTAATTTAATTATATGGTTATATTATATTTTTAAGTGGTCTTAAAGTTTAATCTGAATATATTTTTACCATTTAATCCAATGGTGGTCATTAGGATTAATTTCACTTTGGAATTGGTCATAAACTAATGCCAAACTTTTCATAGATATTGTTTCAAAAAAAACCCGCTATTTTTTTTGATAACATGAATTATTTTTAAATAAATTATTGCCATTTATGTGTTTGGAATTTGGTAAAATGGATTATATATTTGGAATCAGAAGGTCCAAATTATGTAATTAAGACTCTTTTATTTTTTGACATTATGAATAGTAACAATGGTAATTATCTCTAATTATCTTGATTAATGAGTAATCAGGTAGTTAAAGATAATAAAATGATATCATAATAATACAAAAAACCACAACATGTGTCCTAAGGATACTGGTTGTCTCATGTCTGACCATGGGATGCCTTGTGCCAAACTTGGGGGCCCCATGGAATCACTTTTGTGAGAAAGTGACTTTTTATCTTTTTATTTTTAAAGAATGTTAAATGTGACAAAGAATGTATCACCTAAGTAAAATATTTTTAATTTTGTCCACATAAATGATCTTTTAGACTATAAATATTAATTAGAAATATAAAAATATTTTCTACATCATAGTATTTGTTTTATAATTTTTATACATTAAATAAATTAAATTATTTATGACATCATAATGATGCAGCGATGACCTCATTATTTGACGATTTAAATAAAATGGAAAGATAATGTAAAATCTAAGACCTAAACATGTCCAAAACCTATTGGGTGGGTATATTTTGAACCCTTATCACCTTAGCCTCGAATTATATCAATGTGGGACCTTTAAAATCTGAAACCCATTTTAAAATAAAGTATCATTTCTTTACTTTCCAAGAGTTCCCCTCCTCTACCTCCTTACCCACACTCCCAAATCCTTTGGCTCGGCTAACCCCTGCCCATTTTGTCTCTCCACATCCCTATATTACTCCTTGAAGCATCACTTTGGGAATAAGTCTTCCTAAGGAAGCCTTTGAGCTTAAACCAAAGGGAGTTACCCGATTTTAAGGTAATGTCTTCACTTGAGTCCTTTTGTTTTATTTTGCTTCTCCAACCCCCTGAACTCTTTTTATTAATTTCTTTTGTAACAAATCCAGTATCTTCAATATAATAGGATTTTGTTATAATAAGGATTCAAGATACACTTACACACACCTACATATAATGGTTAAAGAACATATTGTTTCCGTGGATGGCGAATTTCTGCCTCCCGAAACGATGATTGTTCAACATTCTTTTAACACCTTCAAAGGTGGCCATTATGATGACACTATATTAATATATGATATATAATATGTTTATTTTTTCCTTAAGATTCTGTATTTTTCATTTTGGGCATACCTTTATGGTTTCCATTATGGGTAAACGCGATATCTTCATTTAAGGAAGTGCGGACTACCGCCCCCTCAAAGTGATGTGATTCGTTAATGCCATATGTGGGACGTATAAAGGATGGATTTAAAGTTATTATATATGATGTTATACTGGAATTATAATATACCTCTATATCATTATTATTTATTTCCATTAAAGTATGAGATAGAAATGAAGGTAGCGTTCATGCGTACATACGGCTTACCGTCTCCATGAACGGTGCATTTCATTTCTTATCCCCAAATGTAATGTACTATTATAAGTACATGTATATAATGGATATATATGATGAATGATACATATAAATTATTAATATAATTCTGGAATTAAAATATACATACCTCTCATTTAGTTTTAATTCCATTAATATGACAAAGAAATGAAAGTAGCGTTCATGCGTACGTACGGCATACCGTCTCCATGAACGGTGCATTTCATTTATTACCTCTAAATGATTATGTAATATTATAAATTCATGAATGTACTGGATATATATGACATATATGATATCAACATCATGAATACCATTCTTGATATAATGGATACATGAACAACTTTTAATTATAAAGGGTTAATTTTTGACTCAAGTACCAATGATCATTAAAATGACCTTTATTAACTTAAATAATTACATAGTGTTCATGACATGACAATAAGTGATATAAAAGGAATAATGAACTTGAAAAATGTTATTAAACAAGTAGAAATTAACTCAAGTTTATTATTTAGGAGATTAATGAACGACCGAGTCAAGTCGGACCTGAGGTATGGGACTTCGTCTCAATCTCCTTTCATTGAGGAATATTTTGTTTTATACACAACCTTATTTTATACGGTGTATAAACCCCTTTGACTTTTACATTTATTCAAAAGGTATCTTTTTTATATGAAGTGTTTACTAAACGAAAAAAGGGAATGTTTTTGTCGTACGTATGCGGCGACAACGACTTCTCTGCCACCGTGACCATTATTTGAGTTTCGGCTTCCTCTACAAGCCATACTTTTTTTTAAAGAAAAATAAATACCATGTTTTAATTTTCTTTTATTTTGGTATTGAAAATGGTTTTCATAATGTTTTTATATCAATGTGTTGTATTGATATCTTGTGATTGAAAGGTGGAAATGTTATGTTTCCTTTTTTGCATGTTTTATGTGATACAATTATGTTGAGATTATTGGGCATTATTATGAAGACGGGCGGTTCCGTGATAAACTAAGGGCAGGTGAGCCCGATATAGCTCTCCAATGCATTGGGTAACGCGAAGGAGTGAAACTTTAAGGTTTCTCCAAATAGATTTAAGGAATATACTGTGATGGATATTTCAAATGTAACCAAGAGGGTTACTCCCTACGTAAGAATGTTATGAATGCCTCAAGTTACCTTTATGTCTTATGATTTGTATGATTTATTCATGATTTGATGAGGTATGTTAAATTGGTTATGTTTTATGGGTAATGTATGATTTAATTCTTATGTATATATGAACTTATGTTTCCTTTCCATATTTTTATAACCCATACTGAGATTTTTATGCTCATCCCAAGTTTTTTTGAAATGTTTTTCACAGGTCAAGGGAAAGGTACATGATATGATGATAGTGTCAAGGAAGTGTCAAGAATGAATCCATGTTTTATTTTAAATATGTTTCCATTGATGGGAAAAAATGAATACTATCTTTATGTAACCACTTTGTTTGTATGTGGAATGTAATGCAAGTTTTATGATCTAATTCTCTAAAACTCTAAACCTGAAAAGATCCTCAATGTGTAATCTTGTAATAACTCAATATTAAGTAAGGTTTAAGGCTGGGGCCTTATACTTACACTGTTACACCATGTTATATATTGGGTGTCTCTATAAGATTAAGATTATTTCTGAAAACTTGATTCATTTTTCCACGTATAGATGTAAGTTGTTAAGCTCTAGTTACAGCTCAAACCCCAAAATCATTATCTTTCATAGCAAGAAAATCCCTCTATGTAATATATTCATTGATAGAGTTTCCTTTTATTCCAATAGGAACCATTTATAAACAATGGCATACACTA
Source organism: Viscum album (assembly GCA_963277665.1). Taxonomy (NCBI): domain Eukaryota; kingdom Viridiplantae; phylum Streptophyta; class Magnoliopsida; order Santalales; family Viscaceae; genus Viscum; species Viscum album. The sequence goes on from OY728144.1 coordinate 340,689,034, forward strand.
GATTAGATCATAATATTATGAATCATAATTTTTAATCTCATAAATATCAAATCAAATATTCCTAAATTGAATATTTATATATAGATAATATCCAAATCCTAATTTCGGTTTCTTTTTGAATATTTCAAAAGTATGTCCTAGGGTTTTATCCTTTATCCTATGTTTTCCTAAATCTAATTTCGAGAGTTTTTACAAAAATTTATATGATACCAACTCTAAAGACTTTAACCATAGTATCCCAGAGATGGTGCCTTACTTTATTAAATTTTTACTTTGAATAATTGATCATATTCCAAAGGACCAAATAGTATAGTATATTTATAGAACCGGATAAAAAAATAAGTGTTAAATTAAAACTTTAAGGGAATAAATAATATAGAAAATATATTGTAAACACCCAAAACACATAGAGTATACTTGAAAGTCATTTATAATATACACCCTCACATCCTCATGAAAAATAAAAAACAAGAAAGAAGTGATATCATATTATTAATAAGGGTAAGAAATACAACATATTCTATCATAAAAATAAATAATAAGTCAAGGTGAATAACTAAAAACCACATTGTATTAAAACATAATCTTGAGCATTATATAATAGGGAAAAAGTTGAATAAATTATATCATATAAATAATTAAAAGAGAATAAAAATTAACTACAAATATTATACTAGTTAAATAATCCCATGGATTTTAAATTACTAATATTATAATAAGGTAATTCATAATGTGGGACATCATAAACATACCAATAAGGATTTTTCCAAGACCCCATAATTAAATGTGTAAAAACCCTCTATAGTTTTTCCCATGAGACCTACCGATGAATTAAGGGGATATAGTAGCCCCACCCATCACATACTAAGTCCAATGCATTAATCATATAGATGGGTTGGAACATAATAAACATGTATATTCAAATTGAAACTATAACATGAAATATAAATAACATTCCCAAAACAACAAGAAGAATCATAAACCATCCAAAGTAATATAAAGAATGGTATCAAAATAGTAGATCTGTAAAAATAATCACAAACCATTAATTAAAATATAATAGAAAGAAACAAAATAGATCAATCCCAATAAATCATAGGATTCAACAGAGGGTGTTGAAAAATATGAAAATACTATAATAAAATCACTGATAAATTCAAGTGAGAAATACCCTATTTATTTTGTAAAAAAGAGTTATTTTGGAAAATAATTTTTATTTTTCATAAAATCATGTTGTAAAAATGTACATACCAGAAAATAAATTTTAATAACAATTATATTTGAGGCATATATTATGTTCAACTAGAGTGAAAACATGTGAAAATAGTTTTTATGAAAATTTAGAAGTGGGCCACTTCCGTGCGGTTTGAGGGAATATATAAGACTCCATATAAGGAAAAAGGAATAATTGGTTGAATAAAACCAATAAAGTACTTAGATAGTTTTTCATGACAATTAGAGATTTTGAAAACTATTTCTGTCTTAAAACATATTATTGAGTGTACTTCAAAATGGGTAATAAATTATGAATTTCACTTTAATCGGGCTTATATATTGGGAGGAATTCAGAAGGGGACCATATAAAACATGTATTTCCCCAAAAGAGTAAGATTAATTTAGAAAGGTACATATTTTTTGTACATACAATTATAACATAGGATGAGTATATGAGAATAATTAACAATTATATTGGGGTAAATATAGAGAAAGTGTAACCTGAAAGAAAAATGGATGTTTGGGGAGAAACCCATATCTTATGTTGGAAATTGTTCTGCACTCGAAATTAATGTCATGGATAATGAAATTAGATTCATTACTAATTTATTTATGAAACTATTCAACATTTTTTTGATTTATTATAATTTGTTAAGTTCATTTATGGCCTTTTTTGATGAGTTATCGAATTCAATTTCATCATTCTGGAGTGATTGTTTCCTTGGGTTTCATGACTGGTTCACATGTATACATGTACAAAGGATCATGTATAATGGGAATTGTTATTCAGAAATAAAATTTTAAGTTATTAATGAACATATATAATATTTAGTGGTCATATATTTCATTTTTTTAGGAAATAATAATGATTCATTAGATCAATCATTAATGATAACAGTTTAGATTATTTTGGGGTTTTTCCTATCATCACGAACTATTTTGTATTAGTATTTAATATTATGTGTATACATCAGTTCCATAACACTAAATAATTTATAATTTAATCTTTATAATATGTTTGAACCATTATAATTGTTTTATGACCATCCTTGAAGGTTTTATTAGAAAATGAAAAATCATGGTCCATGAAGGTGGTGAATCAACACCTCAGAGGCGTTGTTAAATTTTTTTTGAAAAAAAGGTAGAGGGAATAGATTTGATGACAGATTATTCCATTAAATCAATAAAATTCCTTTATATAAAATATAATAGAGTTATCGTTCCAATTTTGGATAGGTATATTGGGAGAGGATAAGAAAAGAAAATAAATTAATGGAAAATTAAAAGAATGAAAGGGGGTTTTCTTCTTCAATTCATTTTCATGAGAACATCCATAAGGAACCATGGAATGATATTTTAGGTGAGAAAATCAAGGTTAGAAATTGGGGTAGAGGCTTGGGATAGATATTTTCAGAACTTGGAAAATATTCACGGCTTTGGAGGTATGGGGAGAAAAGGTGGTGAGGGATGGTTTTTATAAGGGAAGAGAGAAGTGTTTTGATTATTTTATTTCTTTTTTATTATTTTCGATAAAGACTATAAATAGTTGGGAACCTTGTGAAAAAATAAAGTAACAAATGCTTTTGAGTTCTAAATAATTTGTAGTTGAATCATCCATTATTTTATAATGCATGTATTTGGCTTAAAATATAAAATACTAAAAATTACCATATTTTACTATTAAAAAATCAACTATTTTTGAAAAATCCCAAAAATTGACCCATACCATTTTTTGACATTTATAATTAAATGTTGGACTCTATTTTATTATTTGTTTTTCTAAATATGAGAAATTTCATTTTTAAATGAAGACATCATTTACTCAAAAATACCGATTTTAATATTATAACAAATTTTATTGTACATTCAAAAATTAATGAAGGTCTCGTTAAATTATTTATAATTATAAAGAATATATATATATATATATATATGAAATCTATTTTAGGGACATAAATTTTCTTTTAAATCACTATATTATTTATAAAATTGTAAATAAAAATTTACATTTTACTAAAATACCAATAGTTAATTTATCATTTCTAAATAATTTATGAACTTATTCATGTATAAATAGACCATGTTTTCATTTATAAGATACCCAAATTTTATTTATACTTTCATAGGTGAAGTCAATATTCTATTTTTCATATTACTATCCATAATGGTCATATTACTTTTCCTACGATTATATTAAACAATATATTAATGTTCAAAACTCAGTGTTGTGCGAAGCATAAAATATCTAATATATTAAATTTTAAAGAGACATACCATAACATCTTAGGGTTTTACAATAATAATAAAGCATTTAGGGAAAAAATCATTTTACCATTGCATCCTATCCCTATTAAAACATAATCATGACAATTTTTTTTTGTCTTTGTTAAATATAAATACTATAAAAATATCATTAAATTTTTTTTTGAGGATTATAACCTTTCCATTTTAAATTTAATTATTTAAAACATAATAATTTTAAAAATATTATATGATTTTGTTTAATTGAAACTAACTATGGAAATATGAAACAAAAGCTTCAAGGCATTGGGTGGTTGTAATGATGATAAATTCTATTCATATCGTACAAGATATAAGATAACAAATTTTCAATTTATTGTTAGAAACCAAAAGTACTTCATATAAAAAATGTAGATTCATCTTAAAAAATTATTAAAAAATTAAATAAAATGTAAAAAATAACATTACACAATAATAGGTTAATTTTAAAAAATTCATGGAATCATTTTCAGAAAATATGGCTATAAATGAGAAATATTCCAACTTGAATAATAAAACATAGTCATGTTTCCATAAACATCAATATTTCATTGTCATTTGTAATTAAATAGTTGAAAGTAAAATAAAAACATTTATTCTCATGAAATAAATAGAGGATAATTTAAATGAAATATATTTATAATATAAGGATCTAATAATTTAATTCATAGAAAATAAAGCAAAAACAATCCCAACTAAACATAGGATTGAAACACAAATACCTTACCTCATGTATCGACTTTTTTATAGACATTCATACCTAGAGTATAATAAATATAGTATTATTATATAGGTATTGTTGAATCAAAATCATATCTATCATTCCATTTAAGATTTTATAATGGCATCTAATCACCCGTTTATTTATAATTTCTTATTTTGTCACTGTTTTAGGTGATACCTGTTTCATTTGTCATTCATGTTTCATTTTATCAGTATCAGTCTATGTACATGGTAATAAATTAATCATATACATAATTTTATTCATGATACAAATATAATATATATTTATCATAAATATATTTACAATCATTCATTAATAGAAGTCATAGAAAAATGAATTTCACCATTCATGGATATGGTTGGAAGTAGAAAAACATGATTGATGTTTTCCATTTTTGACAGATGGGATGAAATAATGGAAGTTAAAAATCTAACAAATAAGTAATCCATGATATATCAATTGAATCATATTAATTATTCAAATATATCGTTAATACTAACCATATAAATGGTAAATGAAAAATGGATCTCATTGCTTCATGGAGGTGGTTGTCAACACTTACACACAAGCAATGCGATCATTTTCCAATGAAATAGAGGGTAAGAAGGTAGATTTTATAATATGAAACTAGATTTATAATTAAATCATAAATATCATATGAATATATTAAAACTATCATTATATTAATTTGTGATAGGAGAGGATAGGAAATGAAGTTCATCGGTTCATGTGCCCGTAGTCTACCGTACACACGATCGACGATTTAGTTTCTCATTTCATAGAATATAATATGGAAATTGGTTATTAAATCTAAAAAATATAAAATAATTTTATATAATATTCCATTTTAATTATTTCATATTTTTTATAATATCTATAGGAGTTATATTTATAAATAAAATAAAAATGCACGTTTAAAACTATACATGTACATAAGAAAAAACGTTAGGATTATAGATAATACATTCCTATAATGGTTTTATGTTCAATCAATAATATCTATGTCACAGGGAGGAAGGTATGTAAGGGATATGTTTAGCTATTTTATTAACCAAATGTTTTTTTTGTTTTGGAGAGGATATGAGAGATAGTGTCCATTTATAATTGAGGTGAGTGTCACACTTGTAGTATTTCAATGTTTGAAAATGATTTTAAGTCACTTTTAAAGAAAACAATTAACAAAAATAAATGTTATTAGGAGGTGATAAGTTTATATAATAAAAAAAAAAAATATTTAGTTTCAAAATGTTATTAGGAAATTTTAACCCTTATATATTTAGTTTGACCCTCAAAAAATCTTTTTTAACCATTATCATGGTAACAATTCTTTTGTATTTTTACAATTCATCATGGAAAAAAATTATGTTGACCATATATCATAAAAGTAATTATCTAATTAAAAATATGGAATATTTTTTATCAAATTAAAATTTCATAAGGGGTAGAATTTATTTTAATATTGAACGCCAAATGCGATGATAAGTGTTTTTCCATAGAAAATGTTTTCTTAAGTGTAAAAAGTTTTATTATCAAAATTAATCATAAAATTGATTACAATTACAAAAATTTGAATAATAATAATATAATTAGACTAATGATACTTTTAAAACCATATTAGTTTTATGTGTAACTTTTTTAATTCTTTAAACCGAAAGACAATATTAATAAAAAATTGTATTTTCACTATTCATGAACAAAACAATATTTACAGAAAATTATCAAAAAATACACTATAAGATAATTTTTAAATGTTGATTTTAAAAAATGAATATAATTTTTTCAAATTATTTTTATAGAAGATTCACAAATTAATTTTAAAATATTAATGAAAAACATGATAATGTTGGATCATATGATACTAAATATACACAAGAGGCAGGGGTGGGGGGGGGGGGGGGTGAATTGTGTCTTTTCAAAAATCTTCACGAGATCATGTTCTGTCCTTAAATCAGATAGATTAATGCACTAGAAATATAAATTGCAGAGACACACGATGTATAGTGGTTCGGGGAATAGAAGGCCCCTAGTCCACTCCACCAATGCTCTACTCCACGAGCTTGGTGATTTTCACTATACGGTTATTGTTTCAATAGACCTTTGAACAACTGAGTACAGACAGTTGACACTGTTACAATCTAAGGAAAAACAAAGCCTTCTAGTTCACTCACAAAACCTACACAGCTTAGTACGAGAACCCGGTCACTCAATAATAGAAAATAAATATTTTTGTACTTTGAAAATACTTTCCAGATGTTCTTCACAATTGCAACAGCATGCAATTGACAGCAGATGGATCGTTACCTTCAGAAATAATGATCTTTACAAAAGAGTCATTCTGAGTCGATCCTATTGCAGTAAATATAGAAATATAATCCACAACTTCAGCAGTAGTAGATTCATAGTAGATCTTCGATGTAGAATGAGTGAATCTTCTATCATGATTCTTCTTCTTCAATAAACATAGATTTTTCACTCCTTTGAATCAGCAGGTCAATGTTTTTGATAGTCTATATTTTCTTCCTTTTTTTGAATGATCTATTTTTTAAAAAACCTTCTCCCCATTCAAAAAAGATCATATATAATAATGAAGAGCACTTCTCCTGCAAATTTAGATCCAAAAAGTCGCCTTTTGACTCGTGATATTCAAACATTTGAATTTACAGAGTAGTCGTAACTTCCCTGAAGACTCAACATAAAAATATAATTTTGATTTGATCCTTAAACCATTGATATAACGACTTTGAATTTATCAAAGTCGCTCTTAAAAAATAGCTTTAAATCCGGCTTGAAATCAGCCTAATAATCAGCTTGCTGATCGTTGCAAAATAATATCGACTTTAAAGTCTCTTACGCCAAACGTAAGGTTGAGTTGTATAGTATGCATCCTCTGAACGTAACGTAGATCATAAACATAAGGTTGATGATGTAGCCTTCACACATAAGGTTTTAAAAGTATGGTTGATCACAAATGTAAGGTTCATGTAACTTTCTTCAAACGTAAGGTTGATTACAAACATAGGGTTCATGTCACATCCTTGAAACGTAAGGTTGATCACAAACGTAGGGTTCATGTCACATCCTTCAAACGTAAGGTTGATCAAAAATGTAGGGTTCATGTCACATCTTTCAAATGTAAGGTAAAAGATCCATAATTTTATAAGCTTCCAAATGAAATATACTTGATCCATATTTTTCTAAGAACATATGGTTGTTTAAAAAAGTAAGGTTGATGAACCAAACTTTTGATAAACAAACATAACGTTTAACACTTACGTACAGTTCTCCTTCTATACTTTTCTAATATCCCAAATATAGGGTTCCTTCCTAACGTATGGTTTTTTTAATACTTTTCTAATAATGTATGGTTGACTGGCCATAATTCGCTCTTATCTCATAAAGTATACACCACATTTAATCCTTACAATACGGTTCTTCACATAGGGTATGAACAGTGTTTCCAGAACGCGCTAAAGTAGATCCTGAATATGTAGAGCCTGAATAGTGTTCCCAGAACGCGCTAAATGTGAATACCTTAGAAATTAATTCTATTTGTTCAAGAATCTAAATATTTCATCCAGAAATAAAAATATAATGAATAATAAATTCCTGGAATATTCTTAAAAAATAAAATCATTAGAAAATAATTAAGGGTATTTGTGAGCATCAAAATTATCATAAATAGATAGAGTATTATTCTCAAAAATATCCCCCTTAAATAACAACATTATGTATTGTTGAAAGCAACACTTGCTCAAAAATCTCCCCCTTTTTGATGATCACAAAACCCATAAAATAACCAATGAAATTAACATACAAAAATTAATTACATATAGTTTTGAATTTTGAAAAGATAAATACAATATTAGATTTAACTTAATTTATCCCTTTAATTTATTAATTTTAATTTCTCCCCTAATAAAAAAAATTAAAATAGGAAAAAATGTTGTGTTTAACCAAATTTTTCCCCCTTTTTGTGATATAAAAAAGAATGAAAAAATATGGAATATAACACAGATTAATGTAGCACTAAATGTAAGTAAATGCTATAAGTAACTGTTTATCAATTAGTGAATCTTGATTACTGTCTTAGCTAGACAAGGAAAATAAAACAAAATAAATATAATGAAACATATTTTCATTAAATGTACAAAATTGATAATTACAGGAATCATGGTTTGGTCAGGGTTCAGATAGAGTCTATCTAATTCAAACAACTTCCTTGATTTCTGATAGCTACCCCCCGAGTCTTATCATCATTCCAACACCAAGCCTAACAATAAGATCCATATTCTCTTGAGTCATATTAATGTCTTCTATGAGGCTGACACTGAAAAGATCATGTAGTCTTTCTTCCTTCTCCAAAAATAAAGACAACTTCTCTGTGAATTTATTTAAGACAGATCTGATTCCTCGTTCATTCGAGGTGAGCTAATTGACCAAAATTTTTTGATTGTCTGACAAGACTGATAAATGAGCACTATTTCATTGAAGATCTTGCAATCTGTCATTCTTGTTGCTCATTGCAGCTGTTATAACCTAAAACCTTCTGATTAAATCCAGAGAAGTAACTAATCCTCTAGCTTCACTAGTCCGGACAGATGAAAATTTTGTCTCCATAAATAATTTGAGATCTGAAAAATATGACTTCATAACCTTTTCAGACATTAATTTTTCAACTGAATTTAGCATATCCTTCTTAAAAATTTCAAATTCTTGCTTGGAAACATTACTATTTTGTAGCCTATGTAATTTTAGTTGTTCCTTTTGCAATGCTCTCCTCATAGTAGCATTCTCTTTCTCCATTCTCTGCAATTTCATATAAATTTCTTCAACTTCATCAGTTTCTGTTTCATGGATACTTTGTGCTTGATTCTCCTTTTCAGAATGAAAGGGATGTACCAACACTAGGGGTAAGGATTCAACTTCTTCTTTCTCTTTAGCTTCTCGAACTGGTTGGTCCACAAATGTTTCCTCGGAGTCTTTTCCAGACTCTTCCATAGAAAAATTCTCTTGAAGAACTTCTGTTTGTACTTCTGAAGGATTTTTATCTTGTATATCAGCAATCACTTCTTCTATTTGAATCTCTTGAATAATTTCACGTTTATCTAATTGTGGACTGGCCACTTCTACTCCAGACACTGCCTCTTGTTCAATGTCATCTTCAGCTTCTGGTTCTGTTCTTTCAACTTCAATTCTTTCAGGGTCATCTTCTATAACAACCAAATCCTATTCCTGAGTCTCTCCTTCAGCTTCTTCTTGAATTCTAGATTTAATTTGAGGTCCTTCCACTAGTTCTGACCTCTCAATAATAGCTTCCATTTCTTTTTCAACAACATCTTCTCTTACAAAACTATTAGAGAGTAAATCTCTTGTTGTCCGTACAGGGGAAACAAGTTCTTTATTAACAATTATTTTTCTTTGAGTCTGAAGGACCTCCTGACTTCTTTGTTCTTGAGTGTCTTCAGATTCAAATCTTATTCTTCTTGTAGCAGTTCTTACTCTCGATTTATCATGTCCCTCTTTGGACTTAGCAGACTGAGCTTGAGCACTACCTTCTTCTTCCTCATCTCCTACTGGAAAATTTTTCCCTTTTAATGTGCTCCAAAAATAGCCAATTTTTCGTAAAGTTCCAGCATTGAAAACATTACTATGATGACATCTTACTCTGGCATCCACCAGTCTCACCATATCCTTTTTGAATAAAAGTTTTGAAATGAATCTACCAAAAGGGTAGAAATTCATTATGGCTTCACTAGGAAAACAGTAACTCAGATACCTCACAATGTACCTTGGAAAATTTAATTTTATATCACTGAGTAGAAGATACATTATGTACATTTCGGGATACAATATCTTCTCTATCTCTGACATTCTTGGTGCTATCTCTGTTTGTACAAATTTCACAAGAATCTTCTAATCTGGTTCCAAATCCTTAACTAACATTTTCCTTATATTAGTAGAGACAAACAGAAAAGACATAATGTCTTTATATTTATGCAGAAAATATCCTATATTTTTCATATCAAAAGGAAACACTCCCTCATAAGGGCAGTTTAGTATATGACTAATTTCAACTAAAGAGATTGAAAAATCTCTATCTGCTATCTTAGCCAGTATGGTGTCAGAATGATCTCCCAAACTGAATTGAATAGTTTTAAAGAAATATCAAAGTTCTACCTCATACAAAAATTCTATATTTTCACTATTGAAGTTCTGGTTGAGATTCTAAAACTTCAGTGCTTGTTTTAACAACAAGTTCATCTGAAATAGCCATTCTAGACCAATCACCTTTCCCTGTAAGATTTCCTTCATTCTAAGTGTTGTTTCTTAGCATTGCTGGTCTCAGACTCATAATCTCTCTTAGTCTTTTCCATGTATATGATAATATATAATGGTTTGAAGGTTAGGGTTTCAGATGTTTGAAGATTAGGGTTGATAAGCAGTGGTGTGGTTTTGTGGGTTCGAAAGGGTTTTGGTGGAAATGAAGCGGTTCAGAATTCAAAAGGTTTCTGACAGCCTTGATTCCTATGTTTTCATTAATCATTACATATATTTTAAATATAAATAAAATTGATTACTCGGGGGAAAGAAAATAAAAAAACTTATTCTATTTGAAAAACAAATAACTAAATTATTTTAAACATTATTAAAATAAAGAAACAACATAGTAAAATAAAACTTTATTTAAAATTAAATAAACCTAGCCCCCCTTAATAAAATCAAACCTTGTAGTGGGAAGTGGTTTAGTAAAAATATCATCTAATCGAATTTCAGTACTTACAAATTCCAAAGATATATCCTTTTTATGAACATGATATCGTAGAAAATGATGTATGATATTAATATGCTAAGTTCTAGAATTATTAATAGGATTTTTTGAAATATTTATAGCACTAGTATTATCACATAAAATAGGTGAATTATTAAAATTTATTCCAAAGTCCATAAGAGTTTTTTTAATCCACAAAACTTGTGCACAACAACTGCCAGTAGAAACATATTCTGCCTCAGCTGTTGACAAGGAAACTGAATGTTTTTTACTTGACCATGACACTAAGGATTTCCCTAAAAAGTGACAAGTACCCAAAGTTCTTTTCCTATCTAATCTACAACTCCCAAAGTCTGCTTCTGAATATGAAATAAAATTAAAATTATATTTTTTGGGATAAAGAAGAGATTAAAAAATAGTTCCTTTTAAATATCTTAAAATTATTTTAACAGCAGTTAAATGAGATTATTTAGGATTTGATTGAAATATTACACAAAGACACACTGAATACATTATATCTGGCCTGATAGCAGTAAGATATAATAAACTACCAATCATACCTCTATATAACTTGTTGTCAAATAATTTTCTAGTTTCATCCAAATCATGTTTTATATTAGTACACATAAGATTTTTATATGTCTTTCTATTTTCAAGTCCAAATTTCTTTAATAAATGAGTAATGTATTTTCTTTTATTCAAAACATTTCCAAAATCTTTTTGATAAATTTGAAGTCCTAAAAAGAAATGTAATTCTCCCATCATGCTCATTTCAAATTCTTTTTGCATTAACTTTGAAAACTCATGACAAAGAGATTTATTAGTTGATCCAAAAATTACATCATCAACATAAATTTGAACTAATAAAATATTAGTATTTACAGTTTTCTTAAAAAGTTTTGGATCAACCATTCTAATAGTAAAATCATTTTTCAATAGAAAAGAGCTTAATATTTCATACCAAGATCTAGGTGCTTGTTTAAGGCCATAAAGAGCATTAGTAAGTTTAAAAATAGAATCTGGTTTTTGATAATTTTCAAAACCAAAAGGTTTATCAACATAAAATTTCTCCATGAAATAACCATTTAGAAAGGCAGACTTAACATCCATATGAAATAATTTAATGTTCATATGTGATGCATAGGCTAAAAGGATTCTAATGGCTTCTAATATAGCTATAGGTGCAAAGGTCTCATCATAATCTATACCTTATTTTGGATTATATCCTTTTTCTAAAAGTCTTGATTTATTTCTAGTTATTATTCCTTGATCATCTTGATTATTTCTAAAGACCCATTTGGTTCCTATCACTGGATAATTCTGCAGTCTTTCAACCAATTCCCAGACTTCATTTCGTTTGAACTGGTTTAATTCTTCTTGCATTGCTATCATCTAGCTTTAATCAACTAAAGCTTCTTCTTAAGACTTGGGTTTTAATTGGGATAGAAAGGCAGATAATTCTACAATATTACCTATATTTCTTTTAGTTTTTATTCCTGTGTCTAAGTCACCTATTATAGTTTCTAAAGGGTGATTCTTTAGGGTTCTAGTTTGTCTAGGTAGTACACTCATAGATTTTTCAGTATCATGTTCTTCTGAACTGGACTGAATTTTATTTATATATTTTTCAAAAGCATTTTTCAAGTTCTCAAGTCTCATGTTATCATTAGAGTCAGATTCATATATTTGATTGGTCATTTTCTCAAAGTGATCAGATTCATCAAATTTCACATGAACTGATTCTTCTAAAATCCTTAACTTCTTATTATAGACTCTGTAAGATTTGGAGGTAGCCGAATATCCTAAAAAAATTCCTTCATTAAATTTCAGATCGAACTTACCAAGATTTTCCTTGGTGTTCAAGATATAAACCTTGCATCAAAAAACTTTAAAGTAATTTACTTTAGGTTTTTTATTATTCCAAAGTTCATAGGATGTCTTTTTCAAAATAGGTCTAATTAAAACTCTATTCATTATATAGCAGGCTATGATTATAGCTTCTACCCAAAAATAGGTAGGAATACTATATTCATTTAGCATATTCTTAGCCATTTCCTGAACAGTCCTATTTATTCTTTCAACAATTCCATTTTTTAAGGTATTCTTGGTGCAGAGAAGGTGTGTTTAATAGCCATATTTTAGCAGAATGAATTAAATTACTGATTCTCAAATTCTCCACCATGATCACTTCTTAATGAAATTATTTTAAAACCTTTTTCATTGTGAGTAGTTTTACAAAAACGTTTAAATAAAGTAAAAGCTTCATTTTTAAATTTTAAAAAGAAAATCCATGTAAATCTAGAATAGTCATCAACTAACACATATACATATAATTTAGTAGCCAAGATTTTTACTCTTGAAGGTCCAAAAAAATCCATATAGATAAGTTCTAGAGGTTTATATGTAGCAATTCTGTTAACAAATTTGAAGTATGATTTGTGTTGCTTTCCAAGATGATATGCATCACATAATCTGTTACTTTCAAATCTGAGACTAGGAAAATCAGAAACTGATTGTTTCTTAGATAATTTATGTAAAACATATACATTACAATGTCTAATTATCCTATGCCAGATCCAAGATTCATTCACTTTAGTAGTTAAGAAATTTACTTGTTGTTTACACAAGGAATTTAAATCCAGGGTATACACATTCTCAGTTCTAGGTGATCTAAATTTAAGTAGTTTATTTTTGAAAATAAAACAACAATTGTTAGAAAAATCAGCAGCATAACCATCATCAAATAGTTGAGATATACTTATCAGATTGTGTTTCAATCCTTATACATATAGTACTTTGTTGATTGAGACAACTTCTATATCTACAACTGTTCCAATACCAATGATCTTCCCTTTGACAATATCACTAAATGTAACTAGTCCACCATGTTTTTGTGTCAGTGCAGTGATGTTCTATGAGTTTCCACTCATATGTCTTGAGAAGACACTGTCCATATACAACATGTCCTTTTTTTGTGACCTTCTTCCTACAAAGAAATTTACACAATTTTCTTTGGTACCCCAATATTCTGTTGGGTCCAGGAGTGTTAGCCAGTAGAGATCTGGGAATCCAGACTTGCTTTGTTTTTCTAATTTCACAAGAGTCAAATAAAACATTTGATACAAAAGCCTTATTAATAACACTTATTTGGGGTTGTCTTAAGAAACCGTTTTTAGAAATATGTCCCCTTGTTCCACCGTAATTACAATTTAGTCTTTTTTCACTTGGAATAAAATAATTCTTGTACATTTTGGGTTTTTCACCTTTACTTCTAATCCCAAATCTTTCCTTTTTAATGAAATTTTTCTCAATAATTTCATTTAAAGTATTTTATCCTTTAGTAAAAACAAGGGATGCATTTTTATAAGTTTCCACTTCAGTTTTAAGTGATTTTATCTTTGATTCAAAATCTGTATTGTTAGTGTTAATTGAGTCAAACTTTTCAGTTAACTCCTTATATTGTTTCAACATTGTATCTCTTTCGTCAGAAACAACCTTATGAATGTATTTTAATGACTTATGCATCTTAAATAGAGAATCATATTTTTCTTCAAGCATATTGCAGTAAGATGCAAGTTTTTCATTAGTATAACTAGATTCAGAACTAGAGTTAGAGGAGTAGTAAAATTGTACCTCTTCTGTTTCTGCCATGAAACACATGTTGGCTTTCAGATTTACTTCTTCATTCTCTGAGTCTGATTTAGAAGTACTACTGGAGTCTTCAGATACACTCCATGTAGCTTTCATTTCTTTCTTGTCCTTATGATCATAATCATTTCTTTTGAAGAATTTATTTTTCTTGTCTTCTTTTAGCTGAGGACAGTCAGGTCTGATGTGCCCCATTTTCTTGCATTCATAACATCAGACTTCCTTATCATCCTTTTTGAAGGTTTTTCTAAATCAATTTTTCAATCTATAGAATTTAGTGATTTTTCTGGCTAGCTGAGCCAATTCCACATTAGAATTTTATAAATCAGAACTTTTTGATTTCACTTTTACACTTTTCTTCATATTTCCGTTTTTGATCTGTGATGACACTTTCAAGGCAGTGTCATATCTCTTGATAAACACCTTATTCTCATTAGCTTCATCTTGCATATAATATTCATATATCATCAGTGTTCCAATCAGTTCTCTCATGGTTAAGTCTTTGACAGGTTTCGACTGTCCGATTGCAGCAGAGATTCCATTCCATCTTGTAGGTAGTACCCTCAGTTCTTTTAAAGCTTGATCATCTTGTTTAATGGGATCTCCCAAAGTGGTTATGTTATTTACAATCTCTGTCAATATTACATTAATTTGAGTAATAATTTTACCTTTAACCATTATGAATGTATCAAATTTAGGCTTAGTAGTAGCATATCTCATTTCTTTGATATTGTTAGTTCCTTCATAAGCAACAAAAATAGTCTGCCACATCTCATATGCTGTTGGGCATTGAGATACTCTTTTGAATTCATCAGGTCCTAGACCACATATAATAGAATTCATTACCTTTTAGTTTATATCATATTCTACTTCAGTAGCTGCACTCCATGTTTTAGGTTTTTCTGGTATTTCATTTGGAGTTGAAATCTTAGAATATACTCTGTATCCAAGGTTTTTCAAATAGATAATCATTCACGACTTCCAACATCCATAGTTTTTTCCATTGAAGTATGGTTCTCTGACCATAGACATTCCCTCTCTTGTATCCGTCATCTTGCTCTTTGTATAATCACTTTCATCTTGTTAAGGCTTTATCAGAAAGCTCAACCACTGATACCAATTGTTGGATCAGATTATAATAAATATACACAAGACGGGGGGGGGGGGGGGTGAATTGTGTCTTTTCAAAACTGTTTGCAAGATCGTGTTCTATCCTTTAATCAGATAGATTAATTCAGTGGAAATATGAAGTGCAGAGACACACACTGTATAGTGGTTCGAGGAACAGAAGGCCCCTACTCCACTCCACCAACGCTATACTCCACGAGCTTGGTGATTTTCACTATCTGATCCTCGTTTCAATATACCGTTCAGTAATTGAGTACAGGAATTTGAAACCTTTACAATCTAAGGCAAAACAAAGCCTTCTGGTTTACTCACAGAACCTATACAACTTAGTACAAGAAGCCGATCAATCAATAATAGAAAAGATAGATTTTTGTACTTTGAAAATACTTTCCAGATGTTCTTCACAATTGCAATAGCATACAATTGATAGTAGATGGATCTTCACCTTAATAAATAATGATCTTCATAAAAGTTTCATTCTGAGTTGATCCTGTTGCAGTAAATATAAAAATATAATCCACAACTTTAGCAGTAGCAGATTCACAGTAGATCTTCGATGTAGAACGAGTGAATCTTCTACCAGGATACTTCTTCTTCAATAAAAAGATCTTTGTCGCTCCTTTGAATTAGTAGGTCTATGTTTTTGATATTCTCTATTTTTCTTCCTTTTTCCGAATGATTGATTCTTTACAAAACCTTCTCCCCATCCAGAAAATCTCATATATAATAATGATGAGCACTTCTCCTAAAAATTTAGATCCACAAAAGTCGCCTTTTTTACTTGAGATATTCAAACATTTGAATTTACGGAGTAGTCGTAAATTCCCTGAAGACTTAGCATAAAAAGATACTTTTGATTCAATCCTTAAACCATTGATAAAATGGCTTTGAATCAGTCAAAGTCGTGCTTAAAAAACAGCTTTAAATCCGACTTGAAATCAGCCTAATAATCAGCTTGCTGATCATTGAAAAATTATATCGACTTTAAACTCTCCGATGCCAAACGTAAGGCTGAGTTGTATAGTATGTATCCTTTGAACGTAACATAGATCATAAACGTAAGGTTGATGATGTATCCTTCACACATAAGTTTGTAAACATATGGTTGATAACAAACATAAGGTTCATGTCACTTTCTTCAAACATAAGGTTGATCACAAACGTAGGGTTCATGTCACATCCTTCAAACGTAAGTTTGATAAAAAACGTAGGGTTCATGTCACATCCTTCAAATATAAGGTCGATCATAAACGTAGGGTTCATGTCACATCATTCAAACACAAGGTAAAAGATCCATACTTTTATAAGCTTCCAAATGAAAGATACTCGATCCATACTTTTCTAAGAGCGTATGGTTTTTTTACAAAAGTAAGGTTGATGAACCATACTTTTGAGAAACAAATGTAATGTTTAACACTTACGTACAGTTCTCCTTCCATACTTTTCTAATATCCCAAACATAGGGCTCCTTCTTAACGTAGGTTTCTTTTTCATACATATCCGATAACGTATGGTTGATTAGCCATACTTTTCCCTTATCTCATAATGTATACACTGCATTTCATCCTTACACTACGTTTCTCCACGTAGGGTATGAACAGTGTTTCTAGAACGTGCTAAAACAGATCCCGAATATGTAGAGCATGAATAGTGTTTCCAGAATGCGCTAAATGGGAATACCTTAGAAATCAATTCTCATTGTTCAAGAATCTAAATATTTCATCCAGAAATAAAAAATACAATGAATAATAAATTCCTGCAATATTCTTAAAAAATAAAATCATTAGAAAATAATTATGTGTATTTGTGAGCATAAAAATTATCATAAATAGATAGATTATTGTTCTCAACAATCGCCCCCTTCAAATAAAAAAATTATGTATTGTTGAAAATAACACTTTCTCAACAGATAACACTATTTTAAAAAATACATTTTGAAGATAAATAATGGATTTATTCTTATCCAAAATCTAGAAAAAAATTTAGATAAAAGGTTATATATTTAATTAATATATACTATTGAAATTTTATTAAAATAATTCACCAACAGTGATCAATTTATTGTATTATAATAAAGTTACATATCATACATAAAAATATATTCTTAGAAAAACATATCCATTGTTTTCAATTGTTTTTTATCTTAATATCTAATTAATTTTAACCAAAAAATAATTTTATACATATTAAAGGAATATGTTTTTTTCATAATTTTATATAGTCTTATTCATATCTATAAATCCCATGAAAAGGAACTAACTGTGAAATATTAATTTATTAATAGTATTTCACGATTTTTTATCTCGGCTTTGCATGTAACACAAGTTATCCAAGAAATTATTTTTTTGACAAAAAGTATTTCATAAAATCTATATCATTTCATTTGAACTCCATTAAAATAATTTCAAACTCAAAATTATACACTCTAATACCAAAAATCAAGGATACTTCTACCTCACTATATCCTTAGGTTCCATTATAGCTCTTTGAAATTCGTGATTCTTTAACAAATATTTTACCAAATGAGGGGTTTTGTTTCATATTAATTTCTCTCTATGATAAATAATATTCAATGGTTTTACCTCATAAGAGAGTTGTTTATCCAGTTTGAGGACCTCTATATTCAGTACATATGAAGGCTCACACATATACTTCCTCTGTAAAGATATATTAAATATATCCTAAACTTGAGAGAGGTTCAGGGGAATCAACATACGATAAGTTAATATCCCAACTCGATTAAAAATCTCAAAGGTGATAATATAAATAGGGCCTATCTTTCAATTATTTTTCTATCTCATGAAATTATTACATGTTTATTTTCATAGAAACACATTTTCACTGGAATTGAACCCCAGATCTAACTAATTATTGTTAGTATAAATTTTCTATTAAAAGGTGTGCTTTCCTTATATATTTCCTAATTGCTATAACCTTCGATAAAATTTATTTATCTTTTTTAAGATCATAATATATATGTATGTCCAACTGTATTCCATCATGTTGGTGTTCTTCACTTCCTTCTATTGAGTTCTAAAAAAGGAAAAATTTTAATGCATGAGTGAAATCTAAAATTTTATGAGAAATTGACAAGTATAATGTATTTATCCCAAACACCTTTAATCTCTTGATAATTAGATCTCAACATATCCTCCATGATCTGAATGTTTCTATGACAATGAAAATCTATCTTAGGATGTTAAAAAGTGATTATACAAAACTCTATATCAAGATCCTTCTATAGATTTTTCCAGAACATTGAGGTAAACCTCAGATCCAGATCAGATAAAATATAATGTGTTACTCCATCAAAACATACCACTTCAGAAATTTATATTATTTAAATATGATCATGATAATAGTCTTCTATAACATCTATAATGTTTTATGGTATCATAGGGAGATCAACTACAATCCAAATATCATTATGCACATTAGATGTTTTGGGGAGTATGATGATAAAATCCACATTGATTTTTAACCATTATAATTTCAGTATAGGTAATGGTTGTAATAAACTCACAAAATTGTGTATCTTAGACTTAAATTACTATCATTC
This sequence comes from Viscum album, assembly GCA_963277665.1. Taxonomy (NCBI): domain Eukaryota; kingdom Viridiplantae; phylum Streptophyta; class Magnoliopsida; order Santalales; family Viscaceae; genus Viscum; species Viscum album. Next base: position 340,708,357 of record OY728144.1, read on the forward strand.
CATATAATGACTCACATATTCTACAATATCACTCTTCACGATGTTGCATAAAAATAATCTTTCAAATTTATATACATATTCATAATTCCATCATTTATAGTGATTAATGATCATTGAGACCCCCTAAAAACTCCATCTTATAATATAGTTTGTATAGAACACATATAAGGTTGTTGAACCTCATCATTCCATAATAATCAGTATTGGATTCAGGAACATCTCAAACCTTATTATATAGTTTCACTTCTTCCCATTGTTCCTATTTGACTATAACATTGGTAAATGCTTGAACACTCATTTGTGAAAGATAAAATTTCTCCCCTACCATCAATATTTCTAGATAAACCCTTTGGAAATACCAAAATATAGGATCTATTGTTCTCCTCAACATACATAATATATCTTGATCCTTCTTTCACAAAGAATCAGCCACCTTGTTCTCTTTCCCATAGTGGTGCGGTCTTGAAAATTTGTAATCTTTAAAAAACTCCCACCATCTTCTCTGGAATATATTAAACCCTTTTAGAGCGAATTTATACATTAATATTTTGTGATTTTTATATATTCCACATATTCCTCAATTATAATAATTCCTCTATATCAGTAATGTTAAAATTACCACATCTATCACCAAATCATGAGTTGGGTAATTTTTGTAATGATGCTTAAATATACATGAGAAATAATACATAAAAATATAATTATCCAAGATAATTCATATCCGTCCCCTTTTCAATTATTCACAATAGATTATAAACCCTTATACACAATAAGATAATGTAAGAATAGGTTAATTGACTAACCTTATCTTTAGATTCATGAAATTTTCCACACATTCATCTTTCCAAAGAATATTTACTCCCTTCCATGTTAATTTTGATACTGAATTAGAAATCTATGTTAATTTCTATACAAAGAATCGATAATATCCATGCAAACAAATATAACATTAGATATTACTAAATTTGGTTAGTTTTGACCATTTATCAATAACACCAGTCTTTGAAGGATCAAATGAAATGTGATCACATTATATTATATGAACCAATAATGAAGCATTCCAAATTGAAATTTCACAAATGGTAAAATTTTCATAAAATGTATCCTTATTTAGGGTATTTATTATTATTCTAAATCCACATCAATTCTCTTCCTTTCTATTTGAATATATAATAATAATATCATATATTAATACTACCACAAACTAATCAAGGTAATCTATAAATACTCTACTGATTAAATCCTCGAAGATAGTAGGGGAATTTATAAGATAAAATGGAAAAACTATAATTTCATAGTGTATATACCTCATATAGAAGTATATCAGGGGTATGTATTCATTTTTTGACCCTGAACTAATTGTTCACAAATCTATGATCAATCATGGAAATGTATTTACATCCTCATAGTGGTGAAAAAAAATCATTGAATTAAGGTAGAGTTCACGTGTTCTTGATAATGGTTATGTTATATTCTCAATAATAAATATAGATTCAAATTGATCCATCCTTTTTATTATCAAATAATATAATTTCACCACAAGGTGACACACATATCCAAATAAATTCATTTTGAAGATTCTCTTGGAGTTTCTTCATCAAATATTATAACTCAAATAGATAAATTTTATATAGAGTATTTAAAATTTCTGTAGCACCAAGTTTCAGATCTATAAAAACTCAACTTTACTACATGGTTAACAAAAATGAAATTATTTCATAAATACGTAAAAAAATTGTTAATAAAATGAAATATCATCAACATTGATTTTCTCTCACCAACCATCTTAGATATGTACCCTTAATTGATAGTAATTAAGAACCAAAAGATATAAGTAATTCACATTAGATGTTTATTTTCATCCTCACAATAATAAATAAAAAATAGGTTCATTTGGAAAAGAAATGTCAATTCCATACCTTGACAATTTTTATGGGGTCAAAATAATGGAATCAAAGTCATTCCTATATTAAAATCAAATTCAATTAATGGGATGCTCCCAATATTTTTAGAAAGTAATTTCCCAAAAATATAAATTAGATAAACAATACTGGATTGAGATGCAACCATGACACCATTGGGAATTCTCACCACTAGCTCAATATTTTATTATTTATATTGTGATTGAATACACATTCTCAAATCCTTATATATAAAAGATTGGCTTGATCCATAAGAAAATTAGACATCATCCATTATAGAGCTGATAATAAGTGTTCCTTTCGCTATATCATTCTTATAACCCAAATCAATAGTTATGATCACATGAGATTTGTCATTTTATTTAATATTTAGATGTTAATTATTCTTATAATCGTCATAAACCATAATATTTTAGCACTATTTGGTATAATTCTCAAACACATTACCTTTGAATCATTGAATCATGGGTGGTGAATTAGTAGGAATCTTCTTCTCTTCCATTAAAATAACAATCCCATTCATCGTCATTCAACATTCACTATCTTTATGACCATCCATTACCCATTTAAATAACCTTGTAGTTCTATTGAGTAAATTACATTAATATTTCTTCCCAAATTTCTAGTTTGTAGATGTCGGTAATTTCCTTCCACTATGTCAATTATTTTATTTTTCTTATGAATCAATCATCAATTTCTTATTAATACTATTGGAATGGTGGGAATATCCAATTTCTATTTATACCTTGAGTGATAATTGAATTATTTAATCATTGGTTAAAAATTCTTTTAAAATTAATGCTTTTCAAATACATGGTATTAAAATAGAAAATAATCGATCAATTTTTCTTTCAAGGACGATGATTAAAGAAGAAACATAACTTGTAAGTCTTGTAAAATTTTCCTCATAAGTACCTATAGAATCATACTCCATTTTTATAATCTTAATGAATTCATTATCCATCACTGTATGTTAAATATGTGGGAATTAACTACAGGTCAATATCTTCTTAAACTCCCCCCATTATATAGAGTCACATTATTTCTCTTGTATCATATTCTTAATAGGGCCACCCCATTGTTAGGACTCTCTTTTTAAGTGATAAATGGTTAAGAAAACATTTTCATGAAATGATCACTATAGAATAAAAAAATATTCTCAATACTATTCATCATTCATTAATCAAATTTTGGGTTAGAAAAACAATAAAATATTATGGATCTTTCCTCTTTAAAGACACAACATTATATTGTTTTTTCATTTTATCATTTGGATGATCATAATGAATCATGGCTTGATATTGTTCTTTAAGAATAGAAATAAAATTATGTATTCTATCTCCCTTAATATTTTTTTCACATGTGGAAAATCATTTCATTTTCCATTACATTCATTTTCAGCATAAGGTAACTAGCTCCAGAAATTGTCCAAAACCAAAATGAAAAGTGAAAAAAATCATATTGGGACTAAAGATAATCATTATAAATGTACATAATTTATAATTTATGATTCCTTATTTTCAAACTATATAACATTAGGATTAATATATGTTATCCATGGTCACTGTTTATTCAAATCATTAATAATGGTTTGAAATGAAATTATGAATTAACATAAGAATATCCCTCGATAGTGTCATTCCATAGGTGTAGTTAGATAATACTCACTCTACACTAGAATGTTGAATGAGATATACCCGACCAACTATTTTCAATATTGTAACCTCTAGATGAATCTATGATAAAACTATGTCCACTTGTAGTATCCAGACATGGATTTATTTTTATCAAACCCATATAATCCCTTCTATAAGAAAACATTAGGATGATATTTTATACTTAGACATACCCAAATTGTTTATACTAAAATTGTCTAACCATAATATTTAATGATTAACTAAATCTTCATTTGATACCAACTATATCAACCCAAATTTTTCATACATAAATATCACATCTTTTTATATGAATATTCAATACATTTCACAAGTACATTCTTAAGGATCATAATGGTTTAGTATATATGGAGACTAGATAAAGAATCATATTATTTCATTAATGATATTCAACAATTCCCCAAAATATCTTCCCATGCACTAATATTCATAGAAATACTATAGCAATTCATTTCATAATAACCTAGGTAAATGAAACATTAGAAAGAGAGAGATCATATGCTTAGTAAGGGTAAATATGGGAGATTATAATTTAATATCTTTGGAATGTATATGATAAGAATAATGGTATGGGATCATTATTATAACTTGGAAAGTTCATACCCAATCTATCATGGATCATAAACATAACTCAAGGAATAAATAATTATCATTTCAAAATACACATATCATTAGAGTTAGAAATCATAATAAATAAATCCTGAACCATATGTTAATGTCATAAAAGTATTGAGCCATCATATGTATAGAATCTCTTTATATGTCTTGTTTAACTAAAAAGACCATACAATCATAATTTATTAGAAATCTATACCTTCTTTCCATATCATAACTAATCTGTAATCACCACCAACTTCTTATAGTGGATTAAGTGCATTGACTTATTTAAAATAGTAGATCTAGAACATTGACTAACATACCATAATTATCCCAAGAGATATAATGATTTAAAAATTTTATGGAATGGATATATAATTTGGGTCTCACCAATTACAAAATTAAAACTATTTATATATTTAAGAATATCATTATTCATATCATTTTATTATAACCGGTTCAAATAAAATTGGTTTCATAAACATTTCATCAAAAAATAATTTCATAACCCATGTAAAATAAATAGTTTTAAATAACCTAGAATAAATATATTAATTAAACAAAAAAAAGAATATACATGTACCATTGGATTGTGTCCCTAGAAAAAAAATCAACAAAATGGTTTTTTCCATTGTTAAATATAAATACAATAAAAAATATCATTAAAAAATTGTTGATGAACACGACCTTCCAATTTTAAAATAAATTCTTGAAATTCTAAAAATTTCAAAAACATTATGGAAAAAGTTTAATTTGAATAGAACTATGGAAACTTTTAATGGAAGCCTCAAAAAATTCAATGGTTATAATGAGGGGAAATTTCATTTATGGAAAACAAGTTAAAAGGAAACATTCTTTTCATGTTATTATAAAAAGTAATAAAGTAACTTATTTGGAAGTTGAATAGAAGATAAATTCTAAACAATTTTAGATATATTTAAGCTATAGAAAAAATGTCCTGAAATATTTATTGGAGAATATAAAAAACATTCTTGAATTGTTTCAAAATACATGGATATGGAATAGAATAATTCTTGACTGAATTGTAAAACATAGTTATTTTTATATAAAAAATTGTTTTAGTTTGTTTAGTATATAAAAAAGGGAAATCAAAGGAAAAATATTATTTTCATTAAATAAACATTGGATGATAAAAATGGAATAGATCTATTAGATAAATATCAGATAATTTCTTCAATAGAATTCTACCATAAAGTATCACAATTTAAATTAGGATTGAAAAAAAATACCTTACCTCATGTCCTAAAATTATATATACATGTCAAAAATATTGAATAATAACTATAATATTATTAAAAAAGTATTAAAAATCATAATAAAATATATCATAACATTTATTATTTTCATATAACATCTTATCACCCATTTACTAGAAATTGTTTACTAAAATAAATTTTCTATATGACAACTGGTTCATTTTTAATGAATATTACTGTTTAGAGGACTCGGTCCTTGTACATAAATCACGATTAAATCATCTATAAAATATTTTTAAGGATATAAATTTCAAATATATTAATTATAAATGTATACAAATTCATTTATGAAATGTATATATAGAAAAATAAATTACACCGTTAATGGAGATAGTAAGCCATACGTACAATAAACGTTGCTTTAATTTTCTGACGGATAGAATGTAATTAAAGTAAATGCTAATTCACCTATAAATAATCATTATTATATCATATAAATAAAATTTCATTATCAAATACATACTCATTACCATAAATGTAAAACTTAAATGAAAAATGAATCATATCACTTCATGGACATCGTAGCCCAAACATACCCACAAGGGGCATCGTCATTTTCCAAAGGATTAGAAGTTAATAAGGTATATGAGATATTATAGTTATATATGTTTGATAATTTCATATATATAAAATATATAAACATTAAACCCATCATTATATCTAGTCATTAGTGGTGGTGAAGACAAACATATTACATCTGTTCACAAAGAGGTAGTCCGCCGTACACACAATCGATGGTTTCATTTGACATTATATTGAAGAAGAGAAAAATATATGTTATTAAGTTAAAATATTAAAATATTATATATGTAATATATTGGTTTTATTATTTCATTATAATGGAAGATGATTTAAATGAGGTATAAAAATAAATAATGTGAAAACAAATAGTTAAGAATCGTACCTCTTCTTCAGATAACCTCATTAGGTTTAAACCAAATGCCATCCTAGGATAGTTTTTGATTAATCCAGGGAATATAGGTCCTGATATTGGATATAAAAAATTCAATTTATTTGGTATTACCTAATCAAAAGTCTCTTTATGTGTGTATAGTATAGGATATTAGGTGTCTATTTATAATTAAGGTTTGTGACACACTTATAATCATCCAATGTTTAAAAATAATGTCAATTCCATTTCATGAAAAAATTGATCAAAATGGATTGTATAAATATGTGATACAGTCAAGGTTGAAATCCATCCCACCAATTGGGTGTCATAAAGTATTATGTCATTTAATCTTTATTTTTTTTAGTTTAACCACTATTAGACCTATTTTAATGATAACCATTGTAACATATTTTTACTTTTTTTACTATTGATTTCAAAAAATAAATAATTTGAACTTATTAATGAATATAAAATATTGTTATTTAAAATATTTAATCCATTTTAAAAAAATTTAATTCATTATATTAACATAATTAAATTTAAAATTAAACACAAAACCGTGATGAAAAAGGTATTTTAAAATGAAAATGATTTTAAAGTATTTTTTTTTCATATTTTTACATAAAAGTAATTAAATTGAAAATAAATTATTTGTTATAATAAAATTTATTTAATTTTTCTTTTAAAACCATTTTAAAACAAAATTTTACTTTTAATATAGTTTAAATGAAAAGAAAATATTAATAAAGATCATTAATTTTCACTATTAATTGATTAATAAATATTTTGAGAACATTATAAAAAATTCAATGTTAGAAAATATTGAAATGCCGATTTTAAAATTAAATTTTATCATTATTTATAAACTTAACAAATGTGTAAAAATTAAATTTTAATATAATCTCACAAAAAACGATGAAACAAATTTTTAGAAAAAAATACATTTTTAAGCATAATACTCGATTTACACATATCCAATGCATCAATAAATTATTAGATTAAAGTTAAAAAAAAATTATTTAATATATAATATTTTAATTTTAATAAAATTAGTCAACATTAGTGATCAATTTAATTTATTACTATAAACAAAAATTGCTTGTCTGAAAGAAGATTGTTATAAAAACATCTCTTTTATTCTATCCTATACGAAAACCATGGATTTAACCGTGTTCATGATGTAATTTGAATTTAAATTATTATTTTTGACCATAGTTTCCTTTTACCATAGTGCAGTATCTCCCTTTTATGCCCATTTTGATTATCTTCATCTCAAAACACCTTAAGGAATGTAAATGATTGCTCCATCTCCAGTCATACCAACCTACACTAAAACCAAGAAACATTTAATAGGAAGTGGTCCTCTCCATTTTGAATTCATACATATACATCCATGATATAATAATTCCTTCAACATCACATGAATAATCCATTATTAAGATTTGTAAAAAAACACAAAAAAAAACCTCACGAGGCATGTTTTTTAAAACAATACCCCTATGCATTTTTAAAATACTCCAAACACTCCAAGAACTGATTCATCTACCTTTAATTAAACCACATTCAATATGTGTATCAATATGTAACTAATCACCAATTTTAAAATTAGTTGATACATGATTAGTCTGAGAAAATATAATTGAATGAAAATAATTTCATGACCACAAAATTCAAATTCATTCTTCTACTACACATATATCGTAAGGGTTTTTCTTGGATATACTCTCCCCATTTGCAGTGCTCCCCCTTTCAACCACACTTATAAATTTCTACCCCTTTATAAATGAACCAAAAATAATTAATTCTCTAAAATTTTCATAATGGAGGGTTATAAATACAACAATTATAGGGGAAAAACATACCTTTTTAAGAGAGAAACCACAGGGATAAGGGGTTTCATCCCAAAAATAATTATTTTGACTAATTTAGTTGGAATCCCAACACCAAATGATTAATTATAATTGCAAACTTATATATCAACATTTTCATCATATTCTCAATTTCATAATGACTTGACGCACAAAAAAATTTCATAATTATTTTTTCAAACTATTAATTTATATTGTGATAGTTAATATTGATGGTCTTTGTTCTATATTGATGTATGTGATTTTAATAAGTTTTATAGAACCCGTGTTACCAGAAATTAGTTGAATATGGGAACAAAATTAAATTCCAAAAATTCAAGATGATTCTTTATCAAATGAAATTCAGTGAATTCTAGAGTATCTATAATATTCTTAGCCTAAGATATGATATTACACTAATATCATGTTTATTATTATGTGTAAGTCATAATTTTTGGCCAATTGAATAACTTCCAATTTTTTGTTATTGATAATTTGTATGGGTCTCCAATTCTGACCATGAGTGATGTATGACCACTATCTAAGACTATTTAGCTAAACATGTCTATTTTGTAACATTATCTTTTTCATAGCTTCATTTCATTATCCATGTTTACAATGAGTGTTTCCCATGAACATCAGGCTCCATAAACTCTTCTTCTTCTTTCAATATATAGAAATATATTCTCAGTTTGAATAGTTATGAATAAAGATTCATGTTTTTACATTCATTCACTTTGAGGCATTCAATTTTCATTTTTTCTGTATTGAGGAAAAACTGATTTCATTATGACTAAAGCCTTCAAAAAAACAATATCTAGTAAAATAAAAAAACATTTTAAATTATTATTATTTATTTTGATTGAATTTCCCTTGAAATAAATACCTTAGAAAAAGAAAACACTAATTATGTGTGTCACAAAAGACCATATAAAATTAATTCAACCATTAATGTAATTTTAAATTCCTTTTTCTGCAAGATTTATACCCTTTATAGTTCTATGAAGATATACCTTTTTCTAGGGAGTTGTTTCTTGTGGGATAGAAAGAACCACCACTACCTTCTTCGCTTAAAAATGATTGAAATTTTTTTATTTATCTTTCAATCATTATAATTGAGGAATTTGAATATTTACATCTGTAGAGAACCCTTTGTCATGAATAGATGATGATATCCAAGAATTACAGGTCATCATAACATGTGTTAATATTCATTCTTGATATTCATACTTCTGATTCGAACCCATAATTTTTTTTTCATTCTTCTCAATACTTTTGAATATATATTTAATTTTTTAGGTTTTAACTAACAATGAGTTATTTTTTTCCACTTTAACCTTTAGTTCATCTTCCAATACCATAATTCCATAAATTCTCAATTTTGGGTTTTAAGTCTACGTTATCTTGTTGTTATTCCATATAAATCTTGGAATAATTTACCATTTCATTGAATTTTTTTTATCTCTTTAAACATCAATTTCATTAATGTATTCCTTACATTCTATTTAAAGATGAAATCTTCCCACACCTCCACCATTATTATCATCACTATCATCTACATTTGGCCTTTTTCGAAAAACCATCAACACATCTTCAAAAATGGAATCATTGACTTAAAATATTTCACTTTAAATAGAAAAATATTATTTTTTAGAAATAAAATTTATCCTTTTAAAGGATCCATATCTAATGTTAATTGTTACTTACAAATTTATTATCACTTTCTTTTGATACTTCTCGTTGTCATCTCCTTCTTGATTATTCTTGGAATATTTATCCATAATATTTCCCATTATACTGCATCTAAATCAATAAATTGGAATATTTCTATTTAAACATAGTCATCCTATATTAAGACTACAATAAAGAAAAAATATAACCTTATAAAAAATATTATCATTTTCAAAACACCCTATGATTTTATTTCTCTTCAATTAAATTTAATTTTTTGGATAGCTTTAGATACATGGAACATTCCGACTAAATGAACAAAAATAAAATATATTTTCATAAAAAAGAAATTAGATTGGAGGAATGAATAGGATAATACATTGTTAAAAATAATTATTTTCCATATGAGGAAAATATATTGACAAATTAGTACTCAATTTTCAAAAAAGTAATCACATGCTTCAAAAATACATTTTACATCAAAAATGATTTTTAGTGATTATTATGAGAAAATAATATAATAAATTTAATCCACTTTTAGGGAATTTATTTTAATAAATGAACATCATTTTTTAAATCAAGATATAAAAATTTACATATATTGAATTTTTTATAATTTTTTGAAAATATTAAATTTTCAATGAATAGTAGAAAATATGGATTTTTATTAAGAACTGTATTTTTGTTTAACATACATTACTAGTTAGGTTTTTGAATCCTTAGAAAGAGTATAGTTATATAAATTATATTATAAAAATCCAATTAAGGTATGTATAATTAATTTGATGATAGATTTTGGCATATGAATTTTATACTTGATAAAACTGTTTTTTTTGGAAAACTTCTTTCCATCTAATTTTTCAGGTTTAATCACAAATTATATTCTTCACTTCTATGAATTAAATTTTATAAAATGGATTTATTATTTTTAATTAAAATATCAATTTTTTTAATGTGGCCGATATAATTTTTTGATATAATGAATAATAAAAAATGTTAAAAAAATTCATAGTAGTTAAAGTCAAAATAGGTTTACATAAGTGGTCAAATAAATAGATAAGGGAATATTTTCTAATTAAAGACGTATGAATACCGCTTAATTCCCATATTTTGACTTCATCCTATCCATAATTAAAATATTTTCCCAATTGGAGGCATTTGTTTCTATTTGAAATTATTACATGGAGTAATCTATCTCAACCAGACCCTACCATATTATCCTATATATTTCCCCATACATGAATTATAGGTTTTGGTATTATTAAAATTCTATTCCAATGGTCCTTAACAGAGGAACTAAATAGGACAATAGAAGAAATATAATCATCCTACCAAACCTATTTCAAAATATTTATTCTTACACCTCATATAAATTTATGTTATTCATCATAAAATAATAAATTCAATATCCTCAATATAAATAAATGTTATTATTATTATTATGGAATAAAAATTATTAACTTTGTTTTCCATAAAATTGTAAGTTAAAATATTGACCATGAGTATATATGGACTACTGCTACCACGTAGTGATACAATTTATTTTCCAAAACCATATTTATTAGATGGTTATTAATATGAGTTTAATGTTTATATATGATATTTATGACATAATTATTCCTTTATAATTAAAATATATTAACATAATTATTAAATTTACTTCTATTGGAATATGATAATGTCATTTTTGCGTACGTGTGGACCACCACCACCACAAAGTAATATGAATAGTTTTTTTTGGGATTTCATAAGTTGGATGAAAATAAGGAATTATTTAATTTATATTAACTTTAGTTTTCATATAATTATAGTTGTAGAAAGATAAAATAAAATTTACCTTTCTTTATTATTTTTTTAGAAAGTGATAATAATGATCATGTGTACATACATACTACCATCTCTATGAATGGTGTAAATCAGTTTTCTATCTCTACAATTTATGGACGATTACAAATAGTTATATTCTGAATGTATATAATATTTATATCATGAATAACATTACATAGATTATACAAGCATCATTAGAGTACAAGGACTGAAATTTATGAATAATACCATACCATCCATAATTTTTTTTATTATTAATCCACTTTAAGGACAAGTGGGAAACCAAAGTTTGCACAAAAGGAATACATGCTTAAAGAGCTCATAGAATCGTTAAACACAAGACTAAGGTTATTTGGAAACAATAATGTTAATAATGAATTATTAATAAAAAGGTTTTGAAATATAATAATTTGACCATATAAGATAATATGAGTATTTACATGATTCATTTATTGAAAAAAAGTAAATTTAAAATTATTATATAGTATGTTTGAGAACATTTAAATAAATACAAACATAATGTAATGGATTTATGTTTCAATCTAATTTTCATAAATATTTTCTATTCTTAAATTTATGTAATGATAAATTATACGATCCATATATAATATAAATAATAATTTTTCTACACCTATGGTTTTGTCAAGAGAATATATGTTTCCATTTAATTTTTATCACTTTACGTACTAAATAGATAAGAAGAATTTTGTTAAGAATGTTTTATTAATAAGTTGAGAATATTTTTCTTCCATGATTTTGTTTTATTTAAAAAATTCCATGATTTTTTTCACTGTTATAATATGATTATATAAAATAACCATTTAATAATTTCAAATTTCTAAAAAAATTCAAATGAATCTTCTAATTTTTTCAAAGGATATAGTTTTTTACTTTTTCCTAAAATTATTAAAGTAATATTTAATTTAACACACACATCATGATAAAAATTTCCCACTATCATGACTGGTCAAAGGTTTTAATCTTATATTATAATTTACCATGGTTCCTTTAAAAAAATATTTCCTTAGTATTTTCATAATTTAGATATTTTTAATATGTGATTTAAATATGTGTTGGGTATTTTACTCATGAAATGATTCTATGAGATTTTGAAGTCATTTTTATTAATGATAACATCCTTTGATATTACTAACTATTTAATAGTGACATGATCCAATTATACCATTCTTATTATGTCTCTAGATGGTTTACTATTATAGTTCTAATATATTTATGAAACCTTATTATATTCAATGGGTTATTCCACAATGAATTATATAATTTTTTATGAATTTATGACATAAATATGAATGGATTATTAATATGTGATTTTTAGGTATAAAAATAAAATCCTCTCCAATGAATTTTGTAAAGCTTAATCTTCTATGATATCAATGGGTACACATGTTGTTATCCCAAACCCAAGAGAGGGTACAAGGGTGTTCATCCAATTCCATGAAGAGGGTATATAAGAGGTTATCCATAGTTTAAATATGGTTCACTAAAGTTTACCTAAAGAATAACATGTTATTAATTCCATGGTGGGTATAAATAACATAATATTTCTATAATTAAAAATATTCCAAATTTATTCAACTCTTTTATGAAATGATCATATTACAATTTTCGGTTCTCATAATTCATGTTGTTTGATTCTTTTTTATTCATCACTTATATGTTTTATTATGTAAATCATGTTTTTCATCTAATAATTGATAGGTACGGTTTTAAAAGTTTAACTTTAGTATGTCATAGAATTTATTGTCATTTTATAGTTTAAATGTTCATTAATAACACTATTGATTACCCTTACTAAGAAAATGAGATCACACTTAATTTTTTGTTATATTCCACAAGATATGAATAAATATTTTAAGTATGATGTGTCTAGAAGGGTGATAGTTATGATGTAATATGGAGGAGATGATGTAAATTATTTATGTATTAATTTTTCATGTATCATAATTTCAAATGATATTAAAAAATTACAGTTTAGAGATCGATTATAGTGTTATATATTGAATATACTATAATAAGATGTAATATTTATGTGTTAAAAGGATGGGTTTATATTTTTGGAATTTGAAAAATTATTATTTTTATATTGTAAAATAATATGGGAATAATTTATAGAGATATATTTGAATAATCCTATGTATATTATAACAACATATGATATAGTAATGGATTAACTATGATTTTACTAACAAATACATCTACATCAGGATACTATAAAGTGGATGTAATAGTGGAATAAATATATTTTTGGGTACCAAAACTAAATGGGGTGAATTAGTTATTAACATGATCATTATTGAGGCATGATGAGTGGGGATAATACTATAATTAATGATAAAAAATCAAGGGGTAAATTCTTGGGATAATTAAAATTTTCATTATGAATCACTATGAAAGATTTGAGTAGATGATGGATATGGGTGACATAGGATTAAATTATAGTGTCATTGATTTAAAAGTTGTTGTCATGAATTATACATCCTATTCATAAATTTTCATTATTATATGGTTTCTAACTATGATAATTGTTACTCACACTATGATTTGAAGGTTCAGTCTGTGGATGGAACCAAAATGAACCATGTTAATTGTGGATGTGATAAAAAATGTAATGATATTTCTCCAAATAAACTAAATGTTATTGGATTTAGAATAAAAAATATCATTTATATTATTATGAAACACTCTAAATCAATGAATCATATAGAGTTTAAAAATTAATAATGGGGAAGAAAATGTTTTTATTGATTCCTTCACGTGGAAACATCCACATTGTTTTAGTGATTTCACTAATCCAATCATTGATAACGAATGATTCACTACCAATAATAATATATTTTCCACTCTCTAGTGTTTTTCAGATGAAAAAAATCATTTTTTATGAATATATTTTTGAAGGAGAAGCAGATCAATAGTGAACTCTAATTACGAAAATGAGGCCACAAGAAGAAATTGAATCTATGCTGTGGGATGATTTTAAAATGTTTTTTTTTTCAAAATCTACAATCATTTTATTATTCATATGAAAATGTGTATGAAATTTATTTTGATAATGTAGAATTATTATGAATTAATTTCTACCTATAAGGAATCTTTTACAAGACTTTCGAGATACATTTTTGGTAATATCTCAAAATAAGAAAGTAATATTGATCAATTATTCTGTGTCATAAATCCATGTTATTAAAGGGTTTTATCCATAAAGTAATTATGATGTCATGAAGAAATATACCAATGATCTACCAAGTTGGATATAGATATTTGAGTTTCCCAACCACCACATGGTTTTGATATTAAAATATAGAAGGAAATCAGTGTAAATTAAAGTATTGAAAACATTAGAGAGAAGAAGAAAATCCTTCCATTATGCTATAAGTCTGGAAGGATACATGGTGTATGATTTTTTAATGGGACTAGTAAATTAATAATGTCTGGAGAGGAAGGTCAATAGACTATAAAATGGTGATGTGATGGGAATAAGTAAGGTAATGATGAAAATAGAGAAAAAAAATCTACGGAAAGAACCACCAATAATCCAGTGTTTGAGATGCATGGAGTATGGTCATTATGAAAACCAGTTATAATAATATAATGGTTATTAATTTTAATTTTTCTTAGTTATATAATAATCCCATATGAAGAATAAAATCTCTTGAAAACACTATTTTCAATGTGGTGTATGTTAATAAAATTGATAGTTGTAAAATTACTATATACTCTATACCTGTTAATGTTGGATTTTATTTTGTATTTTAAAAATCATTTATATCTATAAAATTTTATAAATATTAAAAAATACCAACATAAATATTATATGTTTAATTATTAGTGAATATTCCTAATGGTTCGATGATGGCATCTCAAGTCTATGATTCTTCTCTGATTAATGTTTGTAGGAATTTGTTTCTTGAAAATATCATTAGTCTCACTCTAGATTAATTTAATTTTATTTTGTACAAGGGTTTTCATTATTTATATAAAACCTATATAAAATACTATGTAATGAAGTCAATTTTTATATTCTTAACACACATATGATCATCTATCCGTTTGATGAGAAATATGAACTTTTGATTGAAATTATATCCATCATATGGATCTTAAATACTAATAAAAAGAGGAATTTATATATCATACATGGTGAGAAAATCAAAATTAAAGATATTAATATCATGAATGGGTTTTTTGGGGAATTTCTGGAATAATTTACTAGTATTCCTTTGATCCATAAAGTAGATTTTTAAATAAAACTCGTACCTGAAGTTATTCCATTTTCAAGGATTCTATTAAAAATGGCCTTGATTGAGTGTAGTAATTTAAGAAGAAACTCCTAGAGAATCATGATATAGAATTTATTTTTCTATGTGCATCACCCTGGGGTGCACCTAATTTTTTTTTAAATATATAGTCATAGATCAATGAAATACTTCATTTATTATCATCAATTTAACAAGACTTCAATCAAAAATAAGTATCTTATACCCAATATTGATAATATTTTGACCATTTATGAGGAGATAAATATTTTTCCAAGATCAATCTTCAATATGGGTATTTTCAATGGAGAGTAAAATGTGAATACATTCCCAAAATTTTCATTTTAATAATGTATAAACATTATGAATTTATAGTGATTTTATTTAGTCTTACTAATGACCCCATTATCTTCAGGGATTTTATGAATAGTCTTTAGTGGTTAAGTTAATCAGTTTTTGGTAGTCTTTATAGGTGATTTTTTTCAATATCCCAAAGTTATGGAAGATCATTTAGAAAATTTTAAAATTGTAATGAGGACCCAAAGGAAGGATATATTTTAAGAAACAATTTCCATGTGTGAATGTTCGCTATATAATGTTTCATTTTTCAGTAATATAATCTCAATCAAGGGTATATCAAGGGATCCATCAATGATAGAAGTTTTTGAACACTTTCACAGACCATCCACACTGACTAAAATCTATAGTTTTCTTTATTTGGAATAACATTATTGATTATTTTTTATGAATTTATCATGGATATATAATCTAATCACCATGTTAACTCGGAAGGGATTCAATCATTTTGATGGGTGTATGTGAAGAAAATTTCAAGGAATTGAAGAAATGTGTATTCAACATTCCTATACTCAAATTAAACTATAGTGGATATATTTTAGTTATCTATTGTTATGTATCAATGAATGGATTGTGATTTTTCCTAATGAAAAATTATATTTTGATTGATTATTCCGGATGAATGTTGAAGTATCATGAATGCAATTTATGAAATCATTATTTAGAGTCAACATTAGTATATTATGAAAAACAATGAAGATAAATTCCATTTATAGGGAATGGTGATACATATATAATAATCACAAAAGTTTAATGTATATATTCACACTGAAAAGGTTGAATATGTTCTAGATAAGTTGGTTAGAGTTGATCAATGATTACGTCTACATAATACATTACCTTTGTGTGAACATGATCAAGGGGGAGATTATTTGAGTCAAAAATATAATTTAATATTATTTATGATAAGGATTAGAAAAGATCAAATACTTATTACATTTCTAATGGTGAATCTTGAAACTTTGATGTAAGGGGATAAATCTTAACACCCTCTAATTAGTGCCAATACATCAATACAAGTCCAGATTAAAGAGGAAAAAAAGATTATGTAGAGAAATAAATGAATTTGAAAATTTTTCCCATGTCTAATATTGAATTTAATGAAATCCTAATGTCCATGAACCTATTATGTATCGAATAATTAGCATACATGAAGAAAGAGTTACTTGTTTAATATCATAACTCATTATTTTATATTCATTGTGGAAATATCATGACGTATGGATATTTGAAAGTGTATTTTCAGAGGGCTAACATAAAAATATGTATTGAAGTTTATGTATCTCTATAAGATCCTACCCTTTTCTAGAGTCATCTCAGGTGCGTTATTAGGTAACTTTCGAGGTTTTTAAGTACCTTTGTTTTACAGTTGTGTATTGGGATGTGTGTGGGTGAGTTTTTAAGAAAAACTAATAGATAATGGGATGTGAAAGGTTTGTGCAATATTTTACTAACGGTGTGCCTAAACTATTCCAACCGTGAAAACATGGGCATAAAGGGCCACACAATTGGCACATGGTTTTCCTTAACCATGCGGCCTTGTCCAGGAAATTACGTGTGCAGGTTTAATTATCCTAAATTTTATTTTAAAACCACTCGAACCTCAAAAAATCCATTCTTTCAACCTTGGATCAGGCTTTACAAATTCTAGGTGATCCTAGAGCCTTCTGGAGGGATTCCAAGGTGATTCAACCACCGTTCATTAATATCGAATGCCTGTATTGCAGATTCTCTCTCTTCCTAGTATGTGGATTTCATTCTATTTCTTCTCCTATTCTTTTATCAATATTTCCTTGATCTTTTCATAAAAGATCTCCACCATTTCCAGGGATCTAATCATATGAGTTGACATTTGTATCCAGGATTTTGGATCAAGATCTATATATGCAAGATCTTGATGCCTTTGATATTAATTATGGGATTAGGGATTCAGAGCTGGATCTCGATTGATGATGTTGTGCCACTCATATATTGGGAATTTCTGTTGGGATAACATCTGTCAATAAACTGTGGTAGGTGGTCTAAATAGAACTCCCATAGTCGTGGATTAGATATTTCTATGTGAGTTTATGGATTTTCTAGCTTCCCTTGATAATTAATTTCCGAAATTGGAGTAATTAGGAATGTGTAATTGACTTGTGATTGGATTGGAGATTAATTGATAATCAAATCACGAAACAAACAGAGGGGGGTTTCCCAAATAGATATTTTTTTGGAGATTTGTTATGAGTTGATATATTATAATTGAGATATTGAATTGGTTGTGTTAAGATAATTAATTGGGGGGAAATTAATTATGAAATGATATTTGGATATGAAAGATAATTAATTGTGAGAATTAATTATGTGTCATGATGTTGATTAATTATAATTAATTGTGAGAATTAATTATGACAAGTCAAGATTTGATATGGATAATTAATTGCGATGAATTAATTATGAAATGAGAATTGTGTTGATTGATTAATTAGTTGATGAATTATTTAATGGGTTATGATATTAGTTAACTGTTGAGTTAACCAATGGCCTTTGAAATGTTTACATAATCATTGGATTTGTAATGGAATGATGTGGCTAATTCTTGTGAATTAACGAATGATTAAACATCTATGATTTTTGTGGTGCTAGACATGGTGTTATAGAACGATTAGAATTTGGGACTTAGACATGGAGTTCCTCCCAAATAGTTATCCAAGCTTAAGAATTTTGGGTGTTAGGGATGGAGACCTACATTGAATGAGATTTGGGGTGTTTGGCATATAAACCTACACCAAATGAGATTTTGGGTGCATGACATGACATTAAACACCAAATGAATGATAATAATTAATGACGATTCAAACGGGAAACATGAATTGAAAATCAGCCCATTGTGATGATTAAATATTAAATGACAATGTGATAACTATTTAATTATGCATTGTATTTATTTATTCATAAAATTTTATACACTGTATTTTGATTGTACTTGTTTTAGACACTATTGTTGGTCACCTAATAAGTTTTACTGACTCCCTATTTGGGCCTCCTGATTGGCACCCGAGTAGAATTTGTTAGTGCAGGACAAGATAAAGGCAAGGCCCTGGGATATGTTTCTGTTTGGGATTGGAGCATGTAAGAGGGAAGAAGACATGGTTTAGGACCTTCTTTGGAGTTATTGGGTATTTTAAATTTAGTATCATCGTAAAAAATTAACATTTTAATTGGAATAGCTTGTTTTTCCTTTCAGTTGAGTATGGTATTTTTTTATTTTGACTGTCACATGACATGGTATTATTTTGGTCATTTATATGCTTCCGCACTTTGTAATTATTGTCCTCTTCTCTTGGTGTTTTATTCTAATAAAAGAGGGTATAGTCTCATATCTCTGACTTAATATACCCTTAATGCTAGACGGAACCCTCTAGCGTACGAGGAGGCATGCTTGAGGGCATGTGGCCAAACAGCTTAGAGCACCGTTTTGTGGCACCTGGGTCGGTATGTCACAAAGCTGTATCAGAGGAGTTTTCTTTTCTTTATTCTTCTTTTTTTCCTATTTTGGGAATGGTATACAAGAGACTAGGAAGTGTCGAGGCTTGGAAATGAGCTCGTGCATTGGAGTTTCTAAGCCATGTACGGGGGAAAATCCAATTACACAGGGTGGGATTATTGTGATCGCTATTTGTTGTTACAATTGGATATTATTTCACAATGGGTGACGCAATTGTTGTGTGATGTGATTTTTTTTGGAAATTTTTTAAATTTTGATTCATGGTCTAAAGAGGCACGATATTTTAGTCTGCTTTCATCATTCTAGGTACACATAGTTGTTGTGACATGAATCATTCCAGGAATTCACAAGAAAATAGGTTATGGGTAAGTTGTTGAAATTGAACTATTTTTCTTTGTTCTGTGATTGAAATAATGATGAAAATTATAATAAATGGGTGTCTAATGAGAACCTTTATTGATGAAATGAGTACGATTAATTAATTAGTAGTTGACTTAATTAATTGGAAATAATGTGACTAATTAATGATTGAATTAATTAATTAGAACGTATGTACACTTGTTAACCAAGACCTTGGAGTAGGATGGTTAAGGGTAGTGATAAGGACTTGGTGATGACCGTGTGGCGATGATAGGGGAAAGGACATGTTGAAACCTTTTGTGTTAGTTTATTCTCTTACATAAATTTTATAATGAATCATTACGATTTCTAAGACATGTGTTTGGATTTGTAGAGATATGCCTCTATGATGCTTGTTGAGAGGGATACTGAGGGGTATGGCCCAAAGAGAACATCCAAACTGGGAACTTAAGGCACCATTGGTGAAAGATGAGGTGGGAGGGAAGTAGTTCCGAGAGAACATTGCTTGTTTCATGCAATTCATGGATAGAGACCCAAGGTGGGTTCAGAAAAGCATGTCTGAGTTGACAACGGAGTTTCAGCTGTAGCACCCTCCTACTTTTACCGGGGAGGGTGGACCTGAGGGAGCTGAATTCTATATTGAATCTATAGAGATGATACTTGACCATTTTGAGAATCTGGATAAGAGGAGGTTCATGTTGGATGCTTATATGATATGGGGGTTAGCAAAGAGCTGGAAGGACATTCAGGTATGATCCGGACAGACTGATGATATGATATGGAAGGACATTATAGAGATTTTCCTAGATCACTTCTATCCAATGACGCTAAGATAAGATAAGGATTTAGATTTTATGAATCTAAACCACGAAATAATGTCCATAATGAATTATGCTGAATGTTTCATAGAATTATCGAATTTTACCTTGCTTTGGCGGAAGATGAGGCTTCTTTATCAAAGAATTTTCATGATGGAATTAGATGTGAAATTAAGTCATAGGTTAATATATTTAGGCTGAAGAAGTTCCATAAGTGGTTAATCAGGATCTCATTTTAGAGAGGAAACTGAAAGAGGCTTCCAGTACTGGACAGGTAGCTATCATATGATGATCAAAGAGTGTGCCTTATGATATCAAGAAGCGCCGATACGAGAACCTTACCCAAGATAATGGAAAGAAAGGTGGATTGTTAGGAGGAAAAGTTGCAATGGATCTTAATCCTATACTTTTCCACCAGTGCGGTAGGTAGGGAAACTATCATACACATTTTCCTCGACCAATAGTAGAGTGATATTTTTTTGCAAGATGGGGAACCTGAAAAAGTTCTGCAGGAAGCAACGACATGATGGTTCTGAGGGAGCATCTTCTCAGAGTCATAGTGTGGTAAGGGGGGTTTCTACACTCTATAGGTTTGGTAGTTAGAGTTCTATTGGCAAAGTTGGTAGAGGATGTGGACATGGTGCTTCTGGGTATGAGCACCCATATCAGCAGAGTGGTGAAACTTAGGGGAGTCAGACGATGCCACAGGGAAGAGGGGTAGGACAGTTACATGCAGTACAACCTACACTTTTGAAGAGTGTGGCTGGTCTATTGATAATGAGAGGTACTATTCTAGTTTCTTCTACTTTTTCAAGTGACTTATTTGATACTGGTGCATCTCATTCCTTTATATCTACAAATATTGTTAATGTTTTGAACCCAGATTTGAAGTCTATAAGAGTGGTGATGAATATCGATACACCATTGGGAACATGGTCTAGGGTCATTTGTTTATGCATGGAATGTTTGCAGGAGATTAAAGTGTGTCATTTATTTGGGATATCTATGTACATGATATAACGGGCTTCGACTTGATTATGGGTATGGACTAGTTATTCACATACCGATCTCACATAGATATTTACCATTGGTGAGTGACCTTTGAATCTCTTAAGTATGTCTAGTATGTTCATTATGGAAAATAGGATATCCATGAAGGCCAAGCTGGTCAAATTACTTACCAAATGGGAGAGCTCACAACTTAAGATTCTAGTCATTTTCTGGATGATGGGAGTGGTAGGAAAGACATCCTTCCACCAGTAGTATGACTGTTTCATGATGGATTTACTGAATAATTCTCAGGGTTTCCAACTGAGAGAGATGTGGAATTCACTATTGATCTCATGTTGAGGGTTGAACCAGTATCTATTTCACCTTACAGCATGGCACGAACTGAGCCTTAGAGCTCAAAACGTAGTTGGAGGAGTCGGAGGATAAATAGTTTATCCATCCATGTATGTCGCCTTAGGGATCACCTGTCTTGTTTGAAAAGAGTGCTGATGAGTGTTTACATTTGTGTGTCGATTACTGGAAGTTTAATAAAATGATTGTGATGAACCGATATCCTCTTCCGTGTATAGATGATCTATTTTACCAACTGAAGGGGATTGCATGTTCTCAAAGGTCGATTTAAAATTAGGGTATTATTAGGTGAGAGTTTGGACTTATGATATACCAAGAACTACTTTCAGAAGTAGGTATAGGCTTTATGAGTTTTTTAATGCCGTTTGGGGTGAAAAACACTCCAGAAGTATTTATGGTCTTCATGAACATGATATTACATTCGTACCTAGATTTTTTTGTGATGGTGTTTATGGATGACATCTTGGTGTACTATAAGACTCATCATGATCATGCCTAACATCTTGAAATCTTTCTGGGTACACTGAGAGAACATCAACTATAATCCAATCTATATAAATGTCATTTTTGGATTGATAGGGTTCAATTTTTGGGGGAACATCATCTCTGAAGAAGGTGTGGCAGTGGAATTAGAAAAGGTGGAGGTAGTGGTTTCATGGGAGCTTCCCAATAATTTTTTTGATATCCAAAGCCTTTTGGGATTAGATGGATACCATATAAGGTTCATCCAAGACTTTTACCTATTGGTAGCACCACTTTCAATTTTGAAAAAAAAATGGATAAAGTTTTTTTTGGAAAAAAGCATTAGATAATTCATTCCAAGAGTTTAATAAGATCTTAACATCGACACCAATTATGATCTCACCTAAGTAGGGTGAGGAGTACACATTCTATTTTTATTCTTCTGGGATCGGACTCAGAGCTGTGTTGATGCAATGGGATCGAGCCATTTATTATTTGTATTAGCAGTAGAGGCCACATAAATTGAATTACTATATTCATGAACTCGATTTGATAGTATTGGTTATTTTCCTTTAAGTCCTAGAGACAATAACTTTTGGGTGAAAAGTTTAAAATTTTTAAAGATCACAAAATATTGAAGTATGTATTTTAACAGTGTGACTTGAATCCTCGGTGGTGAATATGGGTAGAGTATATGTAGACTTTTTATTTTGAACTGCCATATACATATGGAAAAGAGAATAACGTGGCTGATGCATTGAGTAGGAAAACTCAGACTCGTTTGGTACATAAGTCATGTACAGAGTGGAAGATGATGACTTTTTTGGCAAAAATGCATGTGGTGGTTCAAGAGAGTCAGGAGAGGACATCTATGCCTTCTATATCAGTGGAGTCTACAGTCTTGATACAGATCTGGTATAGTATGTATGAGGATTCGGAGAGTTTATCCTTAAGGGAAAGCCTTGAAGATGGGGAGACACCTTCAAATTGGATAATAGATGTGTATGGGATCATCTATGTGAAAAATCTAGTTTTGTACCTAAGAGTATGCGAGAATAAGTCATGTAATAATTTCATTCCTCAAAGTGGGTGTTACATCCTAGGATGAAAGAAACGTACTGTGAACTACGATGATAGTTTTGGTGTCCAGGAATGCAAAAGGAGATAGTAGGTTTCATAACACAAAATTTCACATGTCAGCAAGTGAAGGTAGAGCATCAACGTCCTAGAGGCCTGTTACAACCATTGCCTATTCGAGAATTAAAGTGGGATGACATGAATATAGATTTAGTGGTTGGTTTTACCAAGATTCTTAGGAATAATGATGCTATTTGGGTCATTTTGGATCAACTAATGGTGGTAGCACATTTCATGCCTATATGGGAAACCATTACAGTAGAAAAGATGGGAGAACTATATGTAGGGGAGATAGTTTGTTTGTATGGGGTGCCATAAACTATAATTTCAGATCACGATTCTCACATTACATCACACTACTATAAGGGCTTACAGAAGGCACTTTCATCCCTTGTTTTTTTTTTATGTTTTTACTTCCACCAAAAGACCGATGGGAAGTCAGAGCGTACCATAAAGGTGTAAGAGGATATGTTGTGGGCATGTGTGCTTGACTTAGGTAGTTCTTAAGAGAAGTACTTAGATTTAATGGAGTTATCCGATAAAAACAGTTATCAAGAAACTATAAAGATGACACCATATGAGGAACTTTATAGTATACCTTATAGATCAACACTATGATTGTTGGAGGTGGGTGAGTCAGAGCTTTTGGGACCGAGTCTCATCCAGGAGACATCAGGGTAAGTGCAGTTGATTCAGAAACATATGGATATGGCCCATAGTAGGTAGAAGTCATATTCTGATAGACATAGACAACCTCTAGAATTTACAAAGGGTGATTGTGCTTTCCTTAGTGTGTCGCTAAGTTTGGGTCACTATAAGATACAGAGGTCAGGACAGTTTGTACCCAATATTGTAGGACCTTTTAAGGTACTGGAGAGTATCGGGTCGGTGGCATAATGATTATCCCTTCTACAGAAATTCATCACTATTCATGATGATTTACATGTGTTACAAATATTGTGGTATCACCCTGACTATTCTCATGTGATCGATGTGGAATATTTTTACCTCAAGATAGATGCATCCTTTGATGAGAATCTGATACGTATGCTGGATCACAATGAGAAAGTGTTGTAGAGATTGACCATGCTGTTAGTTCTAGTGTTATGGAAACATGGAAGTGTTTAAGAGGAAACATGGGAACATGAAGAAGACATAAGGGATCAATGTACCAATCCTTTTAGCTAGGAATCTTAGAGAAGTTTGAGAGTGCAGCTTGGGGATGAGCTAATATAAGGTGGGGAGATTGTAAGATCTTGACATTTTATGGAGTCATCTTGGGCACATTTTAAGGTACCTTTTGAGGGTTTTTGTACCTTTGTTTGGGATTTGTGTCTTGGGGTGCATTTGAGTGAGTTTTTAAGAAAACATAATAGAAAGTGGGCTATACACGGTTTGTGCATGGATTGATAAATCATGCGCCTAATCTGTTCCAATTTTGCAAACATGGATAGAGAGTTCTGCATTGTAGGCACACAATTTTCCCTAACCATGCGCCCCTTCCCAAGAAACCACGAACGCGGGTTTAGTTATCCTAAATTCTATTTTAAAACCACCTGAACCACCAAGACTCGCTTATTTGAACCTTGTATCTAGCTTTAAAAAATCATGGTGATACTAGAGAATTCTGGTAGGATTCTATGGTGATTCGAACACAGTTCCTTTAGATCGAAAGCCCGGATTAAGGATCCACTCTCTTCTTAGAAACTAGATTTCATCCTGTTGCTTCTCCTTTTCTTTCCTTTATCTTTTCTTAATAATTTCTTGGAATATCTCCACCATTTCTATGGATATAAACCTATGAATTGAGATCTACATCAAGGATTGTGGATAGAGATCTAGAATTTCAATATCTTGATGCCTTTGTTATTAAATTTGGGTTTTGGGATTTAGATTTGGAGCTTGGTCGATGATGCTGTACCACTCGGATTTTGGGGACATTCGTTGGGCTAACATCAATAAATAAAATAAGGTTGGTGGTCTAAATAAAACTCCCATAGTTGTGGGTTTGATATGCATAGGTGAGTTTATGGATTTTCTGGCTTCCCTCGATAATTGATTTCCTAAATTAGAGTTATTAGGATTGTGGAATTGAAATGTGATTACCTTGGTGATTAATGGATAATTGGATCATGAAACAAACAAATGGGGGTTTTCCAAATACATATATGTTTTGGATTTTTTTTATGGGTTGAGATATTGTAATTAAGATATTGAATTGGTTGTGTTAAGTTAATTAATTAGGAGAAATAATTATAAAATGATGTTTGGATAAGAAATATAATTAGTTGTGAGAAATAATTATGTTCCATGATTTTGATCAAAGATAATTAATTTTGAGTATTAACAATGATAATTTGATAATTGATATGGATAGTTAATTGTTAAAAATTAATTATGGAATGATAATTATGTTGATTAATTAATTAATTTATATATTCATTAATGGGTTATGTGATTAGTTAAGTTTTGAGTTAACTAATGGCGTTTGAAATGTCGAACTAATAATTGGATTAGTAATAGAATGATGTTAATAATTATTGTGTGTTAAATAAAGATTAAATATTTCAGATTAATATGGGGCTATACATGGTGTTCTAGACCAATTAGATGTTGGGACATGGTAATAGAATTCCTCCCCAATAGTTATCCAAGCTTGAGATTTTGGGGTTCTAGGCATGACGACCTACACCGAATATGATTTCGGGTGTTATGAATGGAGACCTACACTGAATGAGAATTGGGGTGATTGAAAAGACATTCAATAACAAATGATAGATAATAATGAATGATGATTCAAATAGGAAAAATGAATTGAAACTGCTCTTAATGTGTTGATTAAAGATTAAATGACAATGTGACAACTATTTAATTATGCATTGAATTTATTGATTCATAAAATTTCATACACTATATTTTGACTGTAATTTTTTTAGACACCATTGGTGATGACCTAATTAGTTGTACTCACACCTTATTTAGGCTGCCTGATCGGTACTGAGTAGAATTGTTTATTATAGAACACGATAAGGGAAATTCCATGGGTTAGGTTTCTGTTTGGGATTAGATCATTAGAGAGGGAACCAAATGTAGTTCGGGTCCCACTTTGGAGTCATCGTGTATTTAATTTTACTTTCATTGTAGAAACTTGACAATTTAATTTTCATAGAATGTTTTATTATTTAGGTTACTATTGTATTTTCTTGTTTTTACCATCATATGACATGGTATTGTTCTAGTAATTTATTCACTTCCACACCTAGTTGTTATTTTTTAGTTTCATTTGGGTTTTATTCTGATAAATGAGTGTATTGTCTCCCAAAGACTAATTTAACATAACCTCACTTCTAGTCGGCACCCTCTGGAATATGGGGAGGTGCTCTTGAGGGCATGTGGGCAACCATATAGGGGCATCATTTAGTTGGACCCGAGTCGAGACGTCAAAATCATAGTGAACATTATATAATCAGGTTAAGGCTGATAGATACAAGTCAAATGTAATTTAATGAACATTAAATATACTAGAATAGAAATGGGAAACCACCATAATGGATTTCATTATCAGAAGCCCCAAGATATCTAAAGTCTATAACTCTATTTGGGTTCTAGTCAATCACTTTAGAAAATTATAATACATAATTTATTTTAAATAAAAATTATCTATTGATCATATTAGATTGATATATTTTAAGGATGTGTTTAGGTATAGTGGAGTGAAACATTTTATTATATTTAATAATTATCCTAGGTTTACATTTAAGTTTCATATAAATCTTTAGCAAGCTCTGGATACAAAGACACAATTTAGTACTTATGATCATCCAAACAAATATGATCTGTCTATGAGGAGCATTAAAACCATAAAGTATATGTTGATATCTTATTCAATTTATTTCATAGGTGGTTGGGATCTACACTGTCCTCTTAACAAATTCACTTATAGAAATATCTTTTTCTCAAGTATTCTAGACGATCCTGATGAATACTTATATGAAAAGAAGTGTAGAACTCCAATATGATGAGATAATTTTTATGATGATTTCTATTATAACTAGAGATAGCTGAAAAAATTTAGGAGATGTTTAGGGATATTCAGTATCACTTAATTCAGCTCAGAGAAGAAAGAAAACCGTTATTGAAAATAATATTTAAATTTCTGAAGTAGAAGATGGGGGGAAGGTATTATTGTTAATTTATCTGTATAATAAAGCTACGTGATTAAGAAAATTATAGAATTTTTATCCCTAGGGGTATTATCTCTTTTGAGATTCTTGATTGAGTAAAGAAGATAGCTTATAATTTTGCGTATATACCAAACCTATCAGTCAATTTCATGGGGAAATCGTATGGGTTTTTTAAATCAACTTGGGGCCCGAGGCAAGGGGACCCAATATCTCTGAGTCTTTTCATCATGGTTTTGGACGTTTTGAGTAGACACATACATAGAAGCATTGGAAAGGGTGACATTATGCCTTATAGAAGGAAGTTGAAGGCTCCAGTGGTGTCCCATCTCATGTTCGCTGATGATACCTTACTTTTCTTAAACACATCGAGCCGTTCCATCCAGGGATTGAATAGAGTGTTGGAGGGATACTGCCATTGGAGTGGGAAAATCATTAACAATAACAAGAGCAGTTTCTCCATCTCTAGTGGATGTTCCTCCCGGTGTATTTCTACTATGAGCAACAAGTTGGGCATGGAGTAAGGGGTTTTCCCTATGGAGTATTTGGGTGTTCCCATCTCTCCTGGAAGAGTTCGCATTCGCGACTTTGATCCACTCCTCAGAGGGATCAATGACTGGGTGCTTAATTGGAACAACATTTATCTATCCTTTGGGGGTTGGATCACACTGGTCAATAATGTGCTGCTTGCTACCCTAGTTCATGCATTGTCTGTGATTAGAGCCCCGAAAACAGTTATCAAGAACATTTACAGGCTCCTGGCCAAGTTTATTTGGGATCCTTTTTCTGAGGGAAAAAAGCATTGGGTATCCTGGCACAAGATGGCACAACCGGTTAGAGAGGGTGGAATTGATGTGTTCAATCTTGCATATACCCTACACTGCATGCATGCAATGCTCGCCTGGAGTATTTTGGAGAAGCGCTCATTATGGGGGCTAACCATGCACACCATTGGCTCAGGACATCATGATACAAGAGAGGACCAATACTCACCGCTTAGTAAGGTCCTGGACCCCCTGTTTGACAACCTACGACTTCTGTCCTGTTGGATTATGGGGAGAGGGAACCTATCGTTTTGGCATCAGAACTGGTGCGGTGAAAGTTTAGGCTTCCCGGGGTTCCATGTTACCACCATTTCATTCCGAGAAGCCAGTAGGTTTCCATCCTTCATCAAAGCGGTGTTGAATAAGGATCAGCAGAAATTTTTTGAACTCATTGAACTCACACCGAACATCGACAGATGTGTGTTCACACCTTCGCCATCATGATTTTTCTCATCTAATGATTATCGGAACGCCTCATTTATTCAGGCCCATGCGAACGATTGGGATGAGATCACCTGGGTTAAGAGCATTCCTACCAAATTCAACTTTCTCACTTGGAAGATAAGGAATAGAGCTGTGCCAAATGATGATAATATCAAGATATGTGGTGTTAATCTAGCTTCTAAATGTGTGTGCTGTAAGTCTCACAGTGAAGATACTTTGAACTATCTATTTTTCGAAAGTGAATGGGCATACGAGGTATGGTTTTATTTTGGGGAATTCACTGCCTTTTCCTGGAGTAATATGGATGATCTCCACTTCCTGGAGAAATGGTACCATGGATCGGGAGGAGCTGGACCAGAGAGGCTGGCCTGAAAAACCATACTACAGGTCGGTTGCTAGTGTCTGTGGAGGGAGAGGAACAAAATGAGGCACTAAGGAGAAAACTTGTCGGCTGCGGTGATCATCATGTGGATAAGGAATATGTTAGTTGATCTGGTCAGGGTGATGCAGAACTGGAATGAAGCACCTTCAATGAGCCGGTTTTGCTCGGGGTATAGGGTTGTCAGCCACACTGAGAGAGGGAACTATTGGGTCCGCTGTCGACCCCCGAAAAACGACCTGAAGCTCAACACGGATGGGTCTTGTGTTCTGGGAAATATACGTGGTGGTGGGGTGGTGCGCGACACTAGCGGGTCTGTTTTCATGGTGTTTACTTTCAGGCTTGGACATGGCTCTTCGTTGACAGTAGAAGCCATGGTAATGCTTACAGGGCTGAGGTTATGTCGACATAGGGGCTTGGTTATTACGGAGGTGGAAACATACTCATTGATTGTTCACGACTCTTTACAATCCAGTGGCAATCCACCTTGGGAGATTTACTATATCATCAGGAAGTATAAAAACATCCTCATCGACAATACTAAAGTTTCACACACGTGGAGGGAAGGGAACAAAGTAGCAGATCATCTTGCAACACTGGATTTCACTGGCTCAGAGAATTTGTGGGTTCATACTAGGACTAGCCTGAATCCCCAAGGAGTGAATTTTATTATAGGGGATGCCCTTGGCCTCCATTATTTCAGGCCCCCCTAGGAGTGGGTCGGCTTGTCTTGTTTCACATTTTTGTCTATTTTTTTTCTTCTGTCTCCCCATCTTTGAATAAAAAATTACTTTATGATGATCTAATGTATATAAAATGTTCCATGCATCTATCCTAAGGATATACTTATACCATCATTCACATGTACAAAATTTTAGGTTTTACCACTAGAGAGTGATCCTTTCTATTAATAAAAATCTTATTTATTTTTGGTTAATTTAGATAATGATATATGGAACAATGCTACTCATTTGGTTAATGTTCTCTGGAGGGATCATAAATTTGAAGTAGCAACATGGTAGCCAAAGTATCTTATGAAACAATGATATCCTCATTTTTTACTAGAGCGAAAAAATGATCATTGTGATATTAATTATATATCATATATGATGTCACACCATGATATTTTTCATTATTTAAAAAATATTGAATTTCATATATATTTTGAGACACAAACAACACCGACTCTAAGTGAACTATATTATAATATACTAATATAACATAAATTTTAAATTAGTGTAATGGATATGAATAAAATAATTTTTTAATAATATGTGATTAATGGTTTTATATAAATAAAATATATTTATAAATATGCACTCAGTTTTTAGTAAATTCATTATATACTTTGAAAAATATTTTTGCCTCAAAATGGATTTTCATTCTTTGTGTGAGAAAATAATATAAATAATTTTTTCAATATTTAGAAAATTTATTGGGAAAAATGAACTAAAATTTTCAATTTATTATTTGAAAATTATCTTAGAGTTATTGTTTTAGAAATTTTAGAAATGATTGATTTTCCCATTAATAGTGAAAAATACCGATTTTTTTGGAAATCAACTTTTCATTTAAATCATTTTTAATGTTACATTTTGTTTGAAAATGGTTATATATGTTAAATGAGTTTATGTATATTAATAATAAGCCAATTAAGGGCATTTGAAATAGTTTTATGTTTTATTTTTGTGTAAAAAATGTTTATACATGAGAAAATATTTTTTTGTGAAAAATTACTTTTCATCATGTTTTGCAGGTTTAATATGAAATTATACACTACCAATTCCGTGAATTGAATTTTATTAAATTTATTCATTATTTGGAATTAGATTTTAAAAATTTGTGAATGAAGACACTTTAATTTTTAGATTTAGTGAAAATTAAAAATAAAAAAAATTATCCACAGTTAATGTTATAATAGGTTTAGCAAGGGACAAATAAAACAATGGGATATGGTTATATTTTCCAATTAAACATTTATCAATCATATTTTATAGTTATATTTACAAGAAATCCTGAACCAACATTAAATATCTATCCATTTTGAAGAATATTTATTGAGTATGATATTATTATATTTTAATCCTTTATGAAATTACAAGTGTGTCCTATACCTTATAAAACAACACCCCCAATTTCTATTAATTAAACCACTTTTATCCTTATATCTCAACCAAACCCTTCTAATTTTTCTTATAGACATCCCTATCCTTGAATTATTGGTTATTTTCCTTTTTATGTACAATTCAAAGGGTCTTTAAGAAAGTATCTAAAGGTGGACAACTGAAGGAGAGGTAATCAACCTATTCGATATATTTCAATTTCTCTATTTTTATTACACTTATAAATATAGGGTATTTAACATTAAATAATAACATTAATATCCTCAATATAACTATATTTTATAATTATTTTCTTACCACCATTATTCTCCCTCTTTTTCATCAACTGGGAAGTGAAATTATCACATGTGCATTCATGTGGAATGCCGCCTTCACAAAATAACACAATTAATTTTCCATACCCATCATTTGTAGATGGTTATTATTAAGATTTTAACATTTATAAATGATATTTTTGACATTATTAGGCTTATAAAATTATAATATGATATATAACTTCCTAACTTCACATATGTTGGAAGACGATAATGTATCTTGTGCGTAAGTATGGAATACCACCTCCATGAAGTGATGTGATTGGTTTTTCATTTTCTCTTTAAATAGTATGTAATAATTTTATATTATATGTTTTTATATTTTATTATAATATAATTATGGTTATTTAATGACCACCTATAAAACAATTTTTCCCTATTCAAAAATAAGCTTTATGGATTAGCAGGAAACCAAACATTTCAAACAAAATTACATAGATTATGGAATCATGATTAATGTACAAAGACTAAAACTATACCATCAAAACATCCTTGAAATACGAAATAGTTAACAACCAAAAATAATTATTCTAATAAATAATTGTTAAAAAACGGGAGTTCAAAAGTTATATATATATATATAATATGATATTATGTGTATGTTAATGATTATTTTAAATAATTATAACACATTCAAATTTATAATACATGCTTTTTGAGTTATTTTTATGCAATTTAAACAAGATTTATGTGATTTATTCTTCAATCACATTTGAACGAGGATCTTCAAGTCTTGAAATTATATTAAGGAAAATTATATAAAACATATATGATAAAAATAATATATTTTCTTATTTTATTGTTATTTTTGGAGAATACATGTTTTCATTTATTTTTTACCTCAATTACTCAAGATACCAAAATAGTTATTTAAAGGGAAAACAAAATGAGTTTTACAAATTAGTTGAGAATCATTTTCTTCCATGTAAACTCTTTCTTTAAAAGGTTTCTAGAAATTTATTTATATTTTCATAATATTTTTAAAATTAATTTTTGTTTATGGGTTTCTATCTACAAAACAAATTTCATTGAAATCTTCATTTCATCTTTTGAACAAATTACTATTTAATTATTACTGAAATTTTGAAGATAATATTTTTTTAATGTATACTACAAGAACAAAATTTTTCTCTCATCAGGAAAATTCAACGATTTAAAGATTAATTTAATGGTTTCCTTGGTCATTTTCATATATAAATTTTTAATTAATATTTAGTATTTTTTATTTAAATTGGGTAATTTCAATTTGAAATGGTTATTTTTCATCAAGAAATGATTTAGTTGTCCATAAAAGAAATATTGAACCTTTAATAACGTCATAGGATGTTACTTATGATATACTGGGTATATCATCTAATGATACCATATGTATGTTTTCTCTATATGGATTATGGTTATGATGATGAAATGTTTATGAAACCCAATTATTTTCCATGGGTTATACTATAATGTTATAATATATGTTTTAAGATTTTGTGCTACAGATATTATTGGATTATAAATATATAATTGGTGGGAGAAAAATTACATAGACAACTAATTATTTGGTTGAGGATTGATATGATCACAATTAGTACATAGAAGGTTATCCAAATCCCAAACAAGGATACATTGGAGGCTACCATATGGTTGAAATAATGTACACTAGAGGTTATCTCAAGCCTAAAGCAGGAACATGGGCAGTTATCTCATGCCAAAGCTGTTATGAATGCCTTAATAGGTGTCCAAAAAATAAGATATCTATGACTATTATTATTCCCCTATTTATTCCACTATATTATGACATGATATGATGAAAATGTTATGTTATCTTGGATTATATTCTTTGATACCTTCATGATTCATGTGTTTTGAACAACCATGATTAATTCCATGAATTAGGTTTGTGATCTAAGAATTGTTGGGTATTGTTTTCAAAGATTATGATCATATTATAATAACCATTAATATTTTGTTATGTTAAAATAGCCATTGATACCTATCTTTTTTACCCTTACTGATAAACTAAGATCACCCTTTAAGAATTATGTGTCTAAGAAGTGTGCTAGTAGAAAAGTATTGTATCAGAGATGAAGTAGATCATTTAAATGCCATTTTTTAAGAATCCAATTTTTCAAATTTAATAAAACATTTCACTTTTAGCATGAATCATATGTTATGTGTAATGAATATTTATCTAACAGTATGTAATATATATGTATGAAAATATTAGGTCATTATAGTCTATATTATCCTATTTTTAGAGATTTTCAATGGAATTAAACACCACCTCTTTAGTGTTATACTTCATTCTTAATTTGTTGTCAAAATTTAGCATCTCATAATATAAAATATTATAATGAAAACAATAATGTGATACTTGTTTTTGGTGGTTTCCTTATAAAAGAAACATTAGTAAATTGAAATTGGGACGAATCCTTCTCTTGACCATCTTTATAATCTTATCATCATTGGTATATTCACTAAGTCATCACCTTCCACAAAAAATAACAATTAGATAATAAAAAAAGGAATAAACAATATTAATTTAATTCATTCTCAACTAATTATATTTTTTCTATAAATACTTCCAATTTTTATCTCAAAAAATCAAATCTTGTTCATAAATATTTAGAATCATTTTCTAAATTACATTATAAGTTTTTCATGACATTAATTATTTCAAAATAGGATTGTCTATAGAAGTTATCAAGTAATTTAATTCAATGTTATTTCTATACAACTGTTGATTATATTTCCGTATTAAGTAAATGTTCCCCATGTTAGTAGTGATTCCATAAACAGTTGTTGGATAGATGTAAATGTTTGACGATGTAAAATAGTACCGCATCATGATTTTCCAGAATAAGAAATTACTTATTTCAAATATGGGAAAACCATTGTGGTTGAAAATAATTATCATAATTAAAATATAGTGAAATAAAAAACAATCATTGATACCATTTTTTCACCCTTATCAAGGATTACAACCCGAGATTAGGGTGGGTGTGAATTAGGGTGAAGATGTTTAAAACAATTCTCTCTCAATTATGTATTTTTCTCTCTCACCTTTAGGAAACATTCAATTTATCCCTCTATATTTATTAATAATGTGAGATGAAGGTTGTATATTATATGATAGATTATAAATGGATCACATATAATGGTCTATTTCCATTAATCTTGCATGAAATTTTTCCTCTGAACAACAATCACTAAAATTTCAATTATTTTTGGATTATATATTAGGATTAGTCTTAATGAACATCCTGGTTTACTACCATGAACATTTGTAAAAATCACTACTCTCCCACATTATGTAAATAAATAGTCCTCATGGTGAAACCTTTTTCTTTACCAAACAATACTAGAAATATCCATTATGAATGGTGTTTTTCATTAGCACATGAATTATCCAAAATTCAGTGGTATAATGAAGTTGGAGAAATAAAACCTTATTTGGCCTTTATACTTCTATATAAGATCTAGAACATAAAATTTTAATTATCCCCTTTAGAATCTTATATACATATTATAAATCTATTATCTCTTGATATTCCTCCTATATTTAAATCAACACATTAACATGTATTCCCTCACTACTAATGATTACATGAAATAATGCCTTAAAAAGTTAATGAGAAACCTCCAAATTAATGATGGTTAAAACTTCAATAAAGGATCAAGTATTCCATAATTCATTTTTCTAGATGTGATAACTATAATATATAAAAGGTATATACTATGTCATTATGTGGAGAACTATCTCACTTCCCTTTAGTATACCAAGATCCACAGTCATATCCAGATACTACAATTCATTTTTCATAGCTACATAATGACCAATGACCTTCAATAATTCAATAGTGTGACTTTTTATGGATCATATGTTAACAACCTTTCTATCACACATTTCTCCATGCTAGTATTAGTCTCCCCTTGGCTCACAAGTAATTCATAGACCACCAAACAGAGTGAAACAACATTGTATCACACATGTTGGCCTCCTTAATATGTAATCCTTAAACATATAATAAAATGAATTACTATGAATTCCTCTCTATGGATTAGAGAAAAAGACATTTGCAATCATGGTTTTTCATGTCATATACCATAGAACACACCATAGTCCACTAGTCATGTTACCTTGACATTATCTATATTGACCAATACTTCCTCATTACATAATGTGGTATATCACTATTTTTCTCATTTTGAACCTATTCATCTTAACATACCATAGGGAATGGGAACTGTCTCTCAAACTCCAACCCTAGTCTCCTATACCATTGCCTTTACAATATTTAATATGTAATTCTCCTAAATTTTTTACAATTTTTATTCACCAAAAATGAAAAACTCATTCATTCAAATTTATGTCAAGAAACATTTTTCATGATTTCAAGAAACAAAACCCAAAATTACTTATTATTGGTATTTATAAAAATATGGATACATTGTTAAGTCAATAATTTCTATAATCAATCAATGTATGGAATCTAGGCGAACAACCTTTAATCAAATGAATAAAAAATAAAGTATTCACATAGTAAATGAATTTGATGAAAAATTATAGTTATGAAATGAATATTATTATTTATGAAAATGTAGTTATATATCATTAATCTTATATATTCATTATAATTCACAATTTAGAAAAAATATTTAATGGATAAACTAGTAAATATAAAATACTTTTATTATATTAGTTGAATTTTACATTGAAAATATT
The DNA here is from genome assembly GCA_963277665.1 of Viscum album. Taxonomy (NCBI): domain Eukaryota; kingdom Viridiplantae; phylum Streptophyta; class Magnoliopsida; order Santalales; family Viscaceae; genus Viscum; species Viscum album. The sequence goes on from OY728144.1 coordinate 340,745,302, forward strand.
AATGAAAAAAATCCATAAAAATGAAATAAAATATTTAATAAAACTCATATAATAATGGAAAATTATTTTCTTATGACACCATAGAAACATTATCGAACTATTATGTAATCATTTCATTTCAAAACATATTAAATAATATTTATCTTCAAATATTTTAAAGGATTTTATAAGTTACAAAGTTTGTCATTTAATTTTCAAATTTATCATCAATACGGATAGAAGGAAATATTTTGAGGTATATTGAAATATTAGGTCTATGGAAATCTATAATAATGGATTCTTGAAAAAGAAATAATGTTTTACAGTGATAAATTTGGTGGGTAATAAAACATTTGATTTGGAATGGATGAAAAACCATTATTTTTAATATTTTCAAATACCTTCACCAAAACCCCATATACTACAAAGTATAGTTGAATTTTATTATTGAACATAGTTAAAGACAATTAAGTGGATCAGTGAAAGAAATATATATTAGGGTTCCCATAGAAATAGAGGAGAACTTTTGAGGGGAGGAAAATTTAGACATGGGGGGAAATATCTATTCAAAATAATGGGAGTTTTTATTTATAAAAAGAAATTTGTATTTGAAAATTTATTCCACAAAAGAAGATTATGTCATTGAAAAAAAATTAACATACCTGGATAAAAAAATAAAATTTCAAATATAAATTTAATTTGTTTGATAATAGTTTCTTATCGGATTATTACCAAATACATAATTTAGGACTCAAGGAGAAATAGTTTGAGTTGATAACATTATTACAAATTGAGAAACATTTAAATATAACCCATTTCATTAGAAAGTGTGTGAAATTACACTTATAATACTTTGAATGAAATAGATTTCATGGTTAAATTATTCTAATAGGAAACATATACACTATATGATACAAACTATTTGCATAATACAAATATATCTCAATGAAATGAATTTAAGATAAGAACCCTTAAAACATTTGAAATTATTAAATCAAATCCCCTTCACAAAAAAAATTCCACTGAACATTTAATATCCTAAAATAAATGAGAAATATAATAAAAATAATAAAAAGGTCAGTAAATAAAACATTATTGTGAAAACATTTTTTATAATAATAAATATGTTTAATGGGGTGAAAATTGAGAAAAGAAATCCCTACCTTGATATGCATTCATTCTCTACTAGATTCTAACTTCATAAATAATAAATTTACTTTTTTAGATTCCTTTTTATGAAATTTATTCTTTAATATTTTCAGTACAATAGATAATTTATTATCATTCTATAATTATTTATATAGGTTTTTTTTATTATGAAGTCTATTTGAAGCGGTTCGTTCATTTTCTACGTAACACTATTGGTATGTTGGACGTTGTTAAACCTGTTCTACTATAATTTCATAATATCCTCAATTTTTAATATTTTTGTAAATTATTATCCTACTAGTATATAAATTATAATTCAAAATATGTTTTTATAAAATCGTATAAGATTAGGTATGTTACTTTGATATGTTCATTTTAGTTAGTTATGTTTACTTTGACCGTATTACCAATATCACATATATAATGTACAATATTATTTTAATATAATTTTTATAGGATCATAAATATCAATTTTATAACTTAAATAAATATTTAACTTAATCCTATAAGGTGGTTATGGAAAAAAACCGGACACTTCATGGAAGTTGTAGTCCATATAAATGCATAATAAGTATTCTTTTGTTTTATATGGGAATGAGATGGAATAAATAATTGATATTACATTCATATATAATATTTAAGTATAATAATGAAAATAAGGAAATTATATTACTATGTATGGGGTAGGTTTATAATGGAATAATTAGGAATAAAAGGATATGGATTTTTTAATACCCAATTTGGCACCATTAACATTAAATTCAAATTAACCTTATAAATAAAGGGATATTATATCTTATATTTACCAGGAGATTTTGGAAGTACAAGTTAATTCAAGGATAGGTTAAATGAGTATTATTTCATGAAAATTTCAATGGGGATACATAATATAGAGAGGTTGGAAGAGATATCTATTCATAAGTAAAGAAAAGGAATATTTGTGAACATCGAATATTATTATATAATTGAATGAAAATATCCAAGGGTTAATAGTTTCAAATGTGAAACATAATAGATTTTTGGGTGAGGTAATCTCTATAAATCATACACCATAAATTTAAAAAAAATTCTAGACACTTTTCAGTACATTTTTTATTAGATTATTTTTTATACCTTTTTTATTTTGACCATGTGAACAAGATATTTAAGAATGTAATATAAGTTTTAATAAAATTATAAAATACCCCCTGGTATGGATTTTTTTTGATGAAAATAAAGTTAATATTTATTTATTTTATTTAAATCACTATATAATTTAAATTTAATCAAAAATTTAAATATTGAATGTATAAGAAAATACTATTTTGAAGAAAAATGGTGATTTAACCATTATGATTTATTAATATTATTTAGTATTTATTAACAATTATAAATTTGTTAATTTAATTATATATGAATGAAATATAATATAATATTTATTATTTAAAATATTATACCATAATTTAGTAAATAAAATTAACATAATTTCCATAAAACTAATTTTTTGGAAATAATAGTTCCACCATTTTCTATATAAATGGAATTAATCATATTAATAACAGTTTTATGATAAATATGATATTTAACTTATCAAATAATATGGATATTTATATCTTAATTATAACATATGTAATGTTATTTGTAATTTCTAAATGAAGAAAAGTCTTCATTATAATTTAAGAGCATAAAAACTGTTGTTATTGTGAAATATTACTCGACTTTCGAAAATATTAAAAATGGGTTTTATAAATTCAAAACAGCTTCTAAATGATTTATTTCACCTTATATAGATATATATTCTTAAATAGTGTCCAAATAAACTTATTGGAAAAATGTCACGGCCTTAGCTCAATTGGTGTTTTACTATTCATATAGAAATATATCACTTCATAAAAAGCTCAAAAATTCATCTTAATCTAATATCTACATGGTTAATAAAATAAAGAAATTATTTTATATAATTGAAATTTTAAAATTTTAAAATTTTAATTATTAAATAAAATATTTTCATATAATGAAATGATTTTTTTTGAAAAAAGTCTGCTAAATACATTAAGAGTTCAAAATCCTATTTTGTAAGAATTTTTAATTTACTAAAAAATGATTATATACAAATTAATATATTCATCATGTAATTTAAATATTCCATGGTTTATTTTAGTACTATTCTACATTAGTTCACTGTTTACTGTGATACAATCTATTGATGATAATATGAAATTAAAGGGTCAAAAATCTCATGTCGCTACATTCTATGCCGTTAAATAAATTGTATCCAAATAATTTTAATTAGTAATAACTAATGAAAGTAGGAGGGGGTATTCTTAATATATTAACCATTCAGGATATCAATACTAAAATAGTAGGAGGGGGTATTCTTAAAGGATGTTGGTGTCACAAAGTCTATCATCTTATAACATGTACGATGTGTCTTGATTTTTATGGTCATACGAAGAAAAATTTCTACACAGTTATACATCGTGCTATAAAGATGATGTGTTCCTATATAACAAAAATTATTTCTTCATAAACCATGCATTGGTGGAAGATTTAGTAAGTTGTCTTTCTATCAACATCATTCAACAAAATCTAATGGAGTAGACCTTGTTTATGTAATAGGGTCATTTACACTTTGGCTCCAGCTTTGGAGGTTTCATTATGAGTATCACTAGTGTCATGAGGACAAACACCATATCTCCATCAGAGAATGTCCGTAGGTGAGATTTTCAATTAAAGGTTCGATAGATTAAGTTTTGGTATACATCCAAATTATGAAAGGTATAAAATCTCTTCTTATCCAATTGATCCAATTCATCAAACCATTTTTTGGATTTCTCATCGATAGATAACTAATGACAGATTGAAACACTGAGTTAGGGAAATTGAAAATTGATGGGAAGAACTACATTTTTACCATATACTAATAACTATGGGGTTTCATGTGTGGTGGTGTGGGTCATATTTTTTTAAGCCTGAAAGGCATGTAAGAACCTTTCCATCCAAGGATTTTTATTCGTATATACCATCTTCTAGAGTATATTCAATAGGGTCTCGATGAAATCATATATCATTCCATTATCCATGAAATTATATATAAAAAAATGGATGGATTTGATATTATAATCCTTGTATATCTTCTCTGATTTAGTATAACAGAAATTAGTGCCATTGTCAGTATATATTATATAAGGGAAACCAAATCTAGTGAAGATGTTAGCTTTCAAAAAGATAAAAATATTTATTCACTGACTTCATCACAACCACAAATTTATCCCACTTGGAGAAGAAGTTATTTTTATTAATAGTGAACTTTAACTGCATGGTAGTGGAAGGAGGATATGGTCCCACAATGCCCATCCCCCTAATGGAAAATGGACTAGAGTATTTAGTTGTGTGATGAAACTTCAGGTATTGGTGGATGAAGTAGTCGTGAACATGGTAGAAATGAATCTTTTTTGGATTTTTTTTTCAATCTTTAATCATAGGGGGATAGTAGTACCCAAGACTCCAAATTTGACGAGAAATCATGAGCCATGACTAGTGGGAACCACAGGCTCTGATGTACACCTATTTTATAACAGTAACAACCTCTTCTTTATCAATTCATGAGAGAAGGACCCCATCAAGGTCCCACTTATTGAGGACATTTTAATGATATTTCAGTCATATATGAAAATGTTAATTCCTCATCATTGGATTCAATCTTTCTTGACCTATATAATGGGAGTAATCTAATTTTAATGTAGTCCATAACGGATGTCAGCCAATAGGTGGTAGGACTGTATGGTTTGGGGATGGGGATAAGTTCATCAATTTTATCCATGTTGGATCCAACAAAATGTGAGACCATCTATAAGTGCACAATGTTGATGACTATTTTCCACATGATATAAATATTCTAGATTTGTAGATGCATTTTTCAACAAATCTACTTGGGAATTTTGTTACCATTTTACATGATTCATTGCGATCATGAAAGGGAATTTTACCATTATTCATTAGATGTGGTTTAACTTGGGGATTTGATCATATTTTTTGATCAAATAATAACCTTTGACATCCATGATGACCAATTCTATATTTCCATTTATATTCATGTGGTCTACTAGTACCTGAAGTGAATGATCTATCCCTTCATTGAGATCCTGATACTTTGAAACATTTTTCATACACCTTTCTAAAAGAAGGTAGAAGTAAGTATGACTTGGTTTACTTGGGAAATAAGAATGAATTATAACCTAACATTGTTAATATTGAGTTTTTATATACTATTCCCTATATGGATTCTGTATGAACTATAAAAATACATCTCCTGTATCTAGGGGCCTTATTTAATAATCAATATATCTTCATTGGGTAATTTTGTATCTATTGATTTCATTTTAACCAATGGATTCTTTGAAAGAAAGTATTCAAATGTGACCACTATGAAAAACACCCTGTCAACATCAGATAGATGAAAATATATTTTATGTGGGTTGTTATGAGAGACCAAACATGCCTCATGATTCTATAGGCAGTTACTCCTTTTCTAAATTTCAATGATTACCAATAGAAAACTCTTCTTGATATCTACATAATGATCCTATGAATTGAAAATGGTTCAGATGTTTTAATTAAGGATGTTTTCACAACCATCATCATTCTTTCATGAGAGGAAAGCACCCAGTGATCATTTAAAGGATGAAATATATAAAATAAGTGGCCTTCCTTTATGGGATGCATTAGAAATGGTGTGCTCAAAATATATTTTTTGATGCTTTTTAATACTTTCTCACAATCATCATTATTCTGGTATTCAACCCATTTTTCATCAACATGGTGAAAGGAAACCATTTTACAGTAGGGATGGAAATAAAGAACCGAATGTAGTCCAATTAATCTTTAATTCACCTCATCTTTTTTAGGTTTTGATGAGGTGAAATGATAATGATTACAATTAATATATCATGGTCGACTTAGATGACTTGATTTCATATGAAAATTAGATAAATTTCCATAAGGTGACACCAAAATAACATTTCAAGGTGTTCATTTTCATATTATGATATTGCAGTTTGTTGAGGAAGGTTTTCGGATAATTTAAGCGGCTAGAAAAATTTCAATATTTAACCACCAGATCTCCAATGTTGAATTTGAAAAAATTACCCATGAAGGGATTGAATAAGATTTTCATGGTTTGTTGGTACATTGTATCGCCATTCTTCCATCCAAAGGGCATTACCTGATAGTAGAATACTCATTGATAGGCCCTAAAGGTAGTCAATTCTTCATTTTATTAGGCCATTTAGATTTTATTGTATCCCAAATATCCATCCATATAAGAGAGGGATTGATATCCATCCATTTCATCGATCAATAGCTTTACGATAGGGACTCAGAAATCATCATTTGGGTAGTGTCAATTGAGATCAATGAAATTAATGAATATTATGATTTTCACATTCTTCTTCTTGATATGAAATATATTAGAAATACATTTTGGATATTATACATATATAATAATGTTTTCCTTGATGATATTGTAAAAAAAAACATCAATTTGGGAATCGTGGGTCAGATGTGACCTTTTGGATGGCTTATTATAGTCCCAGTGGTCCTATGTGAATCCTAGTTGGTGAGTTTCCACCTTGGGATCAAGGTAAAAAATTTATATGTTATTCATGGAAAACACATCCTGATTCTTATTCATAAATTAGGTATATACAACTTGACCTTAAGAATACATGGCCACACTAATCAATGAGGTTTGTGGTCTTCTTCTGTATCTAGATTTATTTCTCGGAGTTCATCAATGGTGTTAGAGACAAACTCCTCAATTTCTATAGAAAAATCCTTGAGGTCCTCCTCCTCTTACCTTCCTCCTCTTATTCTTGTTCTTCTTCCTCCAGTTACATTGTAGGAGAATGATATGAAGTAAGCTCTTTGTGATTAGGAGAGGATCCAATATTTTTACATTCATAAGATAAAGTGACTACCTCTAACCCAAATGATAATGTGATACCTCTATAAAACTATTGATAATATTGATTGAGGGATATATAAGGATTCCCTTCATTCTATCATGGTGGCTAAACAACTTATTCTAACACATCTCATGAGGTATGAATTTATTGAAGCTCTGGAGATGAAATGAGGGAATTTTTATCCGAGCTTCTCAGTGATATTTTCCACATTGCTATATTGATTTTTGAACACTGATATCATGATATTCAATGAATATTCAATTGATATTTAACTCATATTACTGGCCTAATTGATGGTTAACACATATTCTTTTACAAGCTATTTGAAAGGGTTAGTCGGGATCATTTCTGGAGTATTTGGGGAAGTGAACCATGATGTACTTTCGACCAAGGGTTGTTTCTATTAACTTTAATAGAATTTAGTGGAGAAAGAGAGATTTATAGAAAAGGACTAGGGTCGAAGGTTGTCAGAGTGAAGAGCGCTGCTGGAGGACTATTAACAACAATGACAGATCAACTTGGATATACCGAATGTAGCCAGGGATGGCCGATGTCCAGCCCTAGATGTATCAACCTTTACTTTTGATGAATCTTACAAGAATCTCAAATGTATTTTTGTGTATAATATTTATGATAATAAAATGTTTCTACCGATTTCTATAGATTTGTGGATACTTGAGGACAAGAGGTGTCAGCTTAGATCTCATTAGTACATCAGAAATCCAAATGTGTGGTTGTGGAGTTTGAGGTGGAATTTTTCTAACCATGGTGAAAATACCAGAGATCAATGGGATAGTATCACATTAATATGATTTGGTGGTTGATAGAGGTTCATCATGGAAGGGAATATGCGCATTCGATGGGGTGGTTAAACTTTCCTAGGCTTTCGCTGTCTTTTTATAATGTATCTTTCCTAAGAGGTATTGGAGTCTCCAAATGAGGATTTCTATGTGAGGATGAGCATACCCTACACCTTCATGAAACCTTGGTATCTTGGATATGCATAGATATAGAAATTTTTCTCCCGATCCTGGATTGTATATGTATTAATTTGTAAGATTCATTCATATGGTGTCAATATATCTTCTACCCCTCAACTCCCATGCATTTTTCATGTTTCCAACTACAAGCCCACCCATTGGAAATGTACAAGAAACATCGTCATAGCGATCTGGGTGGCCATAAGAAGGTGTCTATGAGGGTTTATTTTTTCCCATCTCTCTTAGGTCTTAATACATCAGCTCTAGGTAAGAAGTTAGACATGGTTGATGAGTGGTCTGATGTCACGACTATACCTCTATTGAAAGATTTACTGGATCATGAGTATAGGAATTTTCCCTCAATTTTATTGGTTGGTGCATATACTTATTGAATGAACATGGTTCCTTTTATGCAATCAACCAACTCTTATTTTACTAAGAATGAAGGTAATATTGATGATCTAAATTGGATATTTTGAGGCAAGTATGTTGTGAAAAGACCCTGGAGGTGGTACCATCATCACAAGGATCCATTCCCTTCTATTATGAGTTCCCACCACTGAGGAGCCTCTTGGAATGTATTATCACATGTTTAGGAGAGCCAAGGTGGCACGAAAACCCTCATTGACTAGGCCTCAGTGGAGGATTCTCCCCAAAAAGGATACTCTTGGCCCCTTCAATTTAGAGATGTTTATATTAGAGTTGGTGTCCTAGAACCAACTATATTTTTACATCAATAATATGGATATTTAATGTATTACATATTGTTCATTGTTATTCATGACTATGATGTAATAATATCGTAGATTATTTATTGCATTGATGAGGTCACGGTAGTTCCCCACTATGATGATAACATTGAAATGATATAAAAATATTCTAAAATATAGTTCTGTGGTTGATTGAGATAATATGATGGGACATATATCATACAAACCATTAGGTGTGAGAACTCATAAGAATTTGCTAGTTCCTCTCATGAAGTTTCCACTTGGTAATCTCAAAGACAAAAGATTAAGAGAAAATACCCGCCAATAGAAATTCTGCATATTTTGGTGTCATCATATATTCCTATATTCTAGTATGTGTAATAATCCTTAGACTTTAATATTATCATTAATATGTGTCATGAATCGTGAACTTTTATTTACTGATGAAAACTGCCACGGTGAAAGTTGGCGGGATGTAAGGTATGTTGGATGTGTCACGAGTGGCATGTTATTAATGGATAAGTCAATTAAGAATTTTTTAACTTCCCTTTATGGAAGTTGATAACTCATCCCTTTAATTTAAATAGAAACATCACGCGAAATTCCATGGCCACGGTGTAATGACAAGTTTATTTCTGGTAGTCAAAGAATGATATATCAAGCATAAATGTTGATGACATTATCATGAAACATACTAGATGAGATATTATGAAAAAGGGATTATATTACACAATGAGTGTTCATATGTGGATTTCATTATTGAGGATTTATGTTCTTCTCTCATTGGGTTCTTTGACCCGTTTCTATATAGTACTCTTGGACATTAGTCAATCCTGCCTAATGCCAATGAGAAATAATCCTAAAGGGTCACACAATAAGTGTTTCTGGTGGTCTCGGTTAAATTATATTTGAATTTAATTAAAAAATATTATTCTCATGATTATGAAATAATTTTATGCAAGTTAAAATGACTGCATAAATTAAATAAATATTTATTCAATGGATTGTGGGTAAAATATATATATTTATTTTATTGAACATTTAATAAATATTTATTTACTATTTTGTAAATATTTTTATTTATTTATTTATTTGGGTGTTCAATAAATGGAAGTGGAGTTAAAGCGGACCAAGGCTGGTCCAGTAGTAAAATAATTATTTGAAAGATGGTGAATAATTATTTAACTATTTGGCATAAATTAAAATAATACTGCAATTATTTTTTGACGTGGAATTTTATTTATAATTCCATTTTCTGAAAGTTGGTGGACCATAAATAATGATGCTGTGTTATTATTAATAACATGAGTTTTACCTAAGGTTAGGAATGTATTTAATTGTTGTTATACAATAAAATATCGTAACCTACACCCCATGTCAGTAAATAGACACATTAGTCTATTGTTCAAAAAACTAAAATGAATGACTGAATATGATGTGAAAAATACTCTCTAATGGTTTTGGGCCTCTTCCTTATTTATCTAAAAATTTTATTTTATTATGTGGAGACTGGTGTTCATTGTCATATTTATCCCAGAATAATCATTGATCGCGGTAAAAATTAATGTTGTGTTCCCACCCAACCGTGATTCCACTATGCCCGAAACATACAAGTGGTATCAGAGCTGTTACATCATAGTTTATAATAATTTAAATAATTCATTGATTATTTATGGTTTAATAATTTAGTTTTTCAATTCAAGGTTCATCGTTCTTATAATCTAGATTTCAATATCTATTCTCCCTCTTTTCCTTTCTCGTTCACCTTATAGAAACAATATTTTCTTTTAATTTCGATTAAAATAAAACTGAGGAACTCATCCGGAGGTGCCAAAGGTTCATTTTCGTACAACACCAGAATACATAGTGTGTATTTAGCAGTATATACAATGTAGTCAAGATTTAATGCAATGGGACTGATCCACCAAACCAATTCATGTCATTGGAGTTTTTCTATGTCTTAATGACTCCGTGTGTTGACCAGTAGTAGGTGGTATAAAGTTTATGGATTACATGCAATGTGCCCCACTAGTCACGACGTGTAGTCCCTTCAAATTAGGGTTGGATAGTGTACCCTATACAAGGATTGCCCAGCTAGAAACTATCTAATGTGGATATTACACAGCATGTGGTCCACTGGACACTCTGTGTACACTGAAGAATTATGAAGTACATTTACATGATGTATCCTCGGGTGTGTAATTCAGGTGGAATGTGAATTATAGTACACGCTGTGTAGTTGGAACAACATGCCATGTATCATCTATATTACATAGATTTATTAAAATTTATTATTATATTTTACCAATCTTTGAGATGTGTACCATGGTGTGGGTGTAAAGCTGAGGCACAACACATGATATGTATTTTATGTATATCTGTTTAATTTAATATCTATGTAATGTTCATTTATATTCATTGGGTTGTTATGAATGAGAATTCACCAGGTTTCATCCAATGTACAAGTTCCGTACAAAGATTATTTTAAATGAATTTATTTGTTTAGAATTATGATGGATGATAATCTCAAAGAAATTTATAAAAAGGATTAAGATAAAAGGATTGATTAATTAAATATAATAGTTAATCGATTTGAGTGAAATTTATCATAATATGAATGATTAAAGAATTGAATTATAGTTTTATTAAATTTGTAACTCTTTTCATGTATGTGGTTGATCATGAGCTAGACCACAAACTTTGTATGTGATTGGTTTCCTTTTGATTTATTTATTAAATTAATTGTTCTCCTACGAGCCATCTCCCCTCATTAATATATAGGGATTGCGTGCCCATGGTTTCTTTTATATAAACCCCCTATTTACCCCTCACCTATGTGTGAGTTAAAAAAATTATTTAATGTATGGAACTACTATAATAGAGGAGGTGGTTCATGTTGGAGTCAAGACAAAACCAATCCTAGGAGATACAGATGTGGACTAGTGGGACGTTGTAAAAAAAAAACCCAAAAGGATTAAGGCGTTTCTCCCCTAGGTCATAGATAGTCAATCAAACACTAGATAAACTAACCATTTGAAAATATCCTGATCATGAACTTTGATTTATTTTATTTCTATCAGTTGCATGGTTTATCATTATGGATGTGTTGGCACGATCACATAATTAATGAATTAAACAATCATGCAAGATGGAACTAAAATAAACCAGGCTTATGCATAAATATTATCATGACATGGTTAATCACTTATGTAAGTTCCACATAATATTAACAATAATGTGATAATTATAATAATAAATTCATACAAAAGAGATAAAAATTCCTCAAATAAAATATTATGTCAGACCAACCCTTCCATTACTCGATTAAGGGAAAAACTCAATAAAACTATATGTTTGACTAACCCTTGTTGGTATACATACATTTATAAAGGAATCCCTTATGAAAGGTTTCAGTTTGACATAACCATATTACATGAAGTGGAGTATCCCTTACTAGAATTGGGGTAATATTGGAGAAAAGAGTTGAGGAAATCCAAAGTCCAGATTTCAGGACTAGGGAGTCCGCTCAACAGATCAAAGAGATGCAAGCCCGCAGTTTGAAAATACCTACCTACCTAAATACCTTCATATAGATTGACCAACCCTTTTTGGTTTATGGGAAGGGAAATACAGATCCTTGCCACTAGTTTTTCATGAAAACTACACCTTCCAAGTTCAATGGAGAGGGCCATTGGGACATGAGAAAATAGTGGGAGACTTAATAAAATATATTTATTATTTCCCCTAAAAATGTTATCTAGATAGTACTAATGATATGCTCTTTTAATTTTAGAACAAAAATTACAACTCGTCAACCACAATATCCCTACAATCAATTCTGGATATAGACAACATCCTCACCGACAATAACTTACAAGAATGGTTTAGATGAATTCGAGTTATCCTATGCCATGAATAGATGTATTATGTGTTGGAGTTAGCTTTACCTAATACTCCTGCAAAAGAGGCGAGTAATGATGATTTACTGGTCTATGATAAACATATGAACGATGCGTTCAATGTTAAATATTTAATGTTATCATCAATGTGTATTTATCGCATGAAGTCTCACAAAAACATGGATTCTTATAGCATTCTCAAATACCTCGGTGGTATTTACCAGGAGAGATAAAGACAACACATTTTTGAGATCACCAAGGAACTCTTTCAGAGTAAGATTGGAGAGGGTGCCCTACCTGGGCCTCATGTAGTCATGCTAATTGGCTGCATTGAGTGCCTGGAGGTTCTAAGGTATAAGGTCCCTGACGAACTGGGCACTGATCTCCTTCTCACATCACTCCCTTAGAGCTTCTACAACTTTGTTATCAATTTCTACTTGAACAATAATGAGATGTCTTTATCTTATCTTCTTATCCTCATTTTCTAAGTGGAAAACAATATGAAGTGCGGAAATACTTCTGTACTTACGGTGAATAAGAGGAAATAGAAGGTGAAGATCTTTAAGCCCAATGATTCTTCATAGCCTTCCATGAAATGGAAGATTAAAGGTAAGGCAAGGGAACATGAGGCTACTTGTTTTGCCTGAGGAAATAAAGGCCACTGGAAGAAGAACTGCACCTTGCCTAAGAAGAAAGGGGATGTTTCAGGTGTGATTGTTATCAAATGAAATCTATCTGTTTCTACAAATTTGATATTAGATACAGATTGTGTTCCTCACATATATATCCAAATATATAAACTGAGTAAATTTAGGAACATTAACTACGGGGGGGGGGGGGGGGTATCTATGAGTAGCCAATGGAGCCAGACATACTATGGTAGATGTCGGTGAATACCACCTCACATTGCCAACTAGGATGATCTTTGTGTTAAAGGGTTATCATTATGTATTGTATCCTTCTAAAAACATTATTTCTATATCTAGATTAGAAACATATGGATTTTTTTTCAATTTTTGGAATTTATATTTCTTCTTTTACAAGGATATAATTTGTTTTGGTATGGCACATTTATACAATGGTCTTTATGTGTTAGACTACACAAACCATGTAATCGTAATCAATAACATTGATACTTCACTTGACTCATACCACACCCAACTTTGGAATCAATGGCTTGGTCATGTAAATGAAAAGCACATGACAATGTCACATCAAGATGGATATTTGGATTCTTTCAAACTAAAACCACATGGCTTATGTCATGCATGTTTATGAGAAAAAATGACCACATCCCCATTTAGTGGGAAATGTTAAATGGAAAAAGAGATTTTTGAATTGGTTCCTAAAGATGTGTGTGGACCATTTTCCAGTTGAAGTAAGGTCTGGTTACTCATACTTCATAACTTTTACAAATGATTTTAGTAGATACGGATATATCTACTTAATGAGGTATAAGTTGGATTCTTTTGAAACGTTCAAAGAGTACAATAATGTTCTTGAGAACCATCTTGGTAAGAAGATTAAGAAACTCCACTCATAATGAGGTGGAGAATATGTTAATCAAGACTTCATTTATTACTTACGAGATTTTGGGATCCCATCCCAACTCACTCCTCCTTACACGCCCCAGTGGAATGGTGTGAAAAAAGGAGGAACCACACCCTGTTAGACATTGTGAGATCAATGATGAGGCATGCAGGTCTTCTATTATCCTTTTGGGGATATTCATTACAAACAATAGAACACATACTAAAATAAGAACCAACTAAATCGATAAATGGTATACCATATGTGTTCTTGAGTGGAATTAAAGGAATGTTATCAAATTTACATGTGTGGGAAAGAGATGCATTTTTATGGCCTCTTTAGGTAAAAAACAAGCATCCCAAGGCACAAAGTGTACCTTTGTAGGAAACCCCATGGAAACAAGGGGATATGACCTATACAAACCATCATAGAAAAAAGGATATAGTGTAATGACACACCATATTCCTTGAGAGGGAACACATCTCTAAAAGAGATAGTGGGAGTGAGATATACTTTGATGAAGTTGATGGTCAAGGTACCCAAGAGTTGGTACAAGAGAAGATTCCACAAATCTCTAGTGAAGAAAGAACTATTCCAGACACACAAGAACTGCATAAGAGTACACGAGAGGTTAGAGAACTGGAATGGTACAATTTTCTAGTTATAGAGGATGGTGACTCATTATTAGTTGATAATAATGATCCTCTAACCTAAAAGGAAGCAGTATGTGGAATAGATGTTTCCAAGTGGCAAGAAGTCATAAATTCTGAAATGGATTCCATATACCAAAACCAAGTCTGAATTTTGGTAGATCCTCCAGTTGATGTAAATCCAATTGGTTGAAAATGGGTATTCAAGAAGAAACTAGACATGGAAGGACAAGTCAGTACCTATAAGGAATGACTAGTTACAAATGGGTTCAAACAATTTCATCACATTGAATATGGAGAAACCTTTTCACTAGTTTCAATGCTGAAATCCATCAGAATTATATTGGCCATTGCCGATTACCATGACTATGTGATTTAGAAATTGGATGTAAAAACATCTTTTCTTAATGGGAAACTTTAGGAAGATGTCTACATGACACAACCTGAATGTTTTATGACTCCAAAGGATTCCAATAAGAAATAAAAGTTGCAAAAATACATTTATAGATTAAAAAAGAATCTTGGTCCTGGGAAATTCTTCTTTATGAACTCATAATGAAATTTGGTTTTATCAAAAATGAATGTGAGCCTTGTGTCTACAAATGGTTTAGTGGGAGTGCATTCATTTTCCTAATATTATATGTCACTGACATATTACTTATTGGAAATGAGATACCAGACTTACTATCTGTTAAGGCATAGTTGAATCAATGCTTCTCCATGAATGAATTGTCCAGGGAAACATATTTTCTTGGGCTCAAGATCCATCATGATAGATCCAAGAGATTTTTGGGCCAAAGTTAAATTACATACATTGATAAGATAATGAAGAGATTCAGTATGGAACCATCCAAGAGGGTATTGTTTCCAGCGTCACATGATATCCATCTATCCAAGAAAAGTTTTCCCCACAGACATGTGGAAATAAAGATAATGGTAAAGACTCTATATGCATCAACGATTACTTCAGTAATGTATGTCATGCTATGTACTAGGCTGGATGTCACATACGGATTGAGTGTGGTAGGAAGATATGAATCTAACCCCGGTGACCACCATTGGATGGAAGTCAAGAATATCTTAAAGTCTCTGAGGCGTACTAAGGATATATTCCCAGTTTATGGAAATGATGAGGAAATAGTCATCATAGTATACAAAGATTCTAGTTTCTGGACTGATCAAGAGGACATGGAGTCTCAAAAAGGATACATATTCACATTGAAGGGAGGTTCAGTGAGCAGAAAGAGCTTAAAGCAGAGTGTGATCACATATTATATAATAGATTCTGAGTATATCACAGCTTCTGAGGTATCTAAATAAGTAGTTTGGATGAGAATCTTTGTCCAAGAGCTATTTGTGATACCTATCAGGAAAAATACCATAATACTATAATGTGATAATACTGCAGCAGTGGCTCTCATAAAATAACCAAGGTCACACCAGTGGATGAAGCACATACATTGTAAGTGTCATATCTTGAGGGTTTTTTCTCATATAGGTGAAGTTGTAGTGAGATGTATTTCTATGAAAGACAATGTGGTGGACCCATTGACTAAATCCTTGACTTAGTAAAAACAAGATCATCATGTGAGGTTTAGTAGACTGAAAGTCATAGGTTGTTGGCACTAGTCCAAGTGGATGTTTGTTAGATTTGGTGTCCTAGAACCAACTATTTTCACTTTAATTACATGTATATTCAATGTATTACATATCGTTAATTATTCGGCATGACTATGATATAATAATGTCCTAGAGTATTTGTTGCATCGATAAGGTCATGTAAATTCCCCGTTATGATGAGAACCTTGAAATGCTATAAAATATTCTTAAATATAGTTCTACAGTTGGATCATATTCTATGATGGGACACCTAGCATATAGATCTTCATGTGGGAGTACTCGTAATCAGATGAGACTTCCTCTCATGAAGTTATCACTTGGTAATCTCCAAGATATGAGATTACAAGAACAGACCCACCGATGGGAATTATGCATGTATTTGTGTCCTCATATATTTCTATCTTCAATCATGTGTAATGATACATAGACTATAATATTATAATTAATTTCTTTCAAGACTCACACACTTTAATTTAATGATGAAAACCATCATAGTGAGAGTTGGTGGGAAGTTGGGTACGTTTGGTGCGTCACAAGTGGCATGTTATTAATGGATAACTCGAGGAAGATTTTTTCCCTTTTATTTAAGGAAGTTGACATCTCATCCCTTTGATTGAAATAGAACCATCGCGTAAAATTCCATGGCCTGGGTGTAACAACGACTTTATTTCAGGTAGTCAAAGAACAACATATCAAGCATAAAAGTTGATGACATTGAAACATGCTTGATGAGATATTGCGGCAAAGGGATTATATTTCACAGTGAGCATTCATATGTAGATGTTGTTGTTACAAAAATTAGTTTTTTCTCATTGTGTTCCTTGATAAATTTCTAGATAGTACTCTTGGAATTTAGTCAAGCACGCCTAAGGCCAATGAGAAAGAATCATAGAGGTTCACACACTAAGTGTTTCTGGTGGTCTCAGTTAAATACAATTTAAATTTAATTAATAAATATTATTCTCTATAGATTGGAATAATTTTATTCAAGTTAAAATGATTACATAAATTCAGTAAATATTTATTCACCGGATTGTGGGTAAAATATATTTATTTATTTTATTGAACAATAAATTAATATTTATTTACTAGTTTGTAAATAAAATATTTATTTAAGAGAATACATTATTTATTTATTTATTTAAGTGTTCGATAAATGGAAGTGGAGTTCTAGGGGACCAAGGTTGTTCCGGATGTCAAATAATTATTTGCAAGATGGTGAATAATTATTTAACTAATTGGCACAAATTAAATAACGCTTCAATTATTTTGTGACACAAAATTTTATTTATAATTCTATTTTTTGAAAGTAGGCCAACCATAAATAATGACGCGGTATTATTATTAATATCATGAGTTCTCTCTAAGGTTATGAATGTATTTAATTGATTTTACCCAATTAAATATTGTAACTGAATCCCAATGTCAATAAATAGACCCATACGTATTTTGTGCCCAAAACAAAACTGAAATCCTATCAAATTGATAAATTTTGAGATAAAAAATTTCCCTCCTTAATCCTCTTCCTTCCCCACTCAATAATGTGATACATTCTTCAAGTCCATAGAAAAAGTGATCATGAATGACCGACACAAGAAACTCACTTCACTGCGCTAGCACCTGAAGAATGAGTGGTGTCTATTAGAGGCCGTTAGAGCACGTGTGGATCACTTCTAGAGGAATTCTAGTTTGGATACCCACAAGTGCAACAAGATTATCTTGAAGGGTCATTCTAGACAATCAATATCATTAATGAAGAAAATACTGAAGATCTAGGTATTATTTTCTTTATGTAATTATTAAAATTAATTATAAACATGATGTGCAAGAACCTCTCTACTGGTTTCGGGCCTCTTAATTTTTTATCTAAATATTTGATTCTATTCTATATAGATAAGATTTAATCTTTGTATGGATCCCAGAATAATCATTAATCATGGTAAAAATTAATGGTGGGTGCCGACCCAATTGCGCTTCCGCTGTGCCCGAAACCTACAGTTTACACCAGTGTATACCCATGATGTGAAGGGAAAACATTATCTCTACAAGTTCCATTCAATGGGATGATAGGTGTAACACCCCAAAATTTAATAGTACATTATCTCTTGAAAGTAATTTAGTAGCTTATATTGCACACATCACAGACTTGGCTTGCGTTATACGCAAGATTGAGTTTCTGCGAAACAACACATTAGTATTATAATTACTTAAATGATATATTTATTTGGAAATTAAATATTGTAATATGAATAGTAAAAAATAAAACTTAAATGTTATTTATATTTTTTTCACACAAAGAAAACATATTTGTAATGAAATTTATTTCTTTTGTTAAAATAGCTATATATTTAGAAAAACTATTTTATTAAAAGAACGAATTTTTATATCCTTTTGTGAACAATAATAACATTAATTTCAGACAACCCTAAAAATTGAATTTTTTAAAAATATACATCATTTTTTTAGAATATCAAAATTAGCTCAGGGTTAATTTATGGTACTTTTCTGATAACTTTCATATTTTCATGAATAGTGAAAATACTAAATTTTAATTTAAAAAACTTTTTTAATCAAAAATATTTATAGTCTTAAATTATACATTTGAGTGGTTTTCAAGTATCATTAGATTATATTTCATCTTTTAATATAATTTAGGTCATTGGATGTAATTTCAAATTTAAATTGTATTGAAACTCATGTAAATCTTTTGATAGTTTTTACTTCTGAAAAACCCAATTTGGGTTTTGAAAATAAGAATCAATTTTAAAATAATTTATGAAACTTCTGTGTTTTGAAAATGGAAAAATGTACTCCATATTTGGAATTAGGGGGTCCAAATTTTGAAAATAGTTAAATTCAATTTGTATACATTATGATTAGTAACTTCAGTAGATATTTTATTTACCATGGTTAAAGGGAGAATCCAATAAATAAGGGATGAAATAATATTATAATAATATTAAATTACCTTAACACATGTCCTAACTCTATTGGATGATACATGTCCTACTAGGGGCATCCTTGGGTCAATTTTGGGACCCCATGGAGCCACTTGTAAGTGAAGATGACACTATATTAAGATTGATTTAATGATAAGGAAAATGTAACATAAACATATATCTTTCAGTAAAACAATTTTTATTTATAATTTTTAGACACCAAATAAATATATTTATTTATGACATAATAATGATGCAATATTTTCGTAATTAATGAATGAATCAAATAAATGATATTCTAAATAATAAAATAAATATAATTTTAATGTTTTAATGCAATCCACAAATTTTTTATGTTAATATTATATGTTAGGGTTGATTCAATGTATTGTTTTCTAAGTAATAAAGTTGTTATGAATTTAACAAAAAATAAATACCAAATAGTGTCAAAATAGATATAAATGAATTTTTAAAACAAATACTATTTTATTAAATGATATAATACTCCTAAAAATATAGTTTTCGTAAAAAAGACTTTGATAAGGTTATATATGTCATTAGTGAACCACTTTAGGTTTGTTTGACATTTTATAGTATGTTAATTAACCATGTAATATAAAAAAACATGGAGACATGGTAAATGTTAAACTATTTAACAAAGAATTAAATAAAAAAGATAAGGTTAATATGGTGACCTAAACATTTCAAAAACCTATTGGTTGAGATTATTTCGACCCCTCCCCACCTTATGCTCGAAAAAATCTATTTAGAGCTATTAGAAATTGAAAATTATTATATAATAAATTACTATTTCAAGTTTTCATAGAGTTCCCCTCACCTCTCTTATAAAAGGGTACTTCCCCTTCTAGATATGGTCTGCTGCAGGAGAGATGATGTTATGCTTGCAATGGTTAGGGACATATTTCTAGAGATTTTACGACCCGTCTTGCTGTTAAGAGGGAGCCAGTAGATATGCCTTCTTGGTAGAGGCAGCATCTGGAGTATGGAGGGCCGTAGGGCGGCGGTCGTGGAGACAAAGCTGGGGAAAAAGCGGGAGGTGGCAGGCAGTACCAGATGCCACCACCACCACCCCCAGGTTGTCCATTCCATGCTCAGGGAGCTGGAGGACGAGGGAGAGGACAGCTGCAGGCCTAAGAGGTTGTTGACCCATAGGCTCTGCGGGTGGATGGAGGTACACTCTATGTCCTTTCTACTTCTGGAGTAGTTTTTTCAGACACTATTTAGCTATACTCTTTCATTTATGTTTCATCCTTGAGTTTTGTTCAGGGATTTGGTAAGACCCTGCGTGGGAGTTGTTTTACGTGTTTCGAATGCATGAGAAAGAGGGGTCCTTCCCCTACTGAGATGCATTTTTATGATGCAATTAAAACCATGCGGGCAAGTCAGTGCCTCCCAAAGCAGATAGTGTCAAGGTGTGGTGTATGAGTCCCTCTAACTTATGCGTTCGGGAAGGGGTGTGTGTTGGAAAACTCACTAGTGTGGGATACCCAGTTGAGATTCCAGTTTCTATCATTTTGCTTATGGATTTTTGAGGACAAAAATTTCTATGGTGGGGAGGATGTAGTGACTTGGGTTATGGCCTTGACAGACATTGGAATATTTCTACAAAACTTTCCAGATCTCGGTGCGAAGACGACATGTGATTTCGAGGCACGGTGTGCCAATAATTAATTTTATAAAAATATTATGTATTTTTATATTATTCACAAGGTAGTAATGATTTATCTCTTAAATGGTAGCTCAGATAAAAAATCTGACAGCACAGTTGCGTCCAGAGTGTGTTGTTTACCCTAGACAGGGTGTAAAATTTGCTGGCGCAAGACTGTTGTGGAAAAAGCCACCAGGGGTGTTTTCGTAAATAAATGGAAATGTTTATTTATGGGCATCGACTCAAATAACTCATGAATGGAATCTCATATCAGAAATATGAGACCAACGTTGAATTCATAGCATGGTGTTTACCCTATGAGTGGCCTTAGTTGATAGGGTGCGAGAGATTCAGATTTCACGTCTGCCAGTAGTTTTTTATAAATATGTAATTAAGGAAACGAGTAGGGTTAGCTCATTTCCCCTCTTATATGGTGAACCTCTTGCCGACGATTATTCAACGTCCAAACTTTATCAGATCTTGATGAAACTTCAGACGCTAATAGATCGTGGCGTAGCGAACGCAACTATAGATCTAGATTCACGGTAGGATTTCTATTTCAGATTCTGCAGCCCCCCGATTAAATATTTCATCATAAGAAATAATTTTTGATTGTTTTCTTTGTTATGGAATCCTTTAAAGATAGCCAAACGAACAATGGCAATCGTCTGTTGAATTTTCCAATTGCTCGTTCTTCGCATTCTTCATCCACCAACTTTTCACCTCGCCAAATCATTAATGAATCGAGGAGAAAGGCATATGTTTGAGAATATCTTGACATGAGGAGTCCTGATCTGTGCTTGGGTTTGGGTTTCGGGTGCCAGAGGAAGCGAAATGCCGAGTGGAAGCAGTGGTTACTTTTCGTGATGCTGAAATGATGACAGATTGTCGAGCGGAGGCAAGTGCTGTAATGTTGTCATCCCAAGGATTCCGGATCTGGTATCAGATCACGTTTTGGACAACCATACTAACCGTGGTGGTCTGCTAAAGGTTTTTGGTGGATTT
Organism: Viscum album; assembly: GCA_963277665.1. Lineage (NCBI taxonomy): Eukaryota > Viridiplantae > Streptophyta > Magnoliopsida > Santalales > Viscaceae > Viscum > Viscum album. The sequence continues at coordinate 340,767,377 of OY728144.1, forward strand.
TTTCCAGTGGTCTGGCAGCTCTGGCGGTTTCCCATAGCGGCAGTTTTGGGCTAGGCGGCGGCGGTCTGGTAGGCGCTCCGACGATGGTCCTGCCAGACTGGTCCGTAGGTGTTTAAACCCTCGTATATTTCAAATTGGGTGTCCGATTTACATTCCATCTATATCCACGAGACCCTTTCATCGAGGCAGACCTTTTGATCATACTTTGAGGACATTTTTTTGGATCAATTCTCGGGGGGGAAATGTCCATTTTTATAATAATAATAATAATATTATTATTATTTGGGAACTTGTATCAGACCATACGTCTACATACGACGTTCGATTGACGCATAATCAAGGGATTTGTGACCCTGGTGTTGAGGCAGACTATTGAAGTCCAATTATGGTTACTTAAACTAAAATAGTCGTGCGAGCCCCACGAGGCCGGTTTTGGGCGTTAGTGGAGAAATAAGACTTTTTCTTTTGATATCTGTTTTAGAAGAATGAGTAATCGATCTCATGTGTTTTTATAAGGGGAACACAATGGTGTGATACACTTGTTGAGTTTTGGGATCTAGGTGTGGGCCCCAAATGGGTTTTCTATGGTCAATATGACCTTTTTCATCAGTTGTCCGTTTCAGGCGAGTAAGTAGCCTATCCTACGTGTTTTTTCATGTAGATCATGATGGTGGCCTCAGTATTCACCTAGGAGGATCAAAATGTGGCGATGTTGCTGGTATATTGGGTTAGCGATGTTTGGACTAGCAGTGGATGAGTGTACTCCCTTGGTTCATTCATATGAGGGTTCGTGTGGAATTACAACCTTAGTATAGGTTTGTGACCCCCTCAATAATAAGAATTTATAATAGAGTTGTGGCATCCCTCTGGTGGGTTAGGAGCAAGATCGTCTAACTTCACTTCCCTAGATCGGGTTCTTAGTATAGCTGTGACCACTTATCCATGGGCAGTGATCCCCTATCTAGAATGTTAACCCCGTAGGGTTTGAGGCATCATCAGGAATATGATACCCTACGCAGTGGGCCATCCACATTAGGGTTGTGGCATCATTGGGTATATGATCCCCTACTCAGCATGTTGTTTATATTTGGGTTGTGACATCATTGGTCATATGATCCCCTACTCAGTGCATTGTTTCAGTAGGGTTGGTGCATCTTTGGTTTGATCCCCTACATCATGAGTTAAACCAGATGGGGTTTTCGACATCGTCATGACCATCTTGATGGGCGGCGATCCTTTATCTGAGTGATGTTAACTATGGAATGTCAGATCGGGTTTTGGTATCCCCCAACAGATCCTAGGAGTGATCCCTTATGTATGAGATATTTTGGATACCAAAGTGGGTTCTTGTATCCCTTAGCAGACCCAAGGAGTGACCCCCTATCCGAGAAGTTTGGTGTTTCCACAGTTTCACCATGATGTTCTCAGTGAAGATATCTGATGAGTATGATCTCTCAGATGGGCATCTGGGATGTTGGTGTGAGACCAGATGGAGTGTATCTCTCAGATGAGTGTCATCTGGGATGACAGAGCTTATGGAGTTTGTTCTCTTAGTTTTGTGTAGAACCTGTTATTGGTTATGAGGTCAGATCCCCATGAGTCTTGGGGTGTGAAATGAGTATATGGGTTTTCTCATGGTCTATGTATGGGAATAGACCTAAGCGGATATTCATGGTGTATGTATGGGCATAAACCTAAGATGAGATGACTAGTCATGTTTAGCCGAGGATGGTCTCGAGATGGGTTTCTCTCTCGTTTGGGATCCCTCTGGTTGAGATGAGCTGACTGTTTCCTTTCAGTTACTCCCTTATATTTTGGGGGTTTTGGGGTTCCTACTAAGTATTTTTAAACTCACCCCTGCACGGTATTTTCCCGCACAAGTTTGTTTATTGTGCAGACCACAGGCCTTTAGACATAGTCCTAGGAGGACCCGGAGCAGGCGGAGATTAGTGAGAAAGACTGACCAGGGTGTTTACCGAAGCTGTGCCGAAGAGATTACTGATGGGTCCATTTGGAAACATTTCCCTTCTTCTGAGCAGGTTGGATGCTTTTGTAGTTTTCTTTTGGTGGGCCATGTTTTTCCCTTTAGTACTTTTCTTGCACTCTGGTGTGGGATAGATGTATGCATGCATTTTACTTCCAATTTTTTTTGGATATCTCTGCACTGTTGCAAAGAGGTGTGTGTGTGTGTATACAGATACTTTAGGCTAATGCATCGCATGTTTGTGATATCCTACTTGGTGCTAGTCTCCATCCCCTAGCCTATTAAAGGCAGGCTTGGGGAGTCGTGGTTCAAGCCCGTTGGGTTGGGTCATGACAAATTATAATACAATATTCCAAATTATATTGAATGAGTTATGATATGTTTGAATGTGGATGTTCTATTTTTATACCATTCATGATTTATGGTTAATGTGTTGACATTTTATATGCTAGTGTTAATATGGATGTTTATGTTAGGTTTCACCCTTTTCATATGAGGAATGCATTGGACATAGTAAGTGACGGGCAGGGCCTGCTATATCCCCTTGATGCATCGGTAGGTCTCATGTGACATGTTAGTGTCTTGGCACAAGGCCTTGAAAAATTTTTATATGTTGTCTTGGCATGAGTCCTTGACTATGTTGTTATGATGTCTCACATTATACATTCCCTCATTATGAAATTAGTAATTACATGTGATTATTAGACTAGTATAATATCCATGTGCATGTTTATATGGTAATGTTTGATTTATTTTTTCCATATTATGTTCATGTTTATGTTTAAAAGGATGTTGTTTTTTATTACACATATTTCCTTAAATGTTTATAGCTTCTCCTAAATTATTTCCCCTTAATGAGCATTTGAGCTCACCCCTTTCATATGTTTTGTTTTTCCAGGATTCCAAGAAGTGTATTATGATTGATATGCTGGGTTAAGATATGAGATTAATGGAGTTCTAAACGGATTATCTATATTGTGTTTTAAGTTATAAAGTGTAATTTAATGTTCATGAATGTAATCTATTTTCCAAGACTGCTAAACTGATCGTTCCTAAGGGACATGATTCCTTTTAATAATGCCAATGTATTAAAATAATGGACCAGCTATGGGTAACTGGGGTCGGGGTGTTACAATTAAAGAAAATACCCTATCACGTGTTTCCTCGACTCCGCTAACAATGATCTCCTTTCTCCATCATACTGGAGTTATATGAGATCCCAATGAAAACAACATACAGAGTGTTCTACTTCCCAGCTGAAAGAGGTCATGCTCCCTATGGATAAAATATGGCTTCAACAAGAACATTGATTCCAATCATCATCTATAATTCATGGGGACTAGATTCTAGTGAAAAAAATATTTTATAATGATAGAAATTCATGATATTAAGGCTTCCAATGTTGTCATTATCAATCCCAAGAAAGGACATTCCAAAATTAGGGATCATGCGCCAAAATAAGAATGAAAACTTTTATGCATAATAACTATAATAACCTAATTATATGGAAAATATTTAATACCAATATATATGTGTTTGTGATTGAAGTGAACGACCCAAGTATCCCTACAAAAGTCAATACATGCATTAGTATCTTGTTTGTTTCCATTATCTATTGAAGTTATGATGAAAAAAAGAGAATCATTGTGAAATGTTCTTGATGATTTTGATCTAGGGTAATTCCCAAGGATTTATGGTAGGGATTTATATGTCACTACAGATCCAAATGATATTAAAGGAAGATATTCCTTCCCCTAGAAGGCCAACATAGATTTCATATAGTTGATGGATCTCATGGGGCTTATGGATATGTGATACAATGGTGATTAGTTTTATGTGGTTTAAATATCATATAGAGAGATGTAGAAATTTGTGTTTCCTTGATAGATTCCTTGAGAATGTACATACATCATATTTCCATCACAATGAAATGGTATGTCACCTATTATGAGGAATATCTGATCACTCAAAATCAGTGGTTTCATAGTCTTCTAGGATGGAGAGCTCTGATCATTTTTACATCTCTCATATGTCGACCCGCAACCCAGATTACCATCAGGTTATGAATTATTCATTGAATAATAACATATTTTGAGGTGAATGTACTGGGATACACAATAATTTTGGATGCCTTCAAAATAGATTTCAGTCACGGGTTAGTGAGAAACCCCCCCTCTCTCAAGATATTGATCTTATTAAGAAGGAGATCAATAAGAAAGAATATAGCCTTGATGATGATTGCAATGACATGTTGATTGAATAAATCATTAATAGTAAGGTAAAAATAAGGGAAATAATATTCCGAATAGAATATGTGGCGCATGAGAAATCAAGAATAGGGTGTCTATATGATGGTGATAGAAATATAAATTAATTCCTTGCATGCGTGAGGGAGAAATAAAAAATTATCAGACCCAATATACTATTATATTATGGAACCCACTAGTAATATCAATATGTTTGTGGAATGATTGAGTCCTACTTCAATTCACTTCTTCCAGGTCATAATCCTCATATGCGTGAAGGGAACCTAATGGTGAATACTGAGTTTCTTGAAGCCATAATGAACATTGTATCCATTAAAGACAATTCAATTTTTAAAGAAATATATCAGGATAAAAAAATTTAATAGGTTATGTTGGTACTTTATCCTGATATTGATCTATGACAAGACTGCTTCTTGTGATCTTTTTTAAGGGTGTCTTGGAATATGGTTAGAAGTTATTTGCTTATGGCCATTCAAGACTTTTTTTAAGGTGGTAGTCTTCCATGGGTTTTCTGTTCCAATACATTAGTTCTCATTCCCAAAACTAAGGTCCATTATTAACATCAACATTATAGTATGGTGAGAATGCGTAATTTTCTATTTAAATTGTTGGTGATCATCATTAAGATAAGGTTAACCATAAAACATTTACATTGGATCTCTGAGGACTGGTAGTGATTTGTGGAAGGGTGAACTGTTCAAGGGGAAATAGCATTTTCCAAAGACGTGGTAATGGATATCAATATCAAGGATCATGGGTCAAATATGAATATCCATCTAGTCATGTATAAAGCCTATGATAGAATTGAGTGTAGTTTTATCAAAAAGTTGTTGGTCGGTATTGGATTTTTCTTCACGGGCCACTAAATAAATTTTAATTGCTTTAGCTTCTCATAGTTGAATGTCTCTTTCATGGGTAGGACTCATAACTTCTTTATGGATAATCACACATTGAGACAAAGAGACCCCATGTACCTTAGTATTTTCAATATTTCCAAAGATTTTCATAGTCACTTTATTAATTGGATCATATAAAAGGGAGGTATTCCACCTTATCGTTGTATGATGAGGCCCCATGGAACCTCTCAACTTATGTTCACAGAAGACATGATTATCTTTCTGAATGATATAAAAAGATAAGTAATTAGAATCAATATGGTTCTTGAAGTTTGTTTTCATTGGAGCGGGAAAATCATAAACCAAATGAAGAATAGTTTCTATATATCAAAAACCTTTTTGACTAGATGTGTTACCTCTTTATTTAACTATATTGTCATGAATAGAGGGATCTTTTTAATTGAGTATATGGGAGTTTCAATGCCATCAATTAGTTTATGAATTCACCATTTTTATCACATTGTTATTAGGGTTGTGGGTCATTTTTTTAATTGGAAATTTTTAACTTATCTTTATGAGGTCAGATTTATTTAGTTAATAGTATCCTCTCGACCATAACTATCCACGAACATTCTATTATTAATATCCCAAATAGTTTTATATATAATATCAATAGGATGTTGGATGGATTTATTTGGGATTCTCTCTCAGATAGAATATGAAACTGGGTTCCCTAGGCTATGATGGAAAGGCCAATTTAAGAAGGTGGTTCTAACATGAGATATATTTTCGAAACTCTACATTTCATGCATTCAAATATGGAATTGTAAGAAATAAAGGTGAACATAATATGGGGTAGTACCAAGGATACTAAATGTAGAGTGGATGCGAAGGTGGATGGTGGGGAATATTCTACTTTATAGACCATAATTCATCCCCTCATTTTGACTCTAACACCTCTTACCTGGTGGATTGTGGTGAAATGTGAAATTATATTATAGAATCATAATTGGGTTGGTTCTAAGATTGTTTTTCTAGGATATAAATCTGAATGAATATCCTTTAGGGAGGATAGCATGTACCCAATGTTCATAAAGGATACCTTGGATAATAACCAACCAGACTCCTTTGACCTTATCTAAAAGAAAAAATAATTAGATTAGTGTATCTTTATGGCCTCTAATTTAGGTAACTTTTCTATGAGTGATTTTCAAAAGGGAGATTATCACACATGGTTAAGATGATAACTAGAATGGGCTTATTCGGTGAAATAGGATCCCTATAAATTATAATTTCCTTTATTGGAGAATAAAGATTCACATGATACTTACTGATGACAGTATATATAGAACTGAAGTACACCTTGCATCTTGGTGTCTTTGTTGTAGGGATAATCATGAGGATTGTTCATACCATTTTTTTTTGAATGGGAATAGTCAATATAGAATTTCTTTGATGGATTCACTAGTTTCAGGTCATAAGAGTCCCTTGGTGCTCTATTTCTAGAGTGATGGTTTCATGGGGCAGGAGCTGTGGAAAATGAAAAGGAGTAAGCCATTTTTGTGAGTGCTAGATATTGGTCCATCAGGGAAGCAAGAAACGTGGATCACATTGAGGGTAATTCTTCATTAGTGAATTCTATCATCATCAAGACAAGAAATCTATTGCTTAATATGGTTATATGTTTAATTAACATACAATATTCTCCTTACCTGAGACCTATTCAAGTGAGAAATCCACTCGTTCAATCTATAAAAAATTATCCGAAGGTCATTAGGATTGTTGGTGTCCACCACCTTTGGGTGTGAAACTCAATATGGAAAACTATTACTATATGGGTGACATGCATTGAGGTGGTGTTTTTTGGGATCACATGGACCTTATTAACCTGGAATCCATAACACACTTTGGATATGGCCTTTCACTTGATGCCAAATTTATGTATATGATCCCTGATTTCCACTTATGACAATGAAAGAACATCGAGCTCACAACAATGGAAACAATCACTATTATTTTATATATCTCCCTTTGTGGAACATGCACTATCCAATGGTAAATTTATTATGTTTTTAAAAGGAGAAAATGTTTCCTAAAAAACCACATGTAGTTACTTCATATATTTCATGAAGGAAACAAGGTTTTGGACTATCTTCTATTAATGGAATACCAAGGGTTAAGTGTCTCCTACTTCCCAAGATCGATCTTATTGGGCCTGTGGGGGAGAATATATTAATAGGGCATGCTTGTGGTTTTCACTATTTTAGGCCACCATATTCCATTGGTTTATCGATGTTTTCATTACTTTTTTTATTATTTTAGGTTATCACACTCATTTTGGAATAAATAAATGACAAGATAAATTGTATGACAAGGGGATTTTCATGTGATTGTTAAACCAAGGCCTTCCTAGAAATTCATTGAATATCATATCTAATAGTTCATCCATAAATTCCATTTCACAAATGAGGTGTCTAAAATGAGACTTGAAATTGATTTGGTCTAGTGTCTTTTTCTCTCATTTTTCATATCCCTATAGTGTTAGTGAAGAGGCATTAGGTTATCCTTGTTTTAGCCCACCGGTGAAGTGTCCATATTAGAATGAGATTATCTTTTGAAGAAATTTCAATGAAATCCATTTGGACATCAACACCATTTGTCCCACCTATCATGTATAAGGGTTTGATGTTTCACTGTATAATAACATGTGTATCTTGATCCACAAAGGAGATAACCACATGATATTATGCATGATTGATTTATGTATGATAAACCATATAAATGAAAAATTCTACCACGAACTCTTTGGGGGCTTAGCAAATTCTCTACATGTTCTTACCACATGTATATTTAAAACTCAGGTAATTAAAGATAGATATCATGGTCAGTGACAACAATAAATGTTAAATTATATCATTTTAAGGGATAAATTATTGCACTTCCCAATGTGTGGATGTCATTCACTGGCTCCTTAGGGACTGTAGAACTTTACGTTGATGGATTAGACCCCAAAAAAAGAGTTAATGGTGCTCCTGTTGTTGGTGGGTTGGACCAAACATTCCTACCTACCTACCATGGGTGATCAGATACATATAGCCCCTTTTGTTGATATTACATAGTGATTGAGTTTGGTTGGATTTTGGAATACGAATATTGATTTCCATGATCCTGTTTGACTCTATGAAGGGCCCGTTTGTGAGTTTTTATAGAACTGATAGTCCAAGTACAGACATGGCTACAATTCTTTTTTTCACCATGACTATATCATCCCATGTACCCTTGGAAATGGAGGCCTTTTCCTATGGTTCCCCAATCAGGTGTACCAAACTCAGGCTTATAGAAATAATCATCATCAAATAAGTTATTAAGTAAGTAAATGAAATTAATTTAATTGAACATTAAATTTTTTTATGGGGATTTCTTGATGGACCATTTCCTTTGGTAATGTTTTGTGATGTGGTTCCCATTGTTTCAAGCCTGTAGGAAAAAACTTTTAGGGGGGGGGGGTTATATCTGAATTTGGCCTTGATGTAGGTTCGTCATCCTTTATATTCTCCTTTCCCTTAGGACCTAGATGATTTTTAAAAGGGTTCATTTTAGAGGATTGTGATGCTGATGGAACCATCTATGTAATAATAGAAGTAGATGGGGACATAAATTATTCCCATACATGATCATATTTCTTCCCTACTCAAATTGACATTCCATATATACCATCAAATCATCCTATTAAGGAAGGTATTTTGGTTGATTCCATGGTTGTAACAGAAGATATGGTGTAGACATTGGTTATTGATTTTGTGAATAAGATGGATGAAGTGTGACAGGGGAAACCTCAATCTTTCCCGTTCTATTACTGGGTGATGAAGAAATCATTCAGTACTTGAGCTTTGTTCATTATATGTAATCATATATTCATTAAGAGATTGTAGAGAGATATCAGATCCAACACATATATAATAATTTGAGGAGAATATTTTTTAATTCATCAGAAAGATTCTCTGTAGAAAGAGAAATCAGATCTACTTAGGGAAGTAGTAAGATTAGGGAGTATGTCATCCCTTTAATTCTTGAAATGAAATATGGGACCCTATCATTATACCATTTTTTAAAATTGGAGGGGTCAAGAATAATTTTATTTTGTAGATTTGATTTTAACTGAAATTGAAAATACCAATGGAGGGTTTCCCATCCCGTGATTGGCCTTTTTGGAATCCTGGTGTACCATATATAGGTCAATGCTTGCAAGGTTTGAAAAATGCATCAGATTTACACAAGTTCTTGTTGTGTGTGATTTCCCATCATGGGATAAAAATAGGACCCAAACCTTTAAAATATTATTACGAGTATCCTATTCCATTGTATATTGTAAATGTAAGACTCCTGAAATTTTGTGGGGGTGGTATTTGGTCACCAATTCTGGGTCACGATTACATTTAGGCTATACTGGTGCATTCCATTATACCACATAATCCAATTGAGATTTTAATTACTCAATGGTGTTGATAATCCCTTGACGAATGTTTGGTTGAATAGGATATTCAATAGGGGAAGAAATAGGTTGCTCATGACACACTAGTTCATTCATTATTTTTAGGTTGAGTTTTTTTAATCTATTCTGGTTGTTACCCTAATGAAGGGAAATCATGACCACCTTACATATTTGGTTCAAAGTAATCCAATAGTCCTAACATTGAGTTGAGATGATGTCTATACCTTACTCTAGTCACCAAGGTGAACCTATGTGGTTGAGTTACACTCTTTGGAAATTTGAGTTTAGTCCCTACCCTTGGAGAATATTTTGTATGAATGCTTCCTTGATAAATTTGGTATTGAGTCTTACACACCATTTTAGTTCATCCTCCCACTGATTAAATTTTTCTTCAAGTGCGAGGGGTTCAAACTATTCAAGAGGAGGAGGTGGGTTATATGAAACATTTCATTATCCTTTTTATGAAGTAGAGGTTTTATGAGAAGGTAATGAGGGATTTTTCAGGGGAAGAACCAAATTTAGTGTGAGTCTAGGGTTTTGAGTATGCATGACTCCGTCATTTGTCTATGTGTGGACTATGTTTTAGATGGATTAATATACTCCATTAAACTATGAATCATCATCATTTTTGGTTTCTTTTATAGGATTCACATCCACGATGTTTTCCGATTCATAATGTATCATAAATTTTGTATTGGATTTTGAATTATTGGATAGTTGTTTCACCCTATACTAGACCTCTTCCTTCATTTACAAACCCTCTTCTAGATTATTGGTGAAGAGTGACTCGAAGAGAACCACCAAATTTTTTTTCATACACATCCTTTATAGGGGAAATGGGTTTTGAGATGGTATAATCTTTAACACCTCATTTATTTTTGTGCCCCCCCAAAAGGAAAACACTACTTTCTATTGAAGGGGTGGTTGAGGTAAACATCCACCCATCCCAGTGAGATAAAATTTCTCCAATTATTTCTTTGTTATTACTTGGGATTAATTTTTCATCCTTGGAGGATAAAATTGGGTTACAAATCCCTCCCAACCCTATGGGTTGTGGTTGACCACATATTGTGGCATTTCTCAATACATCTTACACCCTATTTGTCTTTATAATCTTTATTCAAGTATAATACTGGTGAAATTCTTGATATTTATATAATCCATTTATTTCGAATGACATTATTAGTGCCTAAGGATTGGTTTCTATTAAACGAGAATCCATCTTAATTCTCTTGGTTTCTTGGATCAAGATTTTCTTAAAATTTTTATATTATCAAACCAGCCAATTTTGAGACTTATCCATGGTCAATTCCTGTTATGCCTTCCATATTTCTTGATAAGGGTTACTACATAGTTAAAAACATGGTGTAATGACATTACATGATTTCATTTTCGATGGGTTCAACTTACCAGGGCTTGATATGATATTCAAAGATCCATGTCCCCCCATACTAGGATATGAACACCATGTGGGGAGTTGATAATTAGACGATGTAATTCATGAAATTAATTGACGAATGAAATTTGAATAGCAGTCCACTACTTATATTATTGTGGTCACCCCACATATGGAAGGGCTTCTAACTCAATTTGAAGATGAAGCTCTCCTAGTACTTTAACATGTTCCACATACCTGTTGTCTAGAAATAACCTCACATTTATGTGGCATAGGGTCATACATAGATTCAGATGGATTTTTTGTATGAAATATTCTGAAAACACATATAGAATATTGAACTGAGAAGTGGTTAGGGACAAATCATTTTGGGAATATCATCCCTGTCCAATTTTCTTCTCATGAGTAACATTTATTTTTGTTATTGTAATATAAATTCCTCCAATTGGTCAACACAACATGAGAGCTTCTTGACTATTTAATTTAAAGTAACATCGTTAGTGGGATTCCCACTAGAATAGAAAATATACGGAGGTGGTTTAAAGGATGATTGTTTCCCCGATCCATCTTCCTATAGAGAAATGAGTACTTTATTCATTAATAGGCTATCAATCATGACTGGACCCATCTTTATAAGTGCTTCAGAATATGAGGGATTTCTCATATAGGATCATGTAAATGGAGTACCATCATGTTGATTGAACATATGTCCATGAGGAGGGATTCCATGGAACTCATAAAGAGATAATCTTTCACAATCAATCAGATAGTTCCCATGAGAAATATCTTTATGGTAATCATTCATGGGTGGACCTCCACAGTTGCTGGTAGTCATGCTACGGGGATGGAGAAACTTCTACTGCCACATAAATAATATGTTAAAGAATTATAAAGATCTCGAGACACCATTAATAGATTTATGATGGCCTTAATAACACCAAAATTTAATAGAGTAGGGTTATAATCCTATTCTATAGATTTTGAATTGCGCTAGGTGATATTTGTTTTTCAATTGTCTCCCATGAGCAGCTGGAATATTATGTTTTGAATAGATATTACCATGAATGGGATTGGGTTATGATGACTCTGGTGTTTCTTTCATATTATGATGATGAGTTTCATGAATTTTAGTAGTGATATATGGCTATGATGAAGTAGCCTCTGAAATGGGATGGTAATTCCCAATTGGAACATGTATTTTTTCCCAATCCAATTGTCTATTTATCACATAATATTTCCAAATATTCTCTTGGATGGGGTAAAGTATGTATATTTTCTCATGAATGACTATCTCATTTTATGGATGAGTCACCCAATTTGAGGAGGTGGGTTCATTATCCCCACTCTTATCTAATTCCACTAGCACAGTTATGTCTTGTCAAATTTGTAGGATGTGGTCATCAGTTGATGTAAGACATTCCATAATGTCTAGGATGCGTTGAGGAAAATCCTTGGCCAAAAAGGTAACATACACCCATTTTAATGTTGGGGAAGGATTACGAGTCTTCCCTATATTTGTATCTGAGATACATCAACTAGGTCCTCCAATTGATGTCACATTTGATTAATGGGACTGATATACCAGATAAGGTATTTTCATATGTTTTTTTGTTTTTTGCTGCATTTGATTGACATGAATGATATGGGAAAACTTGGATGTGCATAAGTTAATTGGAAAAAACCATATATTACTAATTATCATGATACTAATGAGTAGGAATTTGGATATGCACATAGTTTTCCACCGTATTCAACTAACAAATTTGATATGCGTGATTATGAATTTTCATCTACTCATTGGTTTACACTGTATTTGACTGGAAGTATTGATATGAATGAGAATGGAATTGGTTCTCCACATAATTTTCTGCCATATTTGATAGAAATTCTTGTTATGAATGAGAAGGGATTTCCTTTTTTTCATAGTTTTCCACCATATTAGATTAATGGGATTCATGTTGGGAGAAAGTTGGATGGAGAAGGATTTAAGAAGAGCTTGTTGTTACAGAGTGTTTTGTTTTTATGTTAAAGAAGATAAATCAATTCAAATTATAAAGGACGTGAAAATTATACTATGCTTTGATGATTTTGATTTAACAAATATCATAAGTTAGTAGAACATATGATGCAATCCTTATTAAGGAAAGGTGGAGAAAGGTGCTGGAAGTAGTATACAATTTTGATTGGAAGAAAAGATGCTGGTGCAATACATGGATGTTATAATACTTTCTAGGAAAAAACTAATGATGCTAAAACAGTTCAATCAAAGGATACATATCACGATTGTGGAGTTCATGATATAAGATGAATAATGGTTATGGAATGTAGTGAAGAGAATAATGAAAAAGGAATGGATGTAGAAATGTGTTTTTTGAAAAGGATGTTGTAAGCATGGTTGGAGATGGAATATAAATTTGTGTGCAAAGCATGATTCAAGGTTAGAACATTGAAAAATGGAAAATACATGGAGTGTGTGAAAATTGGGCAAAGTGCATGAAAAATGAGGCTGCGTGAAAGATTGGTTTTATGTGCAATATGGAACGTGGTTTAGAATTTTGTGTGCTACTGGTGTTTTGAGTTCAGAATGATGAAAAATGGAAATTTTATGAAGTGAATGAGTAACTGAATAAAGTGTGTGAAAATTCTGTTGTGTGAAAGAGTTTTTACTCGCATGAAGAGTGATTTATGCACGGATTATTGTTTTTCACACAAAGTCAAAATGCCTATAAAAATGAGGTGACCCCCTCTCATTTGTTAAGTCTTTACACTTAGATAAATATTGAGCTATGAAGTGCATAAAATTATATGCTAAGTGATTTGTCCAAAAAGAAAGAGGTTTGTGCGGAAAAGAACGTTGCGCAAAAAAGTGAAAAGTTGTGTGGAAAAAGATGTTGTCCAAAAGAGGTTTTCTACACCAAAATGGGATTTTTCCACCCAATCCATTTGAATTGTGCACAAGTTACACTAAAGGTTGTGTGTAATCGTAGTGGTCTTTACATGTATTTTGTTTTGCGCATGGCAGTTCTTGCCAACTCTTGGGTAGGAAAGTGAATATTTGTACTTCAGATAATACACCTGTTCAATTGTAATGAATTACTGAAATATTGTAATTCCCTCTTTGGGCTAAGAGGGTGCACACACACTTTTATATTGTTTTCCATGAGATACACGAGTGTAAGGGTATATCATACTCATTGTATTCCACATAAAAGGATTGTTTTCTAGTGTATTATATGGTACTAGATTCATTCTGTACCATACCGAGGACGTAGCTACTCTTGTTGAGTAGTGAGCCTCGTAAATCTTGTGTCCCTGTGGTTGTGTGTGTTCAGCAGGGAGTAAAATCTTTAACAGGAGGCGAAGGTTGTTTCAAACTGAAGGAAACATGAAAAATAAAATGATATCACTGATTCACCCCTCCCTCTCTCAGTGATACTTAGATCCTATCTAGGAACTTCAATTCATATGAATTAGAACATTTTTCTATATGATCACTAGTTTCCACCTTATTTGACTGACATTATTGATATGAATGAGCATGTATTTTCTTATTATCATATATTTCCTCATAATTTTACTACCCATTTGGTATTAACGATAAAGGATTTGTGTCTTCTTATATTTTACTACCTTATCTGACTAGTGATATTGATATACATAAGAAAGGATTTTTATTTTCTCATGTTTTTCTACCATATTTTTATAGAGATATTGATCTGTGTGAGTAGGTATTTTTTTCTTTTATTTTTCCACTATATTTGACTAATGGGATTGGTATTCTTGAGTATGGTATTTCATCTACCCATTCACTACTGTATTTTACTGTTGGTATTATTTAGCAGGAACAAGAACGATGGCCTGTTCCAAACAATTTTATCATCTCCCTATATGAGATTCCCTAACAGCCCCAGTCCCATGCCTTTGGTTGGGTCCCATGGATACTATCATCTTCAGGGGAGGATACTAGACTTCAAAGAACTAGCAGTGATGATCATTTTTAAGATACCAGGGGTGGAAGTCCTATGTTGTTGGGATGACTTTGTTGGAAACCACTTCATCGTCCTTCCTAAGACAAGGGAGGAAATTATTATTTCATTTTGGGGATAGGCTCCCAAAACTTTTGGAGATGGATATTAGTTTTATCTTGTTTTAGAGAGCATTCCATCATTGATTATATGTATAGCATGGATTCATAAGATGTACAACATGTCGAGTAGTCTCCAGAGTTGGGTGAGTACCATTATGGTGGTACTCTTACACCAATGTGTCTAAAACACATTTTTTTAGATACTAGGTTAGCTATGTTGCTCTCTGTTTTGTCGAGGACCCAACTTGTGTAGTGGTTTTTGGGAACATTTCTTGACAGTTGGTGAGACCCCGTTGGATTGAAAAGTGTTATGGTTAAAAGTTACTATAAAATATGTTACATGAACACATAGGATTCCCCCAATTAAACTATAATCACCATAAATAAACACATGTTTCATGAATAATTTTTATTATCCCTCATTTATATTGAGATAAAAAGGGGCTTGAAGGGTTGGTAACACTAAAATATTCCTTAAGGATCTATGTATGGTTCACAATTTTTGATTCTGATGAAAATTTCAGTGCCCTTCATATGATTTACTATAGATGGTTTGAAAAAAAAATCATTCAGGTCGAGTTCACCATTCTTGTATGGCTTCCAATATGTTTTTTGTGGATCCAAAAACACCCAATGGTTCCCTCATTTTAGATGTTTCGTGAGACTTCTTTACAAAGTTATTTGGTTGTTAAAAAATGTCCCAAAAACTCTTAGGGACATCACATTGGTCGATAAGATGTGATGTCAGGCTCATCACATCCTTTTAGGTGGAAACTATTTTCTATTCTAGGACTCTCTATTAGAGGTAACTTATAAAATGTTCATAATCCATTATTCAACCCCATGTGTGACAGGGGACTCCCTTGAATTAATGATCAATTATTAAAATATGCGAATTCATAATCTTCTATATATATATATTAGGTTATATATCAATGGAAGGATCTTAAGGTATTTGAGGTTATCCATCAATGGTATCTTTTTATATGTGGATTATAGATTCTTATATTTTTCATCAATATGGTGATGGTATTAATCCTTACTATGGGGTGATCTAGAATTTAATTTCATCCAGGAAGATGAGAGTTGTTTTGGTATAAGGATCAAATACATATGATGATATTCCTAGATATCCTTATGAATGGTATCAAAACCCATGTATTTTGGTTTCCCTTAATAGGTAATGTCACCATTTAAGGTTGTGTTACAAGTACCAAACCATATAGCATAACAACATGCATCAAGGACGTCTAGGTCGAAGGTCCATACCCAACGTTTTGTGTGGGACTTATTTAAAAGCGGCCCAAGGGGCCTAGGATGGATACATAACCCCAGGTGGACAAGACCATACTGGGAATGTGTGCCTCCAAGAAATTAGGGTTGAGTTGTGGTGAGTGGTTTGAAACTCTAGGATGCTTCCTACTTAACCCATTTGGATGGAAATTAAAGCTCAAGTAGTTCAGTGATGTTGGAGCTTATACTAATGGATGATGCCTATAGGTTGTTTCATTGGGAATATGGAACATCGAAGGATGAGGAATGATTTCATTGATAACACCATATAGGAGGCCAATTTTAGCGTGTACGATGGGGTTTTATAATGAATATGAGGTTCATTTATGTGTGTATGGTTGGGGGTTATACCGAATAGGATAGTTATTAGTTCTTGGGATCGTGAGAAGATTACGATCTCCACTAATCTCTATGCACATGTGAGTCACGATCAGTGTGAGAAACAAAGAGGATGTTGTGGATCCAGAAACTATACAATCCACTTTTTAAACTGGTGGTAGGATTATAATACCTAAAGGGAGAGGGAGATAGAGAGCTTTAATGCTCATATCCTCTCTTGTCTCGGTATCTTGGGTGAAAAGGGAGAGAGAATGGGTGTTGATTACCTTTATCCTTTCTTATTTTTATAACTGTGATAGTCACATTTGATGACATATCTGGAGATTTCATAACATACGAAGAGGAGGTGGAGCAAAAAATGAAACCATAATTACTAGGGGGATTCTCTAGGATGGATTCCCTACATTATATTTAATATAGGATAAGAGAAGGATCCTACACAATAGTTTATCAAAGGGAAGGTGATTGTCTCCCCTAAATATCCAAAATTGGGAGGTCTACATGAGTACCTACAATTCAAGGACCCTCGTTAACATGGAAATGTATGCTTTAAATAATTATGAGGGACCCATGTCATGTAGGTTACCAATAAGACCTCATTTACCATGTGTATGTACACTCAATAGGATACACTGGCATACCTAGTGATTCAATTGTATATATCTAGCGATTTTGGGAGAGATCATGGACATATGCCTCATAAAGGGTATCACTTAGGGTTTAGAACAAAAAAAAGGATTGGTGAAGAATTACACTAGGGATATTGATGGAGGGAATATGGTGGTATTAAACCCTACATTGGAGGAAGGTAACAAAAGTGGGAAATTAGAGCCCACCCAGAAATTCCCCATTCAGAATATAATTTTTCTATGTAGGATAGGTTTCTATCTACATAGAATTTTTAAACAAAATTATGGGTTTCATTTTCAGATTGTTTTTCTATACACATGTTTATTCTTTCTGGATAGATTTTTTCTACAAGAGTTTGAGTTCCTCCGCCGCAGCGTCTTCCTACATGGGGCAAGGATACCTCTTCATAACACATTTCTACATGGGGGGATTGATAGAAATTAGAATATATTATTATTCTTAATGGAAGGTGTCTTAAAGTGTTTTTGGTGTCTATATATGTCTGGGTGAATTCCATTTATCTCTTAATGCTATGTGGTCGGCTTACTCGCTCTAAAATGATGGGTCTTGACCTTTATTCAACTATTCATCTGTGTAACATTCTTGTGTTTAATTTTTTGGTTCCCTTATTTGGTCTGTTATAGAGGAATATGTTTAAGTATATACTAGTGTGGATGGTCGTCCATAGGGAATTCTTTTTTAGGATCCCAATTAGGGACATCATGGCATGTTAACAATTTCTTTTTTAGGGAAAAAAATATACCGCTGAGGCTCACAAAAAATTTATCGATTGCAGGGAAAATTTATTTGAGGGGGATAGAAAGCACTATCTGTAACCACAATCAATTTAGTTTCATTCATGGTAACTAGGGGACTCTGCCTCTACGAGGCTAATGATATCATTATTCAGACCCCTTTCAGAGTGACAGTCCACATTTTGAGTTTTTCTATGAGGAAACACACCTTTCTTCATAGTTTCACATCCTTTGAATATTTTTACAATAATATTTTGGGTTTATTTCTCGCTTACAACACTCAAAAAATAATTTTTATCTCCCTTTTAGTGTTTTTAGGACCCAATGTGTGGGTAAGTAAATGTGGAAAAAAAGTAAGAGATTAGTTGGAATGTATGAGAGTAATTATTTCTAACATAATACATTTATTCAAGAATGAATTTCATCTAAGAAGTTGATATAAATGAAAATATGTATCTTACCAGGATAAAAGGAGAAAATACAATATAAAAATTATATTTTGGGGATTAATGGGCCTTATAATATCATAATTAACTAGAGATTTTATAAGTCAATGAGAAAGATTTTGAGTAAAGAAAACTGTTACGACTCGAGTAACATTTAAATCAAAATCCCTCGAATGAGATAAGGAGAATGGAAATAATCTTATAACACCTTGATTTTAATATATTTCATGGTGAAATGAATGAAGTAGGAATCATATAAACCCTATAAACAAAATTATTATCATAATATAAACGTATATCAAAGAAAGAAATTTGAGACCACAAACACTAACAAAATGCATTTTTAATAAAAAATATATGAGATAAATAACATTTAATTAAAAATTTAAAATAATTAAACAAATTAAAAACATTATGAAAAATAGAAAATTTTCATTTTATATATCATTATAATTAAAATAAGGTTTATAATTAAAAATAATTCTTATGTGGTGAAAATTGATGTAAGAAACCATGACCTAATTCATTATTCCCTTTAATAATGCACCAGAATTCATGGGTTGTAAAATTTTGAAAATTAGTTACCTTATTAAAAACCTTAATAATATCTAATTCATTTAACTTGGACTATTTATTTTTATATACTATTTAATTACTATCTAATTGTTTTTATGTTGGTTATTTGAGGATATTCACTCAAATTCTGTGTAACACTTTTAGTATGTTGAATATTGTCCAAGGTATTATATTATAATATAATAATCTACATAATTTTTTGGATGAATTTAATTTATTATTATATTATAATAAAATTTATATATTTATACATGTTTTTATCAAATTCCCCCATATTAGAAATTCTATTCCTATATGTTCATTTTATGTGGATAAGATTTATTTAGCCTTTTATTATTAATATTACATATATAATTTTCAATATTTTTTTCAATAAAATTTATATTATTTTATAAAAAAATTAATCTAAAAATATTATTCTCATATATGTTAGGTGGTGATGGAAATAAAATAATGCCACTTAATAGTGGCGGTAGTTTGTACAAATGCATGATCAACAATCTTTTGTTTTTTAAGTTGAATAGATGAATAATTAACAATAGTTTAATTAATATCATAAACATTTTGTATATTAATGACTATATGTAATTATATTACAATTTATGCAGTAGGTTTGGAAAAAAATTATATTTTAAAAATATAATGATAACAATCAATTAAAACTCACTTTTGGACCCTAAACAAACTCTTGAAAATATCAATGGAAATGAAGGGATTATCCTAAAGTATTGTGAATAGTGTAATTAGATCATTAAAGGGTATTATTATATAGGTAATTTTTGTATGGGGTATATAAATATCAAAGGGGATGTGAAACATTGCGATGGTGTAAGTGATCCATTTTTATTAGTGATGAAAAGGGAGCTTTTGTGAACTCCCAATTTGTATCAACAATAAAATGAAATAATTGATGGGATATTTGTTCGAAAAATGATAAATAATTGAGTGTTCGTTGAGATAATGGTAGAATATATTCCACCATAAATTTAAACACATGTTTTATACATTTTTAAGTCATTTATTGTTAGTTTTTTTACTTCTTTACTTTTTTATTTTTACCAAGATAACAATTCTTTAAACAATTAGAATATTTTTTCCAAAACATTTAAAATAACCGCTCAAAAAATTAGATTTTATAAAAAATGAATTATTATAAATTTAATATATTTAACCTTTAAAATAATATAAAGTAAACATTTAAATAAAAAAAATTAATTTATATTGAAAAATTGTTTTTGTAGAAAAATTATATTTCAACCAATATATATTCATAGTATTATATATCATTAATTAAAAATTATATATTTTTTAATATAACTATATATAAATTTAAAAATAATATTTTATTCATTATTTAAAAAATATTTACTTAATGGATCAGATGAAAAATAAAAAACATATTTATAAAACAAATGATTTAGTATATTTGTTTCACCATTATCAGTATAATTTATATTAAACATAGTAATCATATTTTTTTTATTAAAATAGAAATTTACCTTTTAAAATAAATAATAAATGATGATATCAAATATTCAATTTTTTTATATTTAATTTTTATAATAAATAAAAAAAATTAATGTAATCATCAAAAATAGTTTTTAGTGTGCAATATTATATGAGTTTCCAAAATGTTAATCTAGGGTTTTATAAATTCAATGAAATTTTTATAAAATATTATTTTTTTACTTTATAAATAAATTATTTAGGTTAACATTATGAAAAAACATTGATATATTAAAATAGATGGTATTAGTAAAATCATTATTTTTACTATTTATCTCAAAATTAATTAATTTAGAAAAATATCAATAATTTATCCTCAGTTAATATTAACTTTTTAACCAAAATATGATTTTTTTTTTCAAATTTAAAAATATAATATATAAATTTATATTTTTAAATGAAAACGAGGCATATTAAGAAAAGTTTCATTTAATGAAGAAATGTATTCTTAATTATTTATGTGTACCTAATCGTATTTTCAATGAAATTTTAATTGATTGAAATATTTTTATTTAATAATGATTAAATCATTCATGTAATTTTATTATTTATTAGATCATTTCAGTTGGGTGTTTTTTTCTATATATGCTTCGATTGATACAATCTACTGCAGATCATAATAATTTAAATGATCTAAAATTTCGTATTGTAACATTATACCCCATTAAATAAATTATTTAAAAAATTTAATTTATTACCCACAAAGAAAAGTTGGTGATGGTATTTCAACAAATATTTATCATTCTATATATATCTTGTAATATTAAATTTAGATTACACTCTTAGGCTATATAATGTTTCTTTTCTATCCTCAAACAACATCATTTTTAATGCACTTATATACTCCAGAATGTATATACCCAAATCATACATTCTCAACAATATATCTTCCCAAAAACATATAAATATATAACACATTAAACCATAGTGGAATATTATATACTTTTATAAATTTAAACTCCCTTGAACCCCCAAATGATATTAATCTTGAAGTCATAAAATCAGATACTATCCAGTATATACAACAATATAAAAAATGTGACGAAATTCACTAGTAATATCACAAATAAATTTTCAATACCGAAGTTAATAATATTTTAAAAATTACATTTTCAATTTCAATAAAAAAATTATTATCTCAATATCAACCATATTTAACCATAAAATTCAAACGTCCCTCAATTATGCATTTTCAATAGTTATCCCCAAAAATAAAACCATATTATAAATTATCATTTCAAGTTTATTGGTAATATTTAATATATGATTGAAAACAATTAATGTAAAAATAATGAATACAAATTCATAAAAGTTTCATATATTCCTCATAACGTTTTAAAGATTATATAATGTCATAAAAATATCACTCATTAATGAAACAACTAAGATAAAAAAAATTAATTTAAGCTAAGAGATGATCCTAACTACCTTAAATAAGGCTCTAAAAATCACCTTTTCAATCATAATAGACATATAATAGAGTTTGTGTCCATTTAAGTATGATCCATCTCTAGTTATAAGACATAGTGGGTTCCACACACATATCTTTTTTTAGAATCATGTCCATGATACTGGTTTTATAAATACTAAAATAAAAAAGATTATGATAATACATTAAATATGAATATGAAATAATAAATTGGAATATGTATCCCATTATTACACCTAATTTTTTATCATATGATACATTTTATTCAACCTAAATCTTTCAGAAAGATTCAATTGTGATAATGTAATTTAACTATTGAATATCCCTCTATTTCTCCAAAATTGGTGTAGTGTTAAAACATTATATCAGGGATCAGGTTAAGATTGATTTAGTAACTAATATTATTTTTCTGGGTTATTCGCCGTAAACAAATATATTTTTGTCCCTTAATCCACATGTTCTATCCTTATAGGGATTTAATTACATGGTAGACCACATAATCAAAACATCACAAAAAATTATGGATATTATCCTAGAATTAGACATATCCTATAGACTTATCACTATATTCTTAACTAAAGTTTTCTTATCATAATCCCAAAAATATTTAATATTACTTCAACTATCCAAATTTTTTTATCTATGCCTTTCAAATTATAACCACATTTAACTTATGTACCTTTAAATTGTCCTCAACTAACATTATTTCTTCAAATTTGGTCTAAAAAATTATATAATAACAACTCTTACATCTCATGTGACCATCCTAATTACCTAAAAATGAAAAAAATATTTCATTGTAAAAATTCTCAATACATTTAATCTTTAGTGTTTTTAAGAATAAAAAAAACATTAACCAATAAAACCCTTGTATTTTTAACTATTTTTTAATTTTTCTTCTATATAGCAAGTTTTCAACATTTCCAACTATTTTTCAAAAAATTATACTCTTAAAGTCTACTCACATTTCTCATAGCATAGAAACTATAGAAATAGAATCATAAGAAAGGTTTGTGATCAAATGATTGGTAAGGGTAAACAAAAGTGACAAAAATGAATGATCATAATGAGAATAAGATAACCATATGGGTATATGATGATATATAAGTATGTTATGCAAAATAAATAATTGAATATAAATTAATGAATTTATAATGTAATAATATAAAAGATCAGAATATCATATAAAGAGGACATAAACCTGGAATTTAACATATATTGAAAATAAAAGAAACACATAATGTTGGTATACCATAAAAAATTACATGAATATTTGGAATAATAATAAGAATAGGAAAACCATTATGATAAAAAATCATGGTTACCACATGTATGTGAAGAAAATAATTATATACACTTTTGAAAATATGGGAAAACTTCTTATTACCACACAATTTTGAATAAATCCATACTTTCCATGCCTGTTTTTTTCATGATATATTAACATAAATAAATGAATAAGAGGGATATATAGTACCCCGCCCATCATCATTCATTTATATTTGTCCCACATAATTTAAAACATAATTATATTATAATGAACACATGGAATAAAAATGGGATTATTATCCTTTCAAAATTGAATTATATATTGAAAACATTCATATTTTTATCAATTTCTATAACACAATATTCGCATGGAAAATTAATTGTTATCCAATTTTATTTAGCAAATTTCTAGGAATATACCATTCAATAAAGATAAAATCGTAACAACCTAGACTCTGGTAACTCAGAGCGAATGTCAAATTTATTAAATTGGTATAAGATACTAGTAATCACATCCTGAAGGACTGATTAGATTAGTAGTCTTAATAAACTAGATATATATAAGATTCACATATTTCACTGAATATATGAAATAAAATATTATTTTTTTTAGGAATATCATTATTCCCTCTAGAGAATCCTTGTATATTATTCATCGTGTGGTTCTTAGATTCTAATGAAAGGAATAAAAATAAGTATGAGACAAAATTAATAGTAAGAGTTACATAAATTGGAAGCTATCATGAGTAAATGAGGAATATTCAATATTTAAAGGTAAGTATCTAAAAAAGTATTCCATTTAATAAATAACATGTATACCATTAACGTATTAGTAATAATCTATATGTAATGGTGAATAAATGAACACAAATTATATTTATATAACTTGACTATCTTGAATAGATAATGAGAAATCATTATGGAAATGAAAATAACTGAACACATATGTCGTTTAAATAACTTGACTATCATGAATAAATATGGAATAACAAATATGAAATTGAAAATAAATGAACACACATGCCATTTAAAAAACTTTGATATCATAAATAGATAAGGAATAATCAATGTGGAATGGTAAATAAATTAAAACACTTTCCATTTAATCAATAACAGAGAATGAAATGAATCTTGAGATAATATCATTATGAAAATCTCATGGATAATGATAACTGAATTCATGATTTAAGGATTTGGCCTTATGAATTTCATATCTACTATTTTTTAACTAAAATTAACTTTCTAAAAATTCCAAAGGTCATTTCTATTTAGAGTTTGAGAGTATTTGGACAAACTCATTAAAACTAAACTCGTAGATTACATGTGTAAACCTCTACATATTATCCATTTTCCAAAAAAAGTTGTTAGAATAAAACCCAATTTATTTTCATAGAAAAATCATTACAATTTTAAAAATGAATTCTTATTTCCCCTTAACCATCATTAAAACCATTGAATGATAATTGAAAAAATATGTTGAGGAAAAAAATTCTCATTAAGGTATATAAAATAATGAAAACTATTAGTCCAGTGAATTCCTATAAATAAATTTTCCTAAAATCATGCCTTTTTACCTAAAAAAGAAATAACCTTTTTTCAAAAATTACATTAACATACCATTTTTTAAATCAAATGAATTCTATTAATATTGATTAATAAGAATATAAAATTCATGTAGGTGCCTTGGGAAATCATCATCATTAAATCCCTACACAACCCTTACAAAAATGCTTAAAAATTACAATAATCATCCGAATGACTTCCAATATACCTCTCAAGAGAAATAATTCATCACCCAATACAATGTAGATCTCTTTGGGGGCACCATTCATATAAAATTTAATGTGATCACCATGTGATATCTTGATAAACCCATCATAACTAATTTACAAGGACAATATCATGATTAAATACATATAAAATTCATTTATACATTTTTTTAAAACAGTTTCACATATCAAAATACCTTTTTGTTGTAAAAATCACTTATAAAATCTAGAAACTATAAAAATTTTAATTAAACCATTTTATTTGAAAAGAAATCTAAAAACATATAAAGGAAAAAATAGATAATTATCGTTAAATTAAAGTGAGAAAATATTCCCATGTTGTATAATTTTAAGAAAATTAATTAAACTTTTTTAAAAAGGAGATAAAAGAAGAACATTAAAAGAATATTTTAAACAGAAATTCCCTTACAAATATCTTGTAAATAAAATTAGCATTGATAAAGTATATATATTATGTGTATTAGTAGTAAATATTTATAATAAAAATGTGGTAATAAATAATAAAATAATTAATAGACATTTCAATCATAATTTTATCACTATATAATCAATGAAGTGGAACATTTACCCAAATAATGGAAATTGAGTTACGAACTCCCTAACTATGAGTCTGACTGGTTACATATGTTCATCTTCGTGAATTGTAAAATTAGTGTAATTGGTTACATGATTGAGAATCTTTTTAAAGATCATTATTTATTTTATTTCACTAATTACCATGTTGTATGGTTTTTAGGAATTTTATATTATTTCAGAAAATATTATTTATTATAAAATATCTATAATGTCAATTTTTATAACTATCCATTACTTTGACATTAATAATATTTAAATAAAACTTATAATTAAAAAATTACTTTTTATATCCATATAATGTCAAGATCTTATATAAAATTCATTGATAACATTAATTATCTTAAATTACATTTATTTTAATATTTTTTATATCATTTGTTTTATTTTTCCTTTTAAATAAATAATTACTCCATCAATGTCGTGCAAGAATTTAAGGTAATTATTTCATTACCAAAAATTTAAAATAAATTTCCATGATAAAAATAAATTGAATAGATTCCAAAAAAATCTATTTATAGTCAATGTTATACTCTAGATAACACTTATTAAAGCTATTACATTTATTAAAAATATATGTGTGACTTGTGTGAAATTTCTAAAAATAAAGTACTATAAAATTCACCATCTTATCCAAGTGGACCAAGAAGGACATATATGAATTTATATCAAGAAAATAAGTTTAATATGACCAAAATAAACATTTATATCCATCCAATCCTTATTTTAACACACATATATATAACATGAAAACACATGTAATGTGTTATTTGGACATTGTTGGCCTTATTAGATAATTGAATAACTATTTTGATATGACACTTGTTTTATAAAACTAAAATTTGTTTCTGACAATTATAATCATCAATAATAAATAAAATTTAATAGAAAATTCAATAATTTACTTATCCCATCACAATTATTATTTTTTGTTTACCAAATTTGACTTTCAAGTGTTGTTCATTCGTTGCATAATCTCTGAAATTGACTTCCAAATTTATTAAAAAATAGATTTTAATATATATGTTTTCAATTATGTTTGATTGTTAATTATTTTATTTTGAAAATTTTGATTCATTCACTATGTTTCCCAATATTTTATATTATTCTATCTATTGTCTATATTAAAAAAGATATCGTATTTTATAAAACAATATTTTATTACAATTCACTAAAAATTTATCTTTTTTTAAAAAAATCCAAAAACTCAACCTAGGATAAATGTAGATTTTTAATCCTAAAATAAATTCTATTTCATGGAAATAAATTAATATAACTAATAGAAATTAATTTTGAAATAATTGCACAAAACCTTATGAAAACTGATTTTTAGAAAACCAAATAAATGTTTTCTTAAAAGAAGCCTATTTACGTTAAAAATGATTTCAAACAAAAATAAATTATCATATTTACTCTAATAAACTTAATTAAATTACTAATAATATAATACAATTATTTTTTCATTGAAA
This sequence comes from Viscum album, assembly GCA_963277665.1. Lineage (NCBI taxonomy): Eukaryota > Viridiplantae > Streptophyta > Magnoliopsida > Santalales > Viscaceae > Viscum > Viscum album. The sequence goes on from OY728144.1 coordinate 340,794,514, forward strand.
CCAGTATAAAATAAATAAGGACTTCTCTAACAGTTGAAACAAAAATATTATTTTGAAAAAGAAAAATCAATATCTTCACTATTCACAAAGGAAATCAATATTTTTAGAAAAATAAAAAAATTTAAACATGAGATAATTTTTATATGATTCTTTTAAAAATATTGTTTTCCTGAAATAAAATTTATAGAAAATAATTTTTATAATATTCACACATGAAAGAAAATAAACCCATTTTTGAAGAAAATATATATTTTTAAGATTAAAATATATTTAGTGAAAAATTATGTGATTGTTTTCTATTGAAAAAATAGTAAATTAATATTGAGTTGGAAATTTATATTTATTTTGAATATCAGTTATTATTCTTTGGACCATCCAATTTAATGACCAGGTTATAGTGATCACATATAAATAATATTTCGTTTATCATTTAAGCTTGATGAGGCGTACTATCAAACATAGTGTTTCTTTTTAAAATCATGAGATGTTACATCCCCCTCTAGAAATTTTGACGTCACAATTTTAAACTCGGTATCAATAACCAATGTTTTACTTTTCAAAATATATTTGATCAAATCCCACATCATAAAAAGGATTAATGAAACTCACACTTGATAAGATAGAAAATAAAGTACGAAGGTTGCTTAAGATAACACAAACAAAGGTTTACATATATGATAACAAGGACATGATAGAGAAAAATATATCTATAGGATGGATTTAGAGTGATAGGGAACTTTATCATGTGAAATTTAACCATTAGAAAACCATAAATCTATGATGGAATAAAAGGAATTTGATTAATTGATAATAAAATTAAATGACTAATGTTTTCTTCAAGGTCCTTTTCAGTTATTTGAGAAATTATTTTACTACATAGATTAATAATACAAGAAAATATATTGACTACAAAAGTATAGTTTTACCCTTTAATAAATATCCATAATAAAATCAACTAATTTATCAAAAAAATGAGTTTTCAAGATGAATTTTCAATGTTTGATGTCACAAACTAGCCTAGCTACCCTGGTAACCCGATAAATGAGTCGGTCCTGATATAGCCCGTAGGGCTTTCCTGATCACCATTGGTTGCAAACTGTCACCAAGAATCATAGAAAAATGAATGTAAGAATTAATTTTCCACAAATATTATGGGAGTAAGATAAACAAATCGGTATGCATAAAAGGAAAACTCAACATGGAGAAAACTATACCAGAAGTTAAATAGGAAAAAAATCACTACACTAAAGTACAAGAAAATTGGATGAAAACCCAAATACTAACACAACTATACAAGCACAAGGATCAACAAATACTACCTCCCTCAAGTGGTACCTTACAATTTCTTGTACGTAGAAAAATTTAATCTACAAACACAGAATGCATAGGTATGGTGTGAGCTAAAATCCCAATAGGGTCTCACAATAGATTCTATAATAAGTTTCCAATATTTAATTAAACAAATAAAGATTTCAATTTTATATAAACAATAATGTACTTTCATATCATATTTAAAAAATTCATGATTTACATTTCAACTGATGGAAAACACTTCATGAAAATTACTTAATAAGCATTTATATATGAAACAATTTATATAATTTCAAAAGGAATACTAAATAGTTTATGACAATCATATATGTTAATTTCAAATACAAAAAAGTGATAAACATGGTCATATTTGAATTTTTTTTATAATTCTAGGCTATTGGACTCCTTCACACTCAAATAGTTTTCACGAAATTATGTGTACACACACAATCAATGATACTAACAAGGTATGACTTGTCACCATACCATTGGGGTTGTGATTATTGTGTATGTATTGTTAGTGTTGTAAATCATAGATTTGTTTCCCTAATAACTCAAAAAATAACTTGGTTTTCATGTTCTCTAATAGAAATCAAATATGGGAAATTTATTTTAAGACTACATGAAATACAATTCATTCCATTCTCCCATTTCAAATACACAGGTTTCCATTTAAAAACCAAAATGTGTTTTTAATGAAATAATTACTATTTAAGAGAAAACCAATGTATTTTCATCAAAATAATTTTAAGCCATTTTTAAAACAAATCAACTTCAATTTAACTTTATAAAATCAATTTCATAAATTAAATTCACCAATTTATTTTCAAACAATTTCCATCTAAATTTCATAACAGACCCCAATTCAATGGAATCAGGGGGTTTCACCCAAATTTATGCAAAATCCAATTTCAAATACCCAGTTAAATGGAAATGGGTTTATAAATTATCAATCAAAGGAATTTTCATTTATATCAATAAATGAATTTAAATAAAAAATTGCCTTCATATCAAGCAATTGGTGGTTAATAAAAACTGTAAATCATAGTGGAAACACCTACCTTCGGATAATGGTATATCAAAACACAAGGCCCTAAAAAGGAAACTCCAATAAAGAACATGAACAATAAAGATAAAATAATCAAACTGAGTCTCAATATTTAAAATTGATGATATTAGATTCTCCAACAACATAGATATCTAAAATTCCATAGGGTGGAAAGGAGAGAGCGGACGAAAGAGAATGGGAGGAGTAAACCTACCATGTGAAGATCAAATATTTTTCTCCAAGAATTGATATTATTATATAATGGTGTATATGGGACAAAATCACATATTGGGAGATCCCCTGAAAAAATTAATTGTGAAATTTTGAACTCAGACTGTTGGGCACTTTAATCGATGGTATCAGGTCCTCTAAAAACAAAAGTATTTTTAAAAAGTCTCACACACACGATTAGACGGAAGAGTCACATGGTTTGAAAACCCATGCTCCCATTTTAGTGGGTTTCATGGTTTCTCATAGGTGGGTGCTTGAGTTTTCAAATTATGCCCTAACCATGAAAAACATCACTATATTAGATTGTATATTTTTTACTAAAAGAGTAAATGATGGGAAATATATGAACCAACTATTCATAAACCAAAATCCCATCCAAATATTTATAATTTCCCTTAAAATACCGATAAAAAATCCTCAAAAAAGTTTCATAAAAATAGGGGTTTAGTAATAACGATAAATAGTAACCGGATGTTACATCCTCCCCCCCATAGAAATTTGTTGTCCCTAGAAAACCTACATAGAAGCTTCCATATTAGAAAGATGAGGTCCCAGCTCTCTCATTAGTTCCTCCTAAAACTCTTGATAATTATAACCGTGTTTCCAAATGACTCAAACCAAAGGTATCTTTCTCCCAAAAAATTCCATGGTTTCATAATCGACTGTCATAATTGTACGTTCAGTCACTTATAACTCAGGTTCAACCTCCGGAACACTCCAGCTCAAGACATGATATGGATTAGAAAGATACTTTCATAACTATGATAGATGGAATATGTTATGTGTAAAAATCATCCATGTTCAAAGTTATTAATTGTAAGACACTTTCCCTGTAACACCCCAAGCTTCCTTGATACTTCTCTTTGAATAATACAATATCTTGCATTATTTTCAACTTTGAGTTCTAACACACCACGACCAATAAAACTAGCTGTTATGAATATTAATACTCTCTTTTTGAAATTTTATAAATTTTATTTCTCAAAATGGACTTCATTTTTGGATTCGGAATATCAAAATTAGCTTAGGGTGAATTTTTGTTATTTTTCTGAAAACATTCAATTTTTGATAAAAAGTGAAAAACATTGCATTGTTGTTTAGAACTGACCTTTTATTTAAATAATTAGTTATTTTATTTAAATTTATATTAGGTAAAATTTCCTACATAATACCTATATATGTTCAATGTAATTCATTGGAGTCATTTTATAATAATATTAGATATATAAAATATGATAGAACTTTTTACCGTCTTGTACCCACCTTTTAGGCGCATTTCCAAAATTTTATAAAAAGTAATTTTACCGCTTTTGTGCATTGAATTTCAAAACTCCAAGAGACATGGTTTATATCAGTAAGTAAAATGTGGTTCAATAAGATGAAAATAATTTTTGGTGAATAGTAAATTCTGACTTTTATTTACCACTGTTAAAAGAAAATTGGGCAATTAAAGGTACAAATTGATATTATAATTACCCTAAAAAATATCCTAATTCAATTGGATAAGTGTATTTCGACTCAAATAAACCTTAAGAATAAAATATGGTCCTTTTTATCCACTTGGATTAGACTAGGACTTTTATTAATATTTTATTTAAAGAAGAGTTAAAAGTGTTAAATTCAAAGATTAATAACTAAACCATTTTTAATATAGGGTTATAAATAAGATAAATTAGAATAAAAATATTCATTTTAGAGTTAACAAGGTTTCATACATAATGGTATTTTATATTTAATTTTTAGACATTAAATAATTAAATTTATTTATGGCACAATGATGATGCAGTAATTACCTTATTAATGAAAGATTAAAATAATTGATATATCCAAATAAATGTAAAATAAACCTTTGGATGAATTAAAATAAATTTATAGTTTAATATTAAATTTAGGATTTTATTAAATAATTTTTTTTAGAATTGATAATGTTGTTATGACTTTCAAAAAAAAATACCAAATAGCGTCAAAATTGAAATAAATGAGTTTTTTTTAAAAATAAAATATTATTAATTGATATAATATTCCTAAAAATATAAGGTTCGGCCAAAGGACTTAGATAAGGTTAGATATATCAATAATGAACCACTCGGGGTTCACTTGGTTTTTTATAATATGTTTATAAACCATTTATTACAATAATACTAGAATATATGGTAAAAGTTAAACTATTTGACAAAAAGTTAAATCTAAAATATAAGGTTAATAAGGTTACCTAAACCTATCTAAAACCTATTGGTTGAGTTTTTTTAAACCCATACACACATTACCCTCTAAATAAATCATTTTGGAGCCATTATAAACTGAATATGATTGTATAATAAAATAATATCTCAAGATTTTCCTAAAGTGACACTCACCTCTCTTATAAAAGGGTACTTCACCTTCACTCAAAATCACACCTCCAAATCCATTTGGATCTGCCATACCCTACTCAAATATCATCCAAAACACACTCAATTATACCTATAGGCCTTAATTTGATCATTATTACATCCTATGGATCCCTTTTGATCCACTCAAAAGGAAACACCCGAAGAAGAGGTAAACATTTCACCCCCTCTTTCAAAGTTTGTTTCTTTTCCCATTCCTATTTCTTTATTGTTTACATAAAAATAATAATAAATCATATACATTATACAAACTGTAATTTTATTATAAATATGGTACAACCATATTAATTATTCTATCGATCATATGATTGTCAAGTCACCATACGTGCGTACATACGACTTACTGCTTCCACGTCGTGGTGTAGTTTGTTATTCAAACACTTCATTATTTAGATGAGTATAATAATGAGTATAACTGATGTAAATAATAAATATAACATGTTAAGGATTATTTATATATTATATACCAACCAATTACATATGATTTCACCATCAATAGAATGATATTGTCGTTCGTGTGTACGTACAGATTGTCGTCTCCATGAACACAATGAAATTAATTCACCATCATAACCATTCAAGAACAATTATTATTTTGTGATTAAAAATAATATTTAATAAGATAATGTAATTCTTTATATGAATCAAATACATCCTATCTATGAAAAACAGGGCTTACGTAACCACGCATATAATGTAAGATGAATCAGTTAACACCCAAAACGATGATACTACTGAAATATTATTAACAAAGCAATATTAGAGGATCATATATGATATCATATTTATATATTAGGTTCTTGTATAATTTAATAAAAATGATTTCATATTTATATAAGTGGTTAACGTACCCTCAATCAAGGAAAAGTACAATGTAAGGGTTAATTATACAGTCTCGTTATTATCCGAGGTTGATTATACGTGAGTATCTACTGGGTCCTCTTTATCATCCAAATCTGTGTTTCTTGAAAATGTATTTCAAAACATTTTTACTATTTACTAGACTATGGGTTAAAGACATTTATACCATTTTTTGAATTTTTATAATATGTTTATAAAGTAATATTTCTGTCGTTTTCCATACAGTTTCCTTTACGACCTTTTCGACAAAATTGCGAAAAGAATATTTTTTGAACTTAAACATTGAGTGCGGATATTTTCGGCCGTTATGACACCTTTGAATCTTCCCTTACAATCTTATAAGAATATTTTAAAAATAAAGGGTCTCTTTTATAATTATGTGACTTTTAATTTATTTCAATATAGAAATAGATATTTCTCTCAAATGGTTTTGATTTCATCTATGTCAACATCCTTTGATGAATTTTACACTTGTTTGAAGTTGATTTATTATGACACAATCATCCATATTGTATGAAGGATTTGTGATATATTTTACTGTGGATGTGTTATTTTTATAACCTTCATGTTTTATGGTTAAAGTATTAACATTTTTTATACTAGTTTTAATAGGAATGATTATGTTATGTTTCAATGTTTTCATATGAGGAATGCATTGGAGTTAGTATGTGACGGGTGGTGCCCGCTATAGCTCCTAGATTCATCAGTAGGTCTCATGATACAAACTAGTTTCTTTCCACAAGTCCTTGAAAAAATAGTTTTTGTTTTCTAGGCACAATTCCTTGACTATATGGTTATTATGTCCAGCATTGTTCATTCCATCATTATTAAACTGGGTATTGATATTACATGTGATTATTAGACAAGTAGAATATCCATGTGAATACATAAATGGAATTATTTGATTTATCTTTTCCATATTATTCTTAAGTTCAATTTTAAAAGTCTTGTGTTTTTTCCTTATACATTACCTTAAAGGTTTATATGTATTTATGAAAATTTCTGCTATATTTTTATCCATACTAAACATGTGAGATCACCCCTTTCTTTGTTTTTTTCCCAGGATGAAAAAATTAATATGTGTAATGACTTGCAGGATAGTCCAAGGGAGATGAATGTGTTAAATGGAGACACAATGTGGCTGTTTTTCATTTGATAATGTAATGTAAAACTTATGTTTGTATCTTGTACTTCCAAGGCTACTAAACTAATTGGTCTTTTAATATTTTATCCCTTGTGATCATGGAAATGTTATATAATAATGCACCGACTCAAGGTTACTAGGGTTGGGGAATTATAGTTGGTATTAGATAAAGTTTAGTACAATCCTTGGAAACTAGATTTAGAAAAACTCTGATTTGAGAACATTACCCAAAGACAGACTTTGAGGATTAGTATAGAATAACTTCCTAGAATGTTGGTAATTTAGTGATTTTTTGAGTTTTCAAAGAAATACATACCTATCTGGATACAAGTAGGTAGATAAAGATCTGGCACAGATGTACCTAGGAGTGAAAAATCCGACAAGGTGTTTCAGGCTAGACCCAGGGTATCCTCGTACACAATAATGGACCTTGCTGCACTTTTGGTTACGACACTCCCAGAGGATATGCTCATGATAATTCACATTTTCTTTAAAAAAAATTATGAAGGACATATGAGTATATAACTCCTCAAAAAAAACATTTTTATGATTATATATTATATCCATAAACTTTTCAATTTATGTTAAGTGTTTTACAAGTTTGGATTTATGTATTGTGATTCATAAACTAATCTAGTGTATGCCATTTTGTTAGAAATAGTGCCTAGTTGAAGGAATGAAACCGTATAAATGTATGTAATCCATGTAGGTATTGCCCTCCTACTCAAGATAATTATAGTGGAGCTGGTGATGCAAATACTTCTGATCAGATTATACCCATACTCGGAAAAATAACTTAGGTTATGAATAATAACCTCACCTATATGGAGCACCCTGATCCATAACACAGAGAATCAATGTTAGACTACTTCATGAGGATTCAACCACCATCATTAAATGGGACTACAAATCCATTTGTAGCTGAAAAATGGATAATTTCTTTAGAGAAAATATTTCTTACTTTGGGGAGTACCAAAAGGGAAGACGTTTTCATGGCAGTTTAACACCTCACGGGAGATATAGATAAATGGTGGTCATTAATTCAAAACAAAATGGAGGATGAAGATGTATCAAATATGGAATGGATAGAGTTTAAAGAGCTTTTCATATAAGAATAATTTCCTCGTGACCATCGAGAAGATATTAAAAGATAATTCCTGAGTTTGATGTAAGAGGAAGATAATAATGTCATAAAGTATGAGGCTAACTTTAAAAGGTTATGAAGACATACCGCATATTATATACTTAACCCAAGGAGGAATATTTGTTGATTATTTTATGGGTTAAAAAAATTTCTTCTTCGAGCATTAGTCTCACAATCCTTATCATAATATAAAGATATTGTATCACGTTCTATCAAGATAGAAACCGAATTATCTAAGTCTCATGAATTTAAAGAAAAGAAAGAGAAGAAGAGATCTGATGAACACTCTGCAAATGAAAATTAGGGGAAGAAGGGAAAATATGAATTTCCATCCTATGGTAAATGTGGGAAGAAAAACCCAGGTACCTGATTGAAGAAATATGAGTCTGTTATAAGTGTGGGAAAAAGGCCACCAAGCTCATGATTTCGAGGGAAAGAAAGAGGCTGTCATTGTTGAATGCTAAAATTGTAGAGAAAAGGGGCATTATACAAATGAATATCCTAATAGCCAAGGAAACATACCTCAGAAAAGGGCAAGGGAGAAATGTAACAACCTGAGATTTTATGAGATTTATTCCTTTTAATTTCATTGATGTCTTGTGTTGTATGCTACACCAAAATTAGCTTGCAGAATACGCAACACCATATTAGCTTGCAGTATATGCAACACTATTCTTGGCTCTTGTTACACACAATTTCAAGTTCGTTTTGTAGAAATTATTTTATGCTAAATTAAGTATAGATTTTGTTTAATGTATAAATGAAATATGTTTTGATTATGTTATAGGAAACACCAAAAGGAGCTTTCACTACATGCATCTCTGACTTGGCTTTCATTACACGTAATCAAGACCTTCCTTGATAGCGTTTGTAGTACGCAATACCGAGTTTCACTAAATGATATATTATTATAATATTATTATGAACTAGCCATTATGAATAGTAATAACCACAATTTAAAATTTTATAAATTCTATTTTTCAAAATGGACTTCATTTTTGGATTCGGAATATCGAAATTAGCCTAGGGTGATTTTTTGGTATTTTAATGAAAACTTTCAATTTTTGATGAATAGTGAAAACACTGGGTTACTATTTAAAACCCCACTTTTTATATGAATAATTATTTATTTTATTTAAATTTATTTTAGGTAAAAATTCATACATAATACCTATATAAGTTCAATGTAATATATTGGAGTCATTTTATAATAATTTTAGACATATAATAATTTTATTGAACTTTTCACCGTCTTTTACCCATCTCCTAGGAGAGTTTGAAAATTTACATAAAACTTAATTTTACCTCTTCTGTGAGTGGAATTTCAAGAATTCGAGAGACAAGGTTAATATGAAGGAGTAAAATGTGGTTCAAAAAGATAAAAATAATTTTTGGTGAATAGTTACTTTTTTACTTTTATTTACCACGGTTAAAAGTAAATAGGGTAATTAAGTGTAAAAATGATATTATTATTACCCAAACACATGTCCTAATTCTATTGGATAAGTTTAGTTCGACCAAAAACAACCTTAGGGATAAAATATTACCCTTTAGGTCCACTTGGATTAGATTAGGACATTTATTATTATTTTATTTAAAGAAGAATTAAAATAGTTAAAATTAAAGTATAATAACTAAATATTTTTTAATATAGGGTTATACATAAGATAAATTCGACTATAAATATTAATTATAAAGATAAAAATATTTCCTACATAATAGTATTTTATTTTTATTTTTTATACATTAAATAATTTAATTTATTTATGAAACAATGATGATGCAGTAATTACCTTATTAATGAAATATTAACATAATTGATGTTATAAATACCCAAATAAATGTAATTTTAGACTTTTTATGAATTAAACTAATTTACTAAGGTTAATATGACATGTTATTATTTATTTAATTAAATTTTTTCGAACTAATCATGCTGTTATGATTTTCAAAAAAATCAAGTACCAAATAGTGTCAAAATTGACATAAAATAGTTTTTAAAACAAATATTATATTATTATTTGTTATTTTATTCCTAAAAATATAATGTTCTGAAAAATGACTTAGATAAGGTTATATATATTAATAATGAACCACTTGGGGTTCTTTTGGCTTGTTATAGCATGTTTATTAACCATATAGTGTAAGAAAACAAGAAGAAATGGTAAAAGTTAAATTATTTAACCTAGAGTTAAATCTAAATGATAAGGTCAAAATAGTAACCTAAACTTGTCTAAATTATATTGGTTGAGAGTATTTAGACCCATCCCCACTTTATCCTCTAAATAAATAAATTTGGAGCTATTATAAACTGAATATGACTTTATTATAAAATAATATTTTATGTTTTTCCAAAGGTGCCCCTCTCCTCCCTTATAAAAAGGGCACCTCTTCCCTCTTCTCTTCACACCCTTTTAAGCCTTGAATCTCGGCCAAACCCTGACAATTCCCCTTCTTAACCTCTCTAGTTATATCATAGAGGTTCTGGTCTCTTAAAAAGACCAAATCTAGTATCATAAGAAGAAGTTTAAAGAAGGTGCGTCGAGGAAGATGTAATCTCTTCTACCGACTCTTTCAAGTTTCTTTCTTATTCTACTTACTCTTCTTTAGTTGTTTCATTATAAAGTAATAAAATAAGTATTAATTATATATTGATATGTTATTATAAATATGAAACAACCCTATTTCATCTTCTATCCATCCTACGAAAAACGAAATCACCGCGCGTGTGTACGTACGAAATACCGTCTCCACGCGGTGTTGTCATCAGTTTTTCCACCACCACCTTACTTGAATGGGTATAATGGTGTAATTAAAAACTATATATGATTATTATAACATCATACGGATTCTAAGATATTATATCATGCACTAAAATTCCATTCAATAAATATGGGAAAGATATCATCGCTCGTGCGTACGTACGGATTACCGTCTCCACGACGCGATGAGATTCATTTTCCATGTTAACAATCCAAGAATGATTATAAAGTATATATAATAAGTAATCATGAAATATATGGCATAATTATTCAACTTTTTATATATATATATTTATGTCATCTACTTAATTCCATTAAATTCAATAAGGAAACGAAAAACAACGTTCATGCGTACGTACGGCCTTCCGTCTCCATGAATGGTGTATTTATTTTGATTTATCGATCTATTATATATATGTATATACTAAATATATATGATATATAAATCATGATTTAAATTCTGGAAGAAAGTAAATCTGGATATAAGTAATAATAATATCAAGAACAACAAGTCCAAACACGTACGATAAATACGACGATTTTACCCAAAACGCTGCTTTAACATGGAATTTACAAAATAATGGGTAATATAAAGTCATAAGTGAACCATTTATGATATAATAATAATGAATATTATTCTTTAATAGTTAAATGACATTATTTAAATCATTATACAAGAGGTTCAGATACGTACGAAGCATATCAGACATAAGGTTAGGGATAATTTTGAAATCTCATTTTTATCCGAGATTGCTTATACATAAGTATTTACTGGGGTTATATTTATCATCCATGTACCTATTTTCTAAAAATGGATTCATTTATGTTTAAAGTCCTTTTTAACCATTTTTTACTTTTACTACATGGTATGTAAGGAATCATTTTTTACCATATGAGGTACTTTTTGACTTTTCTGGCAAAAGTACAAGAAGAATGTTTTTTTAACTTATACGACATGAATGGATTTTTATGGTTTAATAACACCTTATTTTAATGAAGCTTACTCTATAATATTTAATGAATATTTTCAACAAAATCCCTTTCTTTTCAAATTTCATGGCATTTTGTGAAAATAAATTGATTTTGAAGAAGAAAGGATATTTTCCTCAAGAATTCATTTCAAGTGTTTTATCAAAACTATTTTCAATATAAGATGATATTATTTCATATGTGTATGTTTCAAGTATAATTTTTATATTATTTATATGGTTTCACTTTTCTTATGATGAAATGATATCCATTTTTTTGTATAGATTATGTTATTATGGGATGATGTTTATGAAACCCATTTTATACTTTGGGTAATGATGACTGATTTATGTTCATGTTGTGGCACAAGTAAGAATGATTTCATTATGAGATGGGTGGGACCTATATCTCCCTCTAATGCATTGGGTAAAGATTTATATCTCATGAGATAGACATGACTAGAATTGTAAGTTAATCTAGTTTAGTGTAACAGGACTGAAACGAGGAGTGAACTCGATTCAGAAAGGGACTTTGTCCACTAAGATGGTCTTGGCAGCAATGCCTTGGCTACTATGGAAATCATATCATGTGATGAATGTTTTTCCATTATTACAAGTTTTATTTCTAAGATATTTTATCATGATTGATGTTCCATTATGATCTATGTCTTAAAAAATTCCATGTTTTATGTCATTGATCAAGATTTTGATGTTTAAACATTATGTTCATGTTTTTATGTTCAAATGTATATGTTTTGTTTTATTTTCTTCATGCTTACCCTTACTGAGCATTTGAACTAACCCTTTATATGTTTTCTTTTCTCCAGGATATAAAGAAAGGTTTAGGGTAAGAAAACAACAGTGGAGGATCTTTATGGGAGATGTTGAAGATCTTTCACCACGATTAGAAGATTATGTTCGGAGTTTCCAAAGACACTAAACTATTACGGTCCTTGTGTGTTTGTTTTTGTTATGTATTAAGTATTCCGAAAAAGTAAAGTAATGTCTATACACGTCATGCTTTGGGTCTCTACAGTTGGTATCAGAGGAAAGGTTTAGTTAACCTTTGGAAACTAGGATGCGAAAACATTAGTGAGATCCCTAGAGATATTTCTAAGGTATGTCTAGGGATGTCCCTAAGGTAAAGTATAAGTATAGGTTATAGTCCTAGAATTATAGTAATGATATTATAATTAAACCTAAGATGTTAGATATCGAAGTTACTACCCATTTATTTTTTTTTGTTTCCCCTAGCATGATTTTTTCCTCTCACACTATTCTTTTTCGGTTTTAGATGATGGCTAGAACCCAAAGGAACCGTGTTGATCAATGTAATGGACGATGCAATGATTGTCCTCCTGAACAAACCATCGTTAAGGGAGATGGAGTGAAAAATTTTATTGCTATACTTACACAAGACATGAATCATTCTAGACTTCCAAATGAGCAGAGAAGGGAACAATATTCTATTGAGTCCTTCATGAGACAACGTCCACCTTCTTTCAGTGGGTCTTCTAATCCACTTGTTTCTGAACAATGGATCAGTACCATTGAAAAGATACTTTCCATACTTCGCTGTTTAGAACATGGAAAAGTCATTCTGGCTATTTACCGCTTAGAAGGTGAACCAGATTAATGGTGGACTCTAATTATGAATACGAGGCCCCAAGATGAAATTGAATCCATGGAATGGGATGAGTTCAAGAACTTATTTTTCAATAAGTACTTTCCTCATATTCTTCGAACAAAGATGGAAAAGGATTTCCTTGAGCTTAAGCAAAAGGGTGATGAATCTATTGGTATATATGAAGCGAATTTTACAAGGCTTGCAAGGTATGAATCTGGCTTTATCATCCAACATGAAATTAATGTTGATCTATTATATAGTGGCTTAAAAACAAGTCTTCGAACGACATTATCTATAAGAGACATCAGTAGCTATGAAGAAATTGTGCGTTGTGCTATCAAGGTAGAAATGAAAGTTGGTGTTATATATCCATCTCATGGTTTTGACAGGAAACGAAATATGGAGTTCAAGTAGAAATCTCAGAATAATGGTGAGAAGAAGATAAATATTTCTTTATGCTTAAAGTGTGGAATGAAGCATGGTGGAGATTGTCTTAAAGGGACTAGAAAATGTTTTAAGTGTGGAAAATAAGGTCATCGAGCAGCTGAGTGTCGAAGTAATGGAGAAAGGGTTGCTAATGATGTGAATAAAGAAAATAGTATAGAGAACGCACCACCAACACTTCAATACTTCAAGTGCAAGGAAATGGGGAATTATGCTAATCAATTCCCAAATCCAAGGGTTAATGATGATCAACGTGAGTGTCACGACCCGTCCTCGGGGCCCGTGCCGTGACTACCCCAAGACCGCCTTCCATAGGCCAGGGGCTGGAGACTAGCACCAAGGGGTAAATCCCAGTAAAAAGGGAAGACATTGCCTTTATAAAGTAAACAAACACCACAGAGCAAGCAAGTAGTAGAAGTAAACACTAAGTAAAAACTGGGTACAACAGTAAGTGTGGAAAAGTAAGTGGGCCAGTATACAAACCCAAACTGAAAGTAAAGTACAACTACAAAGGGAAAACAAAAACTAAAAGTAGAGACGCAGCGTCGAGCCGTCCACTGGAAGTCCCACCTGAAGGGTGGGTACAGATAGCCTCCACTGCTCCTCGGGTCCACCCGACTGCTCCGAGTACGTCCCGCCTAGTGGTCCACCTCCAGGTACCGTCCTGCTCCGCAAGCCTCAACCACGATTAGCGTTGTCCGTCGTCTGCAACCAACACAACGTAGTGCGGGCATAGCCCATGCATGGGTGAGTATAAGCTACTCAGTAGGGACCCCGAGACCCCCGAAGGTCTCCCAGAATCCACAAAGGATAATCCACAAAGGAAAGATACAATCACGAAGTAACATCCGACACTGCTTAGGTATATGCCCATACATATACCTAAGTCATCAATTCTCATTCGGCTCCAACATCCGAACCCAAGTACAACCCAGTGCACACAAGAAAGCAAAACGTAAATCCACACAGGATAGCACAACACAATCCACATAGGAAAGTAAAACATGATTCAGCTCACACAGGTATACTTCTTCGTATGACGATAGAGATGATCAGATATTGCCACTGATTCATCTAAGACGTCGGACCCACAAATGATCGATAGGTACTAACCCTTGCAATGACCCACAAAGGATCTGACCCACAAAGGATCGATAGGAAACTAACCCCCGCAATGACCCACATAGGATCGGACCCACACAGGATTTGTAGGCGCTGGCTCACACAGAACCGCTGAGCACTGACCCACACAGGATCAGACCCACACAGGATTGGTAGCACTGATCCACATAGGATCGCTGAGTGCTGTAGTCATCGCCGTCGAATCCACTGAGGATCTCTGCACAATCGTCGTCGTCGTCACAATCGCCAACGCAGCCAGCTCTAGGGTTCCCGCACACAGCAAGCTCGTTCGGGAGGGTCCGCTCCACGAACCGAGAGGCTGATACATCAACTGAAACATAGTCCAGAGTTGATGTATCCAAAAGTTATGTATCGTCAACAGGAACTCAATGTCGCAGACGGCGCGTCAATCGGACGCCCGGTCTGGGAGTTATTGGCTTTTTCGTCCCAGGGGCCCGGTTGGTTTTTAAGGCAAAACCAACCCGACCATACTCCACCTGCATCCAAACCTCGGGTAGAGTAAGCCAAAAGATCCCTCTCACTAAGAAGAATCCAACAAAGTTGACGGCACGTCAATCGGACGTCCGAAGCTTAAGATATGAGCGTTTCCGCTCCGAGGGCCCGATTGGTTTTGTGAACGAACCAACCCGGCCAAACCCAAAGTATTCCAAAACCTTGAGCACGATATGACAAAACTACCGTCTCGATCCAAGGACCGCATCGCTGCTGACAGCGCATCGATCGGAGGTCTGTAGCTCGACATATGGGCAAAAGACCAAAAATGTTCCGAAAACGGGGGTTTCGTGCCCAGAACGACCTGGCCCAAGACACCCTGGGTTGGCCCAGCCGGGCGCGGCCCGACCCGGCTGGGTGCGGCCCAACCCGGCCTGGGCACGGCCCGGACCAGCGGCCCGGCGCGGCGACCCGGCTGCCGGCCTGGCGGTCCGGCGCGCTGGCGCGCGGTGCCAGCTGGCTCGGCCGAAGAACCGAGCCGTTCAGTTTGCAGGGGGGGTGGCGCTGCCCCCCATGTTTTCTAACAACGATACCCCATAATGGGGGCCACTAGCTGGCTGGCCAGGGGTTTGAACCCCCGACTTTCCTCCTGTCCAGCTGGCCCGCCCCGGCCGGCTGATTTCTGTCATCACGGGACCAGCGACGACCGGTCCCCTCCTTGCTCCGACGTCGGCGGCCCGCCTCAGGCCGCCAGTTCCCATGCTCCTCCACGGCCCGGTATCGGCCGCGACCTTCATTCGTCCGGTGCGGCACGACGGCGCCGCACCCCTCCGCCGCGACCCCGCTCCGGCCACGGTGCTTTTGTGGTTCTCCGGCGCGGCACGACGGCGCCGCCACTTGGTTCAATTTCACGGCGCGGCGTGATGGCGCTGCACATTCATTGCCGCACGGTTCTGCATGGTGCGATGGCACCACGCCATTTCGTTCCAACCACATTAGAAACAACATAAATAAATGTGGAGGGTCGGCCGTGTTTGTGCGGTCTGGACCCCTATCGTTAGTCGATAGCAGATGGTCGTATTTTCATGAAGAACGACAAGGTAGTATTTACGAACAAATAATTAAATAAACCCCTACCTCGTGTGAGCATGAACGGAGGTTCGTCGAATGAGGATTCGTCGCGGGAAGAGGCTTCGTAAAAGAAGACGTTGTCGGCATCGCGGTACACAGCGTCGCATAATCGGTTTCCGAGAACTCGGCGTTCTTCGTCGGAGACCTATGTGTTCTTCGCGTTCTTCGTCGAATATGAAGAAGTTACTCAATCCTTATCCTTTTTCTCCCCAAGACTCCACCACAAGAAACTAACCCAAAATAAATTAATCCCTCACTTAATTTATTAACTAGACATGAGTTTGAATTTTAAACCCACACACACATTTAACTCACTTCATTAATAACATAAGTTATTAATACTTAAGTTATCAAAAGTTAATGGTGAGTTGAGGGGGGTTGAAGAATATGAAGGGGTGGGGATCATGTGGGACCCACCACCATCATAACCTCCCTTGGGAAGTTGGGTAGTTACCCAACTTCCACCCAAAGCCTTAAACCACTTAAAGAAAATAAAAATTGTAGTTAAATTATAAATTAAACTTCCACAATTTTTATCATCTTCTCTCATGAAAACGCAACCCCGAAACAAGTGTTCCTAAGCAATTACCGGTGCTGCGGTTCCATCGGTGCCCTCATAATTTGATTCTGAGCACCGGTTCAAAAGATAGGAATTCCCGCTCGTTCATTCAATGAACGTACCCGAGCTAAACATCAGATAGAAATTCCGGGCACACCAGGCCTCATAATCAAGTGCCGTCAGAAACTGCGTTCTTGTAAAATTGAAAAGAAAATTAAGAAAAAATTTTCCTTGAATTTTACGTGTCTTTAAATTACTCCCACCTCAGGGCTTTACGTCCCCGTAAAGATACATCGAAGACTAGGGAAATAAATGTGGGTACTAAGCACGCATCTGAGCCTCCCGCTCCCAAGTGCTCTCCTGGAGGTTCCCGTGCTGCCATATGATGCGCACCAGAGGAATAAACCGTCCACGTAGGACCCGCTCTTGTCGATCCTCGATTTCCACCAGAACCTCCGCGAAAGTCACCCCATCATCAACGTCTAGCTCCCCATGATCAATGATATGCGTAGGGACATGTACGTATCTCCTCAGCTGAGATACGTGGACGACGTCGTGCACCCTGTGTAACTGAGGTGGTATAGCCAGGCGATAAGCCCCCTCTCCAATCCTGATGAGGACCTGGAATGGTCTGATGAAGCGTGGAGACAACTTTCCGCCTCAGCCAAATCTCTGTAAACCACATCGAGGTGAGACACGCAAGAAGACGTGGTCGCCATCCACAAACTCCAGTGGTCTACGCTTCCTATCAGCATATGACTTCTGCCGGCTCTGAGCTGTCCTCATCCTCTCTTGGATGACTTGGACCTTCTCTGTCGTGGCCTGGACCATCTCCGGTCCCACAAGTGCTGACTCCCTAGGGTCTGTCTAGCACAAAGGAGATCTGCAAGGTCGGCCGTACAACGCCTAGTATGGTGCCATCCCGATGGTGGAGTGGTAGCTGTTGTTGTACGCGAACTCCACCAAGGGTAGGTGGTCCTCCCAGCTGCGACCAAAGTCGAGGACACATGCGCGGAGCATGTCCTCAAGATTCTGAATGGTCCTCTCCATCTGACCATCCATCTGAGGGTGAAAGGCTGTGCTCAGACGTAGCTGTGTCCCGAACGCCTCCTGAAACCCCTTCCAAAGTCGGGAAGTAAAGTGAGCAACTCGATCAGAGACGATAGATGATGGCACACCATGAAGCCTCACAATCTCCGGAACGTAAAGTCGTCCCAAGATCTCCACTGAGCCCTGCTCTCTGATGGGTAAGAAGTGTGCCGACTTGGTGAGTTGGTCGACAATCACCCAAATGGAGTCGTGATCTCTGGAAGTACGTGGAAGTCCAGTCACGAAGTCCATAGATATGCTATCCCACTTCCACTCTACGACCTCCAAAGGCTGTACCAAGCTGCTGGTACCTGGTGCTCTTCCTTCACCTGCTGGCAGGTGAGGCATCGAGAAACGAACTCCGCCATAGCCTTCTTCATGCCCGGCCACCAGTGCTGTCGTTTGAGATCCTGGTACATCTTCGCCACTCCAGGATGTACCGCCAAAGGAGAAGTGTGAAACTCTCTCAGCACTTCCTCCCGTAAAGCAACTAGTACTAAGGTACGTCCTCTGAAAAGGAAGCCGTGCTCTGCTCCAAAGGAGAAACCATCAGGTGCCTGTCCTGAGGATATCTGTGCCCGCCGTGTATCACAGTCAGCGTCCCCACGCTGTGCCTCTCTGACCCGCTGTAGTAGTGGAGGGGTGACTGTGAGAGACTGAAGGAAGGCTGCTCCATCTCTATCCACGAAGGATATCTGCAAAGAGGCTAGCTGCTCTATCGCCACTTCAAGTAGCTGAATTCCCGTCCTCCTGCTGAGAGCATCAGCTACCACGTTTCCCTTCCCAGGAGTATAGACTATCTCAAAGTCATAGTCCTGGAGGAACTCGAGCCATCGCTGCTATCTCAGATTCAGGTCCTTTTGAGAGAAGATGTATCTAAGACTCTGATGGTCAAAAAAGACTGTAAAGCGCTCGCCCATCAGGTTGTGTCGCCATGTCTTCAGAGCGAAGACCACAGCTGCTAACTCCAGGTCATGGGTAGCGTAGTTCTGCTCATGCGGCCTCAACTAACATGATCCATAAGAGATCACGACCCGCTCCTGAATCAAGACACATCTGAGTCCGGTCCCTGATGCATCGCAGTAGACCACGTACCCTACTCCCTCCTTAGGCAACCTCAAGATAGGTGCACTGGTCAATCTCTGTCTCAACTCCAGGAAGCTCTCCTAAAAACTGTCTGACCACACAAAGGGTTTCCCCTTCTTCGTCAAAGATGAGAGTGGTGCCGCAACTCTGACGAAGTCTGGAAAAAATCTCCAGTAGTATCCAGCTAGTCCCAAGAAACTCCGCTCCTCCATTAAGCTCCTGGGTGGCTTCCAAGCTAGCACTACCTCGATCTTCGCAGGATCCACTACAACTCTTGCCTCAGAGATGACGTGTCCCAAGAAGTGGACCTCGCGTATCTAGAACTGACACTTCGAGAGCTTTCCATAAAGCTGGTTCTCTCGGAGTGTGTCTAGCACAACCCGCAAGTGGTAGGCATGCTCCTCCTCAGTCGTCGAGTAAATCAAAATGTCATCGATGAAGAACACGAAAAATCGATCGAGGTATGGCTGAAAGATCCTGTTCATGAGGTCCATGAACACTGTTGGAGCATTTGTTACACCGAATGGCATAACCAAGAACTCATAGTGACCATACCGACACCTGAAGGCCGTCTTCTGCACGTCCTCGTCTCAAACTCTGGGATGATGATAGCCTGGCCTGAGGTCTATCTTCGAGAACCACCATGATCCCTTGAGCTGATCGAAGAGGTCATCAATTCTCGGTTGCGGATACTTGTTCCTCACTATCACCTGGTTCAGGCGACGATAGTCAACACAAAGTCGCAAGCTCCCGTCTGCCTTCTTGGCGAACAAAATCGGGGAATCCCAGGGTGAAACACTGGGTCGGATGAATCCCTTTCCCTGCAAGTCCTCCAACTGTACCCGTAGCTATCGAAGCTCTACGGGGGCCATCTGATACGCTGGAGTCGATATCGGGGCTGTCCCGGGGTACATGTCGATATAAAAGTCTACCTCTCTACGAGGAGGTAGCCCTGGAATGTTGTCGGGAAAGATGTCCGCGTACTGATCCACCACTGCAGGAAAACCAGGACTCTGCACGTCAACTGCTCCTAGGATGAGGCTAGCCAACTGATGAGTGATGGGCTATCCTCTCCTCTGTGAGAGTCCATCTTGTGCTGCAAAGGCTCGCTTCTCGCCGGTGAAGGTGAACATGCTCCCGTCGGTGCATACACATCGCACCTTGCGCCTAATACAGTCAATCTGTGCATGGTCTGTAGATAACCAATCCATGCCCAAGATGACATCGTAAGGCCTCGAAGCCGCTACAAGAAGATCCCAGCCGAAGCTATCGCCTCCTAGAGTAAGCTCACACTACCGGCACCAGTGCGTAATCGTCGAGTCTGCTCTCGTAGGAGTCTCTAGTCATAAGGATCGAGCCAACAACTCTATCAGAATCTCCGAGCTCCGAACAAGGGCAGCGGCTATGAAATAATGACTCGCTCCTGTGTCTATAAGTACTGTAGAAAGGGTGGAATAGAAACAGATAGTACCTCAAATCATCTTGGGCACTCCGTGGTCATAGGCCTCCGCTGCCTGGAGCTATGCCTGTCTCTGCCCGCCAGCTCCCTGTAGTCGGGGTGGACCTCCTGGTGGTGGTGGTGGTAGAGCCTCAAAGCGTCACCCACCACCTGCTACTCGGCCTGCTCCTCTGCCTCATCCACCTATTCCCTGTGGACCGCCATGGTCGACCCTCTGCCTCTGCCTCAGTGGTCCCTCAACCATCTGCTGCTCCTCGGCACGGCGGGTCCGGCAGTCAAGAGCCATGTGGCCCTGCCCGCCGCACGAGTAGCACTGCCTGCCTCTCGAAAGATTGGCTATGCGCTGTGTGCCCCGCACTGCTGAGCCAGTACCCTGAGGTCGTCTGGATGAGGGTCTGGTCTTCCTGGACCCATGAGTCATCCGTCGAGTGCCTGCTGCAGAAGACTCTGCTACGTGCCGCCCTGCGGTAGGTCTCGCTGCTGAAGATGGCTCAGCAAGAAAACTCTCGATCAAAAGGGCTTGCTCCAGTACTCCTGCCTGAGTCGGAATGATGAGGGAGATCAGCGATGCCCTGATCTCATGCCTCAATCCCTGCTCAATGGTCTGGGCCCGGAAGAATGGGTCTCGTACCATGTCTGTCGAGTAGCGCAAGAGATCGGTAAATCTCACCGAGTACTGGGCGACTGTCAAGCTGCCCTGCCGCAGCTGAAGAAGCTCCTGGATGCGCATCGCACGAAGGGTGGCTGGGACGAACTCCGAGCGGAAGAGGCTATCAAAGTCTGTCCAGAGGAGAGATGCCTCATCGTGCACCTAGAGCATCACGCTCCACCATCTGCCTACTGCTGCGTGCAGTAGGCTCGCTGCGAGGATCACCATGAGGTCTGCTGGTGTCCTCACTAACCTGAAAACTTTCACCACTGCCTCCAGCCAGTCCTCGGCTGCCTGGGGGTCCGTCTCCCCGCAGAACCTGGGTTGTCGATGGCGCTGAAACTCATGCAGTGCACTAAGGCGACGTGCATCGTCAGCGGCTGGGGCTGGAAGCATCGGTGGCTCGGCGGGTAGAGCTACCGCGGGTGCCTCTGCTGACAAAGGGCCCTTCACTGAGGCCTCGTCGCTCGGTGGGCTATCATCATGAACAACTCTCGGAACCCTAGCTGGCTGCCGTCGTGGGGCCATCCTGAAAAGGAAACAGGTGCGCCACAGTCAGAACAGTATACCTCGTGAGCTGACACAAAGTAATCAGAAAGAAAACTTGAAACAGACATACAATCAATGTTTCCGTGTATTAAGTCGGAAATCAGAAGTCAGGGTCCTAGTGTATGGATACGTCGGCCGCCGCACCAACACTGGACTCCCTGAACTGATAACCACACCCAATACGCTTAACACTATTGCTTCACATAGAAAAAGATCAGAGTCCCAAGTTCTGCGGTAGAACCGAACTCATTTGATAACAATTTGTCACGACCCGTCCTCGGGTCCCGTGCCGTGACTACCCCAAGCCCGCCTTCCATAGGACAGGGGCTGGCGACTAGCACCTAGGCGTAAATACCGGTAAAAAGGGAAGACATTGCCTTTGTAAAGTAAACAAACACCACAGAGCAAGCAAGCAGTAGAAGTAAACACTAAGTAAAAACGGGGTACAATAGTAAGTGCGGAAAAGTAAGTGGGCCAGTATACAAACCCAAACTGAAAGTAAAGTACAACTGGAAAGGGAAAACAACAACAGAAAGTAGAGCCGCAGTGTCGAGCCGTCCACTGGAAGTCCCACCTGAAGGGTGTGTATAGATAGCCTCAACTGTTCCTCGGGTCCAGCCGACCGCTCCGAGTACGTCCCGCCCAGTGGTCCACCTCCAGGTACCGTCCTGCTCCGCAAGCCTCAACCACGATCCGCACTGTCCGTCGTCTGCAACCAACACCACGTAGTGCGGGCATAGCCCGTGCAGGGGTGAGTATAAGATACTTAGTAGGGAGCCCGAGACCCCCGAAGGTCTCCCAGAATCCACAAAGAATAATCCACAAAGGAAAGATACAATCACGAAATAACATCCGACACTGCTTAGGTATATGCCCATACATATACCTAAGTCATCAATTCTCGTTCGGCTCCAACATCCGAACCCAAGTACAACCCAGTCCACACAGGAAAGAAAAACGTAAATCCACACAGGATAACACAACAAAATCCACATAGGAAAGTAAAACAGGATTCAGCTCACACAGGTATACTTCTTCGTATGATGATAGAGATGATCAGATATTTCCACTGATTCATCTAAGCCATCGGACCCACAAAGGATCAATAGGTACTAACCCCCGCAATGACCCACAAAGGATCTGACCCACAAAGGATCGATAGGTAACTAACCCCCGCAATGACCCACACAGGATCAAACCCACACAGGATCTGTAGGCGCTGGCTCACACAGAACCGCTGAGTGCTGACCCACACAGGATCAGACCCACACATGATCGGTAGCACTGATCCACATAGGATCACTGAGTGCTGTAGTCGTCGCCGTCGAATCCACTGAGGATATATGCACAGTCGTTGTCGTCGTCACAATCGCAAACGCAGCCAGCTCTAGGGTTCCCGCACACAGCAAGATTGTTCGGGAGGGTCGGCTCCACGAGCCGAGAGGCTGATACATCAACTGACGCATAATCCAGAGTTGATGTATCCAAACGTTCCCTATCGTCAACAGGAACTCAACGTCGCAGACGACGCGTCAATCGGACGCCCGATCTGGGAGTTATTTGCTTTTTCGTCCTAGGGTCCCGGTTGGTTTTTAAGGCAAAACCAACCCGACCGTACTCCACCTGCGTCCAAACCTTGGGAGAAGTAAGCCAAAAGATCCGTCTCACGAAGAGGAATCCAACAAAGTCGACGACACGTCAATCGGACGTCCGAAGCTTAAGCTATGAGCGTTTTCGCTCCGAGGGCCCGGTTGGTTCCGTGTACGAACCAACCCGGTTGAACCCAAATTATTCCGAAACCTTGAGCGCGATATGCCGAAGCGACCGTCTCGATCCAAGGATCTCATCGCCGCTGACGGTGCGTCGATCGGAGGTCCGTAGCCTGAGATATGGGAAAATGAAAAAAAAGGTTCCAAAAATGGGGGTTTCGGGCCCGGACCGACCCGGCCCGAGACCCCCTGGGTCGGCCCGAACCAGGGCGACCCTACCCGGGTCCAGGTCGGCCCGGCCTGGGCGCGGCCTGGCCCGGCGACCCAGCCTGGCGGCCCGGCATGGTGACTCGGCCGAACCGCCGAGCCATTCGGTTTGCGGGGGGGGGGGGGGGGGCTGCCCCCCTCGTTTTGTAACCGCGGCCCCCCTTAATGGGGGCTGCTAGCTGGCCGACCGAGGGTTTGAACCCCCGGTTTCCTCCTATCCGGTCGGCCGGTTTCTGTCATCACGGGACCGGCGACGGCCGGTCCCCTCCCGGCTCTGACGCCGGCGGCCTGCCTCTGGCCGCCGGTTCCCCTGCTTCGCCGCGACCCGGTATCAGCCGCGACCTTCATTCATTCGGTGCGGCGCGACGGTGCCGCACCCCTCCGCCGCGACCCCGCTCCGGCCGCGGTGCTTTTGCGGTTCTCTAGTGCGGCGCGACGGCGCCGCGACTTGGTTCAATTTCACGGCGCGGCGCGACGGTGCCGCGCATTCCTTGCCGCATGGTTCCGCGTGGTGCGATGGCACCACACCATTTCTTTCCAACCACATTAGAAACAACATCAATAAAAGAGGAGGGTCGGCCGTGTTTGTGCGGTCCGGCCCCCTCTCGTTAGTCGATAGCAAATGGTCGTATTTTCACGAAGAACGACAAGGTAGTATTTACGAACAAATAAATAAATAAACCCCTAACTCGTGCGATCTTGAACGGAGGTTCGTCGAACGAGGATTCGTCGCGGGAAGAGGCGTCGTGAAAGAAGACGTCGTCGACGTCGCCGTACACGACGTCACGTAATCGGTTTCCGTGAACTCGGCGTTCTTCGTCGGAGACCGATGTGTTCTTCGCATTCTTCGTCGAAGATGAAGAAGTTCCTCAATCCTTATCCTTTTTCTCCCCAAGACTCCACCACAAGAAACTAACCCAAAATAAATTATGCCCTCACTTAATTTATTAACAAGACATGAGTTTGAATTTCAAACCCACACACACATTTAACTCACTTCATTAAAAATATAAGTTATTAATACTTAAGTTATAAAAAGTTATTGGTGAGTTGAGGGGGGTTGAAGAATATGAAGGGGTGGGGTTCGTGTGGGCCCCAACACCCTCATAACCTCCCATGGGAAGTTGGGTAGTTACCCAACTTCCACCCAAAGCCTTAAACCACTTAATGAAAATAAAAATTGTATTTAAATTATAAATTAAACTTCCACAATTTTTATCATCTTTTCTCGTGAAAACGCAACCACGGAACATGTGTTCCTAAGCAATTACCGGCACTGCGGTTCCATCGAGGCCCTCGGAATTCGATTCCGAGAACCGATTCAAAAGATAGGAATTCCCGCTCGTTCGTTCACTGAACTAACCCGAGCTAAACTTCGGATAGAAATTTCAGGCACACCGGGCCTCGGAATCAAGTGCCGTCAGAAACTGCATTCTTGTAAAATCCCAAAGAATATTAAGAAAAACCTTTCTTTGAATTTTACAAGTATTTACAGTGAGAAACCTCTTAAGGAAAAGGAAAAAGGGATGTCACATGTGATCACTATTAGTAATGTTGAGTATGACAACGATGTGGTGGAATGATTATGTTTTTATGTAAAGGGATTCCAAAATAATGTATTGTGGAACACTGGAATATGTATGTAATTGTTTATTGTGGTTTTCAATAATTATATGGTACCAGTAACCATTAAAAGTGATTCAAATATTTTGGAAAGAAGATGATATGCGCATAATGAAGGGATAAGGAGAAAATTAAATTTTTGGTAGTATTCATGAGCTCATGACTGATATAAGGATAAGGTTATATCATGGTTTGAGTACATAGAATTTTTGGATTTTGGTATGTGGAAAGAGTTAAATTTTGACAGCATTCATGTTTTCAATAAGGTTCAATGGGTATTCATTTTTAAAGAGAATACATGATTAAGGTATTCAAATGATTGGAATGTGACCAACAAGATATATGAGGGATAAATGATGGTATTCACATGCTTGGTATATGACCTCTCTAGTAATCATTTTCTTTATACTATGAGATTGGACAGATGTATTTTGGATAAGCCTAAAGATTGGAATGGATTATGTTGGACATAAGATAATATTATTTAAGGATAGAAATTGTTTTTCGATATTATTTCTGGAATGTTATAATAGTATAGTTTTAGAAAAAGAACAAACCATAGGACGAGCGACAACTCGTCGCGTCAGATAAGGCTATGGGAATCGAACCCACAACTGAAGTACGATAGGCCATTATCGCCTACCACTGGCCTACAAGAAGTCCCTGGTTAGTAGAATCTAGTTTTATTATATTAAACGGTATGATTTATGAAGTATAAGTCCATTTTAGGAACCATATACGATTAATCTCACTATAGATGGACTTATGTATATATTAATAACTTTTACTATCCTTTTGTTTGAGATAGATGAAATGACCTATCATTCTATCGCATGAACTACTAACACTTCACGAATGAAAAATTCAACTTAATTTAATTAAGAGATGAAGTGGAAATGGTTCAAGGCACGAACAATGGTGATATTTTACCAAAATCAAGTAAGTATTTCTTTTAATTCAACAATTATTCAGCATTAGGGGAATGATCTTGAAAACTAAAAATGTTGTCCTAGTACCCTCATAACCGATAAATCAGATGGCACCTTAGATCATCACAAATTAATGGCTTTGTGATTGTTGGCTTTTTCATAGCCATGTTCTCTACCACTCTCCATCAGAACATGATGGTTAGATTTTTCTTCCATATCCATATTTTCACCTATGTACTCCTATGTGTAAACCCAGTGATTAGTTAATTTGGGTAACCATTACATTTCATAATTTAGTTTTTAAAGTTCAGTTTTGGTATTTATTTTTACAATGTGGGTTTATATGAAAGAAACTTTCAAGTAGAAATCCATTTATAACCCGGGCGAATTTCGAGGGTGAAATTAATTTTAAGGGGGGTTGAATGTAACAACCCGAGATTTTATGAGAATTATTCTTTTTAATTTCATTGATGTCTTGTGTTATACGCTACACCAAAATTAGCTTGCACTATACGCAACACCATATTAGCTTGCAGTATACCCAACACTATTCTTGGCTCTTGTTACACTCAATTTCAAGTCTGTTTTGTGGAAATTATTTTACGCAACATTAAGTATATATTTTGTTTAATGTATAAATGAAATATGTTTTGATTATGTTATACGCAACACCAAATGAATATTTCACTACATGCATCCCTGACTTGACTTTCATTACACGCAATCAATACCTTCCTCGATAGCGTGTGTAGTACGCAATACTGAGTTTCACTAAATGATATATTATTATAATATTATTATGAACTAGCTGTTATGAATAGTAATAACAACTTTTTAAAAATTTATACATTTTATTTTAAAAAATGGACTTCATTTTTGGATTCGGAATACTGAATATAGCCTAGGGTGAATTTTTGGTATTTTTCTGAAAACTTTCAATTTTTTATGAATAGTGAAAAGACTAGGTTACTATTTAACACCTGACTTTTTATATAAATAATTATTTATTTTATTTAAATTTATTTTAGGTCAAAATTGATACATAATACCTATATAAGTTCAATTTAATTTATTGAAGTCATTTTATAATAATTTTAGACATACAAAAATTTTATTGAACTTTTCACCATTTTTTACCCACCTCCTAGGAGAGTTTGAAAATTTACATAAAACTTAATTTTACCGCTTCTGTGAGTGGAATTTCGAAAATCTGAGAGACAATGTTAATATCAAGGAGTAAAGTGTGGTTCAATAAGATAAAAATAATTTTTGGTGAATCGTAACTTTTTACTTTTATTTACCACGATTAAAAGTTAATAGGGTAATAAAGGATAAAAATGATATTATTATTACCCTAAAACATGTCCTAATTCTATCGTATAAGTGTAGTTCGACCAAAAACTACCTTAGGGATAAAATATTACCCTTTAGTTCCACTTTTATTAGATTAGGACATTTATTATTATTTTATTTAATGAAGAATTAAAATAGTTAAAATCAATGTTTAATAACTAAAACATTTTTAATATAGGGTTATACGTAAGATATATTCAACTATAAATATTAATTAGAAATATAAAATTCTTTACTACATAATGGTATTTTATTTATAATTTTTAGACTTTAAATAATTTAATTTATTTATGAAAAAATGATGATGCAGTAATTACCTTATTAATGAAATATTAACATAATTGATGTTATAAATACCCAAATAAATGTAATTTTAGAATTTTTATGAATTAAAATAATTTACTAGGTTAATATGACATGTTAGTATTTATATAAGTAACTTTTTTCGAGCTAATAATTCTGTTATGTTTTTCAAAAAAATCAAGTACCAAATAGTGTCAAAATTGACATAAAATATGTTTTAAAACAAATATTATATTATTAATTGTTATTTTATTCCTAAAAATATAAGGTTTGGAAAAATGACTTAGATAAGGTTATATATATTAATAATGAACCACTTGGGGTTGTTTTGGCTTGTTATAGTATGTTTATTAAACATATAGTGTAAGAAAACCAGAAGATACCGTAAAAGTTAAATTATTTAACTTAGAGTTAAATCTAAATGATAAGGTTAAAATAGTAACCTAAACTTGTCTAAAATCTATTGGTTGAGATGCTTTAGACCCATACCCACTTTATCTTTGAAATAAATCAATTATGAGCTATTATAAACTGAATATGAATTTATTATAAAATAATATTTTATGTTTTTCCAAAGGTGCCTCTCTTCACCCTTATAAAAAGGGCACCCCTTCCCTCTTCTATTCACACTTTTTTGAGCCTTTAAGCTCAGAAAAACACTACCAATTACTCTTATCAACCTATCTAGTTATATCATAGAGGTTTTGCTCTCCTAAAAAGACCAAATCTAGTGCCATAAGAAGATGTTTAAAGGAGGTGCGTCGAGGAAGAGGTAATCTCTTCTACCGACTCTTTCAAGTTTCTTTCTTCTTCTACTTCCTCTTCTTTAGTTGTTTAACTATAAATTAATAACATCAGTATTACTTATATACTAATATTTTATTATAAGTATGAAACAACCCTATTTCATCTTCTATCCATCCTACGGAAAACAAAATCACCGAGTGTGCGTATGTACGGAATACCGTCTCCACGCCGTGGTGTAATCAGTTTTTCCACCACCACCTTACTTGGATGGGTATAATGGTGTAAATAATAACTATATATGATTATTATAACATCATAAGGATTCTAAGATATTATATAATCCACTACAATTCCATTCAATAAATATGGGAATGATATCATCGCTCGTGCGTACGTACGGATTACCGTCTCCAAAACACGATGAGATTCATTTTCCATGTAATAATTCAAGAGTGATTATAAAGTATATATAATAAGAAATCATGAAATATATGTCATAATAATGCTACTGGATATATATATATATATATATATATGTATTTCATCTATTTATTCCATTCAATTCAATAAGGAAACAAAAAACAACGTTCATGCGTACGTACGACCTACCGTCTCCATGAACAATGTATTTCTTTCCATTTATCAATCTATTATATATATTTATATACTGAATATATACGATATATAGATCATGATTTAAATTCTTAAAGTAATTAAATCATGATATAAGTAATAATAATATCAATAACATGAAGTCCAAACACGTACGATAAATAAAACAATTTTACCCAAAATGCTTATTTAACATGGAATTTACAAAATATTGGGTAATATAAAGTCATAAGTGAACCATTTATGATATCATAAAAATGAATATGATTCTTTAATAAGTAAATGAAATTATTTAAATCATTATACAAGAGGTTTGGATACGTACAAAGCATACCAGACATAAGGTAAGGGATAATTTTGCAATCTCATTTTTATCCAAGATTGCTTATACGTAAGTATTTACTGGGGTTATATTTATCATCCATGTCCCTATTTTCTAAAAATGGTTTCATGTATGTTTAAAGTCCTTTTTAATTTTTTTTTTACTTTTACTACATGGTATGTAATGAATCTTTTTTTACCATACGAGGTACTTTTTGACTTTTTTGGAAAAAGTACGAGAAGAATGTTTTTTAACTGATACGACATGAATGGATTTTTACGGTTTCATAACACCTTATTTTCATGAAGCTTACTCTACAGGATTTAATGACTATTTTCAACAAAATCATTTCTTTTAAAATTTCATGGTGTTTTGTGAAAAGAAAATGATTTTTAAGAATAAAGGATATTTTCCTCAAGAATTCATTTCAAGTGTTTTATCAAAACCATTTTCCATATAAGATGGAATTATTTCATATGTGTATGTTTCAAGTATAATTTCTCTATTATTTACATGGTTTCACTTTTCTTATGATGAAATGATATCCATTTTTTTGTATGTATTATGGTATTATGGGATGATGTTTATGAAACCCATTTTAAACTTTGGGTAATGATGAATGATTTATGTTCATGTTGTTGCACAAGTAAGAATGATTTCATTATGAGATGGGTGGGACCTATATCTCCATCAAATGCATTGGGTAAAGATTTATACCTCAGGAGATAGACATGGATGGAATGTTAAGTTAAACTGGTTTAGTGTTACAAGACTTTAACGAGGAGTGAACTCGATTCAGAAAGGGACTTTGTCCACTAATATGGTCTTGACAGTAATGCCTTGACTACTATGGAAATAATATCATGTGCTTAATGTTTTTCCACAATTACAAGTTTTTTTTCAAGCTATTTTATCATGATTGATGTTCCATTATGATCTATTCCTTACGTATTTCCATGTTTTATGTCATTGCTCATAATTTTTATGTTTAAACATTATGTTCATGTTTTTATGTTCCAATGTATATGGTATGTTTTATTTTTTCCATGCTTAACCTTACTGAGCATTTAACCTCACCCTTTATATGTTTTCTTTTCCCCAAGATATAAAGAAAGGTTTAGGGTAATAAAAAAAGTGGAAGATCTTTATGGGAGATGTTGAAGGTCTTTCACCACGATTATAAGATTATGTTCCGAGTTTCCAAAAGTACAGTAATGTCTATATATGTGATGCTTTGGGTCTCTACAAGAAAGGCTAATATTATGCGATCATTACTGATGAGGTTAAAGCTCCGAAGGATGTAGTGGTAGGTAATTTAATTGTTTTCTCAAGTTTATCCAATGATTTATTTAATTCTGGATCATCGCATTATTTCATATCTTTCGAGTTTTCTAAGAAAATTAGATATTTCTAATTTGATTTAACAAGTGAATTGTCAGTCAAAACTCCTAAGGGATGTATCATTGCCATAACATTTTGTGAATGAGTTCCCATTAGGGAATATAAATGTTCTTTATCTACTGATCTTATCGTCATACACATGATCGAATTTGATATAATCCTCTGTATGTATTGGATTTCGGACCATGATGTGAAAACTTATTGTGAGAAGAATATGGTTATAATTTTCGATGATGATAAGGAATACCTTATCTTTAGTATAGAAATTTCACCATCTGATTCTTATCTAGATCCACCCCCAGTAGCTCTACTAAATTCAATTATTTGGGAGGAAGATATTTAAATAACTATGGGTGAGGAGAAGAATGTTCGAATAGAGGACATACTAATTTTACAAGAATATGTTGATGTGGTTCCATAGGATTAACCTGGACATCCTCCAGAATGAGAAATTTAGTTTTAAATGATTTAATAACTAGTTCAAGGCCCATATCTAAGACCCGTTATAAAATGGCCACTATGAAATTAGTGGAACTAAAGAAAAAACTATAGGAATTGAGTAATAAAGGATTTATTCTTCCTACTATTTCTCCATGGGAAACCAATGCTCTTTTTGTTAAAAAGAAAGATAGATCTATGAGGTTGTGCATTGACTACAGGGAGATCAATGCTATAAAAATAAAGAAAAAGTATACCCAACCTCACATTGATGATTTATTCAATCAACTTCATGGAGCTCAATATTTTTCAAAGATTGAACTTTGATCTGGATACCATCAGTTGTGTGTGAAGTAGGAAGACATTCCAAAGACAACATTTCTTCTTAGGTATGGGCATTAAAAGTTTACAATAATGCCTTTTGGACTGACTAATTCACCCCATGTTTTTATGTATCTAATGAATAGAATTTTTAAAGAATATCTTGATGAATTTATAGTCGTATTTATTGATGATATATTTTTATACTAAAAAAGCTACGAAGATCATGAAAATCACTTGAGCACTATTCAGAAAAACCTTAGAAGAAATGAATTATATGGGAAGTTTAGAAAGTGTGAATTCTGGATTCAGGAAATTTCTTTTCATGGCCATATTGTCTCTAATAATGGAATATTTTTTGATCCTTTTAAGACAAGAGCAATACAATAATGTCCATCACTGATGAGTATAACCGGGGTACGTAGTTTTACTGGTTTAGCAGGTTATTATCGGAATTTCTTCCAAAACTTTTTCCCGATTGAAAAACCCATTAACCAGGATCACACGTAAAGGGGTTAAATTTGTTTGGACAAAAGAGTGTGAATAATGTCTTGAATAACTGAAGAGAAGATTTGTCAATGCTTCTATCTTGAATATAACATCGTGGAATGATGGGTTAGTTATTTATAGTGATTCTTCAAAGAAAGGACTTGGTTTTGTTCTTATGAATAATGATAGAGTTATTGACTATGCATCACGGCTTCTAAAAATTCATTAAAAAAACAATCCTAATCATGATCTTCAGTTAGCAGTTGTAATATTTACTTTGAAGATATGGAGACACTATCTCTATGGTGAAAATTTTGAGATATATACGGATGAGAAGAGTTTGAATTATATTTTCTCGCAGAAAGAACACAACATGAGGCAATGTAAAAGGCTTGAACTACTCAAATATTATGATTTCACTATACAGTACCACCTAATGAAGAAAAATAAGGGGGAAAATTCTTTGATAAGAAATCATCATGGAGTTTTGAACAAGATCAGAGTTTAAAGGGAACATATGTTCATGGATCGAGTAAAGATAGATATAGGAATAATCAAGGAAGATGAAACATCAATAATTTTTCAAATGGTTTCCAATCCAACTTTACTAGAAAGGATAAAAAGTTGTGAGACAGATGACGAAAAGATTCCAAAGAATATTAAAGCTGTGAATGATGGGATATGGATTCAAATCGTATATGAAGAAAGAAATTTGAAATTTGGGAAGAGACTTTGTGTTCCTGATATACCTGATCTAAAAAGGAAATTGTTGGATGATTCTCATAGCCCCAACTTCTCTATACATTCTAGTATCACTATGATGTATAGAGATTTTAAGGAACATTTTTGGTGGGACGACCTGAAGAGGGAGAGTTCTGATTATGTGTCAAGATGTATGGTTTGTCAATAGGTTAAGGCTGGAAGACAACATCCTAGAGGAGTCATGCAACCTCTTCCCATACTTTAGTGGAAATGGGATGATATTACGATGGAATTTTTCATGGGGCTACCAAAGACTCATAGAAGGAATGACACAATATAGGTCATTATTGACCATCTTTCCATGTCAGCACCTTTTATTTCTATAAGATAAAATTTACCACTTGAACCTTTAGCAATATTATATATTAATGATGTTGTAAGACTTCATGGAGTACCCCTATCAATTGATTCTAACCGTAATCCCCATTTTACATCAAGATACTAGAAATGTCTTCAGAAGGCCTTGGATACTGAACTTCATTTGAGCACTTCCTACCACCCTGAAACTGATGGAAAATCAGAATGGATGATTCAAAACTTAGACAACATGTTGAGATCATTCTCACTTTACTTTTAAGGTATGTGGGATCAATATTTACCTCTGGTAGAATTTTCCTATAATAATAGCTTCTATTTGAGTATTCATATGGAACCATATAAAGAATTATATAAAAAGAGATGTCGTACACCGAAATGTTTGGATGATGTTGGTGAATGGAGATGCGTAGGCCCATAACTTTTTGAGGAAACAATGGAAAATGTGAAGATTATCCAAACCCACATCAAAGTTGTTCAAAGTAGGAAAAAGAGTTATGCTGATAACCAAAATAATGATTTGGAATCTCAAGTAGGAGATCATGTTTTCTTTAAGGGATATCCATGGAGGGGTGTTATATGATTCAGTAAGAAGAGAAAATTATTTCCCAGGAACATTAGACCTTTCAAAATTCTAGAACAAATTGGAGTTGTAGATTATTATATGGCAATGCCTCCAAGTCTCTCTGAAGTTTATGATGTGTTCCACGTATCACTGTTAAGAAAATACACGCCTGACCCAACGTATGTTCTCACCTATGAAGAAATATAATTGAAACCTGATCTATATTATTGTGAAGAGCATGTCAAGATTCTTGATACAAGAGAACAAGTGATGAGAAAACAGACATCTCATCTGGTGAATGTTTTATGGAGAAACCATAAGATGGATGAGTGAATGTGAGAACCCGAGGAACTTATGATGAAGAACCACCAAAATATTTTTATGCAATAATATTATATAAATTTCAATGATTAAATTATTTGAAGGAGGGAAGAATGTAACACCCCAAGTTTCCACGGTACACTTCCTTTTGAATAATACAATAGCTTGCGTTGTACGCAACTTCGAGTTCTAACACACAAATACCAATCAAAATAGCCATTATGAATAATAATACCCACGTTTTGAAATTTTATAAATTTTATTTTTCAAAATGGACTTCATTTTTGGATTCGGAATTTCAAAAATAGTTTTGGGTAATTTTTTGGCCTTTTTCTGAAAACTTCCAATTTTTGATGAATAGTGAATAACCCTGCGTTATGGTTTAAAACTGACTTTTTTTAAATAATTAGTTATTTTATTTAAATTTATTTTAGGTAAAAATAGATACATAATACGTATATATGTTCAATGTAATTCCTTAGAGTCATTTTATAATAATATTAGATATATAAAATTTTATTGAACTTTTTACCGTCTTTTACCCACCATCTAGGCGCATTTGAAAATGTGCATAAAACATAATTTTACCTCTTCTATGAATTAGTGTTAAAAAATCCCACACACATGGTTCATATTATCAAGTAAAATTAGGTTCAATAAGTTGAAAATAATTTTTAGTGAATAGTAGCATTTGACTTTTATTTACCACTATTAAAAGTAAATAGGGCAATTAAAGGTAAAAAATGATATTATAATTACACTAACACATGTCCTAATTCTACTGGATAAGTTTATTTCTACCAAAATCAACTTTAGGAATAAAATATGATCATTTTTTTCAACTATTATTAGATTAGGACATTTATTATTATTTTATTTAAATAAGTGTTTAATGTTTTAAATTCAAGGTTTAATAAATAAACCATTTTTAATATAGGTTTATACATAAGATAAATTAGTATATAAATATTCATTAGAATGATAAAAATATTTGTTACGAAATTGTATTTTATTTTTAATTTTTATACATTAAATTACTAAATTTATTTATGACATAATGATGATGTAGTAATTACCTTATTAAGGAAATATTAAAATAATAGATATTATAAATATCCAAATAAATGTAAATTGAGCCTTCTGATGAATTCCACCAATTTTATAGGTTAATACGACATGTTAATATTTATTAAAGATATTTTTTTCGAAGTGATAATGTTTTTATGACTTTCAAAAAAACAAAATACCAAATAGTTTCAAGATTGACATAAATGAGTTTTAAAAAAATAATAATATATTATTAATTGATATAATATTTCTAAAAATCTATTTTTGGAAAAAGGACATAGATAAGGTTATATATATCAATAATTAACCACTTGGGGTTCTCTTTCCTTTTTATAGTAAGTTTAATAACCATTTATTATAATAATTAAAGAGTACATGGTAAAAGTTAAACAATTTAACTAAGAGTTAAATCTAAAGGATATGGTTAATAAAGTGACCTAAACATGTCTAAAACCTATTTGTTGAGTGGTTTCTGATTCTTACCCACCTTATCTTCGAAATAAATCATTTTGGAGCCATTATAAACTGAATATGATTTTATAATAAAATAATATTTTAAACTTTTCCTAAAGTGGCCATCACCTCTCTTATAAAAGGGCACTTCCCCTTCACTCAGAACCACACCTCCAATTCCATTTAGTTTGGCCATACCCTACTCAAATATCCTCACAAATACCCTCAAATCTCCCTAGATTACTTATATTGACCAGAAATCCAACCTAAGGATCCCTTTTGATCAACTCAAAAGGAAACACCCGAAGAAGAGGTAATAATTTCACCACCTCTTTCAATGTTCTTTTGTTATTCCACTTCCTATTTCTTTGTTGTTTCCATAACAAAATAATAAATCCATTACCTTATAAAAAATGTGATGTAATTATAAATAGGTTACAATAATATTCATTATTCTATCCATCCTATGAATGAAAAGTCACCATACGTGCGTACGTACGACTTACCATCTCCACATCATGGTGTAGTTTGTTATTCAAACACATCATTATTTGGATGGGTATATTAATGAGTATAATTGATATAAATAATAAATATAACATGTTAATTATTTTACATATTTGATATACCATCCAATTATATACAATTTCACCATCAATAGAATGATATTGTCTCTCGTGTGTACGTACGGATTACCGTCTCCACGAACTTGATGAAATTCATTCCCCATCATAACCATTAAAGAATAATTTTCATTTTATGATTAAAAATAATGTTTATGAGAATAATATAATTATCAATATGAATAAAATACATCCATTCCATAAAAAACATGGCTTAAGTAACCAAGCATATAAAGGAAAATGAATGAGTTAACACCCGAAACGATGATACTACTGAAATATTATTAACAAACCAATATTAGAGGATCATATATGATGTCATATTTATGTATGAAGTTCATGTATAATTTAATAACAATTATTTAACTATTACATTTGAGGTTATCATACCCTCGATCAATGAAAAGTACAAGGCAGTGAATAATTCTACAATCTCTTTATTATCCGAGGTTATTTATATGTGATTATATACTAAGACCTCTTTATCATCCACATAAGCATTTCTTTAAAATGTATTTCAAAACATTTAACTATTTCCTAGACTATTGGTTAAATAAATTTATACCCTTTTTGACTTTTCATAAGATTTTTATGAAGGAATATTTCTGTCGTTTTCCAAATAAGGTCCTTTACGACCTTTTTGAAAAAATTAAGGAAAGAGTGTTTTTTTAACTTATACCGTGAGTGCGGATATTTTCCACCATTATAACACCTTTGAAGCTTAACTTACAATATTATAATAATATTTTCAAAATAAATGTTTTATTTTATAATTATGTGAATTTTAAATGATTTCATAATAGATAGAAATATTTATCTCAAATGGTTTTGATTTCATCTCTGTCAATATCCTTTGTTGGATTTTACACTTGTTTGTTGTTGATTTATTATGATTCAATCTTCCATATTGAATTGAAGGTTTTGTGATATTTTTTACTGTAGATGTGTTATTTTTATACCATTAAATTATTGTGATTAAAGTATTGAAATTTCATATGCTAGTTTTAATATGAATGTTTATGTTATGTTTCAACCTTTTCATATGAGGAATACATTGGACTTAGTAAGTAACGGGTGGAGCCTAATATAGCTCCTTGATGCATCAGTAGGTCTCATGAGACAAGCTAGTGTCTTGGAAAAATTCCATGAAAAAATCTTATTTTTAGTCTTGGCACAAGGCCTTGACTATGTTGTTATGATGTCTGACATTATGCATTCCATAATTATGAAATTGGCTATTGATATTACATGTGATTATTTGACTAGTAGAATATACATGTGAATACGTAAATGGAATTATTTGATTTATCTCTTCCATATTTTTCTGAAGTTTTAGTTTAAAAGGCTTTTGTTTTAGTCTTATACATTTCCTTAAATGTTTATTCTCATTTATGAAAGTTTCCACTATATTGTTCTCCTTAGTGAGCACCTGAGCTCACCTCTTTCAAGATTTTATTTTTCCCAGGATGCAAAGAAGTATATTATGACTGACCAATAGTGATAGTATAAGTGATATGAATGTGTTAAAATAAGGCACAATGTTGTTGGTTTTCATTTCATAATGAAATATAAAACTTATGTTTGTATCTAGTACTTACAAGGCTACTAAACTGATCAGATTTTTGGGATTTTATCCCTTGCAATAATGCCAATGTTATATAATAATGAACCAAAACTAGGTAACTAGGTTCAGGGCATTACATTTTACACCTTCTCAACATCCTCAATAGGTCACACAAATAGAGGAGAAAATTTCACTTTCCTCCCAAGGCATTGATAGCCCACATGGGCTGAAACATTGAAGAACACCTTATCACCAACTAAAAACTCCAACAGTCAATGATGATGATTAGGATAAGAATTGTAATTGATTTGTTCCCTAAAAATTTGTTGAATAATAAACTGAATCTTTTTTTTTCATATCATTGATCGTGCTTGGTCCATCCAAGTAATATTCACCAATATCTACCAAAGACACACTAGTGATTTATGAGGGCATCCGTACAAGGCCTCAAAAGGATCCATTCAGATCGTAGACTAATAACTATTTCTATAGGAAAACTCAATGATAACTAATGATCATCCCAATCTCCACCGAAGTTATGAACGCATACATGAAGCATATCAACAATAATCTGTATATCTCTTTCTATTTGTCCATAAAAATGTGGAAGGAATGTCATACTCAAGTGGACCAGAGATCCTAGTGCCTCCTGAAGGCCTTCCAAAAAAATGGTATGTAAAACAAGGATCCATATTAGATACTATAGCTGATAAAAATCTATGAAAATAAAAAATATCTCTCACATATAGATTTCCCAACTCATCACCCTTTGTTTTATCAGGAATGGGTATAAAGTGAGCCAACATAGTTAGCCTATCGATCATAACCCATATCATATTCTTCTTTCTCTGGGTATGAAGCAACCCCACCATAAAGTCCATAGAGATCTCATCACACTTCCATGCAGGAACTAGAAGTAGCTGAAGAAAACCGGATGGTTTTTGGAGCTCATACTTAACCTTTGGACATATATAACCATGAGAGAAAAATTTAGAAATGTCTCAAATCATACCGGGCCACTCTAAGCATTAATACATTCCATAGAACATCTTCATGTTTTTTGGGTTCCCATCACAATATGAATTAAGGATATCCCTCATCACAAATATACTTACTACTAATGGTAAAAGAAATAATTTCACTAACATAGAATGCTTTCCGTAGAGAAAGACTAATCAACCATGGTCTCCCTACAATAATGAGAGTATTTAATTCCATATCACTCACCATAAATCATTTGTTCTTATAGAATTATCCCGAGAAGAGTAGATTTCATCTGAACACTGGTCAAGGAAACTGTGGCCACTAATTATGAGTCTCCAATATGAAATTGTGAAAAAATATTTATCAAGTTCCACTCTTTCAGTGATTTCTTAGTGGTCAGGGTAAGAAATTTTCCACTCAAGGAATCTTAGACGACATTCCATTTTCCAAGAATATGGATAATTTCAATGTTGAAATATTGAATGTATTATACCAAAAGTCACTTATGGTGGTTAACATATTTTTTATAGAAGATATAACTCAAGATTTTGTGATTAGAAAATATGGAAAACCTTTCTCTAAAAAGGTAGTGTCATCAAATATTAAGTGTGTGCATCACAACTACGAATTCAAGGTCATGGGTTAGAAAATTAATCCTATGTGGTGTAAGATAATGTGATCCATAAGAAGTGACATGATCACCCTACATAGAAAAATAAAACAAACATTAAATTGATGCATCACAGATGAAAAAATAGCCCAACCCACCCTATAGGAGAGAAACACCGATGAAATCGTCAAAATATATTTCATCTCAACAAATTAATTCCTAAATTTGGCATCCCAATAAAACAATACTGCCATTCGAGTTAGAAACGTCATCAGAGAATCTAAAATTGAGATGACCTTTATGAACATGGAATAGTACCCAACTAAACCCATGAATATTTGAATAATAATAAAATTTTGTTTTTTTCCCATGTCATAACAAATTTAACCAATTAAGAATCAAATAAATTACAATGTTCTCACACCACATGTCCGAAGAACTTCCCTTCTCCAATCCGAAAACCACATTTCAAAAAAATAGCATATATTCATTGATATCTCAAAAATTAAAGAACTAATCTTATATGAAACACATGATCCTTATCATATATAGACTAATCTAGGATGTCATCCACAAATTCAACCACAAAAGTATCAAAATACTCATGGGGAATCATGTTTCATAAAGCCATAAGGACCGCAAGAGGATCACATATACCAAATGGAAGGATATGATACCAATAATGGTCGCACATTCACTAAAACGTTGTTTTATAAATGTCATAATCATTTATTCTCAACTGATGGTAACCAGATCAAAGATCAATCTTAGAGAACCAATTTTCCCATATCAATTGATCAAATAGATCATCAATCCATAGAAAAAGATAATTTTTCTTCATTGTGACTCCATTGAGTTTTATGTAATCAACACAAAGGTAAAGGGAACCAACATCCATATTAGAAATGATAATTGGAACTACAAAAGGTGACATAGTAAAGCTTATAAATCATTTCTCTACATGAGCATCCAACTGACTCTTCGACACTTTCATTTAACATCAATCCATGCTGTAATAAGGAATAAAAAATGGTTGAGTACCAAGAAATAAATAAATATTAAAATAATACCATCTTACTGGTTGAAACCCAAAGAAGTAAGAAAGAATCACATTAGGAAACTCAATGATAATTAAAGGGAGATCACCACTTTATGATTATAACTCTTGATAAAAAAATACAGATATTACTTTCCCCAATGTGGGATAAGAAGTTACGACTCTACCCGACCTAAAGTCCTATTATCCATGAAAGAAACAAAACACCATATCATGTGCAGTAATGAAAAACCCTAAAATATAACAATCAATTCAAGATTTATTGGAAATTATGAAATATGCCTTTAATATTTCTTCATGAGGATTAATGTTGAGAATAATAAAATTTTAAGTATGATCAGCATCGAATAGAGATAAAACACATGCTCAACTACAGAGACCTTTCCCTCTATTCACTATAAGGCATATACCAGTATACATCATATAAGATAAAAGATCTATAGGTAGATTTAGTAAATATTAAACACTGGTTTAAATGAACACATACATTTACATGTATCAAATAAATAAGTCACTAATGATGAAGATAAAGTAATGATATCTCTCACAGTCACTTGTCCCAAATATGATTCCTATGGAAAATCTTGAACTGCATGAATAAAATTCATTCAGAATTCCTATGAATGAACCCATTTTTACGTGAATCATATCATTAAATTGTATTTTTAGAATGCACTAATGAAATTGTGCTACTATATAGAGGGAAATAGTCATGGGAAAAATCATGCATGTGACCTAAGCATTAGTAGGATTCACATATATTGGGTCCTCCAGTGAAAACCCTCTGAGAATTCGGAGGATTTCAAAACCTGTATAAAATAAAATGGAATATACTAAGAACTAGAGGAGATCTAGAAAAAAACTTCTACAAAGATACACCGTGAGAATCATCACACTTCCTATCTCCCTTATAGGAATTCACACTACCACTGGGAGAAAAATAAACTCCCAACAAACCCGCCTTTCCAACCAGGCCCATTTCAACCATCATTACTCTATCTAACACATCACCATTATAATGAAGCTTAAACAAGAAAACCAGAGAATTAATATCAGATAAAATTCACATATCAAACTATCGTTCCTTAATCTTCTCATTTTATAATATCTCTGGTGTAAACTATACTGGCTCAACAACAAAAAAGATTCATACTCGGTCATGGTCTTTTCAACATACTCAAGATTTAAAAACTCAATATCCATGGAAAACGCCATCGAATTTGGTTATAAATCATAATTGAAAATATTCTTTAAGACTTTCCATTCCAATACCTCATTCTTACTCTCTATTACCATTATGTCCTACCATCACTTACTTGTTCATCTAGTATAAAGTTGGATCACTTCACCTTTATTTCATCATGTGTCTATAATAATTTAAACAAACACTCTATCTTAGTGAACCATTCCATAGCCTCTTGAGGATCCTTTTATTTTTTAAATGCTGGTGGGTTTTGGAGAAGGAAAGATGAATAAAAATTCCATAGAATATTTCTCTGATGATCCACAACTGGATCCTGAATGGGGTTTGGTGGTGGTGCATATCCCAGAGAATGGATAGTACACACAATCACCTCAACAAAAATTGAGTCCATAAAAGGATTTTATCATCATGGTTCGTCAGTGGATTCCTCCTGGATCTGATTACCATGTCTTCTCGGAGAAATTATGATATAAGACATCAACAGAAAACATTGAAGTCATCTTATTAACACTCAAACAAATCAACAAGGGGAAATCAATCCCAATAGATTAAATAAGATGATTTGGATTTATATCTATCCTAATCAAATGTTGGGAAACGACTAGAACTAATCCTCAAGAAGTCTTTCCAAAACCACACCTAGTGACTTAAGGTTTGTTGTGTTGATATTTTTCTAGGCACTCCATATCAACTACCACCTATGTCTTGACAAGATTACACGAATCCTTACTAACATAAAAAATATGAAGCTAATCTTGGAGCTCTAATAACACATTAACACAAACTATCCTGGGTACCTTGGTATCCCTTTAAGAGACTTTTTCATGAAATATACCTAAAGTAATTCTCGGTCTCCATGGGCTGGCAAGGGACACCTAGAATCATAAAAAATGAAAGTTGGAACCAAGTAGAAACAACCATTGCAGAAGAAAGATAAAAAGTCAGTATGCATACTATAGAAACTCCACAAGGGAAAAAAATGTACCATAATTCACATTGGTAAAAAACCAAGAGTACCATACAAAAGTATAATAAAATAGGATTTAAACCCAATTCCTAAAAGACACAACTCCTTAAGACTATGTATCAATAACTATTACCACCTACATGTGGCACATTACCCATGATCAAGCCCAGAAGAAGATAATCCACAAATACCTAATAGAAGAGGTAATGTGTGAGCTAAAATACATGTATGGTTGCACCAAGTATTCAATAATAAGATTCCAATATTCAACTAAATAAATAAAAATTTAAATTTTAAATAAATAGTCATGTGATTTCAAATAATATTTAAAAAAATAATGGTTTACATTTTATATGATGTAAAACACTTTAAACAAATAGCTCAATATATTTTTTTTATATAAAATAGTTTATATAAATTCAGAAAGCATCCTAAATAGTTTACAAAAAGAGAATATATTCATTTAAAAAATAAAAAAAGTGAGAAACATGGTCATATTAAAAATAGTTATGATTGTTCTAGGATATGAGACTCCATTACACTAAAATAGTTTTTATGAAATTTTGTGTACACACATCCTCCCCAATAATGACAAGTGAGGACTTTTTAGCATCCCACTGAGGTCGTGACTACTATATATGTATTTTAAGTGTTATAAATCATATAGAGTTTCTCGAATAAGTTACTAACAATCTATGATTTCATATTATTGGATACAAATTATTGATGATCAATTTATTTCATCAATTATTAAAAGTTAATTCATCCCATTCCAAATTTGAAATATTTCAATTTTCCATTTAAAAAACAAAACGAGGTTTCAATCAAATCATTACTTTTAAAGATAAAACCAATGGTATTCTTCCAAAATAATTTTATTAAATGTTTACTAAATACCAATTTGAAACTAATTTCTTCATACCAATTTCGACAATTTAATTCCACAATATAATTTTAATCAATTTCCAACAAAATTTAACAACACACACCAATTCAATGGAATTGGGGTTTTCCCCCAATTTATGCCAAATACAATTTCAAACCTCCAATTTAATGGAATTAAGTAGTAATTGATCAATAATATGAAAAATAATTTGTATCATGAAATTTAATTTAAATCAAAAAATTGAATTTAAATAATTAAATTTATGGTTAATAAATATTTTTCATCATAATGGAACCACATAGCTTGGGATCACTGGATCTCAAAATACAATACCTTAAATGGGATACTCTAAAGAAGAACACCGATAGTGAATATCCTATAATAAGACATATATTACTGATTTAAAATAATGGAATTTATATTCCTTAATAACACAAATATCTAGAAAAACCCTATATACTAAAGGAGAGTAAATAAGATAAAGACAACGAGAGGAGGAAAACTATAGAGTAGAGATCGAACACTGTTATCCAAGATTATATCCTCTTTTGGAAGGATGTAGAGGGGATAAAATCACTTATCTGGAGATACACAATAATAAGTATTAATAATATATTGGCATTGTTTTGTTTCACACTTTAAAAAAGGATTTTATGTCTTCTAAATATAAAATTCAGATTAATTAATTTTGAACACATGGTTAGTTGGGCAGTTTTGCATTGTTAGACAAAATATATGTCCCAAGAAGGTAAAACTTTTAATGGGTTTCTATATTTCTACTAGGAAGGCACATGGTTTGTCATACCATTATCCAAGCATGCAAAATATCACTTCCTCGGTTTGTGCGGTTTCCACTATTAAGG
This sequence comes from Viscum album, assembly GCA_963277665.1. NCBI lineage: Eukaryota > Viridiplantae > Streptophyta > Magnoliopsida > Santalales > Viscaceae > Viscum > Viscum album. Next base: position 340,839,297 of record OY728144.1, read on the forward strand.
GGTATGGTTTGGGAAAACCATGTAGAAACCGTGAACTACCCAAAAATCTGTTCAAATTTTCACCCGAAAAACCCTAAATGACTACAAATTAATGAATGATAAAAAAGAGAGGTTTATCAATACAAATAATCACTAATGTTATGTTTCATTTGATGCACTAGAATCATTTTTTATATAAACCTTTCCATAATATAATGACTTTATATTTCTTATATCTTTAGGCATCACGAAAACCCAGAATGGTTTAAAAATTATATGGTAATTCCAAACTAATAATAAGTATTCATATTAATAAATATTATTTAATCTCCAAAATTCAACTATATTACCCAATGTTAAGTATTAAGTCTTCAAAAATAATAACCTTTAAAATTACTCAAAATAGTCTCGACTAAGATGGAAACCCAAATTTAAGATTTATTTTATAAAAAAGTATTCCAAGATAAATATAAAATCTATCTCCCAAAATAACAAAAATCATTCTTAAATTCTCTTACAGAAATTTAGTAACCCATAATTAAATTAAAATTGAATTTATCCAAAAATATTATTAGTCCCAATAAATTTATTAATATAATGCCTCAAAAGGGGTTTCTAGGATATTGAACATATTATTTACTTCAAAATTGTACACCGATGATGGTATCCATAACTCTTAACATAACATCATAAATAAATATACTAATCTCTAATGTTTTCTAAACCCTTCGGTAATACCGACTATAAGAACCTAGGATCATGAATTACATAATCTAGTTTTTTTGAAATATGATTCCCATTCTAAAATTCCAAGGATTTTCAGTTTAGTATTATAGAGAAACTGAAAATAAATTTAAAAAATAAACCCATATATTACATGTTCACACTTATATACAGTTTCCATTTCCCCTAAAAAAGACTTTTAAATGAAACACGATTTGTTTTCATAACAAATCATCATATATTTCCACTGGAATTCATCTTTTATCTTACCCATCCTTAAACCAAGTTAAAAACATTTTAAATCATGAGATGAGGTAGAAAATATATGTAAAGGAAATGAAATAATGAAAACAATTATTCTAGGAAAAAAACAAAGAGGGATTTTCTTAAAAAATACATTTTTACTCAAAAGGCACTATATTTTTAAAAACTATCATCATCATACCCTTTTTAAATCAAATTATTTCCATCAAAACTCATTTTCAAGAGTATAAATGGTTGGTATGTTCTTTGGTACATCATTATCATCGAAACCTTAGAGAACCATTATAATTACCCTTAAAAATTGGAATAACCATATGGCAGCAATCTGTTATAATTTTCAGGAGAGAAAAATCATTACCCAATGCATAAGAGCACTATCTGGGCATACCCATCATATAAGGTATAAAAGGATCACCCAACACTATTTGGGTAAATCCATCATAAATAACATCCAAAAAAATATCATCAATAAAACCCTTGACAAATCATTTAATCCCATGTGTAAAACACATTCGGATATCAAAGTACCATTTTTAATAAAAAAATAACCTTTAAAATATAAAAAATGCAGACATAAATATGATACCATTTTATTTGAAAATAACCATGGGAACATATAAAGTAAAAAATAAATCATTAAATACTGATAAAACTAGAAAAATACACCCTTTCAATATAATTTAAAAAATATTACTTTATACTTTTCTAAAAAGCGATAAAATAAGAACTTCAAAATGATATTTTTAAGAGATTTTCCCTTATAAATATCATATCATTAAATTGAGAATTAATAAAATGAATTGATTTTGGGTATCAGATAAAAAAAATTAAACTAGTTGAAATACAATATAAGATAATAAAAATTCATTTTCACAGATAATCAGAGAATGAAATAATCAATGAAATATATGATTAACCCGAAGAATGTATGTTGAGATATAAATTCCCATACCTTGAGTGTGACTCATCACATATGTTGTAAATATTAATGAATAATAAAATTATGTTAATTATTTACATTCATGAGAAATGTTTCAAGTTTACTATTACTTTTTTTCACTAATTACCATGTTGTAAAAACTATATAATTATTTAATTTCACATTTAATGTTTTCACGATATTTGGATCATATGTCCAAAATTACTTGAGTAATTTACCTATAGTATCAAAGTTCATAATTACATTATCTATTGAATAATAATAATGTAATAATTAGCTTGTTTTTATGTAAATTATAATTTTAAAACCAACCATGAATGAATGTTATGAAAACTTATCAACATTACAGTCATGGAGATTGTAGGTCATTTGTACGAATGAGTAATGTTTCCATTTTTTCAATGATCATTATCAAAAGAAGGTAAATATTATTTTATTTTTGAATCTTAACCGCAATATTATAAATATCATAATAATTCTTTGAATATACTGATGTATATCATACATGTGATGTGGTGGTGAAATATGATTCACATCGCACCATGGAGGTGGTAGTCCACTTGTACGCACGAACGACATTATCATTTTTAGTGCATGGAATGGATAAAACATAAATGATAAATTAATTTTCTCTAAAGATATGTATTTCATAAATATCATATATAAATATTAATTACACAATAAAAATCTATCAATGATAGGTGATGATGGAAAATGAATTACAACGGTTCGTGGGGTGGTGGTCCTCCGTACACATGAATGAGGAATTATTTTCTCATTTGATGGAAGTGGAGATAGATATAGTTAACTTCAATGATTTTATAACATATCAGTGTATGGATGATACTGGAGTTATTATTTTTTTATTGTTGAATATGTTTTGATGGATGTAGGAAAATAAACAAAATAGAAATGCTCGATTGAAAATAATGCCTCCACTTTGGAAAATCTCCATTTCTTAACAAAATACGGTCGTGAAGGGTGATTTTTCTACCAAAAATAAGATCTCTATATGGTGGGGAGAGATTTGAGAAATATATTTTAGCATGATTTTATTCATTTTTTTTGATGTGTATAGAAATGGAATGAATATGTGGCCTTTAATAAGTGAGAGGATGGGCTTTCTTGCATTTTCTCAAAATAATATATTAATATTTAATATAAAATGTCTTGAAAATCATAATTTTAGAAGAAAATATGAGTATGTGTCTAAATTCTATAATAGAATAAAAATAATATATGTTTTGACTATATTTATACCAGTATCCTTTGGTTTTAACCCTTATTTAACCTTTTTAACTCACACCCTGTTAATAATTATTTCTACACATTTAACGTAATTACAGTAACTATAAAATGAAACCATACCAATAAATTGACCATGATTTATATCTTAAACTATATAATAATCATATGAAAAAATTTATGTTTTCTTGGAATTTTATATCATTTAATAAAAAGTTATTTATTATACTGACAGAAAATACATTTTTATTTGATTTTATAAAATCCTTCTTTAAGGATAATTTGTAACCATAACACCAAGGCATCCAGTGAGATATATCAGGAATGATACATCAAACAAAATACATATTCAAAATTTAAAATTTAGAAAGAAAAATTAGGAAAATAGAATCGATAAAATCATGATATGAGATTCACGAACGTTATTTAGTGATGCATCACATACCAATAATCATTATGAACCACCATATTCATAGACACCGTCTGATCCCACTATCTTCGTCGACATACAAACATCACACCAGTACGTTGGAGATCTACAGAGTCCATTGATCCATCCCCACTAATAGAGTTTCCCCCTGAAATCCAACATCACCATTGAAGAAAATCTCAACATAACATTATAAATCCAACTGGAAAATATCTTCACAATTGTTAAAAAAGATTCCCAAACAAAAAATCCCAAAAAAATCAACCTCATTGTCTCCAAAAACCACAGCCGGTGAATGAGAACCACCACTAAAATCATTGGCACCGATCCTGTCCCCACCAAGAACACCACTATCTTCACCTCATAGAAACACCATATGCCATCGTCGAACAGAAATGAATGCACCATCCTATTAAACATTTATAATCCATCAGCATCAAAACCATGGAATATAAGATCATCATCATCAACATTATCCATGCCATTGAAAACACCAAAAGAAATGACCATCACAAAAAACCGAGAAAATAACATTAACAACCAACATGAGTACAAAAAAAGAAACAAAGGTGGAAAAAAGAGGGAAAAAACACAAATAAGGACTTGGGATTGAAACCCTAGGGAGAAACCTGAATGAAAGGAATCGAATAAGGTGACCTCAAACCAGAGGGTACAAGATCAAGAAGAATGAATGTGGGACAAATCCCAAAAATAACATGGGATTCAAACCCTAAGAAGATGGGAAAACTACGGCAGCGCTTGGAGATTGGTCATTTTCCAAACCACTATCCCAAAACCTCAGTGTATCTCATGCTCCAAATCTAACATAGATAAGAGATATGGAATTCATGATCAGAGCATAAAGAGATAGAATAAAATAAAACCATATAACCGTCACAGAGTATGGAGATTCAAGTGAAAGAGATATGAAAATTGACAGAGAACATCAAAAAGAAATCATCAACACTGGAGAAATACAAGAGGAGCAGTGAAGATGAAACTTTACTATCAGGGAAATTCAAAACCCTAGGAGAAAAGTTGAGGGCTTGGGACGAGTGAGGGGTAAGGATTATTAAAATCAATAATGTCAGTTTTTTGAACTATTCATTACAAAGAATTTAGTAATATCTAAATAACACTTACAATCCAAACGAACTATTTTATTATACCTTAACATATCATGGTAGTGTATAAGATTTATTTATCACATTAATTTTCATATACATAATTTATTTTTAAAATTTTAATAACATTTTTTTGTTTTTTTCCTTCAATTGAATAATTATTTCATTAGTGTTGTACAAGAATTTAGCGTAATTATGTATTTACTAAAAATTAAAAATAAATTACATTGATAATGATAAATATATTTTATTTAAATATAATTTTTATTATTGAACATATCTTCTATATATAAAATTATTAAAAAAATACAAATATTAAAAAATAAGAGTGTGACATGTATGACTATTCTTTCTATAAACTACTATAAAGTTCATAATCTTATCCATATTACCCCAAAAGGACATAAATAAATTTTAATAATTTAAATATATTCATTATGATAAATATATTAATATATATTCAATAAATTTTTATTTATCTCACATTATATCTTTATTACACTCTTAATGTGTTTTTTTTGACTTTGTTCGCCTTACACAGGCATAGGAAAAGAATTTGGATAAAATACTTTTTACATTACTTTAAAATAATTTATAACCATATTAATAATAAATAATATAATAATATTTCATATAATAGTAAATAAATTACTTATCCCATCCATATTATAATTCTTAGGTTACAAAATTTCAATGTCCTAGTGTTGTGTAGGCTCTGCATCATCACTAAAAATGATTTCCATATTTACTTTGCAATAAATTCTAATATATATTTTCTTAATTATTAATAAATTATAATTATTTTATTATATTATTCATCAGTAATTTCAAATGTTTCATATATATTATATTATTTTTATGTTTTGGTGATATCATAAAAGATATTGTATTTCATTGAAACATTTTTTTACTATTGAATAAAAAATTAACTTCTTTAGAAAAAATAAAGAAAATTAATCCTTCATAAATTAGAAAAAAAATTCCAAAAGGAAATCCAATTTCATGGAATTAAAATCATATAATTTAATGAAATAAAAATCATAATATTACCACAAAACATGATAATACCTACTTTTAAGAAAATTAGAGTTCTCCTTACAAATTCATATTTATATTTGAAAAATTATTTCATTCCAAAATAAATTAGAAAATGGATTCCAATGATCATGATTGAAATATTAATACTATAATATAAGTAATTTATTATTTAAACCATTATAAATTAAAATAGATGTCGGCAAAGGGTTGAAGAAAAAATACGATTTTCAATAAAAATGAGTATTTTTCACTATTCACATGGGAAATCATTCTTTTAAGAAAAGTCCAAAAAATACACCTTATAATTATTTTTTTAAAAAATATTTTATAAAATAATATAATTTTATAAAATAATATTTATAGAATTTTAAAAAATATATTATACTATTCAATCATGGGAGAAATGAAAACAAAATTTTAAGATAACACATGTTTTGTAGAATAAAATGACATTACTAAAAAATCATGGGATTATTTTCTATGCACATAACAGTATATTAATATTGAGTTTATCATTTATATTTATTTGATAAATCACTTATTCCTATTCATACTTGGTATATTTTCCTAAATTTTGAAAAATAATTAAACTCTCACTGATATTAATTTATTATTATTTTTATGTTAAAATGAATAATTTTCAATAAAAATTAATTAATAGATAATATAAAGTGATTTTTGTTAGGAAAAAATCCAAGATAACAACTTGTAATATCATATTGGATATTTTTAAAGGTATTTATTGAGATAACATAGGATTTTGAGGCCCGTAGTTCCTCAGCGCAGAAGGAATAAAAATATTAAATATAATATATTATGCGTATTATATTTTTACAAATATTATGAATTTATCCCAAAAGATAAATCTTATGTAATATCTAAGACCCTATTTATGTACAAGATAAGTGGTTTAATTTATCCATGATATAAATTATGTTCTATTCGGGTGTTTGGTAACATCGCACACCAGGATGACATATTATTTTTTTTTATTTATATACTTCTAAAAATAATTGAATATCATAAAAATGGTGACTCATATGATAAATCCGTGATAAAATTTAGGTATGTTTTTTAGGGTTTACCCAATGCATGATATATAAATTGTGTGCACTGGGTGTTTGGTTACATCATAAATGAGGATATGTTTCTTAATATTTTTTAAATTACTTTTTCAAAAATAATTAAATATCTCCAAAATAGTGCGTCGTATAATAAATATGATAAAACCGTTATGTCTGAGATGTGGGTTTTAGAATATGCGTGACATAAAATGTATGCGCATTGGGTTTTTTGTGAAATCACACACAATAATAACCTTTTCATTCAAGTGGAACATGTTTGGTTTTTGAAATGGACAACTCATAGATCCTTCCATATTGCTTCCTCCATTATGTATAAGAGACCTTTTATTTCACTTGAACATGAATGGAAAATGTCATATGGACTGATTCAAACATCTTCCATGATCAAGGCGCATTTTTTACTACCTCATTTTCCCTATTTACAATGGCTTCATCCAGTTGTTTTTTTATTTTTTTATTTTTATTTTTATTCATATTTAACTCTCATCTCATTTTAAAATAAAATATCGGATTTAAATAAGACAAAAAAACCTTAATTACCTTATGATAATATGTAATATACTCAAAGGTTTTTGGCATAAAAATTATAAAAGGGTTACTTCAAAAATTATAAAGGATAATTTACAAGAAAATATACCAATGGAAAATTTAAAATATATTATAAAAAGATAGTTATTATAAATTATAAATGAAAATAACAAGATTTATGTAAAAATATTTGTGCAAAATTACCAAGGATTATTGTAAAGAATTATGAATTGGGAATCTCATCACATTATTTAATGCATAATTATAAATAATCATCGAGTTATAATTAAAAAAATACGAAAAGAAAATTTGTAGATTAAACAATGAGAAATATTATTATTATTAAATTATAATTTCTAGATCATAAAAAATTAATTTAATGAATAAATATTATTCAAAGATAATTGGATGAATTCATCAAGAATAAATTTATAGAATTTATAGATGATAATTACTTTTAAATAACGATGGATAATTAATAAAATTGTCAAATGATTATTGCAAGATTAGAAAAGGAAAATTATTAAAATTATCTACCTATATTTTTGAGACAATCAATGGATAATTATTAAAATTAATAGATGATAATTTCTAGATTTTTACTAGATAATGTATAGAATAATTCATCGAAAGATAATTATAAATGATAATTTGTAGTAAATTATCAAGTAATAATTATAAAAGGATAAGTGATGAAAATTTATAAAAATATAATTATAAAATGGTAATTTAGAGTAAATTAACAAAAAATAATTCAAAAAGAATAGTTTATCATAATTTTTCCAAAAAATAATTATGAAATGAAAATTTAGAATAAATTATATATAGATAAATATAAAAGAATAATTTAAGATAAATTATCAAAAGAAAATAATAAATTATAATTTAGGATAGTTTTTAAGAGATATTTATAAAAGTATAACTTTTTTTAAATTATCAAAAGATAATTATAAAGGAAAATTTATGATAGTTTATTAAATGGTAATTTTAAAAGTATAATATTGGATAAATTATATTGAGATAATTATAAAAGGGTAATTTAAGATAAATTACTAAGAGTTAATTATAAAAGGATAATTTATCATTAAGTTTGAATACATATTTATAATCGATAATTTATGATAAATTATCAAGAGACAATTATAAAAGGATAATTTAGGATCAATTATCATGAGATAATTATAAAATCATAGTTTAGGATAAATTTCCAAAATATAATTACAAAGGATAATTTATAAAAATTTATTAAGAGATAATTATAAAAATATAATTTAAAATAAATTATTAAAAGGTAATTTGTCATAAAGAGACTTTTGTGAGTGAAAGTGATACCCTATAATGATATTTCAGAAATTGTCCTAGATAGATATAGTATCATCACATGAGATATTTTATTTATTTTAGAAATATAATAACTAGTATTGGTTCTAGGAACCATTAAAGAACCATCAGATTTGGAGTCATAACATTTATAATAATAAGGCTGTGAAGAGGTGTTATTGACTATTGAGGTTTCCACTTCAGCTACTGAACCACATATGGTGGTTTATCCTTGAATTTAATATTTAGGAATTTTGAGGTAGGATGTTTTTTAATTTTTTGGATTTTTATAGACATTGTTCCCTAATATTATTTATTTATTGGAATATTTGATGAATTATCTATATTATGGCTATATTTGGGTGTGTGTGTGGACCTAAGAACCTTATACGAAACTTGTTTCCCTGAGTACATTTAAATTTATTATTCAACATCAATATCAACCACATGTGTTGTTGATCTACATTACTTATGAAGATGTGTTATGATTTATTATGTATCCCACCATTATATGTGTTATTTTTTGTTATGGTTCTTTGATCACATGGATGGTGGACCATCATGAAATGTTTATCCCTTTAAGGGGGAGTGTGCATAACATGTGAAGATGGTAATGACAGATCTATGTATAAGGTAGGGATACAATGATTCTTTAGGGATTAATGACATATAACTGATACCTAGTTTATGTATATTGGCATGTTCTTGATGCCTAGGGAATGTCAATTAGCTGTTAATGCCTATAGAATGTGGTGAACATGACTTCTTTGATTCATATAGTATATTGAGTTTCATGATCACGAAATTATGAGTAAATTTACTTATTTTCCTTATGGTAGTGATTGATTCCTATAACACATTAATTATCCTTACTATATAGAGATGAAGAACATACATTTGGGGGTTTGTAGTGGGTTTATTAGCACATGAATGTTTGGTTTTGGACTGTGTGTTTCAATTATTGGTGCACATTTATTATGATATTGGAATAAAATTGTATACAAGAGCACATAAGGTTAAGGATTAATTGGTGTCATCCTTCTGAGTCTTGTCCTCACAACCAATATATGAATTTTAGTGATTTTTTTAATCTAATAAAGTATCTGGTGGAGGAAAAGGGCCTTATGGTATATAATCGAGATGAGGAGTATGGAGGTGGTGGTTTTCTTGGAAAAACACATAAGGAACTACAGTTACTTTTTATTTTTCTTATAAAATTTATTTACTATGGATAAGATTTACTCTTTTAGGAGCTACATTTATTACTTGACATTTATTTTTTTATTATTTTTTTCATGTTTACAATGATAATTTATATGTTAGTTATTGTTTATTATTGATATTATGATTTGATAATGAAGTTATAGTCTCCGCACTATCATAATCAGACCCTCATTACTGGTCAAAAAAATCTTACATATGTGGAGGAACATATGAGTAAATGTGGAACTCCAGATCGGACTATGTGTTTCTTGTTGGGATATTACAAAATTATATAAGATCATTAGTTTTCAATAACTATTTGTTCTATTTATATTGGGATAGGGAAAGATAAAAATGATATAGGATGGCTAAGACTCATAAAGGGGATCTAGGCCAGTGCCTGACCATCACTGTCCACTGATCCTCCTAGTTGACAAAATGTGGGGAATTTATGTTTTTTTATTAATTGGGATTAAACTCACTTGGGGTCATACACATGATGTTAATATGTGATGTTTGAGAATTAGGGTACATTCATGCATCATGATTAGGAATGTACGTTCATATTCCATATATATACTTGTTGTTATATTCTATTATAGTTCATTAATTAAATATATTGTGTCTACGCTATCTATTTAGGATAACTTCTTTTGTGTGATATATCTCTATTTCCATGTTAAGTGGCACATATTTATTTGTTTTATTCAGTTGAACTGATCATGTTTTTATGTTTAAATAAATATTTATATATGATGACTATGACTAACATGTAGGGATGAAGACCATGGTTACTACTAGAAGTGGTATACCTTCGGTTAAGGGTAGGCACCTATGAGAACTGTCTGTGATGCCATATACTGTTTAAGAGAAACCTTGTGTGGTATCATAGACTAATTAGGGTTTATCCTAATGACTATAATTCTTTTATTAACTATGTTTATTCATGTTATAGAAGATTTTTCCTCGATGTAGTCTTATGATACCACTTAGGATGCATGCAAGAATACTAACTCTAGTGAGTTTCTATCTACTTTAACATTGGACTTTTAGGATAATGTAGTTGAGCATGCTTCCATACCTGCTATGTGGTTTAGGATGCAATAATGCTTTAACATGAATTCTATCTCTTCATGTCATTCTTAGGAATTATATTTTAGAACTATGGTCAAGTATGCCATAATATTCAACTCCAGCATTCTTCATCCTTCCAGATAACTAAATGATCTCAGGATGTTGATTAGTGGGTTGAAATATTTTTGGGGATCATTAATATGTCACATAAATTAAATAATTGAAAACATAAGTTGTGATTAAGATCATTCGAAGTGAAAACCTTATTTCAATGCCTTTGTATCATATGGAACCAACTGTATTGAAGGAGCTCAATGTTTAACTGGATTTCATGAAGAGTAAGGGATTAATAAGGCTATGTAATTCAGGAGATTCAACTGTGTTATTCACCAAAAAGGACGACAATATTCTTTATCTATGTGTTGATTACCAAAATATAATTTAAGTGACTCTGAAGAACAAATATATATTTCCCAGGATTGATCACCCCTGTGATGACCTACGGGGATCCTAGTGGTTCATAAAGATTTATCTTTGATCGATCTATCATCAATCATGATTTTGAGAGGAGAACATTCAAAATATATTATTTGAGAGTATTTATGGACTATGTGAGTACATGGTAATGTATTTTGGGCTAGCTAAAACACAAATAGTTATTGTGGAACTCATGGAAAAGACCATACATCCATACCTATAATAATTCATCGTAGTGTTTTTTGATGATATCCTCATATACTGAATGGCCTCATAAAAGCATTATAGGAACCTGGGGATAGTTATAATTAAGTATTGAGTATACAGGATAGAAAACAAGCATTGAAATTTTGACTAATGGATTTGAGATACAAAGTTCCAAGGTCTTGTTGTTTCTGAGAACAAAATTTTTGTAGACCTAGAAAATTTTTAGGGAGTCATGTCATGGAAACGTCCCTCGAACATGTTTGATATTAGGTTATTTACATGTTTATAATAGTATTACCGATGGTTTATCCATGAATAATCCCAAATATCCTCACACATGAAATTTATTACAAATAATTGATTGATGTTCCAGTGGATAGACTATTATGAAGAGGCTTTCTATAAGATTAATAGAATGTTGATGGAATCTCCATTACTAGATCTCCATGATCCTCGGATTGGTTATGTAGTGTAATGTGATGCATTAGGCATTAGTCTGAGAGTGGTTATAATGTAATGAGAGATGGTAGTAGCCTATGGGTATCATCATCTATGACCCCATGAGAGGAACTACCCTACACAAGATTTAGAGTTATAATCTATGGTACATTCTCTAAAATGTTAGAGAGACTATCTATTTGAAAAAAATTATTGTTTATACAGACCAAAAATAGCCATTGCTATATCTTTACATAGATGTAACTGAATCTGAGACAGATTTTATGTGTTTATTATCTATTATTTTTTGACATTGAGATGGAATATGCACCTAGGAAGGGTAATGTTATTGTGGATGCTCTTAGCTATAAGACACTGGATGAGTAAGAGATTGAAAAAAGTCCCTCAAAGGAGCTGTGGAATATGAAGAGATTATTGGAATAGTGGACTATGGATTCCTTTGAGGACTAGGGTTATATGCATTATTCTCCCATAGTAATGACATTTTCACTAGTGAACCTGGTAAGGTATGAACATAAGTTGGAGTCATATTGTGATGTAATAAGAGAACAAATGTCTAGTGGTGACCCAATACCCAGATATTCAATGGACAATGAGGATATAATATGGGTAGATAGGAGAGTAATATATTTTATTCCATCAGGTAGTAGCTGATGATGGACAAGAATAAATCTATATGGGGAGTATATACCGATGCGAAAAAGACATATCATGAATTCATGAAGTTGTTCTAGTGGCTAGAGATGAAGAGAGTAATTACTGGCTTGGTCTCCCGATGCGTGGCCTATTAGAGGGTAAAGGTTGAGCACCTTCATACTAGTGGATTATTATATACACTCTCGATGCCTATGTGGAAGTGCGAGGGCATCACAATGGAAATTTTATGGGGTTACCTCGAATCCTAATGAGTCATGATGTTGTTTTCATGATTTTTGATTTTCTGATGAAGTCTTCTCACTTCATAATGATTAGAGAGACTCTCTCAGTAGAAGAGATGGAAAAACTGTATGAGTGAGAGGCTATTTTTCTTCATGGAGTTCCCTTGATTTTTTTTTGAGAAAGAGATAAATGTTTTAAAATTCACTTATTTAAGGGATTATAGAAATTTGTATGGACTCAACAGAGATGGAGCATGGTGTGCCATCCTATAACTAATGAATAGGCCATACATACTAAACAAATATTTGAGTATACGTGTAAATATTTCTTGATAGACAATGGTTGATAATGGGATGATCACATAACATTTATTGAGTTAACATACAATAATATTTACATGACATTGATTCTGATGGAAATTTATGATGTTATTTGAGAGAGGGTTTGTTTCTCACTACTTTTTTGGCATGAGTCGGGTGAGGTAGAAGTTACTAGACCCATCATGGTACATGATACCTCTAATAGTGTGCATCTGATATTGAAGAGGATGATCACCACTCAGAGCAGATAAATATATTATGCTGACCATTGGAGGACACCCTTTATGTTTGTTTTATGAGATATATTTTTATTAAGGTTTAATGCTCAGTTAAGGTATATATGGTTAGGAAATCATGGACTCTTAGAAGAACACTATTTTGTCCATTAGAGATCATTGAACAGATAGGGGAATTGGAATATCATCTCGGACTCCATTATCACAATTAAGGTATTTGTGTCACATTTTTTGGAGGTACATACATGAGACTATTTTATTTATGTCAAGGATTTTGAGCTAAATATTGATACATTTTATGAGGAGAATCTGGTGTAGATCATATGCTGAAGTGAGAAGGTGTTTCATGAAAATATTATACTAAGAGTCCTAATTCATTATTATAATTGAAAGATCTAGCGTAAGACATGAGAGTGAGAGACTTATGATTGAGTTTAGAGGGATTAGATGTTTGAAAAAGAATGAGAAATATACTTATGGGGGATAAAAAGTTGATAGAGAGGAAAAATTATAATATCTATGATTTTGAATGATAATAAATATCCTCATTGATAATAATTTATAATTTTTTTATATGAAAAATTAATTTTATTAAAAGAAATTAATTGATGATTTAAAGTGATTTTTGAAATGAAAAAAATACAATTTAACACCTTGGAATATTTTGTGGGATATTATCCGATGTATAATATGAGATGGAATGGGAATTCAAGGCCTATAGAGCCTCAACGCCGATGGAATAAAAATACTAAAAATAGTATATTAGACGCATGATATTTTTACCAAAATAAATTAATATCACCTAAAATGTTCTTTATACGAGAAATAAGAGACCCCCATTAGGTCCCTGATGGGGGTTTTTCCCTGGGAGCAACGTAACTATTGTACACTTCCGGCGATTAGTAACATCATATACAAAGATCACTTGTTTAATATTTTTTTTAAAATAATTGAATATCTACCAAATGGTGCAACACATGTAAAATATGAGACCATCATTAAGTCCAAGATATATGGATTACCCTAGGTGCGAGATATCATTTGGGTGCATTAGGAGTTTGGTAACACCGCACACGAAGAAAAGTTATTTAATATTTTTTATATATTATTGTTTCAAAATTAATTCAGTATCAACAAAATTTTGAGTCATATGAGAAATATGAGACCACCATTAGGTCTAGGGCTCGGGGCTCACACTAAGAGATATATAACTTTTATGTGTACCATATTTTTGCTAACATCACACATGATAATAACTTTTTAATATTATTTATATTCTTATTATGAATTTATTTATCAAAATTAATGTTATAATGTTTCTAATCCTCTTTACTACCAATTACAATGATGGGTTGATCTAAAATCTTGGATTTCTTCCTGTTTTGAACATTTAAATTCACTAAAGACATAATTGGATGAATTTAAGGACTATAACATCACGATTTAGTTGAAACAATGGATAAAATTTGGGTTTTGGAGAACTGATACGTGTTCGAGATTCAAAATAGTTTACATGATCAGTACATCCTTATGAGTTCCTCCACAAAGTATGAGATATCTTTGTTTTCCATTTTATAATAATGGACAACATCATTCGAAAGGGTTCAATTATCCTCCCCAATCGGTCAGATTCTCTTCTTTCTCTGAATTCTCAAGCGGTCTGTTTGCCCAAATCAAGGAACGAGTCTCACAGAGAATTATCTATAAAAGAGATACAACACATGTCTTAGCCTCAAAATGAGAAACTAATGAGCGAATGGATTTATGCAAATATTCTTTCATTTCCCTCATTTCTCTTTCAAAAGGTATGCAACCCTGGAAACAAAATGATCTAATTTCTCTTCTATCATCTATTTGGGGTTTCTCAGATTTCAAATAAATTTCATTCAGTCGAGGTTTCTTCCATGTTATTTTCCCCTCTATTGATTTGAAGGGAAGAGAATAGAGTGCGGGTATAGTTAATTTGAGACCAGAGATATTGAAAATTCATAATTGGAGTTTGAACTTTAACTTGAATGATTTTAAGGAAACCTGTGCCCAAGTTTGGATTAAAATATATGGTTTAAACTGGGTTCTTTGGCTCCCTTATATACTGTTTGACATTACTTCAGAAATAGGATTCCCCATTAGAATGGATCTAGCTATGGAGAAGAAGAGTTTTGGACATTATTCTAGAGTATTATTTGGAATTGACCTCAATTATTCTCTCATTAATAAGTTGATTCTATCCACACCTTAATATGAGGTATGTTTACAAATCGAATATCAAAACAATCCCCCCTTCTGTGACTCATGTGGCATTGTGGGTCACTCTATTGAGGTTTGTAGGGCCAACACTATCTACTCAAATTGTGATAATAAAGGCCATGACTCAACTCAATGTTGAAGGAAACCAATGAATAAAAATGATATGCTTGCAGTAGTTTTTCCCAAGGACCAAAGTGTCATTTCTCTATATTTGGCTCTAACCCAGCCCCCTCAGTTAGAGACAAAGACTGAATTAGAAACCTCAAACAAGAAGTTTAACCCTATTGATAAAACCAAACCTAAGGATACTTCCCTCCTCAGAGTAGAGGATTGATTGGAGGAAGTCCCTGTAAACAAAAAGACATGGGCTGATTTGGTTGATGGTGATAATAATCCTTATATAATCAGATTATTTAGAGATGATTTATAAAAAGGACTTGTTAATGAGTATGATGAGGTGTATTTTGTTGATAGTTAGGATGAGAAATAGGTATCAGTTCAGGATGAAGTGGATTTCAACTTGTGATAGGAATGGAAAATGGTTGATGCTAAAGCTCAGAATGGGAAGTCAAAGACAATCATAGATAAATTGGTGAAACCTGCTCCCATGATTCCCTCCTCTTCATGTGACTAGACTGTAGATTGGAAAGGAATTGGTGAACCTTGAAATAGAATCCTACCATGTGTTTCTTCTGCTATACCAAACATCGGTACTAATCCAGTTACAATTTCCCTTCAAGATCTAGATTTGGATACTCCTTCTGAGTAGGGAGAGGGGTTTGGTGATATTGGCTCTTGCAGTGAAATATTTCACCCAATGTATAATAGTATTACTGCATCAATGTCTCATTCAGCTTCCAAACAGGGTAGGGAGTTTATAGATATTCCAGATCGTGCTGTTGATGGAGGAAAGACCCATGTTCAACATGGAAGGACTTATACTCTCCATCATGTTAAACAAATCTCTTCTTATGGACATCAAAAATGTATGAAGGTTCTCAGCCCTACTATCACTTATCAATCTAAAGAGGAAGGAGATGGCCATTCTTATCCTTCTAGTAGAGATTATGTCAAATCAAGGGACAAAGTTCACTCTAAAGTGAATACTTGCAACTCATTTGATTTTCTTTCCCCCGCAAGCAGTGATGAAGAAGTACAAAAATCTAAATGTACACTAAATGCGATAGAAATGATGGCAGTCAATTATTATGAACTCTTGGATGATGTAGGTGGATAGTGGTTGATGGCCAAAACTAGGAGAAGAGGAAGACCTCCTCGTGGCCGAGGTGGGAGGCTCCCTAACCATAGTATGAGCACCAGATCACAAGTTACTTGAGCCCCTTCTTGTTGTGTTTTATAAGGTTATGTCTTTGTATGTTCCTCTTCCAGTTTTAACTTTCTTTAATAAAGAGGACCTCGAGCCTCAACCTTGATATAAAAAAAATATCAGGGAAAAGTTACCAAGGATAATTGTGAAAAATTATCAAGAAATAATATCATCAAATTGTTTAAAGCATAATTATAAATAATTATCAAGAGATAATTACAAAAAAAATTCAAATGAAAATGGTTATATTATGACATTACAATAATTAAAAGTATCAAACAACAATTTATATATTATGAAATGAAAAATATTATAATTTTTATATGATATTTATGAGATTATAGAAGGGTAATAATGAAAATTATCATATTATAATTTAGAGATAGTCAAAAGATAGTTTGTTGAATAAATTATCACAATATATTTATAAGGGATGCTTTATAGTAAATTACCAAGAGATATTTATAAAAGGATAATTTAAAATAAATTCTCAAAAGATAAATATAGAAGAATAATTTAGAAGAAATTATCAATGGAAACTTATAAAATAGTAATTCATGATAAATTATAAGAATATATTTATAAAATAATGATTTAGAATAAATTATAAAAAGATACTCATAAAATGTTAACTTATTTTAAATTATAATAATATAATTATAAAGTTTAATTTAAGATAAAATATGAAAACTTAATTATAAATGGATAATTTATGATAAATAATCAAAATATAATTATAAAAGAGAATTTATGATAAATTTTTAGAAGAAAATTATAAAACAATAATTAGGTTAAATTATCAAGATATAATGATAAAATGATAACTTAAGAAAAATTATCAAGAGATAATTATAAAAGGATAATATACGATAAATTATCAAAAGATATTCTCAAATTATAATTTATTATAAATTATCCAGTGATTATTATAAAAGGAATGTTTTGTATAAATTATCAAGAAATAATTATAAATGGATAATTTATGATGAATAATAAAATGGTAATTATATTGGTTTATTTATAAAAAAATTATCAAGAGACAATTATAAAAGGATGAATTAAAATAAATATGAAAATATAATTATTCTTAAGGTGAATTGTGAAATCATATATGATATACTAGAATGATAATTAGAAAAGTATCTAGGAGATAGAATATTTCATCACATGAGATATTTTATTTATTTTTTAAATAAAATAAATAGAATTGGATCTTAGAACCCTTTAAGAACTGCAATCTTTGACGTGTGTACTTTTATGTTTATTAGGCTATGAAGAAGTGTTCTTGTAATTTAAGGTTTTAAGTCAGATTATATATCCACATTTGGTGGTTTATCCTTACCTTTAACACCAATGTCATTTAAGGTAGGATGTTCCTACCTTATTTCATCATGTTAATACAAATTATACTATAACAAGATTCATATGTAGAAATATTTGATGACCATTATAGATTATGATCTCATGTGGGTGTGTGTAGCCCTGAGAACCTTATTTTTCACTTTTATCCATGAGTCCCTTGTAAATTTTCATTCATGTTCAATGTTGATCACATATATTGTTGTTCTACTTTACTTTATTGATCTTTATTGATTTATCACGTATTATAGCTTGATATGTATTCTTTCTTAGTATTTTTATTGGTTCCCAACGTAGGTGGGCCAATGTGAGATGTTTATCCATTATATGGGGAGAGTTTATGGTTTGTGACGATGGAGAGGAGGGATCATTGAACACACTAAGGATAAGATTATGTTTTTTGGATACTGTGTGATTAACATGATCCCTAGATGTTTCCAAGCTGTTTATTCTTGATATTAAGTGAATTTGGATTAGCTCCTTATTATTAGAGAACACTGATAACATTAATTTAATGATTCCTAGAGTGTATCTTGTTTCATGATAACATGTTGTTAGGTATCATGATTTATGATTCTCATGGAGAGTCCTTAATTTTTATTACACCTTGATTATCCTTCTGGAATAGAGCTGATGTAAGTTCGACCCGAGGATTGTGGCATCTTAGTTAGTGCATCGCTTTTAGGTTTTGGATTGTGTTTTTTTTATGATTGTAACATATTTATTAATATTATTATTGAATAATATTTTATACATGAACACATAAGGTTAAGTATGAATTCATGGTGCCTTAATAAATTTTTTCATCAAACCCCACTTAGGAATTTTAGTGAACTTGGAGATCTCGTTTGGGATCCAACAAAGGTCAAGGGCCCTGTAGTGGATAACTGAGCTGAGGAGAGTGGAGCTGGTTGTGGGATATGCTAGTCATGTACATAGACTGAATTTCCTTTTTTACATATTTATCTAATTTATTTACTCTATACATGATATAATTTTTTCTAATAGAATTTTATTACTTGACTTGAATGGAATTAGTTTTGTTTTCTGCATGTTTTCTGTAATGATTTATATGTCAGCTATTAATTCTTATTGATCCTATGATAATATTCTTATGTAATTTAATCGATACTCTCTTTCTTAGATGAAAACTTTTAGTTGGTATCATCTTGCATATGGGGAGGCATGCATGAGGCCATGTGCTAATTCAGCTTAGACTCAGTGGTTCGGGTTGGATTGTTACACCCACCTATTTAACAAGGTTATAACAGTCACATATATATATAATATTTTTTTTACTTTATGCTCTATACGGTGTATATTGTATGAAATTTATAATAGTTTTTCCCTTTAAAATATATAGATGTTAAAAATAATGAAAGAAATTCATACTTATTGGATGTTTTGATCACATGCATCATAATACATATTTTATAAACTCATATCACATTGCAGTTTAAAACTAAATATATAAATTTTTTTAATTCTAGGTTATTAATTTGCCTCATGGGACTACTGATGAATCGATGTGACATATAATTCTAGCCCCACCTATCACATATTTTCCACATAATTCTCCAAATATAATATAATTGATTTAATTCATGAATGTTGACTCCTTTCCTAAAATATCCATATTGAGAAAAGAAAACTTATTTATCAATATATTCAAAGATAAAAAAATAAAATTCAATGTTGAACACCATTTTTAAAAAAGAAATATGGTTATGAAAATAAATATATCCTTGTTAAATAATATTGATATTTTAGGGAAATATAATGTACAATTGTCTGAGTTAAGTGAATATTTCAAGGAAATGATAATTAATAAAAAACCGATTGAAGTGAATTTAAATAATATCCTTGGTTAAAATGACCATAAACCATCCATAAAAATTATTTATATGGTATCAATATATCATTTTCTTAGTAGAGTATATGAAAAGTAATTTTTTGTTGTCATGTACCATGTAACACTCGATTCAAGAATGAAACACTTTTGTTAGAATTATTACCAATAGTTACATCTATTCCAGAACCATATAGGTTTTTTAGTTTCTAGATATGGATGTATTTCTAAGGAAAACCACATAATATATACCTTAAAATATCAAATAATATGTTCTTATACACTTATCCTCAAATATATCATTATTTTTATTCCCTAATCTATATTTTCCATTAATTGGATTCCCAGGGTTTCTAGTATATCCTTCAATAAAATTCATGGAACACTTCCCAATTTTTTTGGAAGGAAAAAAATAACGATGATTTCAAATGATTAGTAACAGTTATGTATGGAGTAATATATAATGATTTAATGAATAATAATCAATATGAAATAATTAATATGGAAATGTAAATATTTGAAAACCCATTAAATTTAAACAACAACATGACTATTAGATTAAATAAGGAATAATAAATATGAAAAAATTAATAATTGAAACACATTCCATTTAAATAACTTCATTATCTTGAAAAAATAAGGAATAATCAATATAGAAAGGTAAATAATTAAACACATATTACATTTATAAAACTTGACTATAATTTAATTGGTGAATTCATAAGAGGTGCATGATATAGTAATTTTAAATTTTAAATATAATTTCATATATATATTACATATATTAACAGATTATATCTCTATTACATTCCATATAAAGAATATATGCTTGATGAATCACATCGCTTCGTGAGGTGGAAGTCCCCCACACACACGAGTGAAATTATCATATTTTAAACAAAATGCAATGTAAGATGGTATATGTCATGTTAAAATTAACAAAGTATATTATTATCATAAAAATTATATAAATTTTTTAAATAGATCATTATGCCTATCCTTGAAAGTTGGTGAGGGAAAAAATTATATTAATTTGCGAGGCAGTAGTGTATCATATACACAATTGACAATTTAGCTTTCCAGTTTATGAAAGAGGAGAGGGATATAGATCATTAATCTAAGATTATAAAATATAAATATATGGAGGATAATGGGGCTATTATTTATCCACATTTTCAAATTATTCAATGGATGTGGAAGATGAAACAATATAAAGACACTCGTTTAATAACTTGGCCTCTTCTTTAGGAAATGTTTTTAGGCTTTCACCAAAAGACATTATAAGTTAGATTTAAGATCCAAAAAGGGATATTAGATGTGTGTATGGGATTATGAAAGTAATTTAAGAAAATATTTTCCAAACCAAATGGATTTGGAAGTGTTAATATGGATGGATAGTTGGGGGGGATTTTAAATGTTGGGGATATGACACACATAGATTTTTTTAAAAAAATTGATTACATTAATGAATTTATTATTCTTAATTTTTCAAAATTGATTTTTCTGAGAATATTGTAGGGTTTATGGTATAAATATTGCTATCCAATGAGTTTTGGAAATGTTGGTAGGTCATTGTACGCCATATATTCTAATTTTAACATCCAGTAAATCATTTTTTACATTAACGACAATAATTTATTTTTATTTATTTTATTATAAATTAAGGTAAAATATTAACATGATCTTATTAGATAATATATATTATAATGATTCATAATATTTAATCTATTATTCCAAATTCAATTAACATAATTGTAAGAACCAGTTTAAAATTAAACATGGAGACATAATGAAAAAGTGTGTCTTGAAAAAGAAAATTCTAATAAGTGTAGATTTTTTAATATGAAAATTAAATATTAAACTGATTTTAATGAAAAAAATAAGTAAAATTTAATTGCAATTGAACTAAATTTCATTTAGCAAAACTTTAAAATATAATTTATCTTTTTAATTTTTTAAATGAAAAAGGAAACATTTAATAAATATCAAATATTTTTCACTGTTCATAAAAGAAATGAATCTTTTCAGAAAAATACCCAAAGTTCACCGTAAGAAAAAGTTGATAGGATTTTTTTAAAAACTTAAGTGAATTTTATCAAATAAAATTTCTAAATGTTTTAAAATTTCATTTTTAATCATGTGATAAAAGTCTGGCTAAAAGTTTTTTCAAGAAAAATACATATCATCAGAATTTTTTTTCTTTTATGTGATTCTTATTTTATTTCTAATTAATGGATAAATATAATTTTAATAATTTTTTAATACTATTTAAGAAATAAAATTTAAAACTATGTTCATATCAGTATACTATAATAACATTTATTTGGACTTGGGGCTATATCTTCCACAAGCTATAAAAGAGATTAAATTTAATGAAATAACTTTTATGGGTTGGTTAAGATCACTACTGCATGTTGTGTATTGACACTGACCCCAGTACCCTAAAGTTAGAGTATTATTTATTAAATTGTAATATGATACAATTAAACACATCTTGAAGACATGATATTTTATTAGTCTTGGTAAAATGGATACAAACGTGATATCCATATT
Source organism: Viscum album (assembly GCA_963277665.1). Classification (NCBI taxonomy): domain Eukaryota; kingdom Viridiplantae; phylum Streptophyta; class Magnoliopsida; order Santalales; family Viscaceae; genus Viscum; species Viscum album. Next base: position 340,862,163 of record OY728144.1, read on the forward strand.
ACATTGGAATAAACAAATTAAATATTAATTTTTTTATAATAACTTTATTCCACCTAGTTTATCCATTCATATCAGTCATTTTAAAATTCATGGAACACTGTGGAAAATAAAAAAAATATGGTATAAAACTATTTCTTAGTAAAGGTTATGTATACTATAAGAAATATTGAATAAATGGGGAATCAAAAATAAGGCATGAAAAATATGAAAAGATAACTATATGAACACACATTCCATTTAAATAATTGGCTAGCATAATGAATGGAAACATAAATAAATGAAAAGACATTAATTTTAATTAATAAATTTACTATCATAACTAGATAAATAATAATTAATATGGAAAGGAAAATAACTAAATTAAATATGGAATAAACAATAACTGATAATTAACTGCATCCAAAGATAATCTCATTGAAAATATCTGATGGATAATAATAAATAAATTTATAATGAAGGTAATTTTTAAATATCAAATATCATGTTTCTCAAAAAATGTATACCTTTATTATCATGAAATTTTTGAAGATGGTTTATAACATACTCATTGAAAACTCATTAAACTAATGTTAGCCAATTGATTCATCCCATGCGACTATTGAGGAATCAAGGGGCTTTCTATAAGTGGTCCCCATCCCATGTCATCCATGTACATATAATTCATTATATGTATGATAATAAATTTAAATAATAAACAATGTTCCTTATCATAAAGTGTTTCTATTGAGTAAATAATATGAATTTATCAATATTTATGTTGTTAATAAAATATCAATCAAAGTAAAACAACTTATGTAGATGTGTGAAAATATTCAAGTTAAAAACATGTCCAATTTAATTAATATGGAAATTTAGGTGAAAATTAATTATCAAAGGAAATAGAATAATTCAATCGTATGTTAATGACTACCTGAATGAATCAAGGATGTGCATGTCAATATTATCATCAGTAAAAATAGTCATAAACCATTTAAATGATGAAAAAGGATGGAATAAAAATATACCCATAGGAGTAGGAATGAATATTTTTTTCTTATTAATGAATAGAAATACTATAAAAAGATATTCAAAAACATTATTGAGCCGAATATTCATTAAATTATGAAAATACATTTGATAATCATATTCATTGAAAATCAATTTCAATATAATTTTATTTAAAAAGATAAGCATGAACATAAAAAGGATGCTTCAATGAAATAATAATTATGATGGTGAGTAATTACATACATTATGTAATTGTTTTAAAAAAATTCCCATTTCACTCTAAAAAGGTTTAGAATGTGACCTGTTTGGAAAACAAAAAAAATATTACTTCCCAATTTTATATAAAAGTAAAACATGAATTGTTTTAAAAATGACGTATGATTACTTAGAATAAAATTTTAAAGATAATTATTGGTGAAAAAACCTTTTATAAAACTTTTTTTAGTGGTCAATTGTTTTTAAAACAAGATTAGAATAAATTATTTGGTAAGAAAATTGTTTTCCGATCAAAGAGAGAAATGAATAAATATTTTATTAAAGACATTTTATCAATTATTTTAAGTAACAAAGATTACAAAACTGATTCTATTACTTGAAAATACCTGAGATAACTATAAGATAATAAAATAAACGTTTTTATTAAACAATAATCCAATAAATTCCTTCAACTGAAATTCTGGAGTAAACAATCTCGATTAAAATGTGATTGGAATGTAAACCCTTAAAAAGGTAATAAAATTAAAGTGAGAAACAATTAATGAATCGATTATATATATCCACTATAAATCCACATAAAATAGTTAGAAAATCAAAATAATATGACTGAAAATATTTATAAATTTTATTATCTAAATTTATATTTTTTCATTATTTTATATCACATAAGAAAATATTATTCATTATAAAATATTCATAATGTCAATTTCTATAACTTATTATTGCTCTGACTTAATAATAATTATAATTCCAAAAGAATTGTATTATATCACTACCATATAAAAGTATTCTGTAATATTCATTAATCACATAAATTATGTTAAACTATATTTATTTTTATTTTTTTAATTTCATTTATTTTATTTTTCTATTAATTAAATAAATTTTATATCAGTGTTTTTCAAGAATTTAAGGTAATTATTTCATTACTAAAAAGTAAAAATAAATTACCATGATGAAGATTGTATTTTCAATTCCAGAAGACTATTTTTAGAAATCATATCCTCTAGAGAACACCTAAACAAAAATATTTCACTTATTAAAAATATGAGTGTGGCTTGTATGACTTTTCTGTAAATTAAATACTATAAAAGTAAATATCATATCCATGTCATCCCAAAAGGTTATAAAGAAACTTAAATAATGAAAATAATTTCATTATAATAAAAATATCCATTTATATCCATTGAATATTTGTTTAATCTGAAATATTTATCATTAAAACACATTTAATGTCTTATTTTGACTTTACTGGCCTTGGCTATGCATTGCACAGACATTTGGATAAGAAACTTGTTATATAACTTTAAAAATAATTTGATACTATAAAAGTGATCAATATTACATAATATTTCATAAAAAAGTTTATTAATGACTTATATCACCCCAATTATTTTTTAGGACACCATTATTAACTTTTTCACTTTTGGTCAGCTTTATGTCATCACTCAAAAAGAATTTCATATTTAATATAGAATAAATTCTAATTTGCATATTTTCAATTATTTTTGAATTAATATTTTTTAATTTAAAATACAATATTTTTTCTATATGTTTCATAAATTTCATTATTATGTCTATGGTGTGGTGACATCCTTAAAAATAATGTATTTCATAAAAATAATATTTTTGTACAATTCACTAAAAATTTATCATCATTAGAAAAATAAAAAACCACCTCATATTATAAATTTGAATTTATGTATCCAAAAATAAATTTAATTTATTTAAATTAAATTCTTATAAGTGATATCAATTAAATTTAAATTTGTTGAAGAAAAGGTAACGGAAACAACTATTTAGAAAAATTACTGTTTTTCATAAAAATGCCTATTTATGTTAAAAAACTGATTTCATACAATTTTTTTTGAAATTGTTTTAAATAATCCTAGTTTAAATATAAATAATATAAAATAATCATATTACCTTGAAACTATTTTGAAATAAATTGGAAGGTGTAAAGTGGTTGAAACAAAAATATTGTTTTCAATAAACGTCAGTATTTTCACTATTCACTTTGAAAATAAAATTACTCAAAAAAATATAAAAATCACACATGATAATTTTTTTTAATATGATGATATACCAATTATGTATTTATTTATGAAATAATTTTTATATATATTCCAAAAATAGATTATAATATTCCCGCATGCATGAAATAAAAGCCATTTTTTTAAAAATATATATTTTTTAAGAATAAAATGAATTTAATTATGAAATGTGTGATTGTTTTATAATAAAAAAACATTAATTTTGAGTTAGAATTATATATTTATTTCATAAATCAGTTATTCTTATTAATAATCACCAATTTAATGGATAGGTTATTGATGTACAAAAAATTATGTGCAAATGTTTACTCAAATACTGATAATTTTCTTTTGATTTTCATTGATAAAACACTTGTATTTCAATTATTTATTAAGGTAATTAATAATTTGAATTATATAATCTAAATGGAATAGAATATGAAAATTGATTAATTCTAGAATTTTTACATATTTTATGGACTTTAGTATTTTGATCATAACTATTAAATTATAGATCATGTTAATGTGATTATTATTTTTGGAATTCTTGATTTGTGGGATACAAATATGTCTTCTAGAAAAATATGTGATTGTGAACATATATATGCCGAGAAATAATCAATTTTTTGAATAATTATTGAAGGATGAAACATGGACCCCACCCCAAAAAAGAGGCCCAAATCATCATACATGCATCCAATTGTGGTGATTCAAATTGGATTATAAATACGACTCAGTAGCACATTTTTACTTGAAATTTAACGAGTTATTCACTCATATAGTTGACCATTATATTCTCAAAATTAAATTATGACTTATGATCCATTCATAAAAAAAACATAGATTAATTTTCCTACAACATTTTCTAAACGTGGGTGATTAAGATCACATTTTGAGGGCTAACAAACAAGACAATGTGCAACAAATTTTATTTTTCCACTATTTATCATTTCAACCATTCAGTGGGTAAAACATGTTAAAACTTTTTGAGGACATATTATGGAAACAAAAATATCCATCATCACATATAATAGGAGGTTAACCCCTCATTTCCATATCATTAGTGGTACCAAGGATGAGATCTCTACTGGGGGAGGATGGTTATTGGAACATTCTCCCCCATTTCATCTTCTTGTTAATTTGTTTTTGTTTTCTTCATTTTTTTAGTTCTCAGTTGTGATTTAGATTTCTAATATATTCATGCATTCATAACTTTGTTCCACCATTTTCAATTTCTTTTTTTTTTCATTTTTATATAAAAATTATAAAAATTATTATTATTATTATTATTAAAATTATTTTTATCAATATTATTATAATTATAAATATAACATTATTATATAAAAATATTATTCTATTCATTCCCTTTCTCTTCTTCAATTAAAATTATTTTAATAATAATAATAATAATAATAATATTATTATTATTTTAATATTATTAATAAATTAAAAATTTTATTTATTTTCTTCTTTTCTTTTATCTTATATTACTCACTCTCCCATCATCCCCAAATATCATATTTTTATTTTATTCATCCACCAATTTTTTATTTTAATTTCTCTTTGTTCCTCTTCTCTTCTTCCCACATCTACCGTTTTGATCTCTTACTCTATAAAATGAGAGGCTGAACCTGGGTATTTTCTAGGGGAGGTCAAGGTGTTCTTGAATTTTCCTTACAGATTATTTTTTAAGGTTGTGAGGAAATTGGGTAGCATGAATGGTTCGGTGAATATCTCATATTAGATGATTTTCCACCAATGACCTGAAACTCAATTTAATCCTATTATTTCATTTAGATCATTTCCCCTATATTCATTAGTTAAATCTTGATAAAATATGATATTAGATGATAAATGGTTGAAACAACATTTATTGATCTGGGTCCTGGAAGATGAACCTCCTAGACCAAGGAGTGTCATCAACCCTGATTAATGGAGAATGTGTAATTAGTATTTCATAGGCAATGATATTATACAATTTCTAAATAAATAATAGTATTCCAAACATGATATTTCTTAAATGGATTATCAAACTAAAATAAAAAATAGGGAGGAGAATAATGAATGAACCAGATACTAAACTCATAAATAAAGTTCATTCTTTAATAATGACATTTTATGATCGCATGTGTGTTTTATATTTAAATTTATCTAAATAACCTTATATAAATAGATTAAATAAAAACAACCAAAAACAAATTTTTTATGTGAATAAGATTATGTGAGTGAACAAATAATAAATCTCTTCAAGTTAGATGACCCTAGTTAGCCTCAATGTTGCATTAAGAAAATATAATTACTTTTGACCACACCCTACAACAGACGTGCGTCAAAACTGGAACCGTTGTTTTGGAGATAATTTTTTGATTTCTTAGTTTTTCAATTTTCACATTATAGATATAATTTAATGGGTTTTCTTTGAAAAAAACAATAAAAAACAATTTATTTCTTTTATTAAAATTCATATTATAACCCAAGTGGTGGAATTTTTAGAAATTATTGAGGGGCTTCATTACCTACCTTTATACAATGAGGATCAACTCTAATTGGAACATTCAATTTAAGAGAAGATTCAAGATGAAATAATTCAGGGATTTGACCCTTTCATATATATTTATCTTCTAATATCCTTGAAACTGGATAGAGTATTACTCTATATTATTTTGATTTTAGATATTTGGACTACTCATATTTAACCATGGAGGAACATGATGAAAAAAATGTACAACTTTTTAAGAATATTTAGAGCCCCCTTAATATATTTAACATCTACTATAGGAATACCATGAAGAGATAGAAGCAACTCTTCTTGAATAACTAGAGAGGCAGGTTTCTTGCATGATTTGTGAAGAATATGATTTCAAAATTACAAATTATAAGTTTTTCAAAATAAAATTTCCTTCTAACTCTCTAATTAAATAATATTTTTATCCAGCACATCTAGAGAAACCACTAGAAGGAGAAGAATATGCTGCACAAGTAGAAATAGAGGAGGATGAGTATCCATACATCATCCCACCCACACCATGAAATAAATAACACATTATTAATTGGTCATATATTTTGTACTATATATCTGGAATTCTCCTTTACAGTAACAAATAAATGGATACTGGGAGAATCCAATTGTGTTGGTTCAAGTGAAAGAAGCCCCAATCACCATCAGACTTTGCATAATATTTGGTACAACCCTCCAATGGTAGTCAAAATTTAGGGCCAACTTGGAGGATCATACCATGATTTATACTTACATTTTTTCTCGATATTAAATTTCAATTTCAGTTCTTAAGAAGTAGTCTTGCATGTATCACACTCATCCTTATCTTTTTTATCTTTATTGACATGATTGTTATTCATAATTGATTGATTCTCTTTTTTGGGTTCAAAAAATGGTTAAACAAATCATCAAATACTGGAAGATAAGGACTAAGTTTCATGGTAAAGGGAGTTAATTTCCATTGTTTAAACTATTAAATTCCTTACATTTTTTTCCCAAATCAGGGTTTTAACATTAAAGTGAAATTTTAGGCCCACACTTGATTATACTTTAATAAAAATGTCTAGAAGATATGAGTTTATTAGGAATCCAATTATTCCATGTTTTAGACATCAATATTAATGATATTGAAAGAGTAAAATGGAATATCCAATGATTATAGTGAATCATGGATATTAAAATGATGAATTGTGATTTGAAAAACTAATTGATTCATGTAAATTTAATTTCATAACTATCATTTGTGCTTCGATTTTATGAAATTAATTATATTTTATTTATAATTATTAATCATTTCTTGTGAGATTCTCATAAATCATAGGTCTTGTTACAGATAGGATTTCTAGACCAATTAGTTCTTATTTTATTATTGATCATATTTCTTGAGTTATCTTGGGATATGTAACCTATTAAAACTTAAATTTTAACTTTTCAAAGATATTATTGTACAGAAACACATTTAAAATGCTTAAGAAATATTTTTATAAACCACTTATTCTTAAAATAATATCTTTAAATCAATCATTCTTTAGCACATAGAGACCATGAATGACCTTTATAGGGACAATCCATGTTTCAAAGTAGTTTTATCCATTCATACTATACTCTTCGTATCTGTATGATATTTTAATGGTGAAATGTGTGGGTGAATAAAATAATAGAATTTGGGATGATTTATATTATAAGGTAGATGTGTGGGGTGCTTATTATGGGAATTGAAAAAGGATTTGAAATCATTCAGTATAACCTATTGTTTTTCGATCTTGATTATAAAAAAATAAAAATGAAAAAAATATAAAAAGAAAAATGGATTATGATTTTGGATAAAAAATCACCATTACTATACCTATGTTTTTTTCATTTGTTTTTAGGTAGTTTATGTGTGGTTTATTTTAATCATAAATGATTAAAAAAGAGAAAAAATGAAAAGGTTCTCTGAAAAAGAAAAAAATGGATAAAAGTAGACCAAATTTTCAAGATAGGAAAAAATCATTAATTATGATCAAAATGATTATTATCCTTACTTTCAATCTTATAGAAATCTAGGAGTTCTAAGAATTTTAAGTGGAGAATGTCATTGATATTTTTTTACTTTGAATATCATGCTTTATGATTTAAGAGTTAAACCTCTTACTTGAGCTTTAATTTTAAACATAAATATTAACTACCTTAAGCCTTGTATCCATTAGAACATTTACTTCAGGCCCACATGATTTTATGTGTCTTTTGTCTTTATAAAGTGGTGAAAGTAGTTATTTTAAATGCCTCTGGATAATGACCTTATTTTCATGATATGGGAATTAATCTACCTGATATATATCATGAGTGATGATAGAAAAGAATTAGAAATGGGGTAAATCATTTTTTGGCATCTTTGATAATAATGAATCTAGTATCTTGAATGAATGAATGGAGAAGCTCCAATATTGTTCAAAGGGGAAAAGTAAAATTCCTTGATTGACTGTTTCTTTAAAAATAAAGAAATTAAATTAATATGTTATGTGACATTACATAATTTTCTTTTATATTTATATATATATATATTTCATTTCATTTAAATTTGAAAATGGATAACATCTTTTCTCTATTTAACTCTTTGATGAGATTTTACGCTTGATGAAAACCATTGTTTAAGTGATGGGGTATTTGAGAATACAAAACTATGTGCATTTTTTAATTCAAATTTTGATTAATTTTCATGATATTCAATGTTAAAACCCATATATTTCAATCCGTAGTCAATATAATTAGTAATTTGAATTATAGAATAAAAATTGTATAATATAAGAAAATTTTTTAATAATAGAATTTTTATATATTTTAATCATAATAGTATTATGATCATAACTCTTAAATTATATATCTGATTTATGTGATTCTTTTTTTGTAGGATTACATGATATTTATGATACAAATTTTTTTTCAGGAATAAGATGTGATTCGAACATATAAGGCCCCCAAAAAATAAATGAAGTTGAATTTTTTTTGGACAGATAGCGTTGACCCCACTCAAGAAAAATGTATTAATCATGCTAAACGAATCTAAATTAAGAGATTACAAATGGATTTGAAATAGGATTTAAAAGATGGTTCTCCCATTAAATGTTAAAGAGTCATTCCCTAATTAAGACATCCATTGGAAGCTCAACATTCAATGATGATTCAGGATGCATTTTGTCAAAATAAAAACCTAGAGAAATTTTTCTAAAACATCTTATAAATGGGGGTGACTGAGCCAAAATTTTGGGGACACACATGGAAGTCAATTTGGAACACCGTTTATGAAGAGAGTTATTTCCAAATCAACCATTTAATGGGTAAAACATGAGAAATATTTCGGAGGACATATTTTAGAAATTTTTTCCCATCCCATCTATAAAAGGAGGTGAACCCCTCCTTTCCAAATCATCTAGGGCACCAAAGAGGAAATCACCACCAATAGAACCTGGCTATTGAAACCTTCTTGGCCATTTCTTCTTCTACTTTTTTTAGTTTTCTTTATTTTGTTTTTCTTTTAAATTTTAATTTGTATGTCTTATAAATTCATGCATTATTAATTTTATTCCACCATTTTTTTCTTCTTCTTATTATTCTTATTGATTAATTAATATAATAATAATAATAATTAATAATATTATTAGTAATATAACATTATTATTTTAAAAACATATTTTCTTATTTTTTTCTTATTTTTCAATTAAAATTATATTCTTAATAATATTTATAATAATTATTATTTTAACATTCTTTATAAAATATATTTTTTTTTTATTTTTCTATTTTATTTTTTTCTCTCTCTTATCATCACCCATTCTTCTATTTTTATTTTATTTATCAAGAAATTTTTATTTATTTTCTCTCGCTTTCTCTTCTATTCTTCCCACTTCCACCATAGTGATTTCTTACTCTCAAAAATGATTTGATGACATCGAGTCTTGGCTAGGGGAGGTCAAGGCATGTTGAATTTTCTACAATGTTTTATTCTTTATTTTTAATAAAATTGGGTATCTTGTATGGTGAGGAGAATATCTCAAATTAGATGAATTTACACTAATAACATGCAATTCAATTCAATTATATTATTTTATTTAGTATATCTTGCCTCTCTATATTGGTTAAATGTTTATATGATAAAATTTGAGCTAATCAATGGATGGAACAATATTGATTGAGTTGTGTGCTTGAAGATGAGACCTCCTAGGCCATTGAGGCTCATCATCCTTGATTAAAGAAGGGGCAATAATTAAGAGTGATTACGAATTTATTGATATTCTATAATTTCTAAATAAATAGCAGTAGTCTAATCATGGTATTTCATATTTGGATTATCAAACTGAAATCAAACAGATGAAGGGGAATAATTATTCATCCCAAAAAATGATCTCTGAAACCAAGTTATATCATCTCTAATTAATTTTTTTCATTTCAGGATATTTTTATCTTTTCATTCATTAAAATTATATTACATTCATAAATTAACTAAAAACAACCAAAAAAGAAGTATTTTAGGTGCATGTGATTGTGTGAGTAAACAAATGAGAAATCTCCTCAAGTGAGATGACCCTAGTCAGCGTCTATACTGAAATTAGTTAAATATAATTTCTTTTTACCATGACCAACTATTGGCATGCATTAGTGATAATAGGAAAATATAACTAATAATAATTTGTTTGTTTGAGATTTATGTGGTTTATCATTTATGATATCAAATAATGTTTTTTGTTTAAAAAAATGAGATATTACCTTCCCTCCACCTTTTTTGAAATTGCATGTTCACAATTTTGAACTCGAGTTCAAAAACCATGATATGGATTTTAAAGATACATTTTTATAATTCCTACATCATAAAAAGTATTAATAAAAATTCTTCATGATAATAGTGGAAATAAATTATAATGGTCACATGAGATAAATAAAACTAGGATTCCATGGCGGAAGACGTGAACATGGAAGAGAAAATTAACTCCCAAGGACTGATAGAGAGTGATAGATAACATGATCATGGGAATGATAAACATAAAAAAAAAATATAAATATAAAATGGGATAAAAGGATATTGATTTATTGGTATGAAAAGTAAAAAAATAACATTTTTTTGAAGATCCTTTTCACAGAGTTGAGGAATTATTTTACATAACAAAGTAAGAACATAAGTATATATAATTACATAAAATGTAGTGTTTAATCCTTTAGTAAATTTTCTTCATAAACATGGCATTTTTCTCCATCCAATTATATTTCAAGATGAATTTTACTTTACTAAAGCTCAAGAATTGACTTCTTTAGATCACAATACCCAAAAGGGAATAACTATATATTCCATCTCTATCTAGGAATTTAATAAAACAAAAAATTTTAATAAAATATTTGATAATTCCATAAAAATATTAAATATTAATTTTTATAAATACACTTTAATCTCCAAAACACATAAATATCGCACAAAGATCATCATATATCATTCAATAATAAGTATCCTTCATATTTCTTAAAAAAACCATAAACATTTTGACACCCACAAATGATAAGGATTTGATCACATAATATTCCAAGATAAATTTAACATTAATATCCTAAAATAAAGTCAATAACACTTAAATAATTATACCAAAATGAAATAAAAAATAATTAAATCATAAATAAATCTCTCCAAAATTATCAGTAGTTACAATAAAATTTCATAAAATAATTCATCAAATGGGGGTTCATAGACATTAAACATATAATAAACCATGAAATTATAATCCCATGATAGTATCCATAAATCTTAAGATTTCATAATCTAAAAACAACCTAATCTCCAAATTTATCTAAACCCTACTCAAATTCCAACTATCTTGAAACAACCCTATGTAATATATATTCTTGTGTTTTTAAACTAGTATTAACTTTCATAAAATTACAATGATATTTCTTTTTAGTGTTTTGTAGAATTTAGACAAAATATTAAAAATTAAACCCACCCATTACTTTTGAACAATTCTGCATAATATCTATTTTTCCATAAAATAAAAGGCATTAAAATAGAACATGATTTATTTTCATAACAAATATTCAAAAATTTCATCTTTAATTCTTTTTTTATTATACATCCATAAAAAAAGTGAAAAAATTTAAAAACATTGGATGAGAACAAAAAAATTGTAAATAATAATTAAATAATGAGAATTTTTATTATGGTGAAACCCATAAAAACATTTTTATAAAACCATACCTCTTTCCCTCAAAAGGTATTATCTTTTTTAAAAGATCATTATAGTACCATTTTTTAAATCAAATGATTTTAATGAATATTCATTAACATGGGTATAAATTTATTTGGTTTCATTAGGATATCACATCATAAAACCATTATAGAACCATTATAACAACCATTAAAAAAATTGGAAAACCCATACGGCTGATTTCCAATATAATTCTCCAGAGAACAAAATCATTACACAATGCATTAGAGAGCTATATGGATGAACCCATTATATATTCTATAATGGTCTCACACAAAGATATATGGAAACACCCGTCATAAATAATTCCGAAGAAAAATATCATGAATTAAAACCTTGAAAAATATTTAAAAGCCACGCATAAAACACATTTAGATATCCAAATACAATTTTCTTATAAAAACCAGTAATAAATCTAAAAATAGAGGACATAAAAATGGAACAATTTCATTTGGAAATAAATGTGAATACATGTAGTGGAATCATTAAAAAATTAAATAATCATGAATGTGAGAAAATTCACTCATTCCTTACAAGTTAAAAACACTTCAATTAGAGTATTTTAAAAAGTGCTAATTAACAACTCTAAAAAATATCTTTAAAAAAGGTCCTTTAAAAATATCATATAAATGTAGAGAGCATAAATAAAGTTAATTAATCATGTATATCAGCTATAAATAAACATAAAAATGTTGAAATTAAATATAATATAATCAAAATAATCTCACATGTTATCTTACCATGTTATAATCAATTAATTATATGTTTTACCTAAAGAACAAAAATTCAGTAATGAATTCTATTACATTGAGTAAAAATCTTCTTGTACATTTTTTATATTACTAAATAATAAATATAGGTTAATTATTTAATATATTTTGAAAACACTTCACTACCATTATTCATTTTATTTCACTTATTACTATTTTATAACAATTATTGAATTATTTATGTTCACTTCAGATGTTTTGATGATATTATTTTCCTAAGTATAACTATATTTGATAATTTGGATATTTTTAAAATGATCAAAACTAAATTATATCCAAAATAATAATCCTGAAATATTTATGAGTTTTAATAGAAATTGTAAATTTAAATCCATCCATGAATAGTTATTAAGAATAAATGAACTACGTTTCAATCCAGGAGATTTTAGTTCGCACATAAACCTGAGTAACATTTCTATTTTTCATCAATAATTATAGAAAGAAGGTAAGTATTATTTATTTTATAAATAATTATAATAATATCATAATTATCATATTAATTTTTTAAATATACTTATCTATATAATTCAAGTGATGTGGTGATGAAAACTAAGTCACATCGCTTCATGGAGTTGGTAGTCCACATGAACACATGAACACCATTAACATATTTCAGTCCATAGAAAGGTGAAAATTAAAAGGTTATATAATATTTTTAGAATGATTTATATTTCAATAAATTCTTATATAAATATCAATTCCATCTTTATAATCCATCCATGAGATATTGTGATGTAAAATAAATTATCTTGGTTCGTGATGCGGTAGTCCGCTACACACATGAACAATCAATTATTTTCTCATTTGATGGATGTAGAGATGGATATAAGTCATAAAACATAAATAATATAATATTAGAATATTTGGGTGACTTTATTTATTATTTTATCATGTTTTAATAACATTTAATGGATGTATAATAATTAACAATACAGAAATGATCGATTAAAAACGACACTATTCATCAGAGTACCTCCTTTTTTAACAACTAAATCCCACTATGTTTGTTTTTATGCCTAAAATATGACATATACAAGGTGAGTATGTATTAAATATAGATAATTGGGTAAATATTGGCCCAATTTTTTTTGTGTTTGAATTAATTGAAATATGCGATTCACTTTTATAAGAGTGGGGTGGGGCTGTCTTGGAATTTCTCAAAATAATAAATTATGAAAACAAAATATTTATTACCAAATGGATCAAAACATATAAATATAAAATATAAAATAATTATTGTTCTAAATACCCTTATTCTATAAAAATAAGTTATATTTTTACTATATTTCAATCATTATGTTTTGGTTTTAACCCTTATTTAAACACTTAAACTCTTATGATGAAAACATGGATCTGTAAAATTTAATGGTAAATATAGTTAGTACAAGATGCAAGAATCCCAATAAATTGACCATGGTAGATGTTATAAATAGTATCCTAATCACAAATATTTTTTTTATATTTTTTGTAATTTTATATCATTTAATAAATTATTATTTTTTATATAATATCCACAATGTCAAATTTTATAACTATTCATGACTATGACTTTAATAATACCAAAATTACTATTATAATTAAAAAAACTATTTTATTATATACCTATAATTCCTGGTTTATCTATAAATTATTTCATCTCATTAATTATCTTAAATTTTATTTCTTTTAATTTTTATAACATCATTTATTTTATTTTTCCCTTAATTAATTTATTACTACAGCCACATTGTGAAAGTATTTTGGGCAATTGTTTCCTTACTAAAAATTAAAAATATATTTCCAGGATATATATATATGTATTATATTTAGAAATTCTATTTATAGTCTAGCATGTCCTCCAAATAGAAAATTACTAAAAATATTTAACTTATTAAAAAGTAGAATGTGACACGAATGATTTTTTTTAATATGAAATACCATAAACATCATTATACTCTCCAAGTTTACTAAAGAGGCCATAAGTAAATTTATATCATGAAAATAAGTTTATTATGATCAAAATATTCATTTATTTTCATTCAATATTTTTTTAACTTACATCGATATCATAACAACACCTTTAATATATTACGTTGACGTTATTGTCCTTACACCAGCAATACAAAATAATTTGGATAAGTAGCTTACTGTAAACTATAAAATTAATTTATAATCATGAAAATCATAAATAATAAGAACTATTTGTTATAAATGTATTATAATGTATTATACCACAAAAATTATTTTTTTATGATGAAAAACATTGGGAAAGTAAAATTATTATTCACCAATGAAAAAAAACCAATTTCTGATGAAAATGTATTTTTTGAAGAATAAATTGACTTTATAAAGGAATTGTGTGATAATTTTCTCAAGAAATAAAAATTTACTCATATTAAATTTATGTTTAATATTTATTTCATAAATAATTTATTCTTATTCATACCTGCTTTAATGACCCGAATATTTAATGATAATAAAAACCCTCACCGATAATAATTTATTATTATTTTTTAGTGAAAATGTAATTTTCAAATAAAAATATGTTAATAGATGATATAATGTTATTTTTGTAATAGAAAATAACTATTGACACCTTGTAAAATTAATTAGGAGATGTTTGGAGTTAAGCGCAGAGATAACATTAGATTTTGAGTCCTGTAGAGCCTCAGAATAGATGGAATAAAAATATTAAATATATTATATTATGAACATGTTATTTCTACAATAATAAATGAATATATAAAAAATAGTACATATTATGAGAAATATGAGACAAAATGTTGGTCCTTGAAGTGGGGTTTACCCTATGCATGCCAAAACTTTTGTATGTTCAGATTTTGGTAACATCACATGAAAAGACGACTTATTTAATATATTTATTTGTATATTTTGAAGAAAAAGTGAATATCTCCCAAATGGTATAACGTATAATATATACAAGGAAATTTTTTAGTACAAAATGTAGTATTTTCCTTGGGTGTGATATAAAATTTATGTGTGTTAGGTATTTGATAACATCACATGTGAGGATAAATTACATAATATTTATTTATTTATTTTGTTTTAAAAAATAATTTAATATCTCGAAAATGATGGTTGTATGTGAAATATTAGACCATTTTTAGTTTTGGGATGTGGGGATAACCGAAGGCGGGTAATAAAATTGAAGTTAATCTTGTGTTATGTAAAGTCACACACAATAAGTTTTTTAATTAATATTTATATCATTACTATGAATTTATATATTATTTTTTTGTTGATGGGTCATCTTCTTCAACACCTCTTAAACACCATGTTTGATAATGGGATAATCCAAATCCCAGTATTTCAACATGGTTTTCATCAATTAAATTAACCAATTCATTAGTGGTTTGTATTTGAGGACACTTCAATTTATATTTTCTAGAAACGGTGGAAATTATTTTTTTGGGTTTGGCGAAGTGAGATGAATTTTTAGTTTACAATAGAAGAATCGACCAATCCTTCCTTACTGGTTCTTCCACTTACTCTATGATGCCTTTGTTATCCGTTTCACAAGAATAGTGAATCTCCTAAATATTTTTTTTGATAATCTTCCCTGATATAGGACCGTATTTTCCCACCTTGTTTCCCCTATTCACAACGCCTCTACGAGGTTGTTTTATTTACATATTTTTTTTATTTTATTTTTTCATCTTGGATACACCTATTATTGGTGAAAAATGACAATTTAAATAAAATAAGAAAATATCCTTGGGATAATATATAATATTATTATTTTTTTTCTCAAAATTATATACGGATAATTTCAAAAATTATCAAGTATAATTTATAAAAAATATCGATGGATAATACAATATAAATTATCCAATTATAGTTGTGAGAAATTATCAATGACAAGTACATGATTTATAAAATGATATAGGAACAAAATTACCAAGGATAGTTGTGAAGAATAATCATGATCTATTCTAAGAAAATTATTTAAACAATAATTGTAAATTATCATCAAAATTTTAGCTACAAAATTATCAAATGATAATTATTAGATTATTAAATGATAAAAATTTAAATTATAAAATGACTATTTCATGATTAATTAATGCAAGATACTCGAATTATTAATCTATATTTGCAATAATTTCAATGAGTAATTATTTATATTATCTAATGATAATTGGTAGGTTATCAAAAGATAATTTATATCTTAAGTTATAAAAATATAATTATAATATATATATTTTTAAAAAATTATTGAGATATAGCTTTAAATGTTAGTTTTGAATAAATAATCAAGAGATAATTATAAATTATAAATTTATGATAATTTATCAAAATATAATTATAAAATAATATACTAGAAAATTTATAATGAGATAAATATAAAAGGATAATTTATGATAAATTTTAAAAAGATAATTATAAAAATAAATTAGAATAAATTATCCTGATATAATTATAAAAAGGATAATTCATGATAAATTATAAAAAGTTCTATTAGAAAGGATAATTTATGAGAAATTATCAAAGATAATTAAAATGTTTTATTTAAGACAAATTATGAATATATAATTAAAATAATGATAATTTTGGATAAATCATCAAGAGATAATTTTAAAAGGATATCATAGATAAATTATCAAAAGATATTTATGAATGATAATTTATTATAATATATCAAGAGATAATTATAAAAATGTTAATTTAATATAAATTACCAAGAGATAAATATAAATTTATTATTTAAGATAAATTATGAATGTATAATTATAAATGATCATTTATAAGAAATTATTAAGAGAATTATAAATATATAACTTAAAATAAATTATCAAAATATAATTATTCTTAAGGATAATTTTGTGAGAGCATATGCTGGACTAGAAAGATAATTCTAAAATTATAGAGGAGAGAGAATATAGCATCGAATGAATAATTTATTTTTAAAAATATCTAGTTTTGGTTCTAGGAACCCTTGAATAACATCTTACTAGAACATGTTGATGTTTATGATAATAGGTTTTTTATTATGTTTTTTTGAATATTGAGGTTTCCACTCCACCTATCGAACCATATTGGGTATTTTATCCTTACCATCGATATATATGAC
Source organism: Viscum album (assembly GCA_963277665.1). Taxonomy (NCBI): domain Eukaryota; kingdom Viridiplantae; phylum Streptophyta; class Magnoliopsida; order Santalales; family Viscaceae; genus Viscum; species Viscum album. The sequence continues at coordinate 340,879,961 of OY728144.1, forward strand.
TTTTGAGGTAGAAAGTTACTTAATTTTTTTCCTATTTAATAGAAATTATTCCTTAATAAAATTTTTCATTAGAATATTTGATGACTGTGCTAGATTATGATTTCATTTGGGAGTTTATAGACCTAGGAACATTATGTGACATTAGTTTTCTTGAGTTCGTTGCAACTTTTTTTTCCAATATTGATGTTTATCACATGTATTGTTGTGATACATTTCCTATGATGATGTTCTATTATTTATCTTGAATCTAACCATCATATGTGTGATTTTGTGGTATTGATCCTGGATTTAAGGTCAGTGGACCATCATGAATTGTTTATATCTTATAGGGGTAGAGTGAATGACTTATGATGATGGTGATGAGGGACTTATGAACAATGTAGGGATATGACGATTCCTCATGGAAGTCGTTTGAAACATTTCAATCCCATAATATTCCAGGTGGTTTGTTCTAGATGCGTACTGAATTATGATTAGAATAAGATTCTGTGACAATGGTGGCAACATGAATTCCATTATTCCTAGAGTGTGCCGATTTTCATATTCACACGATGTCAAGTAACATAATTTATGAGAATCTTGGATACTTCATGATTATTTATATATCTTGATTATCATTTTCTATAGAGACAAAGCATGTATGACCAAAGGTTTATGGTGGCTTGGTTAGTACACAACCTCTATGTCTTGGATCATTTGTTTCAATGTTTTTTATACATTTATTAATATTTTGGAAAACACTTGTATACATGATAACATCAGGTTATGTGTCTATTTTCAGTTTCTTACTAAGTCTTGTACTCACACACTACTCGGGTATTTCATTATTCTTATAGATTACATTAATGTCCTAGTGAAGGGTAAGGTTCCTATAATGGATATCCATGACTGGGATTTTTGATATGGTGGTGGGATAGGACAAACACCACTATGGCATATAATTTATTTATATTTATTTAACTACTTTATTTTCATTGTACATGTTTCCCACTATTCAGAGCTAATTTTATTACATGACATGTTTGAATTATTTCAATATCACACAAGTTTAATCTATTGATTGATATTATAGTTTTTATTTATTATTGATCCCATGACACTATACTAAGGGTATAGTCTCATAGTATCAGACTCATACCCCAACTATATTTTGGAAGCCTCTTGCATATAGCGAGGCGTGCACGTGGTCATGCGATACTCTCGATTGGACTCAGTGGTTTGGGTTGGGATGTTAGAACATTTTATGAAAGAATCAGGATCCACTAACTTGTTATTATATTTGTAATGGGATAACATATGGTAGCCATGAGATTGGATGGTTGGGACACATGACTAAGATCTATGGTTGTGCTTGGATAACACTGTCTTATGGGCCTCCATGTTTCCATGATGTGGGGAATTTATTTTTTTCAATTAATGTTTATTAATATCACCTTCAGTGATGAACATGATGTTTAACTGTGATTCATGATATTTAAGGGGCGTTCATGAATCATGATCAGGGATGTATATTAACATTCCATAAATATACTTATTGTTTGGATGAATAGTTGTTTATTAATTACATTCCTTGTTTTCATGCTATCTAGTCAGGATTATTTCATATGTGTGATATATCTGTGTTTTCATGGAAAGTGTTATTTCGTTATTGGATTTTATTCTATACAATTATCATGTTATTATGATAGAATATATATATATATATGTTGAATGTGACTAACAATAAAGGTTATATACTATGTTTAGTTTTACTAAGGTTACACCTTTGGATAAGAGTATACTCCTAGGATAAATTTGTGTGATCAAATAAACTAGTTGAGGGAAACATTTTTTGATCCCATAGAATAGTTAGAGTTTATCATAATGGCTCTATTTTTCTATGAATTTTTTTCCCTTCATGTGATAAAAGATGTCACCTTGATGTAGTATTATGATACTGCATAGGAATTAGGATTGAATTCCTCTAAAAGGGAGTATATTCCTGCTTTTGTATATGATATGAATGAGAATTTTGTTGAGCATGCAATTTTACATGTAATTTGGTTTAGGCAAAAGGGAAACATCAACATGAATTATCTCTCTTAGTGCTCATCCTAGTCATAAGAGTTAATTAATATGGTATAATATGATCTTAATTTCAACTACATCATTCCTTATACTTCAAGTGATCTAAAGGCTCTTAGGATATGGAAAATTGGGTTGAAATATTTTTTGGAATCCTTAAAATGTGAGTGACTCAGATTGATTGACATTTCAATATGATATTGATCTCATTCCATGTGTGTATCTCATTTAGATACCTCCATATCGTATGGTTCTAATAGATCTAAATGGGATAAAGGTTTAGCTAGATGGCATCGAGAGTAAGGATTAATAAGACCATGTTATTATTGAGTTTCACCTGTTTGTTTTTTCAAGAAGGTGGAGAATAGTCTTCAGTATTATGTTGATTACCAGAAGCCTAACCATGTGGCAGTGGATAACTGATTTCCTTTTCCAAGGATCAATAAACACTTTGATCATTTTTTGGGAGCCTAGTGGTTAAACAAGATTAATCATTGGTTGGGCTATCATTATTTTTCAGTAAAATATGAATACATTCCAAAGACATTGCTTTTGAGAAGGTATAGACTGTGTGAGTACATGGTAATTTTTTCCAGGCTAACAAACACACCAGTTGTGTTCAGGGACCCCATGGAAAATCCCATCCATTCTTTCTTGTACTCATTCATATTGGTGTTCATTTATAATGTCTTCATTTACTCATTAACACCATATCAACATTACTGGAACCAAGAGATGACATTGAGTATGCTTTGAGAACATAGGATTATCCCAAGCTGTCAATGTATGACTTCAGGATTTATGAGGCGAGGTTCCTTGGAAATGTGGTGTCTGAGACTGTTATATCTGTAGGAATAGAGAAATAAGAAGTAGTAATTTACTATAAATATTCCTTTAATGTGTTTGTGATTCGGAGATTTTGGGTTTAGTAGGATAATACGAAGAATTTATCTAGGACTTATCCCGACTATCAAAACTCATGGAAGTGTTAAAAATAATTAAGTTAAGTTTTAGTGTTCTGAAAATTGTAAATAGGAATTCATTGAGCTAAAGAGTATATTGATGTTAGCTCCAGTAGTGGTACTCCCTGATCCTGGGATTGGTTATGCAGTGCAGTATGATACATCATGCATTGTTTTGGTAGTGGTGGTACAAAAAAGAGAGAAGGTAGTAGAATATGGGTATCCTGATCTTTGAACCCACGATATGAACTACAATAAACATGACTAGGAGTTGATTGTTTTTCTCCATGAGAAACTTTTTTAAAGACATTATCTTTTCATTTATAGATTTTATTTTCACAAAGACCAAAAGATCCTTCACCGTGTATTCACAAAGAGGGACCTAAACTTGGTATAGAGGCACTGGGTTGAGTATATGTATATTTTTGACTTTACAATGTTTTATGGACCTTGTAAGGGTACTATTTTTTCATATTCTCTTATCCGTAAGACATATATTGAGTAGGATCTCAGTGAGAGGCCCCCCCCAGAGGAGTCGTTTCTCTTGATGAGAGTATTGGAAGATTAGAGGATGGATGCATTATAAGACTATGGTTAATTGAATTATTCTTCCTTGGTAGTCACATATTAACTTTGGAATGGTAAGGGATGAAAAGAATACATACTCAATACTCATAGTGTCATGTAATGAGTGAATAACTGGCTAGTGATGACCCAATAACTCAATGGATATTGAACAAAAATTATGTAATCATTCTACATGGAATATTTTTTGTCCATAAATCCCTTAGATAGGACCAAAAAGAAATTTCCATACCTCAAGATTTTTAGTAAATCTAGGTGTAAAAAATACGGATCCTAATATTAGGTGATTATTATGGTGTTCACTGATGAAGAGAGACATAACTAGTTTCTTCTCCTGATTCCTTTTGTTGAACATGAAGAAGGATGAGCCCCATCGACCTTGTGGGTTATTACATCCACTACTAATACCGATGTGGAAGTGGGAGAATATCATGATTGACATTATGGTAGGTATAAAGCTAACATCGAGGATCCATGACACATTCTAGATGATTTTAAACCATCTAATTATGCTTTATGTCTTTTTTACTATTCACATAGACACACTATGTGGAGGAGGTGGTTGTAACATCCTAACTTAAACCATCATGTCTATTCTGGAATTCCACATGACCTCATGAATGAAAACCTGTATGAATGAATATTCCAAATATTATTGAGGGTCTGAGTCCGTTAGTGGGGAGACTAGACCCTTGGTATCATGTCATAGGATTAATAATAAAAAATAATCAATATAATAAATAACATGAATAAGCACGTGGAAAACTAAATGAAAAGTATAAATGAAAATTAAGTAAAATCATCTCAAAAAGTGGAATGACCTTCTAAAGTAATAATGATAATAAATATAAAAAATGGGGAACTCTTGGTTTGGTTAGTCTTCTTCCTGGACCACCATCGGCTCTACACTCATCTTAATAGTTAACAACAAGGCCCTTTCTCGTTTATCATATCCCTCAGGAAATCTTAAAGAACATCAATATGACTGAGTAGAGTGTTAGTATAGGACTTAGTAGGACACCACCAATTCCTCCTTAATATTATGTGGTCATGTATACATGTGTATTCCATAATAATAATAAAATTGTAACAAAAATAGTAACACATAGTCCAAAATCGAGTGGTCGTGTGCTAACTAAGAAACCACTAACCATTAGACACACCTACTTCGGTTGCATGATAGAAGGATAATCCATGAGTTAGAAGAAAAAAGTATTATCCCTGAGGAAAATGAAACATGATACTTGTCATTATATGATTTTGCAACTCAGTAACATTAAGAATCAAGGAATTCAGGTTCTTGACATTCACTATGCATCTTGGGTGAATCGTCATCTATTAGGGATCGATAAAATACCCATTTTCATATTTTAATGTTCAAGTGAAACACATATAATCTATGAGGTATAATTGTATCACTAGAATATTCATATGTCCCTCATTGCCGTCATCAAAAATATTGAACACTCATTCTATAAAGGATAAACATGTTCAAGCGGTCCACTTACATTAGCCTCTAAGAACAATCCCACAATATCCCACATAACATGGTAGGTTACACGATCACAAATTGCACATCATAATATTCAAGGTAGAATATAAATACAATTGATCAATATAAAACATGAATAATAAGCTACCAATGTATAAATAAAACATGTTTCACCTAAGGTTCTTAGGGCTACACCCACACACCCACATGTGATCATAATATAACATTGAAATCAAATACGTGAATGCATAAATCATATTAAGGGAACATGGTTAAAAATTCCAAAAATGAAAGGAACTTACTACCTCAAATTCAATGACATCAATGATAATGATAAAACACCCCATGTGGTTTTATAGTTAGAGTTAAAACCTCAACATTAATGAACAACTCTATGCAACCATATTAATATAAACGGTAACACATTGAAGCATGAGGTTTGTCAAGGCATCTTAGAACCACAAATAGTGAATTTATTTTAAGAAGAAATAAAATATCACACACAATAATACTTTTTATCTCATAGATAATTTCAAAAAAAAAATAGGACAAGAAATGAAATTTAAATATTCTCAATAATATTTTTTTTTAAATTTCTCATCACTTTATAATTAACGTTTTTTAAAGTATATTCAATTATCCTTTTATAATTATCTATGAAAATTTATCCTTTATTATCCATTATAACTATCTTTTGATAAATTATTTTAAATAGTCCATTATTACTATATTTTGATATTTTATCCTAAATTATCCTTTTATAATTATCTCATGATTATTTCATATCAATTATTATTTGATAATTATATTTTTATAATTTCTCAAAAACAATCCTTTTATAATTATTTCTTGTTTATTTATCATAAATTATTTTTTATAAATATTCATACCAATATATACTAAATTATCCATTATAGTTATTTTTTTATATTTAATTATAAATATTAATTTTTTAAATTTCATATAATTTATTATAATTTATATTGGGATAATTTACCCTAAGTTATGATTTTATATTTATGTTTCACAATTTATCCTAAATTATCTTTTGTAATTATATGTTCATAATCTATTATAAAGTGTACATTATAATTTTCATTTGAAAAAATATTATAAATTATCCATTTAAAATTATCTCTTAATAATTTGTAATAAATTATCCTTTAGAATTATCTTTTTATAATATATTATAAATTATACTATATAATTTATCTTTTGACAATTTATTATTAATTATATTTTATAATTAAATTTTTATTATTAATCATAAAATTTCTATTTATAAACTCACCATTATCATTTGATAATTTTAATAATATTGCTATGAAAATATCTTAATTATTGTTTTATAAATTTTAATAAATAATATTTGATAATTCCATGTAATTATCATCAGGAAAATAGAGTAATTTATTCATGGATTAATCCATATGATTATCCTTTGATAATTGGTATTCTATAAATTATCTTTGGATAATCTAAAAATTATCCTTTGTTAATCTAACACAGTCACTGGTTTATAAATTATTTAAAATTATATTAGTTTATAAAAAATAATTATCATTTGATAAGATTAATAAATTACCCTAGAACACTTGATGTGATTATGATTTCATAAATCAATTATCATATTTTGATAATTTCTTCAAAACTATTTCCATGTATTTTTGGAATAATTATATGTATTTAACTACTACTAATTTTATAAAAAATATTAAGTAGTTATGTAATGGAATAAATAAAATAAAATAAAATAATGAATATGAAACACACCTTATATGAGTGTGGTGCACAAGAAGGGGAAAAAGAAGAAAATCCATCCGACCTAGAATATGGAGTGAATGCCGATCAGATAAATGGGGGCCTCACCAATCATGTTGAGAGGTGTTTCATGATCTCTCAGACTCAACAAGATTATCTAACAATAGAACAGAAGTGATTCAGATATTTAAAAAAACCCAAAATATAAGGAATTAAAATCCAGTATTTAAACACCAGTTTTAATGTGTGATTCAACCGAAAAATCATTACAGAGATATAAAATTTACCAAATTAATGAGTAAAAACTGAAACAGATTAAAATTGTGATGGAACAAGGGAATTTGAAAGATTGGGGCCACAGAATATGGTTGTCAAATGTATTATTGTGGAATAATGTAAATAGTACAATTTTTTTGCAATTAAATTAATAATAGTTATTTAATATACTTATTAAATAACTTAAACCAATTTTCTATTTGACCATAAATATGACAATTAGAAATGTTATACCCCACCTAGGGTAAAGCCCATGTCCTAGACCTGACAATGGATATTAATTTCAATTACGATGCACCGTAAAAAATATATTAAATTATTTTAAGAAAAGTATATAATAAAAAAATAATAAATAACATATCCTCGCTAATGATCTGAACAAATGTCAAATAATCATAGAAGTTATAACCCTTATAGGTTAAACCCAACATCCTAGACCAAACTGTGGCATAATATTTGTTATAAAACACACCCTTTTAGGGATATTCAATTATTTTTGAGAAATCATCCATGAATAATATAATATATTAATATTTTTATTCATCTGCACTAAAGATATATGGTTATTAGAATCTTGTACTACCTCAATGAATGACTTTGAAAAAATTATATTGAAAATTTATAGATTACAAGAGAGCTTTTACACTTATTAAAAACCATCAAACCATTTATTAAGTGATTTTTCTTTAAAAATTACATTTTCTCATAAAAATACTTTTATATTAATAATAAAGAGGGTTTTTATTATTTTAGATAATTTAGGATATTAAAATTATCCTGCTATATAAAATTCTCATCCCCAAGTAGTTTAAATAATTTCCTTTATCAAATAACTAGGGCCACTGATCTCAAACATCATTATCATGTTCTCATGTTTCCCCTTGGACTCATCCATTATACTACCAAATTCAGAAAAGTGGCATTGTATTCTATCATAGGGATTTCTCATTCTATACTAATATCTACCTCAAATTCTCCTCAAAGATGCATTTGTTTCCAACTACATGTCCATGAAATCTATAACATGAATAGGATCAAACATATACCTCTGAAGCTAAGAAATGGGGGAACACATTATTCATGCCTCAAAACATAGAGGATGGTCCAAATGGTATTCCACTATCCCCACTCATTTTGTGGTCAAAATGGGTCCCATAATACTTGGTGGTAGCTTTCTCTTCTTATTTATATTTCTCCATCCCAACTGAGGAGTCACTCATAAAAATAATGATTTCCTATATTGAACTGTATGGGTCACCTCATATGGTTTCCCTAATATTTATATCTACTCTGATTATTGATCAACATTTTATCAATTAGAAGATCTCTCTGAGAGGCCTCCTGAACCAAACCAATCCCACAACCACTACATCGCCCACCACATGCAAATAAGTTGTGATCAACATGGTCACCTGTAAAGAGCCTCATAAGCATCCATTTGAATTGAATCTTGGTAACTGTTATTGAATGGAAAACCAATCAAGGAAAAGTGATCGTTCAACACTACACCAAATTATAGCACACAATCTCAAAGCATATCCTCCAATATGTGTATAATCCACTCATAATTTCAATCAATTTGAGAATGTAATGTCATGATCAATTTCAACTATGTCTCTAGGGATTTCTATATAACTTTACCAAAGTGAAACACAAAACACTCATCATTATCTAAATTAATGCTAATGGGAACTCCAATCAAGAATATTATCTCTCAGATATAGTTATTTCCCATCCCCTATATTATGTGTTTAAATCTATTCTATAAGAAGTGAGACGAATTAATTTTCCAATTGAAAATCAGCAAAACTACATCATGAATTTTAGAGGTCATAGGTAATAAAATCACAAAGTCCATAATAGTAGCCTCTCACTTTAACATTGGAACATTATGTTTCTAAAGAAAACCACCGTGAGTTTAGTGCATGACCATTACTCTATGGATGTTAAGGCATCAAGACATGAACTCAATGATATACCTCCTCATCGCTTTCCATCAGAACTGCCAACTTAAGTCATAGTACATCTTTGTCGCGCCAAAATGTACCACACATATCATGCACTACAACAAAACCACTGTTTAGCAGCAGTTATAGGAACCACTGCTAAACCTTTTTAAAATAATGTTTCATGGTGGTTTATAATAAACCGCCACGAAACATTGTTTTTTTAACAGCCCAACCCTTCCCCCACCCCGACCCTCATCACCCAGATTCCCCCAGCCCCCCGCTTCCCCGGTGACCCCGACCCACCACGACCCCGGTGACCCCGCGACCCGGGCGACCCCGGCGACCCCGCGACCCCAGCGACCCTGTGACCTTGCCGACCCCAACCCCCCATGACCCCGGAAACCCTACGACCCCGGCGACCCTGCTTCCCCGACGACCTATACGAAACCCTAAGGTTGGAAATTCTTATATAGCATGTTATGCCTATAGATATATGATGATATGCAAATATAGTGATCTATTCCAATGGACAGATGCTGAAATAATTATAAATATGGCTATTCCCAATGGATGAAATACTTATATAGAGGGATATTCCAAGGTTTTTAATTTTTCCATGGTTTATTATTATTGTTGGCATGGTTGTGTAATAAGATCAGAGATAATCTGACATGGTTTTGTGTTATCATGATTCGTGTATGGTGTTGATTGATTAATTAATATTCATTCTTATCCCCTTACTGTGTACAATATATATCCAACTATTTTTATATGAATAATGGTGTTGACCTAATAAGTTTGACTCACAACCTACTCATCTCATCATTTTGAACCCTAGAAGATTGCATTGATGTAGGATTCAAAATGGTAAAGATACCTTTATGTTAATTTTTTTCATATAGGACGGGTTGGATTTTGGAGAGAGGATTGAAATGGGGATTGGGATAGTGATCTTTTGTGTCACTATTTGAAACACATAGTCTTTTACTCTATATTACAACCATCAATATATTCATTTTAATTACATCATCTCATTAGATTATTCCATTATTATTTATTGGATTCTTTAGTTGGATTTTTTGTTTACATGTTTTATTATATGGTTTCCTCTACGGATATTTATTTTATTATAGTTATTTATGTTGATTTTTCAACTTCTATATAACTACATACCTGAGGGTACGGTCTCCCCACTATAAGTATCACACTAATTTATAGTCAATGACCTATAGAATATGGGTAAGAATGCATGAGGTCCCATAAAAAACCTGATTTGGCCACATGAGAGAGTGATGGATTGGGGGATGTAGCAAAGTGGTATCAAAGAATCGTGTTTTAATTTATATTACATTACTACTTGTGGAAAGGTATAAGAGATACTAGGATGTGTCAAGAAATGGAAATGAGATTCTTAATAGGAGTATCTAGCCAATGTATTGGGGAAATATGTGTTCATATGGACAAGATTGGTTCTTATGTTATTTTATTGAAAAAATTGATGTTATTTCACATTGGGTGATTTGTATTTTGTGTGATGGTATTGTTTAGTGATGAATTTTCATTCTTGATATTTATACTCATGGCCCATAATGGTGTTAAATGAGTATTCATGCATCATGATAGGCATATAGGAATGTATATATTGACATTCATTCTTCATGGTAGGGACATATGTATTTCATGTTCTATGTTCTTTCCTTTATGATCTGTTTTGATAAACCTACTGTATCTAATAAATGATTTATTCTCCCAAGACTTTAATATTGGGAAATGGATTTGTTTTTTGTGAATAAATATTATGGAACCCTTCACCTTTGTAATGATTACTGAAAGGTGAATCGATTCATAGTAAAGAAAAAGTTTTTATTGCCTTAGACTGGTGATATGTTTGATCAGTTGAAAGTGAATAACTGGTTCTCAAATATTTATCACCATTCTGGTTTTCACTAGCTATGAATAATAGAGTTTGATATATTGGAGATTTTATTCCAGAGTAGGTATGGAAATTAAAAGTATATTACTTTGCCTTTTGGTCTAACAAATGATCCCATAATTTTTAGTGTTTAACAACATTTTATTCCATGATTATCCTGATTAATTTTAGTGGTATTTGAGTATGACATATTGGTTTAATATTTAACCGAGGAGAATCATGTGAGTCATTTGAGTCTAGCTTTGGAAATTTTTAGAGATCACTCTTTTATCCCCCTATTATACTGTTTCATATACATGTTCTCATGTTTCAAAAATGTATTCATGGTTTGCGCCTAGACACCCATCCCACAAAGCCAAAGCATTTACATCACAATTTATCCCCTATTATCCTGTTTCAACTCCTCTTGAATCTGTATTTTCCAAATGTGGTTCACACTTATTGGAGGTGGTATTTCATAATTACTTATAAAAAATGGTTGTTTAAAATGAAAAGTAATTTTTTTTCATTAGTGTGTTCCTTGTTTAATTTATACTTTTTTTGTATTTTATTCTTACTTTCATATAGAATAATTAGGCTTTATTTTGAGTATTTAATTGATATAGTTCATTTAGATGTTATTGTTGTCCACTGTAATTTTCAAAAAGGATTCTTTAGTTCTTATTCCGACCTAGAATACATGTTGATTTGTTGATGTTAAATCATTTTCAATCTCGGACACCATCATAGGATTCTTGAATCACTATCTTCCTTCATTAAGCGTTTTTCAAGGGTCAGTGGAAGTAGTTAGGTAGTTGGAACAAATTGATGTGATCCTCAATTATCTTAGGGAACCTGATACTTTGGGGGTGAGAGTTATTTAGAACTTGATTTAAAGTTTTAGTAGAGTCTTGTGGGAGTCAGTGGTACCTTCTTAACTTCATGAATGTATGAATTAGAATCTCATGAAGATTTATTTTTTAATGGTTATTTCCCAAGGGAATGAATGTAGAGAAATATACTGAGCTCATGAGACTTTTTATTGGTGACAGATCAGTATGGAAGTATGTCAATAACCTTTCAAGGTTTGGTATATATTCTATAAAGATAGGGGTCATCAATTATGAGAAAGATCATTTCTTTGGTGATGGTCTTCATCCAAACCTTGGTACATCTCTACTTTCTTTGGGCATAACATCCATTTTGGAGGTTGTCACTAGGGACATGTGAATGGAAGCTAAATATTCTTGGAAATTGAATGTTGTTCATTCCTTAGTTTTATCAGGTATGCAACAAATTAATAGTGGGAATGAAGAGAATCCAAGTTTCAAGGAGTAGAGGCAGGATGAACCATAACATGATGAAAAGGCCCATTATTATAGAAAGAGTTCATCTATTTTGTGCTTCCAGTTTAGGGACTTTGAGAATTTATGAGACCCATTTATTGATATATCCTTGAATGTTTCTCTATTATGGAAATTTTGTTCATAATTATTTGTTTTTGATGATGGGGTTATAGAAGATGTCTCATGTTTGATAATTTTTTGGAGGTGTAGTTTTGGGCCCTTTGATTGTTGAAATTATTTTTGGATTTTCGGTAGTTTTCATTTATATTTTTTTAATGATTACTTTTTTAAATATATTTATTGATTGTTTTAATGCTATTTTATGAAATTCCTTGTTTTTTGTGTAGTCACATTGTGATATACATGGATAAAATCTGGATCACATTACCATGGAACACACCTCAGTATGATAAGGGTTTGAATTAGTTTTTTGATTTTGCAATTTCTAATCGATCTGTTGAAGGGAGAATAAAATTTCGATGTCCTCAATGTAAATTTAGAACATGGTTGAAGAGAGATGAGGTTTATGAACATTTAATTCTAAAGCAATTCCCTGATCAATATTTGTGTTGGATTTGGCATGGATAATTGAATGTTACAGAAGGATTGAGAACTTATGTTAATCCGCAGAATGAGGTCCCAAGTTCATTGACAATGGAAAATTAAATGCAAAACCGAATAAATGATGCATTCAGCACTGCAAGAGACCACTATCAGTATAAAAACATATCAGAACAACCAGAAGAGGGTGCTACAAATTGCAACGTGACATGTGATGTTTTTGAGAATGTAACACAGACAGATCAAGATTGTCACATATCATTGGATCCTCCTCTTGATTCTATGGAGCCAAATGTAAGAGAAAAATTAACCGAGGAAAATGCGTTTCATGATTTATTTGATGATGGAAATCAAGAGTAGTATAGTGGGTGTTTGAAATATTCAAAGCTTTCATTTCTTCTGAAGTTGTACCATATCAAATGTCTATGTGGAATTACAAATAAGGCAATGTTCATGATATTGGAATTGATTTGTGAAGCATTTCCTAAAGCAAAAATCTCAGAATCTTTTTATGATATGAAAAAAGTTGTTAACAAGCTTGGTCTGAATTATACAAAAAATGCATGCGTGTCCCAATGATTGTATGCTGTATTGGGGAGAGGATTCAAGTGGACAGAATTGAAATAAATTTTCTTCTTCTAGATGGTAGGCAAAGGGTGATGTTGGAAGTCTGAGTGAACATAATTTCATGGAGAAGAAGAAAAGTAGCACACCTGCAAAGGTTTTGCGTTACTTTCCTTTTAAGCCTCGATTGCAAGGATTATTCATGTCATCAAAAACTGTCAAACACATGAAGTGGGATTCTGTAGATAATAACAATGATGGGTTAATGAGACATCCATGAGATTCCCAATCGTGGAAGACATTTGATTCATTACATCTCGATTTCTCAGTTGATCCTAGGAATGTTCGATTGGGATTGGATGCCAATGGATTCATCCCATTTGGGACTTTGAGTACCAATTATAGAATTTGGCCAGTTGTTTTGATCCCTTATAATCTGCCTCCGTGGATGTGTATGCAACAAACACCTTTTATCCTTTCGATGATTATTCCTGGAAAACAAATGCCTGGAAATGATATGGATGTATACTTGTAGCCTTTGATTGATGAATTGTAGGAGTAATGGAGCAACAGTGTTGAGACATTTGATGCTTCTTCTAAAACAATGTTCAAAATGCATGCTTCTTTAACGTGGACCATTAGTGACTTCTCTGGGCTTGGGAATTTATCTGGTTGGAACACTTACACAGGTTTGGCTTTTTCCCATTTGTAACTTTGATTTTGAGCCCAAATGGATACCTCAAAGTAGAAAATTGTACTTCTTGTGTCATCGAAGATTTCTCGATGCATCTCATATATTTTAGCTGAACAGATCAAAATTTAATAGTTCCATTGATCGTAGACCACCTCCAATGTTGTTAAATGGTTTTTAAATATTGACACAGCTTGAAAATGTTGAAACAGAATTTGGGAAGGTTCATCATTTGAATGATAGTGGGAAATGGGTCTAAAGTGCATCGTCAGGCGAAACTGGACCACAACATTGGAAGAAAAAAAGTATATTCTTCAAACCTCCGTATTGGGAATTTAATTTGTTGCAGTATAATCTTGATGTGATGCATATTGAGAAGAATATATGTGACAATTTGATTTTAACATTGCTTAATGAGCATGGAAAGTCAAAGGATCATCTCAATGCTCGCAAAGACTTACAAGCAATGAACATAAAATGCGATCTCTGGCAAGATGAGAATAAAAAGTATCCTCCAGCAATTTTTGCAATGAAAAATAGGGATAAAGATACATTCCATCGAATGTTAAAGAATTTTAAGGTATCTTATGGGTATTCAAGTAACATCTCGAGGTGTTTTTACTTGAATAATCGTAAGTTACATGGATTGAAAAGCCACGATTCACATATTTTGTTACAACAGTTACTACCATTGGCATTGCGTACATTATTACCTGAAAAAATTACTGCTGTTGTACTCCAGTTCTGCACATTTTTTAGAAAACTATGTGAGAAATATCTACATCCATTTCAGCTTGATAACCTCCAGGAAAGGTTTTTATTGACCCTTTGCGCAATTGAGATGATCTATCCTCCTTCCTTTTTTACTGTAATGATGCATTTAACTGTGCATTTGGTTGAGGAAGATAAATTAAGAGGCCCCATTTATTATCGATGGATGTATCCAATTTATAGGTAATTTATTTATATGTTTTCTAGTTAAGTAAACACTTTTTGGTACTAAAGTAAATGCATAATTATGTTTATTTTATTTCACATATATCTTGTACATTTGAAATCATACGTGAGAAATAAAGCTAAACTAGAAGGCTCAATTGATGAAGGCTATGTGGCTGAGGAGTTTCTTACATTTTTTTCTCGATACTTGGATGATATTGAGACAAGATATTATCGATTTGGACGTGTTGATGAAACATCGACTCAATCTCAAATACATCAGAAATCCAAAATATTTCCTACTGTTGGCCGATCAGTTGGGAGGACCTCAAATGTGACACTTAATGAATTGGAATTATTATAGGCACATAGATATGTGCTGCTGAATAGTGAAATTGCAGATCCATTTATTGAAGAGTTGAGGATACAAACAAAGAGACGAATGAGAGGTCGAACATGAAATGAGAAATATATAACGAAATCTGTTAATAAAGGGCTTGTAGAATGGTTTGCACGACGTGTAAGTTCATAAATATTGCAATAAATATGAATATTAGTTTGACACATGCATTTTTTAAATCTAATAAAGTATATTTCATTTTTATGATCATGAATACTGATACTCGAGAAGAGGTTTCAGAATATTTGAAGTTTCTTGCAAGGGTTCCTCTAAAAGAAGTTAGAAAGTTCGACGCTTATAATGTGAATGGCTTTAGATTTCGTACAGTCGATTGAGAAGTGGGTTTGAGAACACAGAATAGTGGTACATTTACATTTTCGGAAGAGGAATACTATGGAAAGCTGTATGATATTATTGAATTAAACAACCACAGACATTTTTCGGTTGTTTTATTCAAATGAAAATTGGTCGATATTATTAGAGGTGTTAAAAGTGATTCCTTGAAATTTACTTCTGCGAACATCTCTCTCTTGATGGATGTTGGTGATCATGAACTGCATGATCCATATATCTTATCATCCTAAGAAAAAATGGCATATAATTTGAATGATGTCTCCGATGAAGGGTGGAGTGTAGTTTCTCACATAATACAAGGAGATTTGTATTATATGGGTGATGAAGTGGAAAATTTGACCTCCAAAATTGAATTTAATCAGCAACAGGAAGCAAAATTATTTTTCTATCATGATATTGAAAATATTAGTCTAGCAAGGATGAATGAAGTGGATGAATAAATGGAGCAGGAAACTGACATGATTGAAGGGGAAAATGATTTAATGTACAATTATTTATTTATTCAGCAACCACTTGTTTCATTTCTGCAATCATCCATTATCATTGTTATATATGTTTTGTCTGTTAGTACTCCATCTATTATCATTTTTAATTTTTTTTTCTGCATAATTTTTTTGAAATATATATTCTGAACATAATTTTATTTGATTAAATGATAGGAATGCCAAGGAAGAAGTGGTACATTATTTCATCCAGTTCTGCGACTGATGATGCTCCATCTGGATCCCTCCCCATGAAATCTGAGGCACCAGCTGCCGACACCCCTACACTATCTCCCCCTGCACCATCTCTCACACCATATGTGGATGTCCCAGTAGAGTCTGAGTTGTCGACTCCCCCTTCAGGAGCCTCAGAAGTGGGGCAGCGACGCGCCCCTTCCAGTTCATCCCGGACATACTGGAGTGTCACTGTCATAGGTACAAATTTTTATTAAATAAATTTATTGTATTTTGTTTATACTAATTGTTTGCTTATTGAATATGAAAAAAATGAAACCGTGGAGAAAAACATAAAAATTTCAGATGTTTGAAATCTGAATAGCGAGAAGATTGTTGTGCCATTTGATTCTTACAGGGTCCCTACGGATGATGCCGTGAGGTTACTTGGCCAGATTGTAGGCCAACTGGCAGTAGATCCCATTTCCCTTCCCATTTCATATAAAGATTGGAGACATATGCCTCCAAGATGGAAAAATGAATTGTTTGATTCTCAAATCAATGTAAATTTATTACATTATGGTTTAATTGAATGTCATGTTACTAATATGTTCAAAATGAATTTCTGTATACAGATGTTCTTCCACTTTACCATTGTTGATGTGATAGCATGGAAGTGGACATTGAAAAATCTAGGTAAGAAGTGGAAAGATTTTAAATGGAGATTTTGGTGTGATGTCAACAATGATTCGTTGACCATGCTACAAATGTATGAGAAGCTACCCAGTGGGGTACCGAAAGAGAAGTGGAAAGTGTTTTTTGACAGGCATTGGGAACTGAAGTGGATGGTATTGAAATATATATATTATTATATTATCATCATTTTACATTTATACATGTATATGAAAAGGACATGACATTAAATACATCAGTATTAAATTGCATTTTATTTATTTCAGGATCTCTCAAGACAGAATGCGTCAAACCGAGCAAAGTAAGTCATCCCGCACACTACGGGCTCAAAAAGTTTTTCTAGAAGTAGAACGACATTGGTAATATTTTAATTAGTTTAAATATTTATAAGACAATATTATCTGTTTAATATATTTAATTTTTGATTTATCTTTGATTAATGCAGTCATAGAGTTTAGGCCATGAAGCATCCGGAACTGAACTGTGGTTGGATGTTCACAATAAATCAGATGGATGTTTTGTTAAAGATCCTGCTAAAGAAGTTGGGGTATGAAGTCAATTTTTTATCATAATAACTTATTATCAGTTTTTACTGTGTTATTATATATTGATATTTTATTTATAGGTCAATATTAAAGAACCTTGGGATTCCAATCCTGCGCATTCCTACTCTGTCTCCCAGGATGACCCGGTTGCTAAAGTCCCTGGGAAGAAGCATCCTGGGAGAGTGCGAGGGATGGGTTTAAGACCCGTGCCATCTGAGGTTTTTAGCAAGCCACCGGGGATAGCAGCTGCATCTACTCCTGACTTTAGTCCGCCCATACCTGGATATTCTAAGAAAGAGATTGTTTATTTACGAAACACAGTTCACGAGCAGGGGGATAAGATATCTACATTGTAGAAAGAGTTGACTGAAATACGTCAGCAGATGAGCAGATATACCCCTGGTGGGAGTGCATCGAGTGGTGATATGCAGGTAAATCACAGAAAATCAAAATCATTTAGTTTGATAACTTTTATTGATTTTAAGTTTTAATATAAATATGCAACCGTATTTAATTTTCAATGTAATGTTCTTAGAGGTGACAACACAAAGTGGAAATGTAGGTGGAGAGGGTGACGATGCATCATAAGACCTTGAGTAGTTGTATTGTTGATGTGTTGAACAAAAATGGAAACATTTGGTCTGTATATCTAACATTTCTAGCACATAGTTTCCACCACACATTTTCATGTCCTAAAATTTCTTTGATTTCTCGTGTTTCTTTTTATGCATTTTATTGATTTTTGATGTTTCATTTTATGTATTCATTTCTTGAGTGTGGTATACATCATTCCATTTAGGTCTGTGTTTGAATTGGTAGTCGAGATTTTGGATGACTATGAGTTAAACCCATTGTTGATGTGTTGAACAAATTGTGTCATTTCATAGTGATCAAGGGGATAGTGTTGTGGACACTTTGGTGAGGCCCATTGTTGATGTGTTGAACAAATTGGGTCATTTATTGTTAAATATGAAATTATAAATAGTAATGAAAGATTTCATGTGGTATAGAGTTAGATTTGAAATTCAAGTGGTGTAAAATCCTTATATAAAGCATTCAATGCTATCAATAAAAATATGGTGATAAAAAGTGACATTAGAACATATAAAGTGGAATCCAATTGAGGATATGGAAGAATATAGCTTGATGGATACCACTGGAGTTATTAACATAAGTTCTTGTTTCTTATATTAAGTTCTAGATCATTAGGTTTAAAGGATTTATTTATAACTAATTTCCAAGTTGTAAATTCAATCACTAAAAATCTATAATAAAATGAAGATATATGTGAAAGAGATTTTGAGATTAAAAGAAAATTAAGATTTTTTTAAGACAAGTGATATCAAGCATGGAGGTATAATGAGGAGTAAAGGATGAGGTTAAACTAATGTTAAACAAAGATAAAAGTTTAGTGATAAAATGAAAACTTAGTAACTGAATACAACCCTCAAGTGGTGAAAAGAGTCGAGAGGTTTGGAAGATAATTTACATGCAGTTGTAAGAGATCAATGGTTCTAAAATAAAACCAACAAGAGGATGAAGTTTTATGTAGAGTTCCTTCATAGAGTGGTACTTTCTTGATATGAAAAGGTGTTCAAAGAATGAATTTAGAGTTCTTCCAGTTGTTTATTTATGGTGTGTCTACCTCTATCATGACACAAGGACCTAGAGGTCAGTTTATAATGGTTCTTCCTTGGGCGACGTTATGCTGTAGTTCTTTTTTCATATTGCGACCTTCCTCAATGATATTGATTTAAATATTTTTAACCATGTTTTAGAGGGGTTGTACAGTGGATTGGAAATGGTTTTTATGAAAAATAACTACGTTTTTGGTTGATTAAATCTCCCCTCATGTGTTTTAGGTCACTATATTATTTTTCTCCTTCATTACACAATAGGCATCGTATATTTGGTTGAGGCAGAATATTTCTAAACTTATCTTCTATCTTTAGGAATAAATTGTTTAACTAGCCTACTAAGAAATTTTCCAAGGGTCCTATATTATTATTTTTATATGTGTTTGGTTATGACTACTTTATTACTCATGGTTATAAGGAATGGCAACATGGGGGAACATTCTTTAAAGAAGAACAAACTAAATAAAGATAATAAACCAGTTAAGAGTAAATTAGAAGGGAAAAGTGATTCACTTGTACTTTATGGATTTTCATGATATTACTATGAATTGAATATTATTGATTGATAATTGATGATATGGATTACTTCTTGTTTTTATCATCTAAGAAACTCTTGACCATTATAATAAGATAATTTTTTAAAGATGGTAGTGAAAAGAATTTTTTTGGAAACTAGAATATAATAATTTATATTACATACCAATGAATTTCATATTTATGTATCAGTGTATAGGTATGAGACTATACATGTTTGAGTATATAGAGTTTTTAGTGGATCCATGTACTTTTTCATTGATTTTATTGCATACTGTTTTATTTTTATGGTCATCCTAGTGGGTCACCAATGTTGTATCGTGTTGTTTAGTTGTTCAGGATTTTATATCAATGTATTATTGAAGCTTTTTAGTTTTTAGTTGTGTACATATTTTACATTCATTTACTTTCCCTTTTTCATGATAATTATATAATTTCTATTGTTTATTAATTTTATATGAGTTCATAGTTCTCCAAATATCACCACTTGGATCCTCGCTACTAGTTGGTGGCATCTGGCATACGGGGAGGTGTGCTTGATGCCTCGTAACCCATCGGCTCAGAGCATCAGTTTAGTTGAAAACCGTTTGGGATGTTACAATATTGTATCAATGGAGTTTTATCTTCATAGTATTTACTGTTTAGGATACTGTATACATGAGTATGAGTAATGTGTTGGAACCTTTGATGGATATCTGACTGCTGTGTTAATAATAAATTCTCTAATAAGAAGTATTATTTTCCAGGGTTTCAGATTTTTGTTCTATTTTTAAATATTAAAGCTGTATATTATTTCTCATTGAGAGAAAAACATGTTTTTTGGATGTTGTGATTTATTCTGGATATTCATCTCTTGGTCATTGGTGGGAGGACAGGGATGGTTTTTCACTCTTGGGCGGGGAATAAAGAGGACTCTCATGCATCATATTTGGCATGTAGGATTCAAATCATTTATATTTTCTAGTGTGTGATTTTACTGAAAAATGATTCCTTTGAGCCTTCATAAATAGAAAATTAACTTCCATGAAAGGTTATGTGGGTCTATGTTGAAATAATGTTTTTGTGAGGCTGATGATTTTATCCTCCTACACAGGAGGTGTAGTGATCTGGTTGGTCGATATGATATGTGATTCCTTCTTATTAATCCCCATGTTGGGTGTTGTTTCTCAGGTTGTTCTCAGTTGGTTTATATTTCTGGTTTTATTTTTTTTTTCAGGGCAGTGGTGCAGCAGAAGCAAAGAATTATTATTTTTATTATGGGCAGCTTTTCGCGGCGGTTTTAACCGCTGCGAAATGTATATTGGCGGCAATTTAAACCGCCGCCAAACGGTGAAAAACATTGCTAAATAAGAGAATCATGGCTTACTCATTCCGCGGAAGTTCCCGTGACTTTAGCGGCGGTTTTATGGCCTCTGGAATTTGAGTTTATTAGCAGCGGTTATAACCGCTGCAAATAAAGTGATATCCCGTGCTCATAAAACTGCCGCTAAATTCAGGAAAACCACCACGAAATGAGGCAGCTACGACGCTTTCCTGAAACCACCACTAAATGAAAATAACCAACACTAATAGATTGGTGACTCCCTATTAGGTGGGGGTTTCTATAAACCGCCGCGAAACAATGTAGCGGCGGTTTAAACCGCCGCTAAACGCAAAAAAAACCTCTGCTAAACGACGATTCTATTGTAGTGATGTATAGAATTATCTCATAAGTTCCCCTCTTATGGAATAATTTAATAATACTCCACATGTACCATGTTCACATCATTGTTTTACCTCAACCATCTAGGCATGAGGTCACCTATAGCTAGTCATTCCCTCAACACCGACCAATCTAGGTGTGACTTATGACTAGTATTTTCCCTATCTAAGGGTGAGGATTTGATTAATGAAGGGGAAATTTTTATAGAATAATTATCCTTAGAGTAATCCATCCTTAATAATCTAATAGGCTCAGCAAGCATCACTGCCACTCTATTTCCCTCTTACCATGCTCCTAATTAGACTACATGTTTTGAATGATATCATTCGCAAAAACATTACATTTTTTTTATTGTATATATCATCTAAAAAATGTCTTAAGATACTCAACATAGTTCTTATGTCACTGTTTCAGGTCCCTCTCTGTGAAGATATAGCCAAGGACCTTGCGGTCCATGTAAAATATTATTATCTCCGTAAAGAAATAATGCTTACAACATTTCAGAGTATAGATCACTACATCAAATCAAAATAATGTGTATGATAGTTCCATACATTGGGTCATATATGATGATACCCATAAACTACCACCCACCATCATTGTAACACCCATGATTTTTATGAGAAATATTTTGTTTTTATGTTATATACATCATAAAAGGAATCTTTCACCACACACAACACTAGCTTGTCTTTCTTTACACGCAATCGTGACCTTCCTCGATAGCTTGCGTTGTATAGAATACCGAGTTTCACTAAACAACGATATGCTATGAAAATATTATTAAAACTAGCCATTATGAATAGTAATACCCACTTTTTTAAATTTTATAAATTTTATCTTTCAAAATGGACTTCATTTTTGGATTCGTAATATCGAAATTAGCCTAGGTTGAATTTTTGGTATTTTTCTGAAAACTTTCCATTTTTGATGAATAGTGAAAACACTAAGTTACTATTTAAAAACCGACTTTTTATTTAAATAATAATTTATTTTATTTAAAATTATTTTAGGTCAAAATTGATACATAATACCTATATAAGTTCAAATTAATTCATTAGAGTCAATTTATAATAATTTTAGATATGTAAAAAGTTTATTGAACTTTTCACCGTCTTTTACCCACATCATAGGAGAGTTTGAAAATTACATAAAACATAATTTTACCGCTTCTATGAGTGGAATTTTGAAAATTTGAGAGACACGATTAATATCAAGGAGTAAAATGTGGTTCAATAAGATAAAAATATTTTTTTGGTGAATAGTAACTTTTTACTTTTATTTACCACGGTTAAAAGTAAATATGGTAATTAAGGGTAAAAATGGTATTATTATTACCCTAACACATGTCCTAATTCTATTGGATAAGTTTAATTCGACCAAAAAAAAACCTTAGGAATAAAATATGACCATTTAGGTCCACTTGGATTAGATTATGACATTTAATATTATTTTATTTAAAGAAGAGTTAAAATAGTGAAAATCAATGTTTAATAACTAAAACATTTTTAATATAGGGTTCTAAATAAGTTAAATTCGACTATAAATATTCATTAGAAAGATAAAAATATTTCCTATATAGTGGTAGTTTATTTTTAATTTTTAGACTTTAAATAATTTAATTTATTTATGACACACTGATGATGCAGTAATTACCTTATTAATGAAATATTAATATAATTGATATTTTAAGCACCCAAATAAATGCAATTTGAGACTTTTTATGAATTAAAATAATTTTATAGTTTAATATAACATGTTAGTATTGATTTAATTAACGTTTTTAGAACTAATCATGCTGTTATGATTTTCACAAAAATCAAGTACAAAATAGTGTCAAAATTGACATAAAATATTTGTTAAAACAAATATTATATTATTAATTTTTATTTTATTCCTAAAAATCTAATGTTCAGCCAAATGACTTATATAATGTTATATATATTAATAATGAACCACTTGGTGTTCGTTTGTCTTGTTATTGTATGTTTATTAACCATATAGTGTAAGAAAACAAGAAGACACAGTAAAAGTAAAATTATTTAACTTAAAGTTATATCTAAATGATAAGGTGAAAATAGTAACCTAAACTTGTCTAAAATATATTGGTTGAGAGGCGTTAGACCCATCCCCACCATATATTGGAAATAAATCAATTTATAGATATTAAAAACTGAATATGACTTTATTATAAAATAATATTTTAAGTTTTTCTTAAGGTGCCCCTCTCCTCCCTTATAAAAGGGAACCTCCTCCCTCTCCTCCTCACACCAATTTGAGCCTTCATGCTCGGCAAAACCCTACCAATTGATCTTATAAACTTCCCTATAAACATCCTAGAGGTCCTGGTCTTCTTCAAAGACCATCGTTATTGCCCTAAGAGAAGGTTAAGAAAAGGCGCTTCAAAGAAGAGGTAATGTCCGTTACCGATTCATTCAACTTTATTTCTTCTTCGACTTCTTATTCTTTAGTTGTTTCATTATGAAGTAATAACATCAGTATCAATAAAATACTGATATGTTATTATAAATATTAAAAAACCCTATTTCACCTTCTATCCATCCTACGGAAAACGAAATCACCACGCGTGCGTACGTACCGAATACCGTCTCCACGCTGTGGTGTAATCTGTTTTCCACCAGTACCTTACTTGGATGGGTATAATCGTGTAAAGAATAACTATATATGATTATTGTAAAGTGATATTTATTATGAAATAGTATACATACACTCAATACAATTCCATGATCATGGGAACGATATCATCGCTCGTGCGTACGTACGGCCTACCGTCTCCACGATGTGATGTGACTCATTCTACATGATCATCAATGATTAATGATTATATAAATTAATTTAATGAATAAATATGATATATATTACACTAATACCATTCTAGAAATTAGGTATATATAACCTAAAAAGAAGAATAATAATTTATTCGACAAAACACACATAATAACAAAAAGCAATAAACACCTGAATACCAAGTAGCAGTGAAATATTACTAATAAGAAGCTAAGAATATGACCATATATGTTATCATAACAGTGAGTAAAAATCTTTAATAAGTCAATAACATTATTTAAATCATTATACAGGAGTTTCAGACATGTACGAAGCAAATCAGACATAAGGTAATGGAAAATCTCACAATTTCATTTTCATTAGTGATTGTTTATACTTTGGTATTTACTGGGGTGTAATTATCATCTACATCCATGTTTCCTCAATATGTAATATTATTTCTATCTTCATACAATTTTTTAAATCCAATATTACTCATTGGTGAGTTTTAGTAAAATATATTAAAGGATTCTTTTGTCATTTTTTCGTACGAGGTACTTTTTGACTTTTCCGAAAAAAGTATGAGAAAAACGTTTTTCTTTAACTTATAAGGCATGAATGGATTTTTAGAAAATTATTTCCATGAAGAATACTTTACATGTTTTCAAGCTTATTTTTAATCAACTTATTTTAGTTTAAAATTGTATGACATGTTAAGAAAGGAAAAATGTTTTTGAAGTAGAAAAGATTTTTTCCTCAAGAATGGAGTTCAAGCATTTTATCAAAATTATTTTCCATCTAAGATAATATAGGTTTCTATTTCTATCCCTATTATTAAATTTATTTGATTATTTTATGATGGAATTATTTTTATGATGTCCTTTTATCTTATATGGATTTTGTTATGATGACATGATGTTTAAGAGTCCCATTTTTATTACATGGGTTATGCTATGATGTATGATTTATGATCTTGTGGAACACATAAGAATGGTGTCATTATGAGATGGGTGGGACCTATATCTCTCTCCAATGCATTGGTAAAAGATTTATATCTCATGAGATAGACATGGCTGGAATGGAAGGTTAATCTGGTTCAGTGATATAGGACTGAAACGAGGAGTGAACTCGATTCAGAAATGGACTTTGTCTGCTAAGATAGTCTTGGAAATGACTGATGACTACTAAGAAATGATTTTCTATGATTATGTGTGTATGACACAAATTTTCATGTTATGATTATTGGGATTACATTTCACTACTATGATTTATCCCATGTTATGAAATTATGATCTATTTTACAGGTTAAGACTTCCAAAATGTCATGTTCTTATGAATATGATGTGATTGATATTTATTTTGTTTACCCTTACTAAGCATTTGAGATCACCCTTTTGTATGTTTTCTTTTCCCAGGTCAGGAAGAAGGGTATTAAGTAATATATGCCATAAGGGACTCTAGATATGATAAAATAAATGAGAGACAATGTAGATGATTTATGAACCAGTTGTTTATGTTTCTAAGTTTCTAAAGACAGTATACCTATACGGTCCTTTCATGGGTTTTTTATATGTTGTAATAAGTGTGCTTCAATTTTGATGTAATAACAATGTATGTAAAGTATGGGTCGTTATAGTTGGTATCATAGGAAGGGTATAGTCATACTTTGGAAACTAGGATGTGAAAGCCTTAGTAAGAACCCTAAGAATATATCTAAGCATTGAACACAATCTTAGTGTTTTAGAAATGGCCATGAATAACCTATGATAAGACCTTAAGTGTGAAATTTTATTCTTGATTATGTGGTTTTACTATTATAATTAGTGTTGCTCACACTATTATTCTTGGTTTTAGTCAATGGCTGGAACTTGAAGGAACCATGTTAGTGCGGAATGCGACGGGAAATACAATGATTGTCCCCCTGAGCAACCAAACGTTATGGGAGCTGGAATACAAAATCTTATAGCCATGATCAGACAACTTTGTCAAGCTATGAATCATGCAGGACTTCCAAACGAGCAAAGGAAGGAGCAAAATTATGTTGAATCCTTTATAAGGCAGCTTCCACATTCATTTAGTGGGTCTACTGACCCATTAGTGGATGAAAAATGGATCAGTACCACTGAAATGATATTTTCAGTTCTTCAATGTTCTGAACATGAAAACGCCATCTTAGTAGTATATCGTTTGGAAGGTGAAGCTGATCAATGGTGGAATCTTATCAAGAATATGAGGCCAAAAGATAAAATTGAGTCCATGGAATGGGACGAGTTCAAGAACTTATTTTTCAATAAGTACTTCCCTCGTATTATTTGAACAAAGATAGAGAAGGAGTTTCTTGAACTGAAGGAAAATGATGATGAATCTGTTTGTACCTATGAAGCAAATTTTACAAGACTTGCAAGGTACGATTCTGAGATTATTATCCAACCTGAGAGTAAGATTGATCGATTCTTTAGTGGCTTAAAACCAAGTCTTCAAAGGGCATTAGCCATAAGGGACTTCAATAGATACGAGGAAATCGTTCGATGTGCTCTCAAGGTTGAGATGGAGATTGGAGTAACCCATCAGTCATATGTGTTTGATAAGAAGAGAAAAATGGAATTCAAAGGGAAATATAAAGACCACACTAAAAAGAAGATGAGTTTTCCCTTATGCTCAAAGTGTGGAAAGAAACATGGAGGGAGTTTTATTAAACGGACAAGTAAATGTTTCAAATGTGGAAAGGAATGTCGTCGGGCATTTGAATGCCACAATGATGGGAAGAATATGTCTAGTGATGCGACTAAAGAAAAGGATACACAGAGTGAACCTCCTACACTTCAATGTTACAAGTGCAAGGAAATGGGGAATTATTCCAATAAATGCCCTAATCGAAGGGTTTTTGACGATGGTCGACGTCAACAAACTCTTAAGGCCAAAGAAAACAGAAAGTCACATGCAATTTCTATCAGCGATGTGGAGTATGATAACAAAGCTGTGAAAGGTACACTTACCATCCAATCTAATGTAGAAAATGTTTTATTTGATTCTGGATCCACCCACTCATCTATTTCTGAAGAATTTTCTAAGGGTATCGCCGTATTACCTCAACAATTAGATGTTGAGTTAGCTGTGACAACCCCAAATGGCACAACAGTCACATCAAAAGTTTATAATTCTTCTCCGATTGAAGTATGTGGGAAAGTGTTTCCTGAAAATCTTGTGATCCTTCCTATATTGGAATTTGATGTGATTCTTGGAATGGATTGGCTTTCGTTATATGGAGCTCATATCAATTTCCAAAGAAGGGAAGTCACATTTCATATTCCAGATCAATTTAGGATCTTCTATTGATGCACAAATGAACATAACCTTCCAGTAGAAATTTCTTCCATATTATGGGTCTTGATTCCACTAAATGAAGATTATTTATCTCAAATAGTTGGAGAGAAAATCACAATTAAGAATATGCCCATTGTACGGGAGTTTGATGATGTCTTTCTAGAGGAATTTTCAGGTCTTCCACCAAATCGTGAAGTTGAGTTTTCAATTGAACTCATACCGGGTGCTATGCCCATTTCAAATACACCTTATAGAATAACTCCAATTGAGTTGCAGGAATTGGAGAAGCAACTCCATGAGAATCTTGATAATGGATTCATACGCCCTAGTGTGTCACCTTGGGGAGCACCTGTTCTGTTTGTTATGAAGAATGATGGATCAATGAGACTCTCCATTAATTATCGAGAACTTAACAAGATCACTATCAAGAAAAAATATCCTCTCCCATGCATTGATGACTTATTTGACCAACTATGCAGAGCTCAGTACTTTTCCAAGATTGATCTTCGTTCTGGGTATCATCAATTAAGGGTCAAAAGGGAGGATATACAAAAGACAGCTTTCTGTACAATGTATGGACACTATGAATTTATAGTGATCCCATTTGGTCTTACTAAGGCCCCTACTATCATCATGGATCTAATGAATAGAGTCTTTAGAGACTATCTTGATCAGTTTGTGGTAGTCTTTATATACGATATTCTTGTCTATTCAAAGTGCAAGGAAGAACATGAATATCACTTGAGAATTGTATTGAAGACCCTGAGAAAGTAGAAGCATTATTCCAAATTTACCAAGTGTGAATTTTGGCATCAAAAAGTATCATTTTTGGGTTACATAATCTCAAAAGAGGGGATATCTATGGATCCAGCAAAAACAGAGGTTATCAAAAGATGGTCAAGACTAACAACAGTAACTGAGATCTGAATTTTCCTTGGTTTGGCTTGATATTATCGACGTTTTGTGAAAGATTTTTCATGATTATCTAATCCGATCACCAGGTTGACTCGAAAAGGAGTTAAGTTCGTGTGGACGATGGAGTGTGAAGAGAATTTCAAGGAGTTGAAAAGAAGGTTATCCAGTACAGCTGTTCTCACACTACCTTGTAGTAGAGAAACGTTTGTGATCTATAGTGATGCATCCAAGAAGGCATTGGGGTGTTTTCTCATGCAAAACTATTTGGTGATAGCTTATTCCTCACGATAGCTGAAAATCCATGAGAAAAATTTCCCAACTCATGATTTGGAGTTAGCTGTGGTAATCTTTGCATTAAAGATTTGGAGGCATTATCTTTATGGTGAAAGGTGTGATATTTATACTGATCAAAAAAGATTAAAGTATATTTTCACAAAAAAGGAGCTGAATATGCGTCAAAGAAGATGGATGGAGCTGATTAAGGATTATGACTACTCAATTCACTACCACCCTGGGAAAGCAAACAAGGTGGCAGACACATTAAGTCGACAAGACCATGCTAGATTATACATGATGAGGATCACAAAAGATCCAATATTTATGGATTTACAAAGGATGGATCTTGGAATTTTAATGGAAGGGGAACAATCTTATCTTTCTCAAATGAATGTTCATCCATCTATACGTGTGAAGATTAAAGAGGCACAAAAATAAGATGTAGAGTTACAAAAGAAGGTGAGAAATGTTCCTGAATTCAACCTTGATTGTGATGAGATAATAAGGTTCGGAATCGAGTTTGTGTTCCTCCCATCACTTAATTGAAGAAGGAGCTACTGGATGAGGCTCATAGTTATTCATTCTCTATTCACCCTGGAAGCATGAATATGTATAGGGACCTGAAAGAGTACTTCTGCTGGGATGGCATGAAAAGAGATGTTGCTGAATATGTCTCTCGATGCTTGGTTTGTCAGCAAGTTAAAGCTGAGAGACAGAAGTCTAAGGGGATGTTACAACCATTACCCATACCCGAATGGAAATGGGAAAACATCACTATGGAATTTGTCACCGTACTTCCAAAAACATTCAAAGGAAATAATTCTATCTAGGTCATAGTTGATCATCTTATGAAGTCGACACACTTTATTTTCTATTAGAGAATATTTCTCTCTCGATCAGCTTGCCAGGATATATGTAAAGGAAGTGGAAAGATTTCATGGAGTACCACTTTCTATTATATCTGATCGGGATCCGAGGTTTAACTCAATGTTTTGGTAAAGTCTTCAGCATACTCTGGATACAGAGTTGAGTTTCAGCACTGCTTATCATCTTCAGACAGACGGTCAGTCTAAGAGGACAATTCAAACTCTAGAAGATATGTTGAGAGCTTGCTCTATGGATTTCAAAGGAGATTGGGATCAACACCTACCTTTGGTGGAATTTTCTTATAATAATAGCTTTCACCACAGTATTCAGATGAATCTTTATGAATCTCTCTATGGAAAGAAATGCATAACTCCAACTTGCT